>CM046864.1:41366480-42017550 GCA_025617745.1 Heliocidaris erythrogramma | reverse complement strand
CCAATCAGCACGATGCCAATTTTTTCTTAGCATGCAATATTCATAATTGCTGTCGTCCATTTGCAAAATTCCATTCATTTCGGCGCCATTTATATCGTGATCACCGTGAACTTATCGGCCTTGAGTGTAGCCAAGAAGATCAGATAAATGACACTGACATTGAGGATGCACAAGAAGATATCAATGAAAGTTTTGAAGACTTAGATGAAACAAGATTTGGGCCAGAGCATTTTGCTACTTTTGTTTTTAAGACAAGAGAAAAGCACGTTTTGCCAGGGAATGTTGTTCAAGAAATTTTAGATGGAGTTAGATTTCTTGTCGATCTTGCATCAGATGTTCATACACAAAAACCTCCCACACCTGGAGCAGGAAATCAGTTGCAAAGAGACAAGGCTTCCGGTAGTGCCAGATTATATCCTTGACAAATATTGTAAATCATACCTTGGTTTGATTGAAGCCCAAGAATACAATCTTGGAGAAGAGAATCTTAATGGTAAAGCAATGAAGCATACATGTAGCTATCAGTATGTCCCTATTCTAGATGTTCTGAAAAGCTATTTGGGCCACAATGATGTTTGGAATAGTATTCAAAAGGGCAATATGCAACCTGCAGATTCAGATTTGCTCACAGATTATAAGCAGCATGATGAGGCCCCTTGGGAAGTGTTAATTGGTTAATTAATTAATCCTTCCGGTGACTTCCAGTAAACAAAGGAAGCAGAAATGAATCCATCAAAGTTACTTCTATTGTTTTAGAATGATTCATGGTGGACACCACAGACCAGGGAAACAGTCCCTGGACTTTCTGTTGAGGTACATTCATGTAGTGTGTGTGTGTGTGTGTGTGTGTGTGTGTGATCGACCAATGAGAAGGCGAGGATGTTAGAAAGGATGTGATATCATCCTGTCTTTCAAAGTGAGCACAGCCATCTGTCTTTCGAAGTGAACACAGCAATTTGAACTTTGTCTTTTAAAGTCGGCAGTCATTTTAACCATGATTACTACAGTAGAATTAATGAGGCGGCTACAGGCCTGCACCAGCCTGGAACAAGTTAGTAACCTTCACGATGAGCATCGTGATGACTTAGATTCAGAACAGCATGCTTTGATTTTTTTGAGAACAAGTTGCTTTTTGAACATGGAACCGGTGAACAATGAACAGGTCGATCCAGATTTCGAAGATGGTAAGTACCTAAGCATTATTATGATTATTCAGAAGAGTGAAATTTGTTACGTATGCATTTTTGAAAAGAAAAAAATAAATATATTATTTTAAGAGATGGAAATATGCTCTGATGATGATGGTTGGATATTATTAGTGTATTGCGAACAGGGTAAGAGGGTAGTTATCTATGTATTTCAGTTATTGTTATAATAAAATTTATACCATATTATGTTTATGAAAAAAATGGAAATTTTTTGGTAGTTTTCTTTTTTTACGATGTAGAAGGATTGGATGTGGATGCCCTAATCTCTGGTCATGAACAACCCACCTTGGAGACGCAACCCCAGAAAACTCATGGATAGGATTGAGAATGATGAACAACCCCAAAATCCAGGAGCCGAGCCCATCACCATTCCTGGAGATACAACAAATCTGCATGTTGATCTTTTTGGATTGGATGTTGATGCCCTCATCTCTGGTCATGAACAACCCACGATGCCAGAAGCAGACCTTGGAGACGCAACCCCAGAAAACTTGGATGTCAGTGAAAGTATGTTCGATCTATCTTCCCTCATGGATAGGATTGAGAATGATGAACAACCCCAAAATCCAGGAGCCGAGCCCATCACCATTCCTGGAGATACAACAAATCTGCATGTTGATCTTTTTGGATTGGATGTTGATGCCCTCATCTCTGGTCATGAACAACCCACGATGCCGGAATCTGACCTTGAACATGGATGAGGATAACCAGAGGCAGGATCTAGCAGGAGAATTGGAAGATGCAGAATGGTTTGATGCTGATTATGAGCCATCTCATAATGATGGTTGCGATTCATCTCCAGGGAACTGCTCTTATAGCTCTGATAGTTCTGATAACAAGCCACTTTATGCTGGAGCTCCAATCACAGTTGCAGAGAGCATGCTCCTAATTCTATCACTCTGTCTTCGACATAGCTTGACAGGATCCTGCCTTGTTGATATACTGACTAGTTTCTCTCCACTGTCAGACTCCCAATTTGTGCAAAACTTCTCTTCACCTCTTCCGTTCTTACTTCTCAGATCTTTCTATGCCAATCTCTTTCCATAAATTCTGTTTGGTTTGTGGGTACCTTCTCCAAGAATCTCACAAAACATGTCCTTCATGTAAAAAAGAATTTGGAAATACTTGTAGTTCTCAGTACACTGGTCATTTCATTGAAATTCACATGCTTGCCCAGCTACAAGCCCTCTATAGCCGACATGATTTTTGTGTAGATATTCATCACAGGTTTAGACGTACAAAAAAAGTAGCAGATAACATAGAAGATATTTATGATGGGCAACTATACCAAAAACATTCTGAACCTGGTCAGTTGCTAAGTGACAAAAAGAATATTTCATTTATGTGGAACACAGACGGAATCCCAGTTTTCAAATCCTCAAAATTTTCCATATATGGCCTCTCTATTTAGTGATTAATGAACTGCCTTCATCTAAACGATACTTAAAAGAGAATATGATTATCGGTGGTCTGTGGTATGGAGAATCAAAACCATGCATGGGAGCGTTTTTAAAGACTTTCCATAATTCTTTGACGGAAATAGAAAATGGTGTTCAAATTGTCAATTATTATAATGAGCAGATCACTGTGAAGGGTCTGTTATTATGTGGTACATGCGATATGCCAGCTAAATGCCTTGCACTTAATATGACTCAGTTTAATGGTTTACATGGGTGCCCAAAGTGCACTCAACCAGGCAATGTGATAAGTGTTGGTAGAGGGCATGCAAGAATTTACCCATGTTCATTTAGTAACCTTGAAAATGAAAAGAGGGACCACAAACAATTCCAGGAAAATGCACAAGAAGCATTTGAAACTGGAAAAAATGTAATTGGAGTGAAGGGTCCATCATGGTTACTCTGTCATATGCTGGACATTGGCAATGGTACTGCTATAGATTGCATGCACCAAGTTCTCTTGGGAATAACCAGAAGACTTCTCGATCTCTGGTTTGACCCACATCATTCCGGAGAGGCTTATTCCATTTCAAACTTGATTCATGTTGCTGATTCAAGACTTAAAAATATAAAGCCCCCCCAATTTTATTTCTAGAGTGCCAAGAAGCATTAAAGAGCACTGCAAATATTGGAAAGCATCAGAGTGCAGGGCTTGGCTCTTATATTACTCTTTGCCTGTGTTACGGGGTTTGCTTCTTGAGGTCTACTATCAGCACTACTTGTTACTTGTAGAAGCTGTATATCTTTTGAATGGAAATTCAATATCTATGTCTACAGTAATGCATTGTGAGAAATTGTTGCAGCATTTTTGTATGATGCATGCCTCGCTTTATTCTCAAGTGCAAAATGGCATCCAATATACATCAATTATTGCATCTGTGCGATGTTGTAAGATACCTAGGTCCACTTTGGGTTTATTCATGCTTTGCATTTGAATCCCTTAATGGTGAATTATTAACTCTTTTCCATGGCACACAAAAGGTTGATTTACAAATAGTTAATAACATATGTGTTTTTTTGAAAGCTCCACTTCTTTCCTCCACACTGAAACCGGACACAGTTGCTTATAACTTTTACTATAAGATGAAAAGAAAACTAAGAAATCGATGTAAAAAAGGTGTACAAATTTGTTCTAATACACATGTCTTGGGTATTTTTAAGGATTACAGTTTGGATGGGGAAGAAAAAACTGCACTATGTGAATTGCTTCCCAATCTACGCGGTAAAATAGTTAAGACATTTTACCGCATCTTGAAAAATGGAGTGATAATTTGTTCTGAAAAGTACATGTCCTGTATCAAGAGAAACTCGTATACTGTTTCCTTTTTTGTTGAGAACACAGAGAAGCTTGGCATGGTCTCCAGATATGTTCGTATCTCAAATTTTGCAGAATGTTCATGTCCAGATATGTGTAAATGTTCTTCTTGCTCTTGTGTATGTGTTTGACAAGGATTCTCTTCAACTTTCAAAATATGATATCACATCGGCTACAGCGAAACATCTTGTTCCCTGTAAACGAAATCCATCTCGATTCATAGCAGTACCAGTAGAGCATATCACAAAATTATGTGTATATGTAGATTGCAATCAGGAAAGTGATGTAACACATGTAAATAAGTAATATCTGTGTATGTTTGCGTTCTACTAGGGTGCATATTTGTTAGTGTCTCAATTACTATAGAAATTTGTGGTCTATCATATTAACACACCTACCCAGAAACAGTTTATCCTAATTCCTATGCCTGAATTTCCTCTCTTGGTATGCACCGGATTGCATAATTTCCAATTTTAAAATGCAAGAGCTCCCTACCGTGGGAGGGGCGTGCCCACCGCCCCATACCCTATCTGCTCGGTCGCTTCACTCGTTCGCATTGTTTACTTTCCTCTTTTTTTTTTTTACCTCACTCACATGCCTGGTTTATAACAAAACACAATTGTCAACGAGATTTTTAATCTCAATTTTAAAGATAGCTTAAAAGATGGATCAAATAGCATGCCCAGCACCCCAGTGCGAGACACCCTGGCCAGCCACAACACCACCGGAGGTCCTGGTTACCTCGATTCAAACTACATGCCCGCACTGCCCATCCAGAGCCATCAACCTCTGTTCCTGTAGTCAACAGAGAAGTTGAAACACCTTAAACCTACGACAGAAGCCGGAATAGAGAGTTCTTTAATTTCAATTGAATCTCAATGCCCTGGAAAAACATATGGTTTGCAACAATGCATGCACATGGACAAGGGGTGGGGAGAGCTCAACCACCCCCCTGAAAAAAAACACCCACCTCAAATACTGACAATATTTACTACCCCTCCCCACTTACTCATGTGTATTGTTTAATTGCCTATTAACAGCAATCTGTATTGCATAATATAACCCTCTAGTTAATTTGATTTATTTTTATATTGTGAATTTATAGGACTGGCAAAAAGAAGAACAGGCAGTGGGTTATGAACTACTCGACGCCAGCACTCCCTGCCGACATCACAAACCTGCTCAAAAATGATGACAAGACAGTCTGCAACAAAATGTACAGAAAGAGGATTCTGGCTATTATTTTTGATGATCTGATGGCACATTCCTTGTAAGTTTACAGTACTTGGTTGTTGTACTTGTGTTTGTTTTAATTGTGACTTTTGTATTTGTTTATTTCTTTATTCATGTATTTATTTTTTTATTTTTATTTATTTATTTATTTTTTTTTTTTTTGGGGGGGGGAGGGGATGTTTTTGTTGTTTTAATCTGAATTTGTACTTTTACATTCCTTTTTTTCAGTGGAGGGGGTGTTGGCAGCTTGTAACTTTTTTCCAAAAAAAAGTATGGTAATAATGGACTTGCAATTATGAGATACTTATTGTACCCTTGTTATATACACATATGTGACATGATCAAGCCAAACATGGTGCTTGTAGACAAAACTGAAATTTAGAATTTGTGCACAATTCAAAAGAACACATTGTAAGCTTTCATTTGATGCACCATTTTCAAAACTTGGATGATTTTGGCAAAGTTATGAAAACATTTTGCTAATATCATACTTATGTGGGGTTGTATGTTTTCCTTCTTCAGATATCCTACCCGTGAGGAATATAATTGTGTGGCACAAAGCTTAATAAAGAATTATCCTTTGGAACGTGGAAAGGACAACCTTGAGTTGATGGCTGCTTTTAATTCATCGCTGCTGTTTTTTTATGTAATCTATGAACAAACTTAACACTAGTTTCATTTGTCTATTTGCTTACTGTGCATACAGATACACAATTATCATTGGTTTATAACAAAACACAATTGTCAACGAGATTTTTAATCTCAATTTTAAAGATAGCTTAAAAGATGGATCAAATAGCATGCCCAGCACCCCAGTGCGAGACATCCTGGCCAGCCACAACACCACCGGAGGTCCTGGTTACCTTGATTCAAACTACATGCCCGCACTGCCCATCCAGAGCCATCAACCTCTGTTCCTGTAGTCAACAGAGAAGTTGAAACACCTTCTACTAAACCTACAACAGAAGCCGGAATAGAGAGTTCTTTAATTTCATTTGAATCTCAATGCCCTGGAAAAACTTATGGTTTGCAACAATGCATGCATATGGACAAGGGGTGGGGGGAGCTCAACCACCCCCCTGAAAAAAAACAACCACCTCAAATACTGACAATATTTACTACCCCTCCCCACTTACTCATGTGTATTGTTTAATTGCATATTAACAGCAGTCTGTATTGCATAATATAACCCTCTAGTCAATTTGATTTATTTATTATATTGTGAATTTATAGGACTGGCAAAAAGAAGACCAGGCAGTGGGTTATGAACTACTCGACGCCAGCACTGCCTGCCGAAATCACAAACCTGCTCAAAAATGATGACAGGACAGTCTGCAACAAAATGTACAGAAAGAGGATTCTGGCTATTATTTTTGATGATCTGATGGCACATTCCTTGTAAGTTTACAGTACTTGGTTGTGTACTTGTGTTTGTTTTAATTGTGACTTTTGTATTTGTTTATTTCTTTATTCATGTATTTATTTATTATTTTTTATTTATTATCGTTTTTTTTTTGGGGGGGGGAGGGAATGTTTTTGTTGTTTTAATCTGAATTTGTACTTTTACATTCCTTTTTTTCAGTGGAGGGGGTGTTGGCGGCTTGTAACTTTTTTCCAACTGTTTCAGTTTGTTTTTTAGACATCACAGGGCAGGTAGCCCCAAAATGTCATGTATGATGTTCTTCACTGCCAGTGTAAAGAGAGCATGCAGTGCAATAACATGTTAAAGAAAAGGACTTTAAATGTACTTTTACTGCTTGGTGTAAACCTCTGTCTGTCATCCTCATTCTATTCTTCACTAAATACTCTAATACTAATATTGAAAGTGGATGTTGCATTGTGTCACGCTGGATGATTGACTGAATAATCAATATATGATTTGTCTTGATGCAACTGGAATATTATCTAAGTGAATATTACCTAAGTGAATATGATATGATTTGTCTTGATTTGTCTTGATGCAAACTGGAGTAAGTAACCATTATAAAGTAAAAAAATAGTTTAGCTATAAAACTTTAATTATATGAACTGATTCCAAAACACATTACGTAACAAAATTGTTTTATTAACTCATATAGCGTAGGATACATTATTTTTCAACTGAATAAAATGCAGCAATGCATCTGGGCCACCTGAAAATCCATTTGGCCACCTGGAATTCATGCTCAAGTGGCCCTTTCAGGTCCCAACCCTTTTGTAATTTATTGTATTTTTAGTCCTGGAGTAAGGTTTCTAGTGTAATGTGGAGAAGTAATCTCTGCATTTTGTGGCCCCAAGGACCTCGTTACAATGAGGTTCGACTGGTAAATTCAATCAAACAAAGTTTGTTTCCACTAGGGCTAGGCCCTAAACTATTACTAGTTCCACATGTAAACTGCCAGGCCAAGTCTGGTAACCTCTCTGGCAATAGTCATGAAGGATATTTTATTCACACTTGGTTAAAATTCAAACAATGATTTCACTAGCTTCAGTCTCATTGTGTAACACTAGTACCAGGTCAAAACACACATTAACACGAACAAGAAAATCTAAACATACATTTTATATCTCTCTTTCTTCAGGTGCCTATGTGGCAGTTGTGTGCCCATGACCACTCTCCGGGAATCCATTTGTTGTAAGGAGACAGATTGGACAAGATTGAGAAATACAACAAAAGACATATAGATGCTCAAATTAATTGTATAACAGGACATCCAGGTTTCTCTACTGTCTGCCTTGATGAATGGGTGCTGGAAACTGCATACCACCAGTATGCCCAACAGTATGGAGAAGATGCCCGAAGAGATGCCACAAATAATGAGTGAGTTTATCACATTTTCCCAATTTTATTTTCTAAATGTTGCCATGGAAATTCTCAACATCTTGGGTCATGTTTTGCCAATTTGATAAGATAAGATTTCATTTCATATTAACATTTGTAATATACTTGTTTAAGAATTAAAAATACATGAAATCTGATTGAAACTAAAAGTGGCATGCTTTCTTTCACCAAATATATGACAGTGAACAAAAATGACTAAAAACACCCTTTAGTAATAGTATAAATTTGCTTCATGTTTGGTATGTATCATGTATGCATTTTTCTTTTATTTAGGTGTCAGTTCAGGCTGTTTCACAGCTTACCAGCCAAGAGCTGACAGAGCTAGGGACGAGTGGCATTGGACGGCAGGTCATGCTCCGTGGAAGGTGCCGTCAGACAGTTTCAACTCACAGAGGTTGGTTATTTCAACCAAACTTGGCTGGAATTATCATTTTCAAGGACAATTGGTCATTAAAGTCATTTGCAATTGGGCAACGTAGGCAAATGGGAGCTGGTGGAAGGCCGCATAAGTGCATAACGTTTTATTTTCAAGTGAATGGGTGCAATTTAACTAAACTTGGCAAGATTTACTTTGAGGGTGATGGGAAGGAAGGTTTTTTTTAATTTTTAACTATTTTTTTTTTTGGGGGGGGGTGGATACTTTTACATACATACAGTATACTGGGACATGGTAACCAAATGTCTGTTACAATTGGAGAAATTCTTCACATTTTGTTTCACAGAATACATTTCTGCTAAGACACATCAGTGGACTTTGATCTTCACAAATGCTCATGTGAGCATTTGGCCTTGTACATCTTGTATCTCATACATCTTGTATCTCCTTCATCTACATAAATGAGGACCTCACAACTAGGCGTCAAAAATTATATCATGCGGCTCGACACGCAGGGAAGGCGGAGAAGGTGTGGCTGTAGATGGGCGCATCTATGCAGGGGTGAAGAACTCTGGCGGTGGCCTGAAGAGAAGGTTAATCACTGATATTGCTGACATTGATAAACTTTAGAATGCAGCTCCTGTGAAAGCCAGTTGGACAGTTGGAACCAACAGCTGCTTTTTCGATCACTCTCTCCGCATCTCTCTCCTTATGTGTGTGTGCGATGTCCAAGCCTGTTGCAGTCTGCAGTCTAGCATCTATTGAAATTCATATTTACAAACATTCTGGAGCTCTCAATCAACGTGTATATGTCGCCCAGGAAGCTGTGTTTCTAGTGTCTCGAAGATGGAGCTTCAGGATATTGGCGGGATATAGACACTGACTCATTTTTGAGTGCTTATAAGGATGCAGGCGTGTGTGTCTGTGTGTATTTAAGGTGTCATGGACATTCTTGTATTTTATTTTTTAATTTTGTGTTTATGTTCTTGCAGGGTTGCTTCTAGGTTTGAATATGTTACGCTAAAATCATTTAAACGCTTAAAATACTTTCACTCCCGAATTTTGTATTATCAGAACACTGTGGCCACCTTTCAAACTACGTTATTTCAGACAAATAATCAAATATTTTATCGTCTTTTCCTATCTGGTGACGTAGAAACTAATCCCGGTCCAAACTACAAATTCCCTTGAGGTAAATGTGATAAACCCGTAAAAAACAACCATCATGGCCTATTGTGTTCCACCTGCCAAAAGTGGTACCATACGAAATGTCTTGAAATCTCTCTGAGTATACCAGGTTATATCATAACCCCAACGAAAATTGGGTCTGTTTGACGTGCTCATTACCACCTTTTTGTGACTCCCTTTTTACTCAATCCTGTGAAGATAAATTCAACCCACTCAACCAATTTTACCTCCTATCCCTGAAGTTAGAATACAGAATACTGTTGATGAAAGCGCTTTATATGAATCATTTAATGACACTTTTAATGGTAAAGGGTTGCATCTTGTTCATTTGAATGTTAGATCAATTCTGTTTAAAATACCTGAACGACTCCTTTTCTCTCAAAATAGAATCTCTGTAATTGAAATCACTGAAACGTGGGTAAACTCTTCCATGAACGATGAAGAAGTTTGTATCGATGGATATTGTATTTTAAGACGAGACCGTGTAGGAGAACATGGTGGTGGAGTTTGTCTTTATATTAGAAATGATATTGCATTTAACGTACTAGAAGATCTTACACAAAATGATATTGAATCATTATGGATTGACATTCTATTACATGTACATGTACTTAATTTTCAAATGCCTGCATTTTGTTAATCAAACTCGCGAGCTCGTTGGCTAGCTCGTTACGAGCTTGCATTGATTTCTGTAATCCCGGACACACATTCTAATCAAGGCACCACAAGAAACCAAGGAAGATGGATTTCATCATTTACATTCAATTGTCTATCTATAGAGAAAAGGGGAGAAAAATGGGCAAGAGACTGAGGGGGACAAGAGGTTTGCCTTCAGAATGGGGTACCACCAAAGAAGGCCTGCTCAGAGCCTTGCTGGAGGTGACATTTGGGAATGAGGTCCTGAGTGTCAGTAATGCGTGTGGTTCACGTATTGCAGTGAATAATCCATCTGGTGAAAACAAACCTCTTGATGCTGGGAAGCTGGAGGAAATTAAAAGGTAAATGTCTCCACCTTAAAATGCACCATTTAGTTGTTTTATCTGAACTTTACTGCCCTGCGACAGTACTTTCTAAATTGGGCTTTCTATACTGGCAGTACGATGCCAAGAATGGCCGAGTGTCATTGGTTTATTCGTCATGTTCGTGATCATAGATTAGAGTTGGAGCAAGCTGGTACTTCGTCCTGGTCGATTATGATGTCGCTGTGATTGTCAACATGTTAGCCGGGCCGCGGTGAGTCTATTTTCATGACTTTGGAAATATCAGCAAGGAATTTTCGGTTGCTTTACTGGAGTGGTGTGCCTAATTCGTCAACGATGTCGGCAGGTCGGGATCGTGTCAAGCATTATTTCATTTCAAGATGACGAGTCAGCGATTTTTCGCATGAAATGTAAATGATTGATCCCACAAGAAACCTGGGCCAATAGACACAGAAAGGGAGATTCCAAAGGAGAGGGAGAATACATCCTGAAAACTTCAATATCTTTAAAAAAAAAATCAACGTATGATCAAATTAATGTCAAGGTTAACACAAAACAGAGTTCTAATAGATGCCAAAATCATTCATTACAAAGGGGCATGTAATCAAAGTGGAGAGACAGAAAGTAGCCAGGTATTTTCAATCAGCTGATATATGGAAATCCAGGCTTTCTGATCAACAAGCAAGGCAACATAATTGTCTGGTCAGGGAAACTTCAATGGGCAAGA
The DNA here is from genome assembly GCA_025617745.1 of Heliocidaris erythrogramma. NCBI lineage: Eukaryota > Metazoa > Echinodermata > Echinoidea > Camarodonta > Echinometridae > Heliocidaris > Heliocidaris erythrogramma. Next base: position 42,006,245 of record CM046864.1, on the reverse strand, counting down.
GACGGTGAAAGAAAACAAAATACAAGACAAGAAATAAAGTAGCTGACCAACAGGAACTCCACCAGGCACAAGATTCAAAGACATTGTCAGGAAATAGACCAGAGAGAACAATGTAGCATTCCATTCTGTTCGGTATTCACCGCGTGTAAATGTCATTTCCATATTTTCACATCATTGTCTTTTAACATGTTTTTATTTTCTCCTGGAGCCAACCTTCTAATGGATATAAACTTTTCATTAGCATTACCGATTTCTTTCTCTCTTCTTTTCTTTGAAGCGAAAATTCCGGACAGTTTTCTGGAAAAGTACAGACAAAATCTGCATTGCAAGTTAGATGAGAAGACTGCCGAGCAGCACACAACGTACATGAAGAATATGATTAACTGGGAGGGAGACCTGAAGGCCCTCGTCATCCATGACCAATCATTCAGCATGTAATTATTATACTTGGTAGTTGGGTAATTTCACCAGGTTGGGACACGCTTCAAAATTTTGGATGAAAAAGCTTGTATCATTGAAAATATCAGTAGAATCAATGCAGTCATCTTATGTAATATTATGATTAGGGTAATCAATCATTTCATACCTGTATGTTTCTCTCCATGTGTACACATGATTTATTTTAAAAATACCTTAAAAACCTATAAATCTGACGTAACAGACAACGGTGTCAATGTTACATCAGAATTTTGGCTTGTCAAGTTTCTCTTTGTTTTTCCTATAACTAACAACTTAAACTTAGCTTATCTGACTCAATATGAACACTATCTAAAACACCTGCTTTGATGATATCCAGCATCTTTGTACAAGAGAAATAGCAAATTTGTTACTATTGTGGTGTCATGTTACATCATCACTCTCATTTTATACTTTTCTCATCTTTCTGCTCTTTGTGTACCCCAATTTCTGGAGAAATTACTTTTTTTTTCTGTCCAGATGTATCCTCAAGACAACACATACAAAATGTTTCTAAATCATGCGAAACAAAATAAAAATATTTTCATCTACATCGTTTAGATTTTTCATGTCACACCACAAAGTGGAAAATGTTAAGTCAGAGATTGTTTTATTTTAGAAAATCCACATAAACCCCTGGAATTTAAACATATTAATTATGTAGAAGAGAGGATTCTACCTGAAAACCACTTAAGTTTGATGGATAATCCTGTGACTGGACCACAAATTACATACTAATCAGCATGTGTGTGCTGACGTAACATTGACACTGTGTCAGTGTTACGTCAGCATTCAAATTTTGTTTGAAACAAGTTTTCCACCATATTATGATATCAATTATGAAGGATAAAGGTTTCATCTGTTGTCGAAGCATGTATTGTAAATATTTATACTTAATATGTCCCTAACTGTTGGTTACATTCCAGAAAAAAAAGGAAATGTGTTGTTCATGACGTAACACTGACACCGAGTCAATGTTACGTCAGAGGCGACACTTTTAATCATATCTTTGTGATAGCTTAACTTTCCTGACTAGAAAAAACTTAAAATATTTAAATACTCAGATATGAATACACTAAAGGAAAAAAGAAACTTATAAAAGTTCAAGAGATCACCAAATTAAATTCTCTGCATGGAAATGTACCAAATTTGGATATAATGTTGATTCAATGCATGGCTTTAAATGACAGTCAATAACAAAAAGTTTTCTTCAATGCCACAAAAGAAATGTGCACTGAAACAAAGGACTCTCTAATCCCAAAGTCACAAAGACAAACTGCAGCCTTGTACACCATATGCATGTCAATGAATGAAACAAAAGAATTTCAAAAGGGATTTGCACCCCGCACCTGCAAGATTATGCGCATAAACGGGTTTGTAGAGCAAATATGGGTTGATATTGGAGGCTGATTGAAAGTCTTAATACAGGTTGTTCTAGCCTTTATGAGCTTGCTTATGAGACATAATGCCACGTTTAACAGAAGACCAGCGTTGGAGGGCGATTGGGATGCTTGAGGCAGGGGAGACGCAAGAAGTGGTTGCTGCAAGAATGGGATGTTCCCAACCAGTAATTTCCAACCTTGTTAATCGTCATGAAGAAACTGGAACGGTAGAAGACCGTCCTCGGAGTGGGCGACCCAGGGTCACCACTCCAAATCAAGATCATTACATTGTTCTTCAGCACCTGAGAGACCGTTTCCGCCCAGCATCAAGAACTGCATCTGAAACAATTGGACTACACAACAACCCGATAACTCCTCGAACAGTTCGAAGTCGCTTAGATGAGGAGGGTCTTCACTGTCACCGTCCAAATCGATGTCCCATATTGACAGCAGAACATCGACGGAATAGGCAGATTTGGGCGACACGTCATCGACGATGGACACAGCGTCAGTGGAGTACTGTCGTGTTCAGCGACGAGAGCAGATTTTGCCTGCACAGAAGTGACGGTCGTCAGCGTGTGTACCGAAGAGCTGGTGAAAGGAATGCAGACTGTTGCATCAGAGAGGTGGACTCCTTTGGAGGAGCCAATGTCATGGTGTGGGCTGGCATCTCAAGAAACTACAGGACACCACTTGTTGTTGTTGAAGGGAACTTGACTGCTCAGCGCTATGTGGATCAAATCTTGGAGCCTCATCTTGTCCCATTCTTTACAAATCATCCAGACCTTTCACTCTTCCAACAGGATGGTGCACGAGCACACACTGCACGTCTAACGATGAACTTCCTCGAGCAAGAGGATATTGATGTTCTGCCATGGTGCGCCCGTTCACCAGACCTTTCCCCAATTGAACATCTCTGGGATGAGCTTGGTCGACGTGTGTCAAGGCGTGACAATCAACCCATCAATAGGGAGACGCTCATTGCAGCACTGCAAGAGGAATGAAACAATGTTCCCCAGGCTACCATCGCGAATCTGATCGGAAGCATGCGAAGACGGTGTACAGCTTGCCAGCAAGTTAGAGGTGGACATACTGGCTATTAATCTGTTTGGATATGAACTTGCAAAGCCGTTTACAAATTCTTTTGTTTCATTCATTGACATGCATATGGTGTACAAGACTGCAGTTTATCTTTGTGACTTTGGGATTAGAGAGTCCTTTGTTTCAGTGCACATTTCTTTTGTGGCATTGAAGAAAACTTTTTGTTATTGACTGTCATTTAAAGCCATGCATTGAATCAACATTATATCCAAATTTGGTACATTTCCATGCAGAGAATTTAATTTGGTGATCTCTTGAACTTTTATAAGTTTCTTTTTTCCTTTAGTGTATTTTATGAAATAAAAACAAGAAAACCTGCTGATAATTTTAATGATACAAGCCATGTCACACAAATGTGTCCCAACCTGATGACATGACCAGTTGTATGGGTATATCTGGTAGTAATAATACTAGTAATATGTATGGTTTACCAAGGGTAGCCTCATCAGTATTATGTATACTGTTCTCCCTGAGGGCCCTGGGTTTCTTCCGCATGAAAATGAATAACCTAAAAAGTTTGGTAAGCCAGGTTAACAACAGCAAAGACCATGAAGACCCATGGAGCAAGAGATGTGTGCCTAAATGAGGCCACAGCACATATGCTTAGGGGACTTCAGATCTTGACTGCCATATGAACACAGGATGGTAGGCCAGGAAAAAATTTCAAAGACGTAATACCGTCCGATGTATAGTGAAATGATGTCTGAAGAAACACTACTGGCTAAGGTAGATTTTGAGGAGGAGCCAAGACATTCAAGGCAGGAAATTAGAGCGCGATACGTTCGTAATAGGAATAGGGTGCCACTGGGGCGTGATCTTCAATATAAGCCTCCTCGGCGTCAATATCTGGATTGCATGAGAAAGCTCACAAATGAGGAATGTGAGAGTGGCATTCGAGGCAATGCACCAGACAAAAATGTTTTACGTAAGATTTCTTCCAAACATAGCGAGGCAATGCGACCTGGGAATTGTGAATTCACCAGACTTTTAGAATTGGCCAAAAGAGAGAACAAGCAATCTTCTCAAGAAGGTGACTTACAATACATTTCATTGTATCCACAATTTATCATGTCATGGATGCGGTGGTCTATATACATGTACAGGTATCTGTACAACCGACATAATATATCTTGATGCAACAAAAACACAGAACTGATGGAATAGGGTACCACTGGGGCGTGATCTTCAATATAAGCCTCCTCGGCGTCAATATCTGGATTGCATGAGAAATCTCAAAAAATGAGGAAAGTAAGAGTGGCATTCGAGATAATGCACCTGACAAAAATGCTAAACTGGAGGAAACCATAGAAGAAAAGGAGGCTATTATACCTTCTCTAAGAGAGTAGACTGAGAGACAGGCGGGTATGACGGGCGAAGAACGACATAAATATGCCCAACAATACAGCTAATCAACTGTCGAGTAGATGTATAGTTTTAACCAATCAGAATACAGGAAACTATACAACTATACAACTATACAACTATACAACTGTGCAACTGTTAGGAACTACGCATGTATAGTTGTATAGTAAGCGGGCCAACGTGCCATAACTACAATACGTACAACTATCATCTGTACCACTGGCAAGTAGAGCTGGCGAGTAGATGTATAGTTTTAACCAATCAGAACACAGGAAACTATACAACTATACATCTACTCCCGCAGTCTGGAATAGATGCATAGTTTTCGAGTAGATGTATAGTTTTAACCAATGAGATCACAGGAAACTATACAACTATACATCTACTCCCGCAGTCTGGAAAAGATGTATGGTTTTATCCAACCAAAGCATGGGACACTTTCGCGGGCTGAGGAATATTTACAAAATAACACGAATCTTTCATGATGGCCCCAGCGCGCCGCGTTAGTTATGATCTCATGCATATTACAGAGCGTACTGGTACTGCCTCGTTTGTACGCAACAAGTGAATCAACTGTGCTCGACTGCTACTATGTTCATGTCTAATCCCGATTTCCTTTCCAATATTGGTAGATACAGCCTTTGGTTTTGGTAAGAAAAGGTTTTACTATATATAGACGGTATGTTCAACCAATCTTTACGTATTATAGATCTATTAGAAGTAAATTTCTTAGCAAGATTTTCATTATTTTCATTCAGGTCAACTAAAGTTTGACATTTTATGAAATACGCATTTATTTCTTGACGAACAGTCGAACAGTAAAACGTACAAATGATATGAATGAGTGACGTGTATAAATATTCTTTAAAATAGGAAGAGGCGACAACCTGATAAAGAAAAATTACAGTAAAAGCCCTTATTAATAGGACTACATAATGAAATTGGGAGTGCGGAAGGCGGCGTCATTGATGCTAAAATAAGTATGAAGTAATGCACACAAATATTATTCAATAACCTTTTAAACTTAACATTGGTTATCAACCAGGATGTTGAAATGATAATGGTGGGGGGGGGGGGGGGGGGGATCTACCCCCACTTAAATCTGTACGGATAGGAGGCCGATACCAGACCTAAAATAAGTTCTGTCGTGTCACTCGCAATGAAAACAGCAAATCCTGTATGATGCAGTCTTGTGCAAATTGTGGTAATTTGAAAGTCTGGCAAAAATGATGAGGAATTCACAGATGAAGAATTGGCAGAGCAAATCAATTACCAACAGTGGATGATGTATGACGAGGGTCGTCTTGCTCGAGTTAAACTGTCTGGGTGCCTTTCTGATGTCATCAAGGCCATAAACCTCAAACTTGGATTCTTCCTGAGCCATGTCTTTATGAAACATGCTCAGTCTTCGTCCTTCAAAAAGAAGCCAACTTATCTGCAAACACAGCATTATTCCACTTCTACTTCAGTGAGAATTACCAGTTTATCCCACAGGATGAAGTACAAAGTGGACGTTGGGATCATCTGTCTTGTACCCTCTTCACTGCAATGGTTCATTATAAGGACACTCACAGTGATGACATCAGAAGTGAGCCAATTGTTGTTGTCTCTGACTACATGAATCATGACAAATATGCTGTTCATGTCTTCTTGAATAAAGTGTTTGAATCATTTGAGAAGAGTCACCCTGAATTGCAGATTGAACACAAGATATTTCAGAGTGATGGTGTGCAGCCCAACATTTCAAGCAGAAGTTCACGCTCTGTTCAATGACTTTAATGAATGGGGATGCTGAGTGGAATTTCAGTACAACGTCCCATGGCAAGGGAGAGGTTGATGGCTTTGGAGGGACCTGCAAGCGTAGAGTTTGAGAGAAGACCAACGCTCGTAGAGTTGATCCCCAAACTTCTCAAGAATTTGCTGAGTGTGCATCTGAAGTATGCAGCGGAATCACTGTGCTTCACTGCGTGAAAGAAGACATTGAAACCACCAAGTCCCATTTGGAAACATCCTGGAATAAGGAGAACACGGTAATCCAGTCAATTCCTGGGACCAGGAAGAGCCACTACTTCAAGAAAGTAGAGCCATACATCATCGGCTGCCAGACCGTGTCAATTACTGGGGTTTCTATATGTTGCCATGTGAGTTGTATCCCACCACAACCAGAAGAAAACAAAGGTGCTGATGAAGACAACCATGGACAGGGTCATGACAATGGAAACGTTGGTAATGTTAACAATCCTAATGCCAACAGGAATGACAATACAGACTTTAAAACACACATCCAAAGGTGCATCAATGCCTTACAACAGGCTGCAGGTGGAGCTTTGGATGATGAAGTGGACAATTTGTGCCAGCACGCAGGATGAGGGTGGCCCGACCGTGGCCCAAGCAGGTCTGCAACATGTAGGATGAGGTTCCTTGCCATATCCAGGGCTCGTACGATATACCATGACGGGGCTGCAGTGGCATCTCTGAATGAATGTGGACTAGGTATGCACTACACGATTATATCCTGGAGGCCGGCCTCTTTTAACTGAGGGGGACAAGAGGTTTGCCTTCAGGATAGGTACCACCAAAGAAGGCCTGCTCGGAGCCTTGCTGGAGGTGACATTTGGGAATGAGGTCCTGAGTATCAGCAATGCGTGTGGTTCACGTATTGCAGTGAATAATCCATCTGGTGAAAACAAACCTCTTGATGCTGGGAAGTTGGAGGAAATTAAAAGGTAAATGTCTCCACCTTAAAATGCACCAAATAAGTTGTTTTATCTGATCTTATTGCTAATGTAGTACCCTATAATGAATTCAGAATAAACTCCCTAAAGACGTACAATGGATTCTCATTGTTTATAGAAAGCAACATATATAACCTAAGGTGATATATTTCAAAACATAAAATCATCCAATCTTAATAGTTATGCTTTTTGTTCCTCCTCCCCCGAACCCCGCCCCCCCCCAAAAAAAAAAAAAATAAAAAAAATTGGAATATTATAACGGTAATTATTCTTCTTCCAACATGTACTAGGTTATAAGAGAATTCATTGAAAATTGTTTCAGGTTGTGATGAAAAAAGAATTGTATAAACCCATACATGTAATAAAAAAGATTAACTACATGTATATATATATTACTATAATCTTTTTATGACAAATATTACTTTTTAACTGCAGTATTTCTAAAAATCTTTCTTTCAATTTCAGATTGTGTCTTGCGAAGATTCAAACAGTCGGATGGGAAATCCCTGTTTCTCTCCAAAAGAATTCAACACCAAAATTAACCAGAAATGTGGCACTGCCAGGAGGAGCCTTAAAGGCAAAACTTTAAATTAACTCAAGGGGCTCTTTTACCATAACACAATACATACATGTACATGTACTTACTTTTCAAATGCCTGCATTTTGTTAATCAAAGTTGTGAGCTCGTTGGCTAGCTCGTTACGAGCTTGCATTGATTTCTGTAATCCCGGACACACATTCTAATCAAGGCACCACAAGAAGCCAAGGAAGATGGATTTCATCATTTCTATTCAATTGTCTATCTATAGAGAAAAGGGGAGAAAAATGGGCAAGAGACTGAGGGGGACAAGAGGTTTGCCTTCAGGATGGGTACCAGCAAAGAAGGCCTGCTCAGAGCCTTGCTGGAGGTGACATTTGGGAATGAGGTCCTGAGGGTCAGTAATGCGTGTGGTTCACGTATTGCAGTGAATAATCCATCTGGTGAAAACAAACCTCTTGATGCTGGGAAGTTGGAGGAAATTAAAAGGTAAATGTCTCCACCTTAAAATGCACCATTTAGTTGTTTTATCTGATCTTTACTGCACTGCGGCAGTACTTTCTAAATTGGGCTTTCTATACTGGCAGTACGATGCCAAGAATGGCCGAGTGTCATTGGTTTATTCGTCATGTTCGTGATCATAGATTAGAGTTGGAGCAAGCTGGTACTTCGTCCTGGTCGATTATGATGTCGCTGTGATTGTCAACATGTTAGCCGGGCCGCGGTGAGTCTACTTTCATGACTTTGGAAATATCAGCAAGGAATTTTCGGTTGCTTTACTGGAGTGGTGTGCCTAATTCGTCAACGATGTCGGGAGGTCGGGATCGTGTCAAGCATTATTTCATTGGAACTTATTAGGAAGAGCAAGATGACGAGTCAGCAATTTTTCGCATGAAATGTAAATGATTGATCCCACAAGAAACCTGGGCCAATAGACACAGAAAGGGAGATTCCAAAGGAGAGGGAGAATACATCCTGAAAACTTCAATATCTTAAAAAAAAAAATCAAGGTATGATCAAATTAATGTCAAGGTTAACACAAAACAGAGTTCTAATAGATGCCAAAATCATTCATTACAAAGGGGCATGTAATCAAAGTGGAGAGACAGAAAGTAGCCAGGTATTTTCAATCAGCTGATATATGGAAATCCAGGCTTTCTGATTAACAAGCAAGGCAACATAATTGTCTGGTCAGGGAAACTTCAATGGGCAAGAGAAGGTGAAAGAAAACAAAATACAAGACAAGAAATAAAGTAGCTGACCAACAGGAACTCCACCAGGCACAAGATTCAAAGACATTGTCAGGAAATAGACCAGAGAGAACAATGTAGCATTCCATTCTGTTCGGTATTCACTCGTGAAAGAAGACATTGAAACCACCAAGTCCCATTTGGAAAAATCCTGGCATAAGGAGAACACGGTAATCCAGTCAATTCCTGGGACCAGGAAGAGCCACTACTTCAAGAAAGTAGAGCCATACATCATCGGCTGCCAGACCGTGTCAATTACTGGGGTTTCCATATGTTGCCATGTGAGTTGTATCCCACCACAACCAGAAGAAAACAAAGGTGCTGATGAAGACAACCATGGACAGGGTCATGACAATGGAAATGTTGGTAATGTTAACAATCCTAATGCCAACAGGAATGACAATACAGACTTTAAAACACACATCCAAAGGTGCATCAATGCCTTACAACAGGCTGCAGGTGGAGCTTTGGATGATGAAGTGGACGATTTGTTCATGCCAGCACGCAGGATGAGGGTGGCCCGACCGTGGCCCAAGCAGGTCTGCAACATGTAGGATGAGGTTCCTTGCCCTATCCAGGGCTCGTACGATATACCATGACAGGGCAACAGTGGCATCTCTGAATGAATGTGGACTAGGTATGCACTACACGATTATATCCTGGAGGCCGGCCTCTTTTAACTGAGGGGGACAAGAGGTTTGCCTTCAGGATAGGTACCACCAAAGAAGGCCTGCTCGGAGCCTTGCTGGAGGTGACATTTGGGAATGAGGTCCTGAGTGTCAGTAATGCGTGTGGTTCACGTATTGCAGTGAATAATCCATCTGGTGAAAACAAACCTCTTGATGCTGGGAAGTTGGAGGAAATTAAAAGGTAAATGTCTCCACCTTAAAATGCACCAAATTAGTTGTTTTATCTGATCTTGTTAATGTAGTACCCTATAATGAATTCAGAATAAACTCTCTAAGATGCACAATAGATTCTCATTGTATATAGAAAGGTAATATATTTCAAAACATCAAATTATCCAATCTTAGTTTCTTTTTGTTCCTCCTCCCCCAACCCAGAAAAAAAAATGGAATATTATAACGGTAATTATTCTTGTTCTAACAGGTAGGTTATAAGAGAATTCATTGAAAATTGTTTCAGGTTGTGATGAAAAAAAAATCGTATAAAACCCATACATGTATTAAAAAAAAATAACTATACATGTATTACTATCTTTTTATGACAAATATAACTGCAGCATTTAAAAAAATATCGTAGCTTTCTTTCAATTTCAGAGTGTGTCTTGCGCAGATTTAAACAGTCGGATGGGAAATCCCTGTTTCTCTCCAAAAGAATTCAACACCAAAATTAACCAGAAATGTGGCACTGCCAGGAGGAAGGCAAAACTTTAAATTAACTCAAGGGGCTTTTTTACCATACCATAATATATACATGTACATGTACTTACTTTTCAAATGCCTGCAGTTTGTTAATCAAAGTCGCGAGCTCGTTGGCTAATTCGTTGCAAGCATGCCGCAAGCTCGCGGCATGCTTGCAACGAATTTACCGTACCATAATATATACATGTACATGTACTTACTTTTCAAATGCCTGCACTTTGTTAATCAAAGTCGCGAGCTCGTTGGCTAGCTCGTCGCAAGCACGCCCTGCAAGCTTGTTACGAGCTTGCATTGATTTCTGTAATCCCGGACACACATTCTAATCAAGGCACCAGAAGAAGGCAAGGAAGATGGATTTCATCATTTCTATTAAATTGTCTAAGAAAAGGGGAGTGAAATACATGTATTGAGGAAAAACTCACTGATATCATGGATATACTACTGGTCGAGTAGTATATAAATGTTGATACTTAGTGACAGTCTTGGTGCCCTTGGAGATTGTGTGCTTGTCCAGTCCTCCAGGGAGGAGACGGACAGCAGTCTGGACCTCGCGGTTGCTGATGGTGGATTTCTTGTTGGAATGGGCAAGATAGCCAGCCTCATCGGTGATGCGCTCGAAGACATCGTTGACATTCTTGATGTATTTTTATATGGCCAAATAAATCAAATTGCAAACATACATGTACACTCACTATTGGACATAAACACTCAAGCATACGAAGGTAGACCAACAAAACTGAAAAAAAAAACCCTCATACATGTGGCCCAGTCTAATGCTTGGCGATTTGTCCAGGCATGGAAATCCGGAAGATAAGGACTTATTCTACTATCATTACCAAGCATTCCATTCAAAAATTATTCAGAACAGTAATGTAGTCCAAAAATTTTTAAACAGATTTAACAGAACGCAGGAGGCAATGGAAAAAATATGCAAGAGAACGAAAGGATACCCCTGAGCAAAAGCCAAATTAGACGACTAGATGAATTTGTACGCTTATACGAAGAAGTGTACCTATACAAAGGGAAATCTTTTGACAATTTGAAATGTAAAGGCAGTGAAGCGAAAATGATTAAACATCCCACAAGAAACCTGGGCCAATAGACACAGAAAGGGAGATTCCAAAAGAGAGGGAGAATGTATAGTGAAAGGATGTCTGAAGAAACACTACTGCCTAAGGTAGATTTTGAGGAGGAGCCACGAATTCAAGGCAGGAAATTAGAGCGCGATACGTTCGTAATAGGAATAGGGTACCACTGGGGCGTGATCTGCAATATAAGCCTCCTCGGCGTCAATATCTGGATTGCATGAGAAAGCTCACAAATGAGGAACGTGAGAGTGGCATTCGAGGCAATGCACCAGACAAAAATGCTTTACGTAAGATTTCTTCCGAACATAGAGAGGTAATGTGACCTGGGAATTGTGAATTCACCAGACTCTTAGAATTGGCCAAAAGAGAGAACAAGCAATCAACTCAAGAAGGTGAAGAAGGTGTCTTACAATACATTTCATTGTATCCACAATTTACAATGTCATGGACGCGATGGTCTATATTAAGTATTTACCATTATATCTGTACAACCGACATAATATATCTTGATGTGACAAAAACACAGAACTGATGAATAACAAGCAGTACTTATTTTATAACATAGTTGCTCGTCTGTCCAAAAATAGGTGGGACACTTTTTGCTGTCGGCGCCTTCATGAAAAGTCGTCAAACTTAATCATTCTGTCGAGTAGAAGCTCGTCAATTCAGCGACGTGTATCCAAAGAAAAATATCTGCCCTGATAATGATAGATGGAAGTCCTACCTAACTTTTAGCTGTCCTGCAGGCTTTCAACTTGGAGTCGACATACATGTGAGATATTCATTGCTACAGAATAGCGACAGGCGTACCAAGTTTTTTTGTTTTGGTTTGTCAACGATGCACACGTATGCACCATCCGTATAATGAAAGGGGTGAAATTTACATGCAAGATGTGGTCTAGGAAAGGTTACAAAATTACAATGCATTGATTGGGGGCCTTCTACATTGTCAAAAAATAAATTAGTTGTCATGAATTCTAAAAACTCTGCAATAATAATGCTTTCAAAATATGAATCAGAACATGCTGTAGAGCAATATAAAAAACTGGAACAGTTAATGACGACCCATTCGTTACACTTATGGAGCATTTCGAAACTGATGTGAGAAATTATTTCGGAACAATGCATAATGAATCCTCGTAGCTAGACGTTCATGCTTTTTCGAGGCCCTGAAAAACCCCTCATACCTAAAGTACATTTGTGGTCTAGTAGTCTGTTCTAATTCCATTCAAACGTTATTCAGAAGGGCAGACAAGTCCAAAATAATTATACACATAACAGTACACAGGGGCCACTGGAAAAAAATATGCAAGAAACCAAAAGGATCCTCCTCAACATAAGGGCGAGTTCGACGACTAGCTCAATTTGTCCGCTTTTTTGAAAAAGACCCTGTACCTATACAAAGGCATTTCTTTGACAATTTGAAATGTAAAGGCAGAAGAGTAAAGCATTTTTAAAAATATTGTATCTTTCTTTCAATTTCAGAGTGTGTCTTGCGAAGATTCAAACAGTCGGATGGGAAATCCCAGTTTCTCTCCAAAAGAATTCAACACCAAAATTAACCAGAAATGTGGCACTGCCAGGAGGAGCCTTAAGGCAAAACTTTAAATGAACTCAAGGGGCTCTTTTACCATAACATAATACGTACATGTACTTACTTTTCAAATGCCTGCACTTTGTTCATCAAAGTCGCGAGGCTGGTGGCGAGCTTGCATTGATTTCTGTAATCCCGGACACACATTCTAATCAAGGCACCTGAAGAAGCCAAGGAAGAAGATTTCATCATTTCTATTCAATTGTCTATAAAGAAAAGGGAGTAGATACATGTATTGAGGAAAACCTCACTGATATCATGGATATACTACTGGTCGAGTAGTATATGTTGATACTTGGTGCCCTCAGAGATTGTGTGCTTGTCCAGTGCTCCGGGGAGGAAATGGACAGCAGTCTGGACCTCGCGGTTGCTGATGGTGGATTTCTTGTTGGAATGGGCAAGATAGGCAACCTCATCGGTGATGCGCTCAAGACATCGTTGACATTCTTGATGTATTTTTATATGGCCGAATAAATCAATACAATTGCAAACACACACTCACTATTGGACATAAAACACTCGAGCGTATGAAGGTAGACCAACACAAATGAAAAAAAACCCTCATACCTGTGGCCCAGTCTAATGCTTGGTGATTTGTCCAGGCATGGAAATCTGGAAGATAAGGACTTATTGTACTATCATTACCAAGCATTCTATTCAAAAATTATTCAGAACGGTAATCTAGTCCAAAATATTTAAACAGATTTAACAGAACGCAGGGGGCAATGGAAAAAATATGCAAGAGAACGAAAGGAGACTCAACAAAAGCCAAATTCAACGACTAGATGAATTTGTACGCTTATACAAATAAGTGTACCTATACAAAGGAAAATCTTTTGACAATATGAAATGTAAAGGCAGTGAAGCGAAAATGATTGATCCCACAAGAAACGTGGGCCAATAGACACAGAAGGGAGATTCCAAAAGAGGGAGAATGTACAGTGAAAGGATGTCTGAAGAAACACTACTGGCTAAGGTAGATTTTGAGGAGAAGCCAATACATTCAAGGCAGGAAATTAGAGTGCGATACGTTCGTAATAGGAATAGTGGAGTAGTCAATTCAGCTACGTGTATCCAAAGAAAAATATCTGCCCTGATAATAATAGATGGAAGTCATACCTAACTTTTAGCTGTCCTGCAGGCTTTCAACTTGGAGTCGACATACATGCGAGGTATTCATTGCTACAGAATAGCGACAGGCGTAGCAAATTTTTTAGTTTTGGTTTGTCAACGATGCACACGTATGCACCATCCGTATAATGAAAGGGGTGAAATTTACATGCAAGATGTGGTCTAGGAAAGGTTACAAAATTACAATGCATTGATTGGGGGCCTTCTACATTGTCAAAAAATAAATTAGTTGTCATGAATTCTAAAACCTCTGCAATAATAATGCTTTCAAAATATGAATCAGAACATGCTGTAGAGCAATATAAAAAACTGGAACAGTTAATGACGACCCATTCGTTACACTTATGGAGCATTTCGAAACTGATGTGAGAAATTATTTCGGAACAATGCATTATGAATCCTCGTAGCTAGACGTTCATGCTTTTTCGAGGCCCTGAAAAACCCCTCATACCTAAAGTACATTTGTGGTCTAGTAGTCTGTTCTAATTCCATTCAAACGTTATTCAGAAGGGCAGACAAGTCCAAAATAATTATACACATAACAGTACACAGGGGCCACTGGAAAAAAATATGCAAGAAACCAAAAGGATCCTCCTCAACATAAGGGCGAGTTCGACGACAAGCTCAATTTGTCCGCTTTTTTGAAAAAGACCCTGTACCTATACAAAGGCATTTCTTTGACAATTTGAAATGTAAAGGCAGAAGAGTAAAGCATTTTTAAAAATATTGTATCTTTCTTTCAATTTCAGAGTGTGTCTTGCGAAGATTCAAACAGTCGGATGGGAAATCCCAGTTTCTCTCCAAAAGAATTCAACACCAAAATTAACCAGAAATGTGGCACTGCCAGGAGGAGCCTTAAGGCAAAACTTTAAATGAACTCAAGGGGCTCTTTTACCATAACATAATACGTACATGTACTTACTTTTCAAATGCCTGCACTTTGTTCATCAAAGTCGCGAGGCTGTTGGCTAGCTCGTCGCAAGCTCGCCCTGCAAGCTTGTTACGAGCTTGCATTGATTTCTGTAATCCCGGACACACATTCTAATCAAGGCACCTGAAGAAGCCAAGGAAGAAGATTTCATCATTTCTATTCAATTGTCTATAAAGAAAAGGGAGTAGATACATGTATTGAGGAAAAACTTACTGATATCATGGATATACTACTGGTCGAGTAGTATATGTTGATACTTGGTGCCCTCCGAGATTGTGTGCTTGTCCAGTGCTCCGGGGAGGAAATGAACAGCAGTTTTGATTTCTGTAATCCCGGACACACATTCTAATCAAGGCACCTGAAGAAGCCAAGGAAGATGGATATACTACTGGTCAAGTAGTATATATCCATGTTGATACTTAATGACAGTCTTGGTGCCCTCGGAGATTGTGTGCTTGTCCAGTGCTCCGGGGAGGAAATGGACAGCAGTCTGGACCTCGCGGTTGCTGATGGTGGATTTCTTGTTGGAATGGGCAAGATAGGCAACCTCATCGGTGATGCGCTCAAGACATCGTTGACATTCTTGATGTATTTTTATATGGCCGAATAAATCAATACAATTACAAACATACACTCACTATTGGACATAAAACACTCGAGCGTATGAAGGTAGACCAACACAAATGAAAAAAAACCCTCATACCTGTGGCCCAGTCTAATGCTTGGTGATTTGTCCAGGCATGGAAATCTGGAAGATAAGGACTTATTGTACTATCATTACCAAGCATTCTATTCAAAAATTATTCAGAACGGTAATCTAGTCCAAAATATTTAAACAGATTTAACAGAACGCAGGGGGCAATGGAAAAAATATGCAAGAGAACGAAAGGATACTCAACAAAAGCCAAATTCAACGACTAGATGAATTTGCACGCTTATACGAAGAAGTGTACCTATACAAAGGAAAATCTTTTGACAATTTGAAATGTAAAAGCAGTGAAGCGAAAATGATTGAACATCCCACAAGAAACCTGGGCCAATAGACACAGAAAGGGAGATTCCAAAAGAGAGGGAGAATGTATAGTGAAAGGATGTCTGAAGAAACACTACTGGCTAAGGTAGATTTTGAGGAGGAGCCATGAATTCAAGGCAGGAAATTAGAGCGCGATACGTTCGTAATAGGAATAGGGTGCCACTGGGGCGTGATCTGCAATATAAGCCTCCTCAGCGTCAATATCTGGATTGTATGAGAAATCTCACAAATATGAGGAACGTGAGAGTGGCATTCGAGACAATGCACCAGACAAAAATGCTTTACATATTAAGATTTCTTCCGAACATAGAGAGGCAATGTGACCTGGGAATTGTGAATTCACCAGACTCTTAGAATTGGCCAAAAGAGAGAACAAGCAATCAACTCAAGAAGGTGAAGAAGGTGTCTTACAATACATTTCATTGTATCCACAATTTATAATGTCATGGACACGCTGGTCTATAAGTATATAGCATTATATCTGTACAACCGACATAATATATCTTGATGCAACAAAAACACAGAACTGATGAATAACAAGCAGTACTTATTTTATAACATAGTGGCTCGTCTGTCCAAAAATAGGTGGGACACTTGTTGCTGTCGGCGCCTTCATGAAAAGTCGTCAAACTTAATCATTCTGTCGAGTAGAAGCTAGTCACTTCAGCTACATGTATCCAAAGAAAAATATCTGCCCTGATAATGATAGATGGAAGTCCTACCTAACTTTTAGCTGTCCTGCAGGCTTTCAACTTGGAGTCGACATACATGTAAGGTATTCATTGCTACAGAATAGCGACAGGCGTAGCAAGTTTTTTTGTTTTGGTTTGTCAACGATGCACATGTATGCACCATCTGTATAATGAAAGGGGTGAAATCTGCATGCAAGATGTGGTCTTGGAAAGGTTACAAAATTGCAATGCAATAATGCTTTCAAAATATGAATCAGAACATACTGTAGAGCAATATAAAAAAACTGGAACAGTTAATGACGACCCATTCGTTGCACTTATGGAGCATTTCTTAACTCCTCGTAGCTAGACGTTCATGCTTTTTCGAGGCCCTGAAAAACCCCTCATATCTAAAGTACATTTGTGGTCTAGTAATCTTATGTTCTAATTCCATTCAAACGTTATTCAGAAGGGCAATCGAGTCCAAAATAATTATATGCATAACAGTACACAGGGGCCACTGGAAAAAAATATGCAAGAGACCAAAAGGATCCTCCTCAACATAAGGGCGAGTTCGACGACTAGCTCAATTTTTCCGCTTTTTTGAAAAAGACCCTGTACCTATACAAAGGCAATTCTTTGACAATTTGAAATGTAAAGGCAGAAGAGTAAAGCGAAAATGATCGAACATTCCACAAGAAACCTGGGCCAAAAGACACAGAAAGGGAGATTCCAAAGGAGAGGGAGGATACATCAGTCTCCTGAGTACTTTAATACCTTTCAAAAAACCAATGTATGATCAAAGAAAATGTAAGGTAACACAAAACAGTGATAATGAATGTCAAAATCATACACTACATTTAAGGGCATGTATAATCAAGGGGCAAATTGCTGGTTCATTGCAAGGGTTCAAGCTGTAGCAGCATTTGCAGGTGTAAATGGATTGCATAACAAGAACTTCCCAGAAAACAGATCTCTAGGGTGTTACAAGAATTGAAACACCAAAGCTTAGATATCGCACTGACCCATCGTGACATCAAAGGTGTGTTGATGGCTTGCCGTCGAAAGATGGGTACTGGCCCTGCAACACAGGAAGATGCCTCTGAATTTATCCATCTTATCTCAGCCCCATTCCGAGATAGAAATACATTAAATGTATGTACTCCCCTCAAATGAACATTGTCAAGTCTAAGGTGTGTGAAACCTGTTCTTTTCAGTCCATTGTAGAGATGAAGGGCTATCTCGTATAGGCTAGTATTCCACAAGAAGACAAAAATTCTTGTCATGATTTGATGTATTCAATTAAGAATGATTATTCAGATAGAAGAAGCCTGAATGTGCGTTCAAAATGTAATAGTTCCCGTGTGAAACAATCAGTTTCATTAGCAACGCTCCCTTATATCCCAATAATTCAGGGTGGCACCAACAGCTCCAAGCTCCTGGAAGAGAACCAGGGCATTACGTTCATGTTGAACGGGGGGGGGGGGGCTGTCAGAAACTACTCAATTTGAGCAAATGTTCCAGACTTGGATTGCACTTGGAGGTTGGCGGTGGGAATCCACCCTAAGAAAGCAGTCACAAGCACTGGGGAACAAAGGGGGGGGGGGGGGGGGGGGGGGGTGGCTGCTGATTTTATATTCAAATCTAACTTTTGGAATGCAAACATATACATTAGTTTTAAAATCTGATTATTTGATCCAAACTTACAGGGTTATAGTTACCCAAGATCAAGCACAAGCCTGTGGCATAAATACCCACCATAACAAAGTAAAGCCTAGTAAATAAATGTTAATTGGCATTTAACATGTGGAAATACTGACAAACTATAATAATAATAATAATAATATTGAATATTTACATAGCGCTCATATCCACCAATGGTGCTCAAGGTGCTTGAGCTTTAGCCCAGCTGCCCTATAATCTCTCTTAATTGACAACTTCACAAGCTTGAAACCGAGTTCGTACAAGCTGCATTTATTATGCAGGAAATTTAAAAGAGCTCAATACAACCAAACAAAAAAAAGAAAAAGAAAAGAAAAAGCAGACAGTGCAGCTATGGATCAACTTATCTGCCTTGAAAGAATAGGGATGGCTTCATGGAAATTGTATAGCATCAAACACTTTTACATACATCTAAGTATGAAAGAGCCTCTTTTACAAATTTCAAATCACTAACTCGGACAGATCAATAAAGGTTGGGTTGTAGATTGTTTTCCTGAAATGGGCAATTCCGTACAATGCGCCCCGTACAACATACATGTACATGTCTTTTATCTAGATATTTCATCTAAAACTGAAGAATCTCTTGCTGTAACCATTGGATGATGTATCTCTACCACTAGCAATAGTGATTTTTCACTTATGGATGAAATGTATCCATGAATGTCATGACACTGCACGGAATCACCCAATTAGAGACATACAAGGCGGCCATCATACATGAAATATATAACATAAAGCATGAACTGACTGTTTTGGACAAATAAATAGTGGGAATTGGCATGATAATATATGATGTTCAAGAGAGTTTTGGTTTGGGATAAGAATTCATGAGAAAAATCCCTCCAAGAGGATCTTTCGAAGTGATTTTACTCGAGACTAAACAGCTGTAAAACCAAACAGCGGTGATGATGATTTTACCATCAGGCCAGGGAGACCAATAAAATAGTGTGATATCCCCATTGAAAGTCACTACAATCTGGCTTTCAAGGAAATTGCTGAAGTGTTGTTGTACAGTGGCTTATTCATTAGACATTCAATTGAAAACTTATGAATCCTTGCTCAATGGCCTTTGACCAGACATTCATGTATCAACATTTGCCAAATGCAAATGGGTACCTTGGCCCTGTCTCATAAAACTTTGTATCAATAACAACTGCTACAAAACTATGACAAATTTGCTATAAACCTATCAAATGCAATATTTTCAGTAGCTTATAACAATGATTGTAACTTATTGATAACAAGTTTTATGAAACAGGGCCCAGGTGTGCTTAAGCACTATTTATTGGGCCACTGAGATAAAATAGGGTGATGATACACTGAAAAGCTCTCGGAGCATTGACGTACAACAGGAAAGGCACATGTGTAAATAACATTTAGCGTTATTTCAAATGAAAACAGATCTACAATTTGTGACTTCACCAGCTGCCTTGGCTTTCAGATCTTGATTTTCTTGAGAGCTGCTTGACAGGCTTTTTTGAGGAACGTCTGATTGACCTCCACCGACCTCTGTAGGTTGATCACCTGATCAGGACTCATCTGCAATGACATAAAAACAATGACATTATGAATACACACATCACTATCATTGCTGAACAAAAAAAAAGATTTTTTTCATTAACATGGGCAAATTTGCAAGGGGGTTCAGATTCCTAACCGTTTCATGCCACAAAAAAAAAAAAAAAAAAAATGAGCTAAAACTGAAATTTTGAAATACATAATTTCTAGCTGCAGAAATGTCAGGTTTCTACACATCTAGGCATGGAATGTGACATCCCCTCAATCAATTTGTTAGATGTAAAAGTTGGAGTCAAAGACCTCTGACGAAGATTCTCTTTTTGCCTCTGACGAAGATTCTGCTAGGATCGAAAGCTCAGGCCCCTTTTGACTCCATTTTACTCCATTGGCTCGCTATTATTGCATAAGCAGTTTTCAGCAGCTTGTTTTCCAGATGTAAAAATTGTCTAAACTCTTAGTTTATTGCTTGTTTGAGAAAGTCTGGATAACTTGTCCGCAAGTTTCCTCTACAGCTGCCCCCACTCCCCCAAATTCGAAATAGTCTGGCATGACCCATTACCAAATGTAGTTATTTACAACAACTGCCATCACCACCTTACCTGTTTATTGTACTTATTAATGACAGCAAGGAGTAGCTTGGCAAACTTCTTGCACTTTGACTGGGATGTTCCATTCTGTCCAAGGGATGCAGACAGCAGACTGAGGAGGGACAAATCCATCTCCAGCTAAAATAAGATCAAACAAAATAAAACAGAGTTAAAGGACAATTAACCCCACGTGATATTCTAGATGCACCTATTGTCTGCTACGTCTTTCCATGGAGGCTGCCATTTTGTGCATGACACGGATCATTAGGTACCATATGCATTGATAATAGCCTACCTTTACAACAGATACGTCGCTTTGTTCTGATTGTATTACGATTGTTATTGGCCATGGGCCTTGATAATTGACGACCCATGAGTTCTAATAGCCATCCTGTAAAGCAGATTCCTCGCTTTGTTTTGGTATTGTTACGATTGTCTCCGTCCTTGACGTCAATTCTCCGTCCTTGACGTATATTTTTTATGAAGTATATTTTTTATGAACAAATTAAGACCTTTTAAAAAATATATAAAACTAAACTTACATTTCAGAATATGTGACTTTATCTAATATATATTTGTCCTCTAAAAATCAATTACAAGTTAACGATGAAGGAAATTTTACTTGGGATGAAAAATATGTTCGTGTACACATAAAGTAATGGCAGCCCCCTTATTATTGCTAGCAGACGATAACTTGGCTGGAAAATAGTGATTTATATTTATATCCTGTGTTTTTACATGAAATTGCATGTATCAAATAAGAGGCATATACTACACCATTCAAAATAAGCTAATTCATACGCTGAGGTTAATTTCCCTTTAATTACAGTCACTGTGACTAACATCATTAGGAGAATAATAATATAAATTTGATTTTGAACTCTACACTCCTAGCTTGAAGTGCTCTTTCATACAGCTGAAGGATCCAACTACTGTCCTGTTTCCATGAAACATATCAATGCAGACTCTATACATACATACATACATAATTATCAGACAGTATTTTTATTGTCCTTGGTTAGAAATATTAAAGCCACACAGTCTTCAGTTTCCATGTGCATTGCATAATTCGCTGATACCAGATTTTGGTTGAATTACCAATTGATATGTGTGAGATCTTCCAGGCAGGCAGGCAGCGAAACCAGGGAGATGGGTCCGACCATGGGTCTGTCCCACAATAAAATTACTCAAGCTGGGAAGATTCATGATGACATATCCTTACATTGTAGTAGGACACAATACATTACATAAGAACTGCCTGTCATTAAAAGTGAAGTCCACTCTTGGTGATAAACATCTGTTGCAGTGAAACCTGTCTATAAAGACCACTCAAGGGAGACAAGAAAAGCGGTCTTTGTGAGCAGGTGGTCTTTATGTACAGGTTCCTTTAATACACATTTCAATGAGAAACACTTTTCAAGGGAAACAAAAATTGTGGTCTTTTTAGACAGGTGGTCTTTCTATACAGGTGGTCGCTAAAGCAGGTTTGACTGTATTAGGTAAACATTCTAATGTTGTCAAATTCCCCGTGAGAACCCACGACTATATGAGAAATAAACCCCCTTTTGCACACAATCCAGAACAACCATCAACTCTGGTAACCCAACATTTGCTCTCTGGGCTTTATTTCATACTTAGGGTCTGAGTTTGGTCCAGGGTTGACATTAGGAATCTGGTCAGTGTAGACAATGAGTAGAGCATGAGTGGAAGAAGTTTTTTTGTGGGAGTGGCTTAGCTAAGTATGATGGGGAGCCTTATGTCTGCGCACCTAAGATTTGACTTGAAAATGAACAAGAATTTCTTTAATATTCCTCTCATGCTTAAATTTATATTATTCCTGATATAAGTTTGCAGAAAATCTCATCAAAATTAGAGCAAGAACAATGCCATTTAAAAAAAAAATGGCTGTTGTGTCATTTCAAAATTGAAAAAAAAAACAATGGTGCCATGTCAGCGCTTTGATACATTTTACACACAATTCGTGAGTTTTGACATGAAAGAAAATATTTTAAGGCTTGTGAATAAAATGTCTGAAATGAGACCCCTTTTTTCAATATTTTGACTCATTTTTGCATCAGTACCTATGGCTAAACAAATATGAAAACTTTGTGTTCATTGGGTGTTTTGTTTTATCAGAATCATGCAGTTATGCCTGTGTGCAGACAAGGGCAGTGTGCAGACTTGCCTTCATATCTAGCAGATTTTGGATGAACCCACTGACCAACTCAGACCAGACCAGACCAGAACAGCCAAGCATACTCCTGCAATAAGAAAACAAAATAACAAAACAAATTTTTACTATGACAGTCATAAATATGCACAGAATAATTCCCCATTCATTTCAATTTCATCTATTCATCTTCTAATCCCATTTCGAAACTGAAAGAATCAGATGATCTGTTTACATTTCAATAACACTATAGACAAATTGAAAAAAGACAAGGTATTATATTAAAGTAGGGAGGATTTCCCATTTCAGTAGTGTTCTCTTTGGCATTCAGTAGCTGACTACTTGTTTCAATGAGGGGGAAAACAACACCACAAACACCCTCCATACTTCATCAGAGAATGGGAACTCACCCAGCATTCTCGCCAGTACAGAACACCCTTGGTGTTGTTACGAAGGGTGAGGAACTTCAGAAAATAAAAACCATGTGTAGATTCCTCAAACAAGGGTACCGACAAGGGTAATAAATCAGTTAACCCATTCGCGACATTGATTTTCTAAAAATGGATCATGACGACCACTCTTCAAAGACGGCAACAAGCGCAGTACATGCTCTTGCAAGTCTAGGAACACGACACTCACCAAAAGGGACATGCAGTTTGAGAGGGACTGTTCCCAATCTAAATATGCCTGTGATTTACACCATTCAATTGAAATGAAATCTTTATGAAAGCTATCATTTAGTAAAGTAATCTGTTATATTCTGAAATAGTGATACAATGTACTTTTTATATTTTTATTTATTTTCGTTTGTCTGTCATTCTTGAAAGTGCATGCCCATTTCAAAGTGGAATCATCTATTCTAGTCATTCATGCTGGCACAGCGTGATTTTGGATTCGTCGACTCTGTACAGGGGGGTTGAAAAATGACACCCCGAGCAGTAAGGGATCGAGTCGGATAAAGTCACAAAATGAGAGAAGTAATATCTTTACTTACATGCAGAATCTGAAAAGTTGCGTATTATTAGCAAACTGACCTTGCTAAACAAATTTTATGAGTCTGTGATTTTGTCCCCAATTTATCATTCATCCTGTCCCAAAATGGTATAGCTACTCGAAGGACCACAACTATCGATAGCTTGTGTTATTTTTAGCCCAAGGAAAAAATAGCGTGGGAATTGGAAAGGGAGGTATGCCAGGAATGTGATTCATCGCGCAGTGCAGTACAGAGCCAGTGTGTGTATTGTGCAATAGTCTGTCATCTAGTCATTCATTTGGAAATTCTTGAAAATAGTTCTTTGATTATCAGATTGAACGTGTTGGAGTTGAATATAATGGTGTTATATTATGTAGCAATAATAACAATTGAATGTTTGAACTACCAGAAACCTTATATTACAACAGAAAATACAAGCAAAAAATAAATATAGTATTACCCAGGACTGGTAATTCTAAACTACTGCAGCCCACTGGTAAACGTTGCCTAGTGACCAAGAATGACTCATTTACTCAACAACCCTTTCTCGGTAATGTAAACAATAACACTGTTGGAAATTGATAATATTATGCTGAATCGAGGAGTTATCACAGACCTCCTTGCTTGGCTGAATAATGACCCCAAAGCACAAGATTTACGTTGGTGAATAAATTAAATTGTAGCTCTTACTTGATTATTCTTGAAACTGTAGAAATAAATTTTTTTACTGGTTGGTTGGTTCCCCTAACTGCCTAAGCAGTAGCAGTGGCCATTCAAAGGGGATATCAAGAGGCACATCTCCCCCCAATAAATTTTGCCATATCCAGGTCATAACTTTGTGTGTCCCCACCCTTGAAAAAATTCTTCTAAAAAAAATATTTTATTATTGAAACATCCCTCCCCGAAAACTTGATTAGACGTGTCAGAGAGCGTTGCGTGGTGAGGAAAAAAAAATGTTAGCAATTTGTATTCAGTGTTCAGTCATGTCAGTGTTAGTAAATGTATTCATGTTCTTTCTTTACATTGCAATTGTTTTTTTTTTCTTTTTCATCGGGCTTGGATAAAATAAAAATGACAAAATAAATTGGATCTCGACTTCAAAATGACATGCATGCGAGGCACAGAGCTAACTCACTCAACCGCGCTCATATTCGGCATGCATCACAGTCACACAACAAAGTCACACTCAAACTTATACTGGCGTACATTCGGCGAGCCTCAGCCACCAGACAAATTTTGCAAATCCACACGAATATTTAAAAAAAATACATACAGTTGTTGTATATATTTTACAACTCCGAAACCCACTCAAACAGACATGAATGAGTTATAAACTAACTCAAAGCTCAAATGACAGGACCGTAAGTAACCCAAAGAAAAAAGTTCAACGAAATGACAGGCATGACTACCGTACGGTAGTCCGTATTCACAACATAGACAAATGCCATTCACAACACACGCGAACACTTGCGAGCGCGATAGACTCACTCACGTCGAACAAACTCACCAGATTTTCACCGAAAACAATTAAAATTACGTACTACACGTCCACCAGGATAAAATAAATGACAAAAACTTCCACAACAAAGTGGACAAAACCGGGGGAAATAAACAGAAATGCACAGAAGATAAGAAATAGATGAGAAATTAGACGTGCTAGGCTAGCCTGAATCTAACTGAAAAGTCTGAAGTTGTAGATAAAAAAAAAGGATCGCGATAGCCGCTATCGATTTCCCCTTGTTGCTAGGATACATTGGCTAGGAACAATAGATATGAATATTCATTGCAGGCTCGTACAGATTTGAAGTGAAATGTCCAATAATGGGTCTTCTAAAATTCATAAACCTGAAATAGATTTTTGGTGAGACGAAGTAAGGAGTGTTCTGATTGGCCAAAATATTTCTGCATCGGCAGGCGAAGTTTGGGGTCACAAAACGTTCTAGTTTTCTTGTAAACAAGGCAAACCACATAATGTGGTCACTCTGTCGCGAATGGGTTAAGGCCTAATTTCAATCTCCAAAGTTGTTTGGTCCTCCCAAACCACCTCCCTGGGCTGTCCTCAGGCCATATTTCACTCAATATGGAACATTAAATGTGTCAATACATACTTTCAACCTGAAAATTGCTTTGGTCCTCTCAGCTCACCCTATGGGATTTGGTAAAGCCATATTTCTGTCAATTTGAACCATGTGTGAACTTTTTTCCTGGCAAGAAGCCTGCACTCACCGGAGTAGATATGCCCAGTGTTCATTGCCCAGAGCCTCTTTAGCCACTTTGGAGACAAGATCATACTGGATGGACGAAGCTCTGGAGTGGTTGATACAAGGTGCTAGGGCTCCCTCTATAGCTGGCTTTGGAAATGATTGGGTGAAGTCAACCAGAGCAGAGTTTAAAGCTCTTGGTGCCCTCTGTGTTAGAGATGTCATCTATGAAAAAAGTAATTAGTAGAAAACAATGTTATTACATAAGAGAAAGTTCATCTCCCTTTTTGGAATAAATATAAAATGACATGCCTTCATTAATTTGGAATTCATTAAAAACTAGATGCCTCCGCCATCACCAGATCGGCAATGTATGGCATACATGTACACTTTAAAAAGGATTGGTCCATCAAAATTACAAATCTTTTCACTTCAAAAGCACAGGAGACAGAAAATTTATTTCATTTCATTTTTAAATAAAAACTTAATTACCATTGATGACTTACAATCATCAAATACACCAAGGAAATAGATATTTTATAGCAAATAGACCACTGTCCCCTTGAAATTTCTAAAATAGGTAGGCCTAGACTCCATACATCACAAACCATTTTTATGTATATAATGACCTCTATGACCTTTGAACTTTGACCTTGAGATCCCCTAAAATCTAATCAGTTCATCGTCCCTCACATATGCATACATGGGCCAAGTTAGAGGTTGATCTGTCAAACAACTGAAGTTATTGCAAGAACGAACCATTTTTATGTACATAATGACACCTCTGACCTTTGACCTTGAGACCCTAAAATCTAATCAGTTCATCGTCCCTCCCATATGCAAAAATGGGCCAGGTTAGAAGCTGATCTGTCAAACAGTTCTTCAGTTATTGCGAGAACTAACCATTTTTATGTACATAATTACCTCTGTGACCTTTGACCTTGAGACCCCAAAATCTAATCAGTTCATCGTCCCTCCCATAAGAATACATGGGCTAACTTAGGAACCGTTTGGCAGATCAGCTTCTAAGTTATCACCAAGAACGAACCACTTTTATGTTTATAATGACCTCTGTGACCTTTGACCTTGAGACCCCAAAATCTAATCAGTTCATCGTCCCTCCCATAAGAATACATGGGCAAAGTTATAAGTTGATCCGCCAAACGGTTCCTAAGCTATCACAAGAACGAAACCATTTTTATGTATATAATGACCTCTATGACCTTTGACCTTGAGACCCCAAAATCTAATCAGTTCATCGTCCCTCCCATATGCATACATGGGCCAAGTTACAAACTGATCCCAAAAACGGTTTTAAGTTATCGCGAGAACGAAAAGGGGACGGACGGACGGACGGACGGACGATCCGAAAACATAATGCCTCCGGCACCACCTACGGTGGGGCGGAGGCATAAAAACTACTAACCGTACTTCCATTTTCACTACCTTCATACTAGTTACTAACCTTTGAAAACAGTATCTTTCATAGATTTCAAAGTACCATAACATCTGCTATTAGAAGCAATTACCTTGTCTAGGAATAGTTTCTCAGCTAAAATCCCTGTAGCTGTGTAACTAAAAAGATCAGCCAACGGTGTAACGCTTCGACAAACAACAGGCAAGGTAGAAGTATCAATGTCACTAATCGCTATGTAGTCACACACTTCCATGAGCTGTTGAAAGAGACAGATTTAAACAAAACATTGAAAGAGAGAAAGAGAGAGAGAGAGAGAGAGACAAGAACTGCAATTACATGTACCTTCACAAAATGGCAAGTTGTAAAACATGGACCAAGGCAATCCATCAACCTGCGCTGTTTTCTTATAACTTTCAAGTCATTATTCATAATGCTGCTGCGTGCCTCATACATGTACTTATGACAGATTTATTTTCTTCTGTGAGATACTGAGAATGTCTCCCTGAACATTAATACCAAAATAGAGAAAAATTACTCAACGGATTAAAGAGAAAGGCATCTGTATATCTGTGACGTACTGGGAGTGTCTCCCAGAACAATTTTTCTCAGAGAAAAAAGTAAAAGGGGGTGGGGGGGGGGGGGGCAAAAAACATGAAGATTTACCTGAGCAGATGTACAAGTAGCCATAAACCTTAGCGCTTCGGTGCAGTGTTCTGTACGTTCTTTGTTCCCTTCACTGTGCCAAGCTGACTTCAAAGCATCCAGCTGTATCTGATTTTTAAAGATAATGTAGAGTTCTGGTCATGCGATTACATTGTGAAAGAATCTGTCTCAAAGTAATTGGGAAAGGTTGATGATGTCTAACAACGAATCGGTGTATACTGTGAGGTTTTGGAATCATCAAAATGATAAGAAATTGACCCAATCTCGCTGAAAAGCACATGCTCTGCACACAGAAGTGGGTATATGGAAATGCACACAACTGTGGCATGAATGTTCGGCCCGAACACGTCAGCTAATTCTCGTCATATTTCGAATATGATGGCATTTGAACAGCAATCCTTTTCAGGGGACATAAATTTCTACTATGATCTTCTTCCAAATTGACATAAAATGCATGAGAAAGCTCACATATTATTGTTCACCTTTCCCAGAACTCAACCTTCTCTTAAGTTATTTTCCATTGAAATCTTTGATAATAATCATATCAATAGATAATGCTCAAATTCTTCAAGACGTATACAGAACATATCTTATTACCAGCTTGGTCAGACAAGTTGGTAGAGTTTCCAAAATTACCAAACTGTGCTAATAACATGTTTTTCAAATTACGTCAAGCTAAATCTGATTCAATACCCTTTTTATTGCACAATTTCTTTTGGAAATATTCACCAACTATGCAATTCAGGTCTAAATATTTCAGTGTCATAACAAACAATTCCCTACCCAAAAAGGGGCCTCGCTATGGACAAGGAGGGTTTTGAATGTTCAAGAATGTTCATTCCTACTTTACAAAACGGCTAAAAACTCATATACCTTATTCTCAAGACTAAGCTCTTTGATGAATCCTATTTCTTTACTGTCCATATGAGCATCTTTGGTAACATCATCCTCTGCATTCATATTCTTCTCCTTTGTGACATCATCAATATGACCACCATCGTTACTGCCATTCAATCTATTGCTCTCCACTCCCTCCAGAACTTCACTCTCCTCTACAATACAATCAATCACTTGGTCATCGAGTACAGGGGGAGGTTGAACAAGAGCCTCATCAGCATTTTCTCTACCAGTATCCTGCTTTAATCGCTTTCGTTTATGAAGGTTTAGCCCCGACTGTACATGATCAGCTAGTGCGTCAAATGAAGGTTTCACTTGGTTTGGGTCATTTGCAACAATGGGGGTGCTTTTAAGTAAACTCAGTTTTGTCTTGTTGCCTTCATCCTTGGCTCTGATCCCATCTGCTGAGTGACTCCCTTTGAAATGTTCCATAAAGCATCGGAATCCACTGGATACTGGTGTCCTATCTGACAACATTCCCACAGTGTCATCGCTTATGGCGGCATTATCTCGTGGACTATCTTTCGCTGCAGACACTGACTCACAAACTTTGTTGAACAGTCCTTTAGACCGTACCGACAAAAACCCTGCTGTCGTAGGTATGATCTTTGCCCTTTGGTTGTGAGAATTAGAGAGGTACGTAGCAATGTGATTTTGCAGTTCATGCAGATGGAACAGCACCCAATGGTCTGTGAGTCTGCCATCTTGTATGCACCTTGTCAGCTTTTGTAGGAGAGGAAGCGGTATTTCTAATGCATGATTGGAGATTAGGCTAAGGAGTGTGCGCTGGAGGTGAATAGGTAGTCTGAAGAATCTGTAGTTCCTTCAAGAAACAGAAAAAAAACCCACATATAAATCTATCATTCAAAACATCAAATAGCGCCCTAATTAAATATTCACAAATGCAGAGCATGCGTGGCTATCACTTTCATGCTGCCTCAATATCTCTTCTACCATAGTTTGATCAGCATATTATAGACCCATCAGATTTCCAAAAATGGGAGGATGGTAATATGGTATGTATCAATAGAAGGGTCTATACTTACCACAATAAACTGCATAAAAACAATAGAACTTATAGTCCATGTATTCACAAGTAGTTAAGTACATGCATATGTAGCTTCTTAGAAGCACCGATTATACCTGGACTGCAGTACTTAGCCTAATTTGTATTATCTTCACCACATGAAGCAGTTGTTCTTCCAATCTCTAATCTAAACGACTTTCACCCCAAGAGGACAATTCAAAGTCCTCTTGAAAGAATGACAAAAACATTCACATCGCTACTGCTGTAATCACTACAGTAAACCTCCTATTATTATCCTATTACAGTGAAACCTGTCTATAAAGACCACTCAAGGGAGACACGAAAAGCAGTCTTTATAAGCAGGTGGTCTTTATGGGCAGGTTCCTTTAATACACATTTCAATGAGAAACATTGTTCAAGGGAAACGAAAATTGTGGTCTTTATAGACAGGTGGTCACTAAAGCAGGTTTGACTGTATATACGGCAGCAAATCTACATTGTAGGTGTTGGAAGGCAAAGCATCCACATTTCAATCAGACACAAGGGGGTAATAAATGAGAGAAAGAGGACAGGCAAAATAGACCCAACAAAGGATCCTCAGGATGGAGAGTCAGGATACCAGCACTAATTACTAAATGCAACGACATCAATTACAATCACACTGCACAATATATCTGTCTGAAAATATGCCTCTTATATATTGAAAAAGATTGTAGACATGTACAGTTAACAACAAAATTATTCATACCCCTTGGAAAATTCTAGTTTTTTGCATTTTTCCTAAAAATGAATGGTTAACTGAATTTAATTGCACATCACTTGAATACATTTAGTTATCATCTGCAAATCAAGGCCGTTTCTGGTTTCACCTCATTTGCATAATAGAAAAGGTGAATTATCCAAACTGGGTGATGTTCAAAATTATTCATACCCTTGGTGATCTATTGACTTTGTCAATCAGTATGAATCCAGTCCTTGTGATTAATGCTCGTAACACTTTCTTCACACTGTCACAATGCTTCTGGAGGTCTCTACTGAGATATCAGGCCAATACCTGGTCTCCAATGGCCCAATCTCCTTGAGGATGTTGTCCACACATGCCATCACCTGGTCTTCAGGGGATTCGATGGATTTAAAGCAGATTTTGTGTTTGCAGGTGGTGTAGTTTTAGACGTCATGAGGATAGGACTATGATATTGATATTTTTGTTAATATTCCTTACATTTTAATGACAATTCTGTATCTAAGTTGAAACAAAGCACTCTTCCTGGAGAGACTTCCCTATAGAGGCATTCACTGTTGCACTGTCAAGGGAAGGTTTTTCCTGATACTTTTGTTCCATTATTATTAAGAATGTTTAGGGAGGCCATGGTAGTTGTCTAAAGGTTGGATGGTGCCAATTTTATCAGTTTATTCAGTTACACTGATTGACACATTTTTGATATGGACACCTGCAAGTGGGTACTCTAGTGAAGCTTAAAATACTGATCTTTATGTTCCAGTGCACTGTCAAAGTGGTAGCATTTTGTGCACTGCAGCTGGTAACATGGAGGGCATATGGTATAAATTTGGTTTACATTCATTTTGATATCAAGGATTGTAGCTTTCATACCAAAGATACAAAGAATATACCATATGAAGATTGATATACAGTAACAGTCAATGTGTGATGTGTATGGTACTCAAAGGTTACATACTGTTATTCATGGTGACCTGACGTTAGAGTCATGCAATGACTTTAATATCACCAACATAGCCTTCCTGAGCACTCTGATTAAGAATGGGGCCAGTGAATAAAGGTGAACCCTCCCACAGGCAGTGCAAAAGGGAAGGGCTCTTCAGGAATGGTGCTTTGCTTCATAAGTAGATACAGAATTTTCATTAAAATGCATGGAATAAATGACCGAAAATTTCAATATCATAGTCCTGTCATCATGAAGTTGATAACTGCATCACCTGTAGGACACGAAATCTAATGAACTCCCTGAAGGTCAGGTGAAGGCATGTGTGGACACATCCTCAAGGAGATTGAGCCATTGGAGAACAGGTACTGGCCTGATATCCCAGCAGAGACCCATCCGGAAGCCTTGTGACGGTGTATTAAAATAAAGTGAATTACAAGCATTAATCACAAGGATCGGATTCATACTGATTGACAAAGTCAATAAATCACCAAGGGTATGAATAATTTTGAACATCGCCCAGTTTGGATAACTCAACTTTTCTATTGTTATGCAAATAAGGTGAAACCGGAAACGGCATTCATTTGCAGATGATAACTAAATGTATTCAAGTGATGTGCAAGTAACTTCATTTAACCATTCATTTTTAGGAAAAATGCAAAAAACTATAATTTTCCAAGGGGTATGAATAATTTTGTTGTTAACTGTATATGTATGACATGAAAACAAAGGAGAAAATACTCCTTGCACAAATTCAATCAGTTTTTCAAAGTACAGAAAAAAGATTTGGTAATAATCTCCTTGGTGTTGCAGTAGATGTAGATAGGGATAAAACATTAACCGTCATT
The DNA here is from genome assembly GCA_025617745.1 of Heliocidaris erythrogramma. Lineage (NCBI taxonomy): Eukaryota > Metazoa > Echinodermata > Echinoidea > Camarodonta > Echinometridae > Heliocidaris > Heliocidaris erythrogramma. The sequence continues at coordinate 41,973,883 of CM046864.1, read as the reverse complement.
GACAAATGGCCATCACTTACAAGATATCAAATTTTATGGCTTGGCTCATAACTTCCGACTCGGAATATCATTTGCATTTGCAGAATTGCATCTTTCCATTTGTCCCAATTTATGCTTTGAAGGTAGGAATTAAAAAAAGAAAATAATCCTCAAACCATTAAATTGACAAATCATTGACCATAATATGGTTTTTGCCATGAAACCTAATGTAGCATTTCATACGCTGTAGAACCCCCCCCCCCCACCCCTTCTATGCAGATCAGTATATATTTTACATCATAAAATGTAATAACAGGAAAAGCAAGCGTTGCCAATTTGAAGCAGATTCACTTACAATGTAGATCTTTAAAATGACTACTGCCTTCAAAGTATTAAATCTTACAGTTCAGATGAAGGAACATCACTATCAGCAACATCATTCTGTCTAGCATCATCGGCTGTCACCAGTGTGCCTAGGAGACCAAACCAGTCTGGGGCCGCCTGAATCCGTGCAGGGGCGGATGGAAATAACGTCTTGTTACATTGGGGACTGCCTCCCATCTCCTGGAGCCACCGCTCTGCTCCTTCCGTGCCGCAGCTGTTGAAATCTGGCTGCTCACTTGTCAGAAGGCCATGCCAGGTGTCAGGAAAGAGGTGTAGGATATCTCTAGTGTTCATTCTGTCAACCGAGTTCTTGCATTAGGTTGCATGATCCTACTTTAGAAGAGAAAGTCGAGTTCTGTGGAAGAATTAAACAGAAGCAATGTCCCATGTAAAGGATTGCTTGTGAACTGCTCTCAATTTTCAAGGATGTCTTGTTGAAATTTGTTTTACTTCAAAATAACTTAAAACTTTACTTTACTTTAATAAAATTTCTTGAGATGTTTCTTGACTTGAGCTTTCAGTCTGGACCACCTTCCATTTTCCAAATGGTTCCACCAAGTTCAATAAATCCAATATAAAAAAAGTATAACAATTTCTGAACTTTATTCATTTAAAGTGATTTGGTGGTTTTTAATAAATGAAAATAATTACAATTGTAGCGCTATAAAATTAATATTATATTAACTTATGAAAATAATCTATGTTCAAACTTAAGAATCATATGAAGATGGGAGATAACTTTAAATGTAGAGAGAACTCAGGAGACACAAGAAAGACGAACTGATCACGAAGATGTCTGGTAGTGCTCTGATTTTATTAAACTTCACTTGGGGCTGCTTTGCCCAAAATATACAGAACATAATTTACATAATGTATATTTAAATATTCAAATGATAGATCAACAATACCAATATGGAGGAGTCTAACAAAAATGGGGAAATCCAATCCAATAAAATGAACCAATAGGGAAAGAAAGGAAGTGAGGTGGTATAAAGTAGGTTGGGATGATCACATAAGAATGGGAGCTGTCTGAGCTCAACTTAGGGATCAGGTGTGGGATGGAATGAATGAACGCACCTGAATAGGGAAGGAATGAAGGTGATAAAACAGAAGAGGAAAGGTATCTAGAGTGATGGTGGGGGGTGGTGACAACTGAATATCATTAACTAAACTGAATTCATTCCAGACTGCAAGGCAGTGCTGAAAAGAAAACTAATGTAAATTAATTCAAGGTCCAGATGGACAACAAATGAGACAAACATTTAGAGCCAAGTAATTGATGACAAAATAACAGTCTTACACAATTAACTAGAATCTGCTCGCAGACAGTACTGGAGACGAGATATCTTTTCTTTAATTTGATCTAAATTGGGTATGAATCTGGTGATCACTTACAAGAAAATGATTTTAATTTTAGACATTAACTTGTTAGATCTAAAATAAAAAATAATCTGGATACCTCTTTTTTGTTGCCAACTCTGAATTATCTAGACCCCCTAAGACTAAAGTACGAGTGCATTTATGCTCACCTTTTTCAGGCCAGAATGAGGCTTTTGTTACGCGTTTAGTTCAAAACATGGCTGCGTCCTTTCTCAATTTTATAAAATCGCCAATCGTAAACGATGTTTCTCCAGAAAGATGGTTTGTGGGGAAGCATAAATGCACGATCATTTGTAAACGCGTTTAAATGACATCATAATAAATCTGTTTCCGGTTCACATGGAAATCCGCGCGCCGGCTGCTAACGGTGCACAATATTATTCAATGCTTGTTTTTTTCTCAAGGCATGAGCATAGACGTCGTCATCCGAGCAAGATCTAACAGTTTTTTTTAATAATACCGGTACGAGTACTTCTTCCATATTTATATCATTGTGTTGAAATGAGTGTCAAGGGCTCAAACTACAGCGAAGAGGAAGTGAGGGCCCTTCTCATCGCTTAGTAAGAACCCAGAATGCAAGATGAATTCAATGGGTTGACGAGGAATAAACCCAAGACACATTGGCAGACCAGTGTGGCTGCAGGGTTTCCAAGGAGAACCAGGCAAGCGTGCAGGGACAAAATCAACAGAATAAAGCGTCTCTTTGGAGCCAGAAGGGCATTAACTCCTATACTTAAACACAAAGTTAACGCCCTTCTGGCTCTCAACAGACGACTTAAGGTAGATTTATGTTTACATGTATATGGAACCGATATTTTGTGGTAAATCTATTTTAACGTAATATTGAGTTAAAAGAGATGTGCTAGACTGCCAGTTGTAATTACTTGTACCCTGTCAGTGACAGTGTTGGTTGGCTCTCACTTTTCCCACCATGGTAGGAAGTCCACCGACGTAATAACCGAAATAATAGAAGTAAATAGCTGAAATAATAACCGTAAATCAGAGAGAAAGACGATAGTCGAGTGCGAGATTGCGACACGAAAAAATATCACAGTATACAAACAGTTTCAAAATAGCGAACGCCCCAACTTGACCTGCCCTCCCAGGGTCAACATAGCATGCACAGTACAGGTTCGCAAATCCAGCTGCAGAGCCCGAATTCGCCTGGAGAAGGGAAGCATAAACAGTACCCCATGGAACTGCGTTTAAGATGAGTGTTTCAAAACGTTCATTCTGCCTTCAAAAGTAAGCATAAACACACCCTAGGCCTAAGCCCATAAAAAAAAAGAAACATGTCAAATCCCTCTAAACATGCTAAACTCTAAAGTCAAGAGACAAGACTCACAGAACCGGCACTTAGCTGCACAGGCCATAGCTGGCAGTGGCATCATTCTCATTCACATGCCAAAAAGTCATGCGCAACAAAGGCAAAGCCACACATTCACATCCAATATTCCAAATCCTATAAAACTCGCGTAAAACCTTTTTTCCTTTTCTGATCTGAAGATTTCTTTGGCAGGGCAGAGTCTAAACAACAAAAAAATACTTTAAGTTTTAATTAGGCCTAGGGGGCCTACCTCTGCACTTCTCCTCTTCAAAATATAAGGAATGTCACTTATATTCTGCATCTCAATTATACACGAGATGTTGTTCACCACCATGACCACCTCACCCTCAACAAAAGTTTGAGTGCGTTTTTCAATTCACATCACACTTTCACTCCCTCTCGATCTCAAGGACAAGGTCAGCGCTTACCATAATAAGCTGCGCGAGCAAGCGAGAGCACGTGTCAAAATGAGCAGTCAGCTCCAGCTCCCGGGCTTTCTACTGTAACGTGGCCTAGCGCTAGCCTAGCCGTCCAGCTTGAGGCTTGCGGTCGCCTGTCATCGATTGTGCAGCTTCGCGGTCACATTGTTGATCTTCACACAATCACTGCTTTACGAATAAAGTTATGCAATTATTGATTTTGCATAACCAAAGACTGACTTACTGCTGTAAATTCGAGAAATCAAATGTTTTGAAACATAATTTCTGCAATTTTAGCTCTCCGACTTCACGAGACTGCGAGACGAAAATTTTGTGCGTGCACCATGCATGCAGCCATACAATTATTGTGAGTGTTAACAAAATATAGTGAAGGATGAATCATAGGGATGAATTAAAGATAGAGTGAATAAAATCTTATCTTATCTTATCTTATCTTATCTTATTAAAAAAACCAACAACTAAAGTCCCATATATTATCTAAAAGGGGAAATTAATAAAGAACACTGGCCCACATTTTTTCATAAATTTCCTATATTTAAAATATCCCATCGCTTAACACTTTTAGGCCACGGAATACATGTATTTTTAAATTGAACAATTTTGTGACAAAAAGGTCTCCTTTTAGAATTGTCAGAAGTAATTATCGATGGATGTACCGCATTATCACTTCGTGGATGCTGGACGTCGTGTGATTATCCGTAAAAACTCGCATTTGCGTTCAAATATCACTTTATTTACTGAATTTGAATATTTCTATAATAATGGAAATGTGTGTAAAGTTTCGAACTTTCGACTTAGCACGTCAAATGAACTCATATGTGCAAAGAACTTGTTTTATACGCAAGATGCACTCTTCCTTTAGGGTTTCTGCTGCTTCTCTACGGAACGACGATAGACTGTCGCGCCTGGAGTTTCGGCGTCACCGGGCAGCTGGATTCCCTGCAGAAATGCATAGGAAACCTCGAATTATGAATCGGCATTCTTCCACTTCCATGACTTCGTTATACACTCCTTCGGGAGAAGGGGAACACGTCCCTTTCGTTTTGAAACCTGAACTGGATTTCAATGCAATACTTCGAGACAGAGAGCAATTTGGAAAGAGCATTGAAGCAAGGAAAATGAATGGAATCAATATATCTGAAATGGTTTGTTTTTAAAAAGTTGGTTTACAATAAATACAAACAATTGGACCCATTGTCTTGATTCTTCTTACGATCTGTCAAAAATATCACTAGTATTAGTATCAGTATCACTATCATCACCAATCATCATCTTCTTCTTCTTGTCAGATGTCCAACCAAAATGGTGATGATGGTGATAGATATTAGATAGTGATGATGATTTATGGTGATGATTGTGATGATATGATGGTGATATGATTATGGTGATGATGATGATCAGACGATAGTGATGGTGATGCTGCTGCTGATGCATGATGATGTGATCATTAATATTTTTAATAACAAATATATGTATTAATAATATACCTAATAATGATAATAATATTGTATTTGATAATACATAACTGCTTGACTCTAGTGCTTGTAGTTTGTACTGGCTGTGCTCTATTAATAAATTACTAATAGACCTTTAAAGGGGAAGTCCTGATATCAAGTTGACTTTAAAGTTTTAAAAAGCTTTAAAAGAAGCAGAAAAAATAAAGAAACAGATCAATGAAAGTTTGAGAAAAATTAGATAATAACTATCAATTTTTGAGTTTGTATAATTTAATCAAACACAAATTGGCAACTTGGTGATGTATCTTGCGAGGTCAATTCCCATTTCCCCTCTATTTTAAAATCATAAATTTCCATTTTCCTCTAATGAAAAATATTTTATCATGCATGATACATGCACCCTAGATTGCAAATATTTCAATAAACATATTCCATATGAAACAAATCTACCCCTTTATCAATAACAGAGAAAATGAAAACCTATGAAATTTTCTGTACATCACAAGATAAGTTGCCAATTTGTGTTCGACTGATCACAACTTAAAAAATTATTAACTATCTTTTTTCGTAACAGATTTTGCTCAAACTTTCACTGATCTGTTTCTCTCATTTTTCTCCTTTGATTCAAATAAACTTAATACCAGGGTGGACTTCCCCTTAACTCTTGATCTATTTTTCTAAAACAATTTTTTTCTGTATTTCAATAATTGAGTAATCGCAAGCTAGAGTAGCAGATCTTGAATCAAGGCCAATCAGATTGGAATTCTGAGATATGCTATGAAGAAGAGCATCAGATAAATAAAATGTTTGGTTTCTGAAAGCTTTGCACATGTCATTGAAAAAAAATATTTTGTTAATTTATTTTACTGTACATGATTTTATTTTTAGATCTCTATCTGGAAAGAGGTTTGTGATCTTGAGGAGCAGAAGAGTCAAATGGAAAGAAAGAGAAAAGCACTCAACGTTAGAGCCAAAGAACATAGTAAACAGGTGATGAATGCTTTGTTTTGTTTTGTTATTACTCAAGTAGGGAATAATAAGAAAATAAATAGCTTCCCAGACCTGAACTAAACTGGACCTGGGGTAACATCCTTCAACCTTGTAGCATGTAAACTTTCATTTTGATATGAATTGTAAGTTGTAACTGAGGTTATAAAAATTAAAGTGTCAAATCTGTGATGTCATATAATCATATCTCTAGAAGAAATATGCAAATCTTTCTTTTCTTTTCCTTAGAAATCAAATTTACCTGTGTATGGAGCTGTCCTGGGGTGGTATTCTGAGATTTATTTTATCTTGATTTTAGTGAAATAATTTTAATTGTCAAAATGTACGCTTATGGCGCATCATTGGTTGATGCCTGCGCAAAAGTGGCTGCGTACGCGGAGTTCATCTGCGCAAACACCAATGAAATGTTGCAATTTGAAATTTGTTATGACAATTAAAATCTTTTCACTAAAATCAAGATAAAATAAATCTCAGAATACCACCCTTGTACATTGGACATGCATTTATGCATTAAAAAGGACAAGTTAACATAATTTTTGGATAGTTGTATGAAAATGAAATGATTCAATATTTTCATTATTTCTCTTTCAGAAAGGAGATCCTATAACCAAGGAGAAAATTCAACAAGAAGGCAGGAAAATCAGGGAGGAAGTGAAAAGTTTGAATGTAAGTTGTTAACATTTATCTGTTCATATTAACCCCTACCCTGCCGTGGGCGGCACATCCCGCCCAAATATTAGAGTGTTGAACATTTCATTTAGGCTCAGAATGGCGCAAAAAATCTTCCTCGTACAGAAACCTGTGCCTTCAATATAATGTTTATTCCTATGCAATATATCTTTGCCCAATAGACCGCTTCGGTAATGCATGCAAATTTTATGCATACCTTTCAAACAAAGGTTGTTCTTGACAACCTGAAAGCTTGCCAGGCATAGCAACAAATAATGTATGCAAACTGGATTCCAAACATTGAGGCTCATTTATAAAAAGCATGTTCATGGAATAGCTCGTCACTAGGTGCTCAGAGAATATATGTGCATAAATTTGTATACATTATGCACTTATCAATTGTAAGACGCACCCCTCGACCCCCGGGAATGGTGCGTCACTTGTCAGATGTGAGTCGGATTTTCCTATACCATGACGCACCTGTGTGTCTCGACTATGACGGACCTTTTCTTACAATGACTGTGCCTGGACGAAAAAATATGACGCACCAGTTCTAGACTTTGACTTACCATTGTGACGCACCCCGTCATGGTAAAGCTCCGCGCGCACGTGGCACGCTATGCATCGGCGCGGCGCTAGTATAGTATTGCATGCATTGTTGATATCGACATGCATGCATGAACGCTAGCTGAAGACACAAACACACGTTATCATCCTGCACGCTATTGAGGCCGAGCTCGAGATAAGATTATCGGCGATGACATATGAAAATGTGCAGAAGTCACACAGTGCAATCGCTGACATTCTTGTGACGTCAACACATGAATATTCATGTCTCAATCCAGCCTAGCACAAATGCTACCGATCGCGATCATCGCGGCAAGAACCGAACCAGCCAACGCAGTGCTGGAACGAACGGGGTAAAAATAAACAAAGTAACGAAAAATACCTTATTTCTTCCCTTTTTTGAGAACCCAGACAGAAGACAGCATGAGAGAGGATTTGAGATCAATTATTATTATTTGGGGGTTTCCATTTTATTTGATGTCATCAAACTCGATTTTGGGCGCCCGGTGCGAAAGTATAGATTCCATGTCAATATATTTTTTTTTATATTCAAGGAGTTTGCATGTTTAAAAGCCCGGTACGCGGTGAGTATTGCGCGGACAGACCCGTTTGTAAACATAGCGAGGCATTATGACGCACCCATGTAAAATGACCGACTATGACGCACCCCATTCTCCATGCTGTGACTGACCAAATGCTTCCATGACCATACCCTGCGTCATTCATTTGTTGGTAAATTACCCAACCATGACGCACCTTTCCCGGGGGTCGAGGGGTGCGTCTTACAATTGATAGGTGCATTACAGAAGCGGTCTATTAGCTCAAGAAATAACTCATTGAAAGTTCATATTCAACTATTGAAAGTTCATTTTTGACAATTGCTCAAAAATCTGTTGCATGGAAGGGGTTAAAGTGGTCTGTTGATATAAGCACCATTACTGAAGATTACACTTCAAAATCTTTTTGGTAAAATCATGCCATCACTGTTAATATAGAATTCATGGGAGAGTGCAACTGCCGAGACATTGTTCAAATCAAAACTGGAAATATCCTTGATATTCCTTTAAAAAGAAGAAGAAAAAAAATGATGAGGGAAATAAGAAGTGATGTCTAAAATACAAAGACAAAGGAATGCTGTTTGTAGTTTTTGTTCTGTTTATGTGCCTACTGTTGTTGAATTTTATTGGGATAGACTTATTCAGTTTGCCATGTAGAAAGTCAAGGTGAAAGATTGTACAGCACAATTGATGAGTGATGGTGATTTCTGTTTATTTCCAGAGTTCTTTGAACAGCCTAATGAACCGATTGTATCCTCTCGCGTTGGCTTTACCCAATTTTCTACACAGTGCCGTGGTGAGTAGCAGTGAAGAATGGAAGTCTTGTACATACAACTTTCAAGAATCAATTTAACTTTAAAAAGTTCAATGTTTGCCTCTTTATTGGGCAATGTAGATAATGATGAGAAAATAACTTACATCTAAGCAAAGTTCAGGTCCTAAAATCATTTTTATTCACAAAGGTCTCATTATTTGTATAAGACATAGTTTTACTTAAAGGGATTTGACCTTCAATTCATAATGATATAATTTGAATAAAATTGGACTTAAAATCTCTTTCAGTTCGAGACATTCTTGAAATACATGGCACCTTTCTGAGATATATGCTTTTCCTGCAGCCTGTTGGTGATGAGAATGTCGTGAAAGAGACCATTGGGGATCGACTGGCATCACTAGAATCTACAAAAGATCACCCTTGTATTTCAGCACAGTAAGTATTTCATAGGGATTCCACTCTCAGATTATAGACTGGGTATTTGTTGAGAATGTAAAAGAAAAGGATAAATTTGCATTAAAGTGTGTTATTGTAATTTAAAAATTAAAAATATAATGTAAAAGAAATGATACAGTAGTATAAATGTACAGGCTCTGCTAAAGAGGAGTATTAGGCACTATAGATTTGATAACTTTTTATCTTTACAAATTTATATGCTGAAAAACATAAATGACAGAAGGACATTTTGTTTTGCCGAAAGTTTTTATTTTCATTCATGATATCATGTGTTATTTTACTGTTCCTTCAATTTCCTTTGTAATTTAGAGTTTGGATGAAATTATTCCTGAAAAAGGGGCTGGTCACATTTGTCAGATAGTGATAATGATCATTCATTAAAAACACACCCTAGAGCTACCCTACTGTTAACCCTTTCAGGACAGCAATTATTCAAGGGCTAAATTGATCACATTTTGTTCTTCAAATTGGCAACAATAATATTTCTCTTTAGTGCTACATGGTTCTAATAAGGTGTAATGTCTTTGAAAACAATATACATGGTTTGAAATTTTGTCAAAAGTTGAAAAAATTGCCAATTTGATAGAAAAACAATGATTATGAACCTCAGAATGTGTTGCCAATTTAAGGATTTTAATGATTATTCTGGTTTTAAAATTCCTGGCATTAAACGAAGTATGGCCATGCAACAAAAATGGACACAAGTGTGTGCAGAAATTTTTGCTCTTTCTACTCATGTATCTGGTATGTTTTTTAGAGCTCTGAATCAAAAGCTGTTGTATAGCCAAACCTCAAAATGTGGTCAATTGTCTTAAAAGGGTTAACAGACAAGAGCATGCTCACACATCCTCACCATATAGTAGGGTGGTACCTTTGATGGAAAATTTTGTTCTCATTATCGGACAAATTTGACCAGCTCTTATAAAGAAAAATGAGAAAATGTCCCTGTTTCTTTTCTTGCAGTAACTCTTTGGTACACCCTGGCTACAGTTACACCCAGGGAGAGCTTGTCCTCAAGGAACTGGACCTTGTATCAACCGCTGCGTCTCAACTGGCAGCTCATGGCTTCACTAGATTCTCCATGCCTGATATGTATAAACCAGTTACTTTGGTAAGCTTGTACATTGGATGTCCAGGGTTTTAGAAAATTATGTGGGTAAAGAGAGAAGGAGTCAACGAATGGTATGGATGGAAGTTGGAACCATCAACTGAACTGAATTGGTTTATTGTCATAAAAATCATTAAACATGCAGCTTAAAACTGACATTGTTCAATTTACAAGATAAAATACATATATAAATACAATTGGTATACATTAAAATATCAATTAAAACATTTAAATACATGTACATATGACCGACAACGTTCATTTTCTACCTCGTTATGAATTTCAGGGGTTAATGATTACCAATCATGTTCACCTATTAAGAGCATTGCAAAGGTGTGAAAAATTCTCTATGAGGGTCACTCAGGCGCCATCTTATAAAGATTTGTGATTGATCCAAATAAACTTGATTCCCTAGTTTATTGCACAATCCAGCGAATAAAGGAGGATTTTTCCATTATTCAAACCACAAAATAACAGCTCTTTACAAGACATTCTATGAGATGAGACCAGGGCCCCGTGTCATAAAACTTGTTATCAATGACTAGTTGCAATAACTGTTATAAGCTACTGAAATCCTTGCATCTGATTGGCTGAGAGCAAATTTGTCATAGAAATGTGGCAGTTGTTACTGATAACAAGTTTTATGAAACAGGTCCTGATATAATAAGATTCCTGAATAACAAGGTACCAGTAATTTTGCTGGTCCAAGGTCTTTATGTCCTATTGGTTTTTTTTTTACCCTGACATAAAGGAGATTCCTAATTTAACAAGGTAATTTTCATGGTCCCAGGGTCCTCGTTATAGTGAGTTTCCACTATACTGGAGTAGACTGGCTCTGAATTATCACACTGGAAGTTACCTTGTACGACTCCTGTTTGTGCATTTCCCCCCTCAATTTACAGGAAGCTCTAGGTGTGAATGCTGAAAACACAAACGAGGTAAGTAAAACAGAATCACAATTAATCTTTGTCAAAACGTGAAGAAGAAGGATAAAAACAAAAATGGAAAAGGGAAAGGAATGAAAGTAGGATTGACAGACCCCCCAAAAAAGTACTATTGTGATAAAATGGAAATTAAAGAGGAAGGAAATGGAGAAGAACTACTAATCAATTTCAAATACAGAATCGAGTCTCGAGTATACTGCATAACCATTGCAGACATATATTTGTTCCTGCTTTCTATATTTTTACGAGTGTGTTGAATAAGTTAGGTCTACCATTATGAGATGAGTCATTCTATGAGTGACATACTGCATGTTCTTCCCTCTGATCTCACAAAATTAGACTTTTGTTGAAATTATGAATGCTTGTTAAAATGTAATAATTATATTATATTGCATGGCTCTGAATGGAATACCAGAGAATATTCCACGAGTTAGTGCAATATTGGCCCTAACGAGTGGAATATTTCTGGTATTCCATGAAATAAAGCCATCTAATATAATTATTATTATCTATACCCTACAGGAAAATGATTTAGAACTTAGTAAAAATCAGTTAATAGAACCCCTCATCATACTTCATTGTGATTACACAAGTTTAACTTAACGTCTTTATGACGTCATGTGCGTATGTGTGTATGCGTTGCATTATTTGCGCGCACGCAAACAGACCAGACAAAATACGGCATAATATTGCACGGCAAGTTTAGTACTGTAGCCTATGGGGAATTCAGCGTTCCGTGCAATATGCTCTCATATTGCACACGCAAATCAAGCGGACAAAAATATGCGTTTTTAATGCGCCGCTAAAATGCCTTATATATGTAATAATTATCAATATTTACTCCTAAATAGTTCATTTATTTCCTGATAATTGGAGGAAGTGTTTGTATATATTCTCTAACAGCTCACATTTTCTAACACTGCTTGTTTTCTTTCAATGTTGTATCCGTATTTGATAAATAAAAGACATATTCAATTCAGACGAGCGAGAACATCATGCACCTGGCAGGGACATCCCCTATGGGCTTTCTAGGTAAGTTGGCAACATCTTAAAGGGATAGATTACCTTCAGTTTTGGCATAAATTATCAGATAATTCACCAGTAGTTTGTAGATCACAACACTAAAGTTGAACGAAAATTCCATTCTGAAGTCAGGACTAATGAAACAGCGATCACATTTAGTTTAAAATGATATTTCAATTTTCAATTTCAATTGATTTATTTCACATCATTTAAAGGAGAATTACGCTCAAAAATAAGACGATAGTGTTCAAAGGTGTTATTTATTCCTACTTGTTAGACTATATGGCTTCGCGTCAAAATATACGAGATCGATACGAATCAAATTTTTCTGAGCAAAATTTACCATCTGCTAGCAATATGTATCGTCTGCTAGCAGCACATGGGGGCTGCCATTTTGTTTAAGTGTACAAGAAGATTTTCTTAATCCAAATGCTCAATTGCCTTTTTATGCCTCCGCCCACCGAAGGTGGGTGCCGGAGGCATTATTCAAAATTAAAAACCCATTTGAGATTAAAAATATAAAATAGATATGTCAATTTATTTTTAAACTGAAGATTTCCTTATATATTTCTGTTGAAAATCGATATTCGCGTAAGAGAAATCTATTTTCTCGATACTGGACGTATGGGACGGAGCAAATTAATTCAAATTTTATGGATGTTTCTTCCCTGAGCATCTATAGCGGCAAACTATGCATTCACCTGCTTTCGGATAATGGACTTGAAACGTCAGAATGCATGCTGCATATACCTGCCCTTATAGTCTATGGGCCAACGTAGACCCCCCTCCCCCCCCTTAGGCACAATTTTTTGTGATGTTTTCCTGGTAGCTAGGACCCTAGGCTATCAGAATCTGCCTGTTTGCCAAAGAGTTAGTGGTGGGTGTGGCCACCAGGGCCGTTACCATGGCAACGCATCAAGGAAATATAGGAATTTATTAAAATACCTAATATTTCTAATTCAGAAATTTGAAAAATGACCGGTAACCATCTAAATATATGTATTTTGAGTTTCCTGATTGATTGAAACCAATATCTAGGTCATTTAAAGTCACGGTCATGTCAAAAAATGGCCGTTACTATGGAAACGGTAACATAAAAAGTTTATATTTTTGAAAAATATCTAAACTTATCAGTATAAAATAGACAGAGAGGTGTCTACACAATATTAGATTATATTTTTCTGTTAGCTAGGACCCTCAGCTATCATAATCTGCCTGTTTTCCATAGAGTTCATGGTGGGCGTGGTCTCTAGGGCCGTTACCATGGCAACACATAACGAAATACTGGAAATTAGAAAATGTCGTATATTTGTCATTTAACAGCATAAAATATATGGTAAAGCCTCTAATATATGTATTTCAACCTGCCCCACTGACTCCAACTACAATCTGAGCCATTTGAAGTCATGGGCGTGTAAAAAAGGGCCGTTGCTATGGAAACGGTCCCACAAAATGCTTATATTTGTGTAAAATATCTATGATTTATCAATACAAAATAGAAAACAACTGTCTGCACAATCTTAAATCATGTTTTTCTGTAAGCTAGGACCCTCAGCTCTCATAATCTGCCTGTTTTCCAAAGATTTCATGATGGGCGTGGCCGCTAGGGCCGTTACCATGGTAACATAACGAAATACTGGAATTGAGAAAATACCGTATATTTGTAATTTAGCAGCATGAAATATACATGGTAAGGACTCTAATATATGTATTATAAGCTGCCCCACTGATTCCAACCACAATCTGAGTCATTTGAAGTCATGGGCGTGTCAAAAAAGGGCCGTTGCTATGGAAACGGTCCCACAAAATGCTGTTATTTGTGGAAAATATCAATGATTTATCAATACAAAAAAGAAAACAACTGTCTGCACAATCTTAAATCATGTTTTTCTGTTAGGTAGGACCCTCAGCTCTCATTTTCTTCCTATTTTACATAAAGTTGGTAGTGGGCGTGACCACTAGGGTTGTTACCATGGTAACACACCAAGGAATTGAATTTTAGAAAATACTATATATCTATAATTCAACATCACAAAAACAAATTGTAACCATCTAACTATATGTATTTTGGGGTGCCCGTTTGATTGCAAGTAGAATCAGAGACATTGGAAGGCACCGTCATGTCAAAACATGGCTGTTGCTATAGAAACAGTATGATAAAAATTGAATATTTCTGTAACTAATCAACACAAAACAAAGAACAGGTGTATGTACATCCAATGCACTGCATAAAGTAAGGGTATCCACAACCTGAAATGAGGTTTTTCCCCTGTACGTTAGCTAGGACCCTGGATATCATATCCTCCCTGACTGCCACAAAGGTGGATACTGGGCGACCACTCGGGCTGTTACCATGGTAATAAGATAGGAAATGACATATATGTGTAATTCAACAACGTGAAAATATTTAGTAGGCATTACATCTATTTCAAGCAGCTCTTTTGAGTGCAATTCTGTTGTGCGCTTTCAAGGTCACAGTCAGGTACATGATTATAATTCTTATTATCCGTTTGGTCTCAAACTGACGCCGATGGTGGGTGTGAGCACCAGCCCCATTACTATGGCAACGCACCATCAAAATATTGGAAATTGTTTGAAAATAACATATACATGTATATATATATTCTGTTTCAATAATAGAAAACACAAAATATTGGTCTGGATATACATATCATAAACTTCCAGAGTTATGACACTAAATTACAGTCATAATCCGAATCACTTAAGGCCATAGTAATGTCAAAACATGGTTGTTGCCATGGTAGTATTATTAAAAGGGTGACAGATGTTTGTTATTACACAGCGGCAATTATATTGCAAAGACATTTTTTAATCCCCCATGTGGGGGACCGTTGCAGTAACAACAGCTGATCCTAACTGGTTAGCTGTACTATGTTATGCTTCCACCTCTATTCCTTGGCGTTGGGAGGGAGGCAATGGAGGCTTAATAAATGGATTCACCTCAGTCACAGAACCTTATGTATTCATAAGATGATAAACCTGTCTACTTGAAATAAATCTGAGAAGATTGGAATAGAATTTAGCATACATGTACTTTCCCCTAATCCTACCCATAGGAAATCTGCATGTTCATTAAGGATTAACAGCATGGCCAAGGTGGTCTAGGATTTGGACTTCATCAGAAACAGGGCCAAAGAATTGAATTTTTGGGTGCCTCATCATAGATCAAGTCCAGTGTTGATACCTGCCTGGAGTTTTTTATATTTGCTAGAAGGTATTCAAAAGAGTCACTGAGAAGGCCCCTGGTGCAATTGCAGCTCAGCATTCTCATGACTTGCATGATTGGGGTACACGTATATTAGCCATGGACTTGATGTGTTGGGGACCATAAGACCTATAAGTTTACATATTGGTTGCCCTTACAGTTAAGCTGCAGTTCTTTTGGCTTTAGAGGAGATATGGCCTATAGTTTGTGAGATTGTTCCTCTAATACTATCTTGCCTGCATGGTTGGATAAAGGATGGGGTACATTTTTGGCGGGGTATATTTTTGGCAGAGTTTAGTGGCTAAGTCCATAATATTTTGAAATTAGTGATCACCAGCGGGTTTGTCTATCCATCTTTTACAGCTTTAAGGCGTTCTGGAGCCTTACTTGAACTGAGCATTCTTTTATTAAAACTTGGTTGACTTTCTTACAAGTCTGATATGGTGAGGCACTCTTATCTGGCTTGAATCACAGGCTAAGAAGGTCATGGTGAGGAGATTATCCAACCCTCCTCCGGTTTGGTTTGGCAGAATAAAGTCAGAACTCATGATGGAGATATAGGTGTCATCTATACCTCCACCACTATGTTAGAAGAGATTACATTTTTTGCAATACTTGAGTAATGTCTCTATGGTTAGGATGAAGATGATGAGTGAATCCTCACTTCACCCTAGAGGGAATTCAAATTTACTTAGTATAGTTTGGTATGTAATTCTGAAGTCTGTCAATGCCTTATTGTATCTGTTCTTCATGCTAACTCTGATGGGTAATCCTCAACCTCATCCAAAGTAGCGGGTGTTGCTGCAAGAGGAATTCTGCTGAAAATGTTCCGTACCTCTATCCCAAGGATGCTCTCTAACTTCTGATTCCTAATGGCATCCATTTATAGAACTCCTTGAAGGGGCAAAGTGGAATAAAAGTACCTCTCAATCATGTCAACTGGGTATGGACACTTATGTACCTCAGTTATCATTTCACAGAATGACTGTGAACTCAAAACCGACACATTAATTGCAGTTAGCAGTACAGTCAGAAAATAATGTTCAACTAAAACAATGCCACTTTCTGAAATGCCAATATTTTAAAGATGCTTTTGGTGCTCACAGCCACAGTACAACACCTACCAAGTGGTCAAAGTTAATACTGCAATACGACAGCACAGTAGATGAGAGTATCTCTAAGTACAGTGGTACCTTTTTAATATGAATTGGCTTATAAAATACAATGAATTTTCAGAAGCCTTGCATATCTATTTGAACATTTGCATCTTCGTTTGTCATAGCAAGTGTCCTCCCAGGCATGAACTTGAGGCCTCCAACCTGGAAAATATTGTTAATCTGGATTTGAACCAATAGGACATAAATAGGACATAAATATCCCTTTCTTAAAAATCAATATTAGCTTTCTTGTCATTCTTTTCCTTTAGCAACGGCATATTTTTATATGACTGACCTAAACTAATCCGGCTTTTGATTGCAATTAAAGGTGCAGCTTCAATTGTGTACAATTAGATGCCTACATTGTACTTCGTTACATTACAAATACATGGTGGAAGCACTGTGGTATATTGGTGAAGGCCTTTCACTCTCATACGAGAGCTCTTGGATTCGATCCTTGATCGGTGCTTACATCCCTGGGCAAGGTGTTTTGCCCACATTTGTTTTGCTTGACCCAGATGTATGAAATGTGTACAAGGCAATGATAGTTGCAGGGCAGTAATATTACTGATGTGCTTATCCTGGGTAAGTAAAATCAATTTTATATTATTATCTATTATTCTAAAACTCTTGTTTTTTGGTGCCTTACCATGGTAGCTACCTTGACAGTCTCACCCATAACCAACTTTGTGGCTACTAGGAAGCTTTCGATTATGATAGCTGAGGGTCCTAGCTGACAGATAAACACCATTTTAAGCTGTATATACTACTTGTTCTTTGTTTTGTGTTGAAATATTCAATTTTTATCATATTGTTTCCATAGCAACAGCCATGTTTTGACATGACGGTGACTTCCAATGACTCTGATTCTACTTGCAATCAAACGGGCACCCCAAAATACATATAGTTATATGGGTACAATTTGTTTTTGTGATGTTGAATTACAGATATATAGTATTTTCTAAAATTCAATTCCTTGGTGTGTTACCATGGTAACAACCCTAGTGGACACGCCCACTACCAACGTTATGTAAAATAGGAAGAATATGAGGGCTGAAGGTCCTAGCAAACAGAAAAAACATGATTTATGTTTGTGCAGACAGTTGTTTCCTTTTTTGTATTGATAAATCATAGATATTTTCCACAAATAGCAGCATTTTGTGGGACCGTTTCCATAGCAACGGCCCTTTTTGACACGCCCATGACTTCAAATGACTCGGATTGTGGTTGGAATCAGTAGGACAGCTTGAAATACATATATTAGAGGCCTTACCATATTTTTTATGCTGCTAAATGACAAATATACGGTATTTTCTAAATTCCAGTGTTTCGCTATGTGTTACCATGGTAACGGCCCTAGCGGCCACGCCCACCACCACTTTGATGTCAAACAAGCAAATTATGAAAGCTGAGGGTCACAACTAATATAAAAACATTATCAAAGACTGTGCAGACATTTTTTTCTTTCTATTTTGTAATGGTTAGTTATAGATTTTTTCACAAATATCAGCTTTTTGTTGGACCGTTTCCATAGCAACGGCCTTTTTTGACACGCCCATGACTTTAAATGGCTCAGATTGTGATTGCAATCTATCAGCCAGCTTGAAATACACATAATGGGATACTTACCATATATTTTATAGCTATTGAATGACAAAGATGCAGTATTTTCTAAGAATCCAGTATTTTTGGTGTGTTACCATAGTAACGGTCCTACAGGCCACACCCATCACCAACTGTACATGAAATAGGCAGATTATGATAGCTGAGGGTCCTAGCTAATAGAAAAACATACTTTAGGCTTGTGCATACACCTTTTTGGCTATTTCATATTTATAAATTTGGAAAGTTGTAAAAAAAAACGGCTTTTTATGGTACCGTTTCCATAGTAACGGCCATTTTTGGACACGCCCATGACTTTAAATGGCTCTGATTATGGTTGCAATCGATTGGGCACCTTAAAATACATATATTAGGATGCTTACCAAGTATTTTTAGATTCGTGAATTGGAATTATATGACTTTTCCTAAAATTCATATTTTTCTTGATCCGTTACCATGGTAACGGCCCTGGTGGCCACACCCACCACCAACTTTATGGCAAACAAGCAGATTCTGATAGCTGAGGGTCCTAGCTAACAGAAAAACATCATTTAAAATTGTGCCTAAGGGGGGGGGACCTTTTCGGTTTCTGGCCCATGGACTATTATGTTCTGCTCTGTTTGGCAAACCCGAGAAAATAGATTTTTGTTAAGCAAAACCAGACAATTTAAAAGTATCATTATAAAGATTTAATTTTTATAATACATGTAAACACCCACTTTATATTTTCCGTCACATATGGGATTTTAGGTAATGAAGAAAATCAATTTAGGATTTGGATTCAAAATATCTTCCTGACTGGAACATTTCTCAATGGTTCATGTACAACTCCAAATCAGCAAGAAAATGGCTGCCCCCATGTAAATGAGTAGGAGACGATACCGGGTGTTGGAATATCTTTATTTATACCCTTTTCTGATACCTTATTAGAAAATGATTTAGGCCAATAAGTAGGAATATATTACACCTTCCAATATAAGTAAATTTGTAATCAGGGCTTAATTCTCCTTTAAAATATATAAAAAATATATAAATACAATGAGAAATAAACAGCAGAAAGGAGATAAGCAGCAAAACAAGAATATTGATATATTTAAAACATAAATGATACAAGAGAAATGAATGTCATATAACAGCCAGTGATGACGTGGATGCTTTTCTTTTTAGTATTTCTCCTTCAATTTTTTTTTTTGTAACAGCAAGAATAAACATTGGAAGACACTTTGTCCTGTGTAAAGTTTGATTTGGTCGCAGCGGCGTGTCCAGGATTTCCCAATAGGGGGGGCGCCAGGAATTATTGATCGCCGTCATGTGGGAGAAATTTTTGCTTCTGAAGAAAGGCTGAGATGCAAAATTGTGCTATATAGTGCTATATATTTTTTTTACGACGGCCAATAGGGGGGGGGGGCGCGCGCCTGTTGCGCCCCCCTGGATATGCCACTGGGTCGTATGAGCATCATGATAATATTTATTTTGCCCTGTTCGCTGCTTTCACTTTTTCAGCTTACTACATGATGTCAGTACTAGAAGCCTGTGACCTTCCTCACAGGTTTGTAAACCAATTATCTTCTTCAAACCCTTTTACCAGTATGAGTAACTGTTACTTTTTGCACTTGTTGGTGTATATTTTATTAGGATTTGTTTCGAAAAACAGAATATAAACTAAAAGTTCAAACAGAATTTGATACTCTCTTTGCTTCCACAAGTGCATGATTATTGAAAATGAGAAGAGTTAGTAACTTGTGGTGCTTTAATCAACACGTTATAATATAAAATACAATGTTAATATTACATTACAAAGCAAGCATAATATACAAACCTTTATTCGAAAACTTTATATGTCATTGCAATGTCTTATGAATGAGTGTGTTGATTGCTGAACCTTCATTTTTGCAGTACTGAACTTCTACTAATTAGAAGCGCATGCCATGGAATGGAAAGCATCTCTCTTCACTTGATTTATTATTCTTTTGATAATCCTCAGATGTTTTGCTGTTGGAAGGCATTACAATGCAGGTGCAGGTCAGTAGTTATTATTGACATTCTCTGCTAGTCATCTGAGAACCAGAAGGCATTATGTCATAGAATTTTACATGGAGATTAACCCCTTCTGGCTTTCAACAGATGATGTAACCATTAGCAGATATGTGGAGAATAATAGATCAGACAGTCAGAGCTGTATGAAGTCCTCTCAACGGGAAGAAAATTGTGATTAGTTCGCAGTTGAACTGATAGCTGCAAGCACTTCAAGCTTCATGCCTACACTGCAGCCCTCCTGGATCTAATGTTAATCATGTATTCAGTATGTAATAGTCTTACATTTCTATATGTTAGCCAGGGTAATAATATAAAAAATCCTTTGGAAGCGCATAGGGACATTATATCATAATGTGATATGCACTATACAAGAACGGTTTATTATTGTATCCCCCGGCAGTATGCCGGAGGATACTTTGGATTCAGCAGCGTTTCGCCGCCGCGTCACATTCTTGTGTGCGCTCTAGCGGTCACATTTCTCAACGAATTTCTTTCAGACTTCCTATGGACGTGTATCTTGGTAAAATCTGGACCCCTATAGTTTCTGGTGATGCTGCCCCCAGTGTTCCGTCTTTTATAGGGTAAAAGGCCATATTTTTGGGGAAAGTTTGTGTGCGCTCTAGCGGTCACATTTCTCAACGGATTTTGTTCAAATTTTGTATGAAGGTGTCTCTTGGTAAAATCTGGAACCCTATAGATTTTGGTGATGCTGCCCCCAGTGTTCCGTCTTTTATAGGGTCAAAGGTCATATTTTGATAGATGTCTTGTGTGTACTCTTGTGTGCGCTCTAGCGGTCACATTTCTCAACGGATTTTGTTCAAATTTTACATGAAGGCGTCTCTTGGTGTAATTTAAAAACCTATAGTGTTTGGTGATGCTGCCACCAGTGTCCCGTCTTTTATAGGGTCAAAGGTCATACTTCAGGACATGTCGTGAGTGCACTCTGCAGGCCACATTTCTCAATGGATTTTGTTCAAATTTTGTATGGAGATGTATCTTGGTATAATCTACACATGTTTAATTTTTCGTGATGCTGCCCTCATTGTTCCGTCCTTTATAGGGTCAAAGGTCATTTTTCCATTTCTTGCACTCTTACTTCTGCATTTCTTGACGGAGTTCGTTCAAATTTTGCATGAAGGTGTCCCTTGGTGTAATCTAAAAACCTGTAGTTTTTGGTGATGCTGCCACCAGTGTCCCGTCTTTTATAGGGTCAAAGGTCATACTTCAAGGGATGGCGTGAGTTCACTCTGCAGGCCACATTTCTTGATGGATTTCTTTCAAATTTTGTATGGAGATGTATCTTGGTATAATCTACACATCTTTACTGTTTGGTGATGCTGCCCTCATTGTTCCGTCCTTTATAGGGTCAAAGCTCATTTGTCCCTTTTGTGCACTCTTACTTCTGCATTTCTTGACGGATTTCATTCAAATTTTGTATGGAGATGTATCTTGGTATAATCTACACATATTTAATTTTTGGTGATGCTGCCCTCATTGTTCCGTCCTTTATAGGGTCAAAGCTCATTTGTCACTTTTGTGCACTCTTACTTCTGCATTTCTTGACGGATTTCATTCAAATTTTGTATGTAGGTCCATTATAGATTACACCTCTACAGTTTTTGGTGATGCTGCCTCTAGTGTTCCGTCTTTCATAGGATCAAAGGTCATATTTTAGTGGATGTCTTATGTGCGCTCTGAGGTCATATTTCTTCCGAATTTTCTATAAAAATGCATTATACTCTAATCTACACAAATCGTTTTGGTAATGCTGCTCCTGGTGTTGACAATATTCCGGGCCACTGGCGGCAATTTCTACACCATCCTTTTGTTTGAGGGAGGGGATGGGGGAGGGTCTTTGTCCCTCCTTCAAATCGCTGCCAGCGCCGGGGGATACATTTCGCATTGCGCGGCACGAGGAATGCACATTTCTAGTTATTATTATATGTATATTGTATTGAATTTTTTTTTGTATTCATGTCACATTCTTATGCATGAAATTTATGTTTATGGCGATGATGGTATACATAGAAACCAATTAATCAAATCAATATCAAATCAAAACTATTTAGACTGGTTGTCTTTCTTTGCAGGTTCTATTTAATGCAGTGTTCAAGGAGAAATACAAGCCAAGGGAAACATCATTCTTTTGTCTTACGGACAAAATTTCTTTCTATAGAGGTGGATTCGAAAAACTAATTTTTCACCATTAAAATGAATTTAGAGAAAAAAAGAAAGAAAAATCTTATTGCTTATTGCAAAATCTACATCTGCCACAAGGTTCTTTTGAATGACAGATGTTGTATATGAAAGTAACTGGAATTAAAACAGCAGCTAAATAATGTTATAATGTTCATATTTCTCATCACTTTCTACCAGAATCTCCAGAATTCCGGGACCTTCATCGTCAAGTCCAGGAATCCAGGGTGAGTTCATGAAATGGTCGAATTTATCAAAATTTGTAATTTCTTAGTTTCTTCCCTCCCCTATTCCTCCTCGTGCCTTATTTACTGCTTCTCCTCTGATCAACCCCCTTCTAAAATTTTCTTCCTGCAGTTCTTTTATTTTATCTTTTTCTCTCTTTTGTATTATTTCTCTTTGCATTGTTTCCATCATTCTTCTCATTTTGTCACTTCCATCCTTTTCTCTATCAAGTCCAATAGTCCTGTTTAATAATTTACTGCTCTTTATGCATCTTTCTCTCCAGATTCCTTATTTACCAACTATTTGGTGCACCTGATATGCATAATGGCATCTCTATAGATGAATCCATTTTGCATACATTGGTTGTTGCTATGTCGGGCAAGCCTCTGACGAGCTTTCGAGTCGTCAAGAGAAACTTTTGTTCAAAAAGTATGCATAAAATTAGTAAACAGGTCTATTGACTGTTGATTTGATGTGAAAAAGAGGTGCCTTAATTCCTTAATATTTCAGGCATATTTTGCAGTAATTTGAATTTCAGTATAAAAATCTGTTTGACAGTAAATTAGATTCAGATTCAGTATGGCAAAACCATAACATTCATATTTCTGTCAACCAACTGCATTTTTGCTATTGTCACTGATGTTGCAAACTGGTTTTGTAGCAGCATCTCTCATATATATTCTCTTTAATTGGACAAATAAAAAAAAATTGCTGTTTTTTGTACAGGTGGAAATGTTTGGATTGAGTGAAGGAACAGAAGATGCCAGCAATGCTCTCTTATCGCAATATCTCCACACTCTCACTGATCTCATCTCAACCTTTGACATTCCTTTCAGGTAGGTACTGTCTGATATAGAAAATGTGAATTTCCTGCAAAAGAGCTGAAGGGGGGGGGGATTAATTCCTCCCGTGTAAATTTGTAGGGAACGATTTACAGGCATTTAATATTTTTTAAAAAAATGCATATGTTGAACATGTGCCCCTTTGTAAAGCCTTCAAGTTAGTTTGTGATATGAGTTTTGAATACCTTCAAAATATACAAGTATCTGTCTCTTGTTTTGCAGAAGTCATCAAAGATATTGAAGAATAGGTACAAATTAATGAATGTTGTGATATCGATTAGTGGATTTTTTCTTCTCTTTTTAAATTTCAGAATTTTAGTGTGTGCAGACCCATGGTCGACATTGGACTGCAATATTTATGTTTGGAATATATACAGTTAACTTTGCCTAAGTTGAATCTGTTGGGATCACAAAACATACTTCGTCTTATGCAAAATTCGACTTAGGTAATGTTTGCATAGTTTGGTTTAAAATATTGCTTTGACTTGGGGAAAGTTCGACTTCTACGACCTCGAGTTATGCAAGGTAGTAGTATATAGTAGTAGTAGTTGTATAAATGAGTATAAAATTAGTAGAAAAACCATAGAAATGTTTTCATTCTTTTTGATTCTTTATTGTTTCGTGCACAGGATTGTCGAGGTATCAAGTAGGAGCCTTCTACCATGCATGCATAGGATGATGGCAATAGAGATCTGGATACCCAGTGAGGGCGACTATGTTGAGGTATGGCATACACTGTAGATTTTTTTCTTGAGAATTGATTTCGTACAGGTAATGAATAAATGTTATAATGTGAACATATAATAACTTAAAGTAATTCTAACACAAATATCTCAAAAATTTGTTTGTGGCATATAAGCAAGCCCTACGATTGTCCATCTTTAGGGCAAGCGTGAAGCTTCAAAAATTCAAACCATATATTTGGATGTACATGCACACTGCGCTCATGCTTGTAACATCAAAACCGATTCCCATGATAATAATAATAATAATAATAATAATAGCTGTTTTTTTTATAGCGCCTTACCAGTTACACTGTAACCGACCACAATTGTGATTCTGCACATTACAGTGCACATTCTCCACTCCTCTGGGGAGCATTCCAGCCAGTCACCTGTTTCCAACCACAATGAAGTTCGCATCCTCCCGGTTACCCATTTAACACCTGGGTGGAGAGGAGCAATGTAGATAAAATGCCTTGCTCAACCTATATTTTATCATCCCCATTATGCACGCGGAAGTGTCTGGTTTTACAGTATCTAGTGGGAATTCTGTTTTCATCTCTTAACCCATTTCAGGTAGCAAATGTGTGTAACTGCACTGATTTCATCAGTCGTCGTCTTAAGATCCGCTACCCAACCAACCCCAGGGAGAGTGCTGTACAGAGCAGGAAACGTACCTTCGTACACACAGTAAGTCATTTCATATCTTGTGTTTATATCAGAATCTACAGTGAAACCCCGTTATAACAAACTCATTGGGACCAAGGAAATTACCTCTTTATATTGAAACCTTGTTCTATCGGGGCTAAGAACAGTAGAATGCAAAGAAGTGGGACCGGCAAAATTACCTTGTTGTAACGAGAGTTTGTTATGTGTTCTTTATAATGAGGTGCCACTGTACTTTGTATTTTTTTTCTTTGCATTTTTTTCATACTAAAGCAAACTTTTTGGGGAATGTAAACAAGGAGCAAGTTTTGTTATTTTTATTCTAATGCTGTAGTTCAATGTCCTCCTCATCAAATGTGCTGCGTAGACCTGTTCATCATTGACTAAGGTGCTAGGAGAGTTCTTTGCTTAGCAACTTAGGAATTTAGGATAGGCCTTCATGTTTGTATTAAAAGTTTAGGCTCTCAAATTGTTCTGTTTGTGTACATGTATGTATATTGTACCACAGGCTAAAGAAATGAAATAAAGTCATTGTTGGAACAGATCATTTCAGATTCTGAATTCTTGTCTCTACTTTGAGAGTAATTTCAGTACTCTTTTATTTAATATGCCTCAGCATATCAAATATCAAAACTTGAAATAACTGAGTAGTTTTCTTATAATTAGTTGTGTTATGAGTGAGCTCATGGGTTTTTGAATGACCATATACAGTGAAACCTGTCTATAAAGACCACTCAAGGGAGACAAGAAAAGCGGTCTTTATGAGCAGGTGGTCTTTATGTACAGGTTCCTTTAATGCACGTTTCAATGAGAAACATTTTTCAAGGGAAACAAAAATTGTGGTCTCTATAGACAGGTGGTCGCTAAAGCAGGTTTGACTGTATCACCTTATTATTTTCTTTTCTCAGATCCATGGCACAGCCTTGAAAGCATCTGTCCTCCTGTCGGCCATGTTGGAACATGGAACACTGGATTTGAAAACAGCTGAATCATGGTGATTACTAGGACTGCATGCTTCTCAGCAGTCTCTTTCAACAATAATCTGATAGAACATGGAACACTGGATTTGGAAATGGCCGTATCATGATGATTACATGGACTGCATGCTTCTTTGTAGCCTCTTCAACAATCTGATAGAACATGGAACACTGGATTTGGAAATGGCCGTATCATGGTGATTACTAGGACTGCATGCTTCTCAGCAGTCTCTTTCAACAATAATCTGATAGAACATGGAACACTGGCTTTGGAAATGGCCGCCGAATCATGATGATTACATGGACTACTTCTTCGTCTCTATCAAAAGTCTGATGCACTGGAACCTTGTTATATTAAACAAACTTCTTTGGACCAAGAAAATGACCTTGTTATATTGAAACATTGATTAATATACAGCCTGGGAAAAAATTATTAGACCAAGCTTATAAGGGTACTATAATATGCATACAAAATTATGAAAATGATTTTTCTTTGTATTTCATTGAATGAATACCAAATTCCAGCAATGATACCTTGCCTTTATGTAGTTTTATTTCCTTCTTACCACAAAAATAACACTATCAGTAACTATGTTTGGTCTAATAATTTTTTCCATGGCTGTTATCATGGCTTTAAGACCAATAGAACATAAAGAAATGGGACTAGTAAAATGCCATTGCTATAGGAGGGGTGTGTTTAATATAACAGTATTATATGTATCAAATTTCCATTGCAGTTGAAGGACTAGACTTTATGGCCCGTATTCTGAACTCCGGTTTAACTTAAACCATGGTTTAAATCTGTGGTTTAAGTATGGGTAGCCAAAAATGTCAAAAATTTGTTCGCACTGTATGTTCCTTACCGTTACAGGATTCTGGTCTCATGCTTTAATGGTCCAGAAAACTATTGTACTTATCATTCCCAGACAGTTTTTAAAAGTTTGAGTACCAAAAATGCTGATAGATTGAATATCTACTGTCAGAGATTTGTGTCACATTTGGCTGCCCATAGTTAAACCACACATTTAGACCATGGTTTAAGTTAAACCGGAGTTCAGAATATGGGCCAATGGCACTAGAGTTGATAGATTTTATAGCCTGCACTGGATAAACCCTAAAATGGCTATAAAGGAAGATGACTGAGTACATTTGGAATCCAACCCTTTGTGCTCCCCCTGTGCATTTGCTGCACATTTTTTGTGGAAATTGTTTTGTCACCATGAGTTTCTGTAACGTTATAACCTTTTGTATTGTGTGTCTGTTCATACTAAATACCATACACCATTAAAAAAATACTGTTCTGTGCGTGGCCAAAGCACAGTCACATTCTGTATAATACCATATAAGTGAGTACATGAAGAATTGATTAATGATTATTCACAAACCCTCTGAGAAATAAAGATGACACTTGTGGACTTGTTTATAAAAAAAAGAAGCTGTAAATAGTGAAAACTCAGTATAACGAGGACCGTGGGAGCATAAAATTACCGTGTTATATCGGGAATTTCTTCATATCAGGGTTAAAAAACAAAAGAACATAAAGGGACCTGGGAACGGCAAAATAACCTTCTCTTGAATCTTGTTTTATCATTATAACGCGTTTCCACAGTATGACTGTGTATGCCAAGCTTCATAATGTGTCGTCACTCTGAGGCCTAGATATGAAAAGGATGCAATTTTGTTTATTTAGATCCTTATACACAAACACAGTTCCATTGTCAAGGACCAAAAGGGAACCTTTACATCAAGTTGAATGACAGAAGAGAGAAAGAAAGGACCACTTTTATTTTTTTTCTTCCCACCCCCAACCTCTGTAAAGAAATATATTCCATCATGAGCAGTCAATAAAAAATGATTTCTGAAAAACCAAATGGAGTAAGATTTCAAAAAAAAACATTGTGACCATCAGTACTTTGAAAAATGTGTTTACAGAAATACTCGCTTCTAATTTTTTTTCTCAAATGTCCAAGTAAAAGTCCTTTATATTTGTTTTGGAATTGAAATCAACTCCTCTTTAAACTTAACAGGTATTATCAAGCTGTGTAGGGCTTATACCCACTCAAATAACACCGTTTTGAAAACAGTTTTGATAGAGAACTTCAGTCTCTATTTGTTTATTTGAAATATACCGCTTCGGTAATGTATGCAAATTTTATGCATATTTTATGCAAGCTTGCCGGACCTAGCTACTAATAATATATGCAAACTGGATTCCAAGCATTAAGGCTCATTTATAAAAAGCAGGTTCATGGAATAGCTCGTCACTAGGTGCTCGGAGAATATATGTGCATAAATTTGTATACATTACAGAACCGGTCTGTTGGTTGGAATGACTGTGCACATGTATTGTGATTTTCATAAGTCATGTATGTTGCAAAAGGGCTTTGTTGTTATAAAATCGTTATGTACATGTAACTATCAAAGCTGTGCAATTATTTAAATTTTTATATTTCAAAATAAGGTGCTCATAATTTGTGCGAGATGGTGTATGTGTTCTTTGAGCTGAAGCTTCGTTTCCCCATTTAAATGAGAAAATAAAAATAAATTATATCAAATTAATTAGCACTGCTATAGCCTTTGTATTGTATCCTGAATGAAGCGTTTCTTTTTCCCAGAATATAATGCTATGGAAAATTAGTACATTGAAACCTCGCTATAACATACTCCTTGGGACCAAGGGAATTACATGCACCCCTTTTATAGAAACCTTGTTATATCAGGACTGAAAACCCCAATGAAATGCAAAGGAGTGGGACTAAGAAAATGACCTTGTTATAATAAGAGTTTGTTATAACAGTGTTCTTTATAACAAGGTTCCACTGTAGGTACATGTAAGTACAATGGAAGCTCACTATAATGAGAAACTTATAAAAAAAAGATTTATATAGTGAAATCTCAGTATAACGAGGACCGTGGAAGCATAAAATTACCTTGTTATATCAGGAATCTCCTCATATCAGGGTAAAATAAAAGAACATAAAGACCTGGGACCAGCAAAATGACCTTGTTATATATCAGGAATCTTGTTATATTGGAGCTCTTTATAGCGAGTTTCCACTGTAAATGAGAATTGAGAGATGATGAAAAAAAAGAGCCTTGAGGAGAAGAGAAATAAAGAAGAAATACAAAGAGAGGTGAGAGATAGAGAGATGTAGAAAGAAGAGTGAGAGGGAGAGAGAAAAAGAGAACTAGGTTGGAGAAAGAAATGAGTGATAGGGAAGAGAGAAAAGATAGTGACAGGGTGATAGAGAGAAGAGATTTTATAGGTGGAAAGACAGAGTGGAAAAATGAAATAAACGGAATGAAACAAAAAAGAGTCAGAGCAAAAAGATATGGAGAAAGAAGAAATACATAGAGCTGAAACAGAACAAGGAGACACTCTTCAAACATTCACAAAAGATTTCAGGAGTTTGAACAAAAACTACAAATAAGCAAAGAGAAATAGCTTTCTTTTCCAAATAGAGTGTATTTAGTAGTCAGATTTAAAAAAAACCCACTACTTTACAAATTAAAGGTTGTTATCTACATAGTTTCACACTGAGTAAATTCAATAGGAAAAACAAGGTTGTCATAGAAATGACAGAAACATGTCAAGGTTGTCTCTACAGGTACATGTAGTATAAAATGGAAGGTAGATGAGGTGTCATTCATAACCAGTTTACAGTGTTCCCAATTTCTTTTACAAACCTAATATGAAAGAGAAAGACTTCTGAGCTAGAAATTAAAACTTTAAATGTTTGTCTTCTTTTCTAGATACATGTTGGTACATGTAGAACAATGTATGATTGACTTGTTTTATCAATAAAAAAGACCAAACATTAATTTGAGGCATTACATAAAAATAGATAAAAATGTATACACAGACATTCCATTGACACACATACAGTGTAATTATGCATATCTACATAATGTGAATGCTCATTGAATGAATATGCATTAAAATTGAAATACACATTGCAATGATGATAACTGCACAAATTCAGAAAGGAGTGCATATCAGAGAAAGCATGTTGGGGCAGGGAAGGGGAAGGGGGAATTGGTACACCTGCTTCAAAGGGCCCATGCAACCAAATGCAACCCAAATGCAAGTTTTTTGTTGTTGACGTGAAGGGATGCATGCAACTAATATTGTTATTCAAACAGCTAAATAAAAATTTCATAGATAAATATTTTTTGAAATACTTTTTCCAACCTCCTAAGCTCCACCCTAAAAAAAAAGCTCCAGATCTCATTCCTGCAATGACATCATCTGTCAATCATCAGTCAGCTACACTAACATTCTACAATAGACAGTGGAATGTAACTTCCCCCAGCCCAGCACATGCTCACAATAGAATTGCATGCTTTCGAACAATACCTCCTCATTACCATTCTTTTCCTGGTGATGCTACAGCATGTCTGACATAGCAACTACTATGTAGGCATTGTATGGTCTATTAGAACAGATGGTCATCTCTGGCAAAGCTACATACCACTGTCTCTCCTTAGCTCACTAATGATTGACAGATGATGTCACTGCAGGAATGAGATCTGGAGCATATTTTTAGGGTGGAGCTTAGCATGTTTGAGAAAATGATTTCAAAAAATATTCAAAAATCTATGAAACATATTTAAATGTTTGAATAACAAATTATGAGTTGTATGCATCCCTACACATCAACAGAAATCGACTTGCATTTGGGTTGCAGTGGACCTTTAATCTTTCTGATACATGTACCGTACATGATTGATACTTGCATATACAGTACTTGTAAATTTAAGGACAACATCTGCACACCTATATGATGGTACAGTGGAACCTCATTATAAAGAACACTGTTATAACAAACTCCCGTTATAACAAGGTGATTTTGCCGGTCCCATATAGATGTATTCTATTGTTTTTTAGCCCTGATATAACAAGGTTTTAATATAAAGAGGTAATTTCCTTGGTCCCAAGGAGTTGGTTATAATAACGAGGTTCCACTGTATAATTATATTATAATAGCTACCTTTATATCACACAAATATCCCTCCCAGGGGATGCACAAGGCACGTATAAAGTACTGAAATTTCTATAATGTGAAAAATGGCTCAAACATAAGAATTTTCATATTGAAATAAAAGTGATAATATTGGATATTGTAATATAGGAAATATTGAAAGATGCCAACAATATTGGACTTGTCTTCAACTCGTCCAATATTTTGGCATATCTTTATATAATATTGGATGGCCCTGCATGAGGTCGATACAAGGATATATGGGACGAGATATGCCAACATATGCAACACTATTGTGTCTAATATTGAGTTTAATATTTCCCGTATTGGCCGAATTAGGACATCCAATATTATCATTATTATTCCAACATTAAATATTCTAATTGTAAGCTGTTTTTAATTCAGAAAGCACATAGTACGAATGATCTGATTTGCAAATTTAACCCTTTGAAAGTCATTTTTGTTAAAGTGGTGGTTAATCCATTATTTTCACATCCTGAAAAACCTCATTATCATGTCCACCAATGCAATCAAACATGAAAGTTACATTTATGGAAATGGTAGACTACTAATGATGACACTATAAACATCAGCAAGCTTGGACACACTCTCAAACAAAATATCTGGAGGAAATTTCAGTTCTTATTTTAGCTGTAAACAACAAAATATATTACTAATCTCGATGGGCGTATCCATTGTCTAAGGCTGGCGCCTTTGCAGACATCTTCATTGTTCACGCATACACGCGAGGCTACTCGCCCAATATTTATATATTATGCTTCCTCAGCTGAGAATAATGGTAGAGTTCAACAAACTTTTAAGTGGGTCAAGGTTTATGAGGTGTCTCAACAAAATAACACTTACATTTCACAAATAATTTCTTGGTACTACAAATTTCAATATGGCATGAAAAAGAGACATGATAATGAAGCTTTTTGACCTGCACTCATCAGGTTATCATGCAGGTTGTAACAAATTACTCGAAATCAAATATATTATACTCAATGAAACCGGACGCAACCCGGACGCTGCAATCTCAGAACAATCGCAAAGCCTGGACGAACTCCTTCTGTCTACACAAAAGGGGTTCGTGCGATTGAATGTAGGCGGCTTCCAGAAAGCGTAAATGCGCTGCGCTTCTGGCCCGGGACATAACTGAGAATCGATCGTCGGCATAGCTTTGTGCGCAAGCTGGATTGTTCAGCAAATGGAGACCAATCGCTGAATCGCATTTGGCTGTCTTTGGTCTGTTAGCGTGCGTTTCAGATTTGCAGGCACGAACGGGCTGCGTGTGCTGACTGGTTGAACGGTTCCGAATAGTCGAGGGGATGTGTTGTTTAATGCGATCAGCCAACCGCTGAGAAGTACGGCCCACATACCTGGCATCGCACCGGCACAAAGCTTGCGCACAAAGCTTTTGTGTAGACAGAACGAGTTCGTCCAGGCTTTGCGATTTTTCTGAGATTGCGGCGTCATGTTTCATCGAGTATAATATAGTAGATTTCAAGTAATTTGTTACATACCTGCGTGATAATCTCATGAGTGCAGGTCGAAAAGCTTCGTTATCATTTCGTGCCATACTTAAATTTAAGCTGCAAAATCCTCTTTAGGAATAGTAATGTATAATATTTCCACGTACTGAGCTCAAGACCATCCGACATTCTATGAATATTGAGTTCCCACGTTGGAATATACTGGTAAATGTAATTAAGATGGAGAAACAAAACTATTTTCACTGCATCACGGTTAAATTCAAACTGAATCTATCAATTTACAAATATTCAACCTGTCCTTGGTCTTTCTCAAGTTAAAGGACAGTAATACAAATATATCCTGATAATATTCCAATGTTTAGAAATGTAGAATCTTCACATTCATATCAAGGCATGATATTTTGGTAGTTGAACAACGCAATAAGCGATTTCAAAATTATGATTTGCGCATGAGCAGATCAAGGTCATTTGACATAAACTAGCATGTTCGTTTAAATTTCACTGAGATAAGCATCGACTGTGAGGTTATGATTATTCATATATTCATCTATTTAACTTTTCAATGAATCCACTGAAAAGCAACAAAGTGTTCATTGATGGTTGGTATTTGACAGTCTGCCAAATGATAGCCAACTTGCAAACAATGCGCTTTCCCAAGTGTTCATTGACGTGCTATTCTAGTCACCTGGTCTACGATGTTTTTCTTTCATAGAGTTTGAATTCTGTAGGTTGCTATGTCGGGCAAGCTTACGTATTATCTTTCTTTGAAAAGATGCCTATCCTAATGAAAAAAGGGAAAGGTCATTTGCGAAAAGTTGCTCATGGGCCAATGCGAAATCGCTTATTGCTCTGTATTCAATATTCTACGCTAACCAAATTCTTCCAACCAAACACCTCACCAAACACTATACATAATTTACCCTAAACCATAAACTAAAACCAAATTGCAACTCTCATTAACAGTAACCCTGTATCTCTGACAATAAAAGCCTGAAGTAATTGTCGTCGGGGCAAAAGTCGGAGCACCCTTTTGGCCTCTGATTGCACTATTTTCAGGGGAATGGAATTAGCAGTCTATCTCAACTGATGAATTTTGAATATCACCCATGTCGGCTTGGTCATTCAGTAAGGCAAGTTCGGCTTTCACAACATGCAGCAAATCTTCCTGTAAGAGGTTTTCATTGAATCTAGTGATGGCTTTGTCAAAGTCAGGATCTGTAAATCAAAGAAATAAAAGGAAAGAAAATAAAGAAATTATAATTAAATGAATATAAATTCTTTTATATAGCTGCTTGAAAATCTTTTGCTACCTTCTGTATATCCTTTCTTCCCTTTTATTTACAGTAGGTTTACTAAGACAGTCACTGTGTTTCAGAAGTGCAATGGTAATAGGTGTAATAAAAGTCAGTTCTTGCATAAGCACAAGAAATGGTAACATAATTGGTTCATTTCTTTAACAGCATTTAAAATAGCTTGAAAAGTCTGCTCTTATACAATGTACATGTACATACATACGATCTATTATCCTGAAATGTCCAATAAATATTTGTTCAGCTGTCTATTCTTGTGCATTGCAATCTCCACCTGGAACTGGGACAACTTACATGTACCTATGGATCGTTTTATTTAACTTCTTTTGTCCTTAACATCTAATGGTATGTCCCATTGTTATATTGATTAGTATTTATAAATTTAAAAAATGATGATAAATCCTAATAACATTGTTGATGGAGATGATGATTATGATATTGATGATGATGATGATGATGGTGATGATGATGATGATGATGATGATGATGATGATTATAATAAAAGAAAAAAAAAAGATAAATATCATCAAAAGAAGAACTTACTGAAGAGGCTCAACATTGGAATGAATTGCAACACATCATGGCTGCCTCCCTGGTGCAGTTCTTTCATTTGCTCATACACCCTCTGGACATTCTGAAGTGAAATGATACACATCACAGAATAAACTACAATCGATTAAATGCACGTAATACTATATTAATCACTGCTCTCTGCACGGATTCAATTCTTTGATAAATATCACTACAATTGCTACTCTTTCTGTCGCATGATAAAGAATCAACCAAGTACTTGAAAAAATGTGTTTAAAAGTATAGACAACTCATATAAAATGTAAAAAATTATCCATTGTTTGCCCAACAGAAATGCATACATAATTAAAAGGAGGATTCCTAATGGAATAAACTATCAGGATTTCACTTGCTGATGCTATTCTGCTGGACTCGAGAAGAATCCAGACATTTCTCAAAATCTATCATTACCT
The DNA here is from genome assembly GCA_025617745.1 of Heliocidaris erythrogramma. Taxonomy (NCBI): domain Eukaryota; kingdom Metazoa; phylum Echinodermata; class Echinoidea; order Camarodonta; family Echinometridae; genus Heliocidaris; species Heliocidaris erythrogramma. The sequence continues at coordinate 41,939,391 of CM046864.1, read as the reverse complement.
TTTCAATCTGCGGGTTAGGATGGAACCCAGTGCAGTTGATCAGAACCCGAGGTGCAGCCAACCCATCTGACCTTTGACCCCTGACTAGGGTCAAAAGGTCAAAGGTCTGTGATAAAATGTAGATGATGCATACAGAGAATCTTGTAAGCAGTCCAGGTATCCATATGTGGAGGGAACCACCTGCTTGTAGTTCCTATGAATTGAAGAGTTAAAAGCTTTGAGAGATGAGGGTAAACAGTGTCGTAAAGATTATTTAAAATGCCAATAAAAACTCCCTCCCCACAAAAAATTAAAATGATAAAATAAAATAAAATATTAGAAAAGGAAAAGAAAATTATTACATGCTGTTGCTTTATATGCAGATCTCCCAAACCCAAGATAATAATTCTTTTGGGCAATCTTGAAAGCATCTCACATTTCACTATTTTGAAACATATGCTACCTGCTTATGAGATTGGTTCACAATAATAAGAATATTGCACATCTAATTCTCATACTAATTATCATACCTTGATAGCGAGGAGGCAAGCAGAGATAAGATCCTGCTTTATCTCTAGTTCAGCAGCAGTAGGCTCCGTCTCTTTGGCAATGTAGGATGGGAGAAGTTTGAAGAAGAAGGACTTAAAACTTCTTTTTCCGTCAGCTTCCCTTAAGCAGTCACATAAAATGGAGGACATAATTGTAACTTTAATATACGGTAGTCTATAAATGAAAACAACACCGCTTACAGGTGCAGTAAAGAGGATCCTGAAAATAAACAGGAATGTATTTTACTTTGCAAAACAATGGTTTCCTGCACAATTCAAGAAAAAGAGTTAGGAGTGTATAACACACTGGATGCTGGAAATGCCTTTTAATTGACAGAAGAACAATCTCAGATAAAATTAAAAGAAAGGACAATCGGTACATGCACCTGTTGATAAATTTCACCTAAAAGAGAGTCTTTCTTACCTTTGAAGCAATTGTTGGACATCCCCTAACATGTCTCCACTTGGATTATCAAGGTTGCTTCTCTGTGAATAACATAAGCATTGACAGGAGGGAATTTACCTCAACAATCAAAGGCTCAGATCTGATATTTCCTAGTTTAATTAGCTAAATGTAGAGGTCAATGCTGCATTTGATTAAAACTTTGTCAACAACATTCAAGAACCAGCGGGATTCGAACCTGTCATCTACTGCCTGCCGGGCAGCGACTTAACCACCAGGCTATTCCAGCGGGATTCGAACCCCGCTGGTTCCAATTTTTTCTGACTTGTGTTTTTCATTACAGATCGAGCATACGATCTTTAACACTGGGAGTAATATGCCGAAAGATTTGTTTACAAATTAAAAATTCCTCCCCAGTCAAGCTTCTTCGTTTACTAACCATTGTCTACGGCGGACCGTTTGAATATTAATGAGTCAGAAAGAAGAGGATCTTGGGTATTTGATTCTAGTTCGTTGTGACTTGGCCGTGAACCAGAATAGCCTGGTGGTTAAGTCGCTGCCCGGCAAGCAGTAGATGACAGGTTCGAATCCCGCTGGTTCCAATTTTTTCTGACTTGTGTTTTTCATTACAGATCGAGCATACGATCTTTAACACTGGGAGTAATATGCCGAAAGATTTGTTTACAAATTAAAAATTCCTCCCCAGTCAAGCTTCTTCGTTTACTAACCATTGTCTACGGCGGACCGTTTGAATATTAATGAGTCAGAAAGAAGAGGATCTTGGGTATTTGATTCTAGTTCGTCGTGACTTGGCCGTGAACCAGAATAGCCTGGTGGTTAAGTCGCTGCCCGGCAAGCAGTAGATGACAGGTTCGAATCCCGCTGGTTCCAATTTTTTCTGACTTGTGTTTTTCATTACAGATCGAGCATACGATCATTAACACTGGGAGTAATATGCCGAAAGATTTGTTTACAAATTAAAAATTCCTCCCCAGTCAAGCTTCTTCGTTTACTAACATTCAAGAAGATGTTACAGACACCAAGATTCCTACATTCTTTGGTAACCAGATTATTTGCCTTTAATCACTAGTTGTAAGACACATGCTGTGGTGACAATTGCTCTGGTATCTGTCTAGGTGTTTTGTGTTTTGTCAGTCATTTTTACCGACAACTGTTATAAGCTATTGAAATCCTTGCATCTGACTGGCTAAGAGCAAATTTGTCGGTCAAAAGCACTGACAAAACGCTTGATGAAACGCTCCCCAGGACCAAACACTATATTTATCCCTAACCCTTTGATGAGTGAAACGAAGAGCAAATGTCGCCGGGGCATATGTCTGAGCACCCCATTATTACTTAAAATGGTCTTTGAAAAAGTCTTTTTGTATGGAGGTTCAAGAGACCGGTGGATAAACACCAGATACTCACAATGATTGCATTGTGGGAGGATGCCAGACGATGAAGAGAGTCTATTTCTTGCTTGTTCATTCCATGGCAGTACCAGGTCTCTTGATTTGGGCTTGATAGAGATCGCTTTGAGAGAAGACCTTCAATGACCTCATAAATCTGGGGTGAAAGGTCACTTCGCAGATGACCTTCATCATGATCATGTCTGGTAGACTGCTGAAGAACACAAAATACATTATAACTTGATACAGGATAAGAAGAAAGGGACAGACAAAGAGAGGGAGAGATACACATCATACTCCGATAACAACTGCTTCACAGCCAATTTTCTACCCTAACCAAAGTCCTAACTACTTCAAACCTGGATGTAACACTATACTGTACCTAACCTTAACACTAACCCTGAACCGAACCTAGACTAGATTCCGATCAAAACCCAAACCATAACCCTAAATCTTTGATGGAATAAAGCCAGGAGCTCATGTTGCCAGAGTAATGGTTGGACCACCAGATTTAAAACAGATAGAATTAACAGCAAGAGATAGACAAACCTTCGCATTTGTTCGTACAATCCTCCATTTATCCAGTATCTGCATCTGGCAGAAAGGTGACATGAAGACTGCCCCCAATGGTTGACCTGTCACTATCTTCCATAACCCTAAAGTATCTGAGTCATGTTTTCCTGGTGCAATCTGCAAAAACACAATATACCAAAGAGGAGATTCATGTATCTGTCCTCAGACAAATACTGAACAGCAAAGACAATTATAAACTTTTATTAACACTTCTTTGAGTTTTTGTTGACTCTCTGATGACTTAATAGCTAACAACTTGATGATAAATTATGAAATACAAGAAAAAACTCACTTTCTGAGTAGCCTGCATGTACAGTTAAACTTCTCACAAAGTTTGTACATTTTGGTTTTGAATATGTACATGTAACACAGAAATATACAGAGTATATAAGGAAAAACAAGGAAAGAAAAGGGGAAATCTGCTCACATTTGTGTGATGCATGCACCTACCCATGGTATTTGTACTGTAAATATTCCAGGTGAACTAAACTTCACAGCCCCATCTGCAGGTGACATTTGACCCTTGATTGCATCATTCAAGACACATTGTTTGTTGCGGCCAATATCTCCATCCACTTGTGGAACTGGTGAGTTGCCACTGTGACATCCTTCAGCTGCTGTGCGACTCGTAAGAAAATCAGGGTTTTTGATATTAGGGTCTTCACTCTGCCTACTCTTCAAGAGAGAATCACACTCTGTGTTTGCAGGTTGACTGGCATCAGGATGAGTGACCTGAGCACTGCTAGCTTGGTCAGGGTGAGATGTAGTGCATTCTTCTGGTGAAGCATCATTCAACATTGCTGGAGAGCCTACATCCATGGCAGCAACGTCACCGACGATCCCTGCTACACCAACTCTTGTTTGCGCAGATGATGTTTGCACCGGACTAGACACCCCAGATTGGTCTTCACAAACCTCCATTGCACTACTGCCCATTCCAACATGGCTGCTGTCCCCATGACACTGCATTGCAGAGGGTTGTTGGTCACCCTGCGATGCTTGCATCACTGAACCTGTGCTCTCTGGCCCTTGTCCTCTGTCAGACTCAACAGGACCATCTCCGCTTCCTCCGAGTCTTGCATCGCCCATGCTTGTCTGATGGGAGTCGCTTCTTTCAAGTTCTGTATCATCTTGTTGGTCTGGAACCAGGACTGAACTGCGCATTCTCTTTGGACTGGATCCCCCTAATCAGTGAGACAACAGAAATAGTATTTTCTTGACTTAACACAATAGTATCTACTAAACAGAGAGTTTTAACATTTAGGATTTATTATTTTAAAATAACGGGTACTGTATAATTCACATTTTCTGTAAATTTTAAAGACTGAAGCAATTTTCGATACACTAAAGTTTTTGTAACAGTTGGCGAAAGACAATGCAAAATGAAGCTAAACTGAGCAAAATGATAAAATGACTTACTTTACCATTCAGTATCGAGAGTGATGGACAAAAAATAAGAAAGAAAGAGAAAACAGACACACAAACATTCAATATGGATTTCACAGATAAAGACAAGAGAGGTACGGAGAACAAGACAGAAATAGAATGATAGATTCAGTGAGGAGAAGGGAGTACACAAACTGCCTGTCTCAACCTGGACTAGTTTACGAAGGACAACTTCAAATGAGTGAAATCACCACCTTGCAGTTCTGAGTGACAGAGTAGCTGGCTAAACGCAAATAGACACTCAAAAAAGAGAAAGACGAAGAGAGATGATAATAGTTGGTTCATTGATGAGAAGGAAATACTTACTCCGCTTGTCTCCATCTGGACCAGCGTTGGCACCTGGTTGCTGGAGACTCCTCAGGATAGAAAGGAGCTGCTCTTTCCATGATCGATGCCCCTCCTCCTCCCTCTCCTCCAGGCTACCATGGAGGCGGTGCCACATGTTCTTAACAAACATTGAAGATGTCTGATCACAGGAAAAAATAACGGTCTGTTTACTTTGCCAGTTGTAAAAGTTGTATTTCGTTGCAGTAGTTTTATATTTCTAAAATTCTTTTCAAAACTCACTTCAAGTTAATAAATGTATACCAGACTAAAACAAAGATCCAGGACAAATCCATAGAAAACAGCTGTACAGAAATGGTCTGTTGGCTAGTTCCTCATGGGGTAATCACTCATTTGCTTTTTTCTTGAAATTGGTAAAAGTACTACACATCTCCATTGAAAACAGGCAGTGCTGTTAATTTTCAGATATCATTATAAATATCATCTGTCGGAGACAATTTCACTTTCATTTAAAATGCATTTCAAATGTCTCTAATCGTGAGTTTATATCTCAGCCTTAGTGGTCAACAGGTTAATCATCAGATATTACCTTTGTGCCATGATTTGACATCAGCTTCTGGTGTTTCCTGGCAACCCGCAGCCGACATCTCTTGATGAACATCTCTACACAATGCTCCCTCACCCTGTCGATGTGTTGCCGTGACGATGGGTCCATGTTCGGGTACAGCTTCAGGTTCTCCTCAATGGCGGCCACCTGATAGTTGGTGAACTTTTGACTGCATTTCTCCAGCTGGGTCACAAAGGACTCAGGAAGTTGGGACGTGCTGAAGAGAGGAGTCCCTCCAACGTTAGGAGCTGCAAAGAAAAAAGATGTTTGAAGGAAAATAACGGTATCACGTCTTTTGAAAAAAATCGTAAGTGTAGTAGATTTTTCCGCTTTATACTGACATGTAAATATACTAAAGAGGAGAGAGAGGTGGGGGAGAAAGAGAGTAAAATAGACAAGTGAGAGACGGAGACATAAACAGAGACACAGATACATGTAGACTGATACAGATACAGACTTATGGGGTGTTGCAAGAAAGTTGCAATCAATTGCATATTGTAAAGCAAATTAGAACAACCATTCTGAATGGTTCAGGGTCTGCCCATTCCAGAAGATGCGCTTGCAACAATGATTTTGATTGGCCAGTACTGATCAGTTGCAACTTGCAATCAATCGCAACTTTCTTGCAACACCCCACAGACAGACACAGACCAGGAGAGATAAAAAGATGGGGTTTCATGAGAGAGAGAGAGAGAGAGGGGAGTGAAGAGAGGAAAGAAGAATTAAGAATACAGAAACAGAAAGATTGTATTTTACCATCTTCACCTGAGAAGGATGGATGTGACATTTTTATTGTTGGATTCTTACCAAAGTGTTGTAGCAGTGTTTCCAGCTGTGGCTGCAACAGATCACTGCCAAGAAATGATTTGCACATGACATAGACCTCAGAGTTACCTGCCTTACTGCAGGCCGGCTTCACAACTGTGACCTACACGAAAATCAGGCAGTCAAAGAAATTTTAAATATTAAAAGAGATGTCATGGGTAATTCCACGGTTACACACATTACATTTGAAGAGGTTTTGAGTTACATCTTAAGCTCCTGTTCCCTTACTACATTTGTTTGGTACATTTTTTTTTTGTTTAATAATGTAACGTGACTATCGAACATTTGCAGGGTTGGCAGAAAGTAGGTTTCTTCTTCTGAAGTTTTGATATTGTATTTAGGTATGCTATTATAATATGTGTGCATTGTTATAACTAAAACTCATTTACCCAACACCTGCAGTAAGCGAACAGGAGCTTAAGATGTAACTCAAAACCTCTCCAAATGTAACGTAGTGTGTAACTGTGGAATTGCCCTCATCAATGATCTTTAGCAACATTGATGCAGAGGTGTCATGGTCTACTGAAGAGTCAGCAGAGTGTGGATCAAAAGGTACGTGGTTGGAATTCCTGTCATTGCACCAATGCCTTTTGGCAAGACGTTAATCTACATTGAACTTTCTCACCCAGGTGAGGTAAATGGGTAGGCCTACCTGGTAAGAAGAAATTCTATGAATGCTTGAGCACCTTAACCATGGTAGCTTGGCTAAAGTTGGCATACATGTAGGATACTTGTTACAGCACAACAGAATAGGGTGAAAACCTACAGAAAACAATACTCATAATGAGTATTATATCAAACTGATTCATCCACCAGGTTAATACCTAATATGAATGCAACAATTTTCACCTCTTTTCATACCTCTTTAAAAGCACAATTGAGTAGATACATTAGGCACGCTGTATTTGCATTGTACATGGTGAACATCTTGATGAGGAAAGCGCCCCCTGGAGCCAGGATGTGGAGAGCTGTCAAGGTCTGGCAGAAGAGAAGCGGAAACACCCTGTGTTCCTGGTGTTCAGGATCATCCTGGCAGTTCACGCTGCCATCGGCTGTGACCTGGGAGACAAACAGAAGAGAAAAATAAAATGAAATACAGCAGACAAACAATTATTTATTTATTTTGGTCTCATTTTGGTCTCATTAAGGTCTCATTAAAGCCACATTGTCGTAGGTTATCATGGAGAATTTAACACCATTAGAATGTTTACCTTATAACAGGTGTTGTCAATCACCAAAAGTAGATTTCACTTTTAACGACAGGTAGTTCTTGTGCCCTCCTACTACAGTTTAAAGAAATGTCATCATCATGAATCATGGTGGGACAGACCCATGTTCAAACCCATATCCCTGGTTTCGCTGCCTGCCTGCCTGCCTGGGAGACCTCACACACATTAATTGGTAATTCAACCAAAATCTGGTGTCAGTGAATTATGATGCCATACATATGGAACCTGACGACTCTGTGCCTCTAACCTCTTTCATCCCTCTCAAGAAAGTGCCCATTCTGCTGAGCGTTTGGCCTAAAAATAGCTATCTATTTCTTTCTGAAACGGAAACAAGCACTTGTACATCATGAAGGTTGTTCCTGTAGGAAAATTAAAGCCAAATTAAACAATGAACCAAAGAATTACAACCATAACTTTGAATCTTGAAAGTTAATTTATTAAAATTGTTCACAAATGTAGTGGCACAGTACGGGTTAAAATAAGATGGCCCTAATTTCAACTACAGATACTCCTCTTCTTATCCTATTTCCCCTTTATTATCTCTTATTGTTACCCACGCCGATGAAATCGGCAGGGTTATGTAAAGGGCTCCGTATGTTTGTTTTTTTTTGTTTGTTTGTTTGTTTGTTTGTGTACAAGATAACAAGAGAACGGGTGAACGGATTTGCACCAAATTTTCAGGGAATGTTCAGAAAGTGACAGGAAAGAATCGATTAGATTTTGGTGATGATTGGTTGACCCCTGCACATTCTGTGTGACCTTGAAGTTTTGACCCTGTAGTAAAGTATAGGAACTTCAGTTCAGATAGTGACAGGAAAGAAACTAGAAAGATTGATGACCCCAAACTTCGCCTGCAGATGCAGAAATATTTTGGCCAATCAAAACACTCATTACTTCGTCTCACCAAAAGTCTATTTCAGGTTTATGAATTTTAGAAGACTTTTAGACCCATTATTTGCCATTTCACTTCAAATCCGTACGAGCCTGCAATGAATATTCAAAGCCAACGTATCCCAGCAACAAGGGATTTTTCGCACGCTTGAACTACTGTACTACTGCGAAAGCGGCTATGTACGGTATACTAGTAATAGGCGGCTCTAGCTAGCTACAAATTCATTTAGATTCAGGCTACCCTAGCCCTACGGCTTCTCCTCTATTTCTTATCTTCTGTGCATTTCTGTTTATTTTCCCCGGTTCTTTCCACTTTGTTGTGGAAGTTTTTGTGATTTATTTTATCCTGGTGGACGTGTAGTACGTGATTTTAATTGTTTTCGGTGAAAATCTGGTGAGTTTGTTCGACGTGAGTGAGTTTATCGCACTCGCGAGCGTTCGCGTGTGTTGATCTGAGTGAGTGGGCTGTGTAGCTAGCTGTACGTACATAACTATACACAGCGCTGTCGCGAAGTGACGGCGATCTGGTCGGGCTAGGGATCGGAGTACATAACCCCAGGCCCAGGAGTACAGTGCCTGTGCCTGGATGACTGTAGTAGGATTGAACTTTTTTCTTTGGGTTATAACGGTCCTGTCATTTGAGATTTGAGTTAATTTATAACTCATTTATGTCTGTTTGAGTGGATTTCGTAGTTGTAAAATATATACAAAAACTGTATTTTTTAAAAATTTGTGTGGATTTGCAAAATTTGGTGGCTGATCGAGGTTCGCCGAATACATGCACGCCAGTATCCACTTTGACTTTGTTGATGGGTGGTGACTGAGCTGAGTGAGTAAGCTCTGTGCCTCGCATGCATGTCATTTTGAAGTCGAGATCCAACTTATTTTGTCGTCATATATATTTTATCCAAGCCCGATGAAAAAAAACAACAACCCCAATTGCAATGTAATTTAAAGATAGAACATGAATACATTTACTAACACTTACATGACTGAACACTGAATACAAATTGCTAACATTTTTTTCCTCACCACGCCACGCTCTCTGACATGTCTAATCAATTACTCTTAGGGGAGAGATGTTTCAATAATAAAATATCTTTCAGTTCAGAAGAATTTTTTCAAGGGTGGGGGCACACAAAGCTATGACCTGGATATGGCAACATTTATTGGGGGGGGGGGTAGATGTGCCTCTTGTTATCCCCTTTGAATGGCTAATGCTTACAAAAATAATCGCAACAAAACAAAACCTATATTGGGTTTACTTTTTTTATACACAACAGGGGAACCAACCAGTAAAAATATATCTGCAGTTTCAAGAATAATAACTCCGCTAAGGCGTGGGTCTGCCGCCTTTGACGGCCTTTCTATTTATCCATTTGAATGCCTCATATAGTTTTCAGAGGACTATCTAATACCTCGTAATATATCATTTGTACTTGTAATTTTTTTTTCTCAGTTAGATACTTACAAGATGAACAGTTTCATTCATCTCCTGCTGAATTAGTCTTTCCAGTCCAGCCAAATTTGCAGAACTCATCACATCACCTGTGTTGTCCTCCCCAAAATACCAGCAATCAGGAGTCTGGAGAATGAGTCTATCGTCCACTATGGTGCAGTCAGCGGTGTTGGTCTCGCAGTGTGGGTTTAGACTTGTTCCCAGCCACTTCCACTGGGTGATCTCTTTGTCTTTGTGAGTTTTGATGAAATGGTTGAGGCTAGAGATGAAAGCTCCTGGTGCCTCACATATATGGAGAGAGTGGAGGGTACCAGATTTGAAGGCTGAATCTGGGATAAGATGTCTGAAAAGCAGAAAGAAGGAAAAGTGCTAGGTCACTTGCTTGAAATATACTGAGACAAAAAAAAAGGCGGGGGAGTTATTTCTCATTGAGGCCTGTACGGCATCTGCATCCATGAAAACGAGGAAATAGTTGTTTTTTTCACCACCATACGGGTCACACCCGGTGATCTCGTTTATGGTATCAAAAATAGGAAAATTCTTAAAAAAGGGTATTAGATTCACTAGTGATGAGAAAAATCCACTGATTACCTGGTAGCCACTATCTCATGGAACTTGCACCATGCTTGGGTCCCGAGTTCAATGTGAAATCGTTTTTTGAGCTCTGGTATAACTAGACCACCCCGGTGTGTAGACGCAGTATGAGTGTGCCACTCTCGGATCTCCTTGTCGCTAAGGTGGCCCTGGATTGACCTCAACTCTGCCCTCAGGTCAGTCAAACCTTGATTCCAATCATCCTGGATGAATATTGAAAGAAGGGAAATTCTATAGACTGGTTCAGTAATGTATTCAAATTTATGCACATTTCTTCTCTGAGCACCTAGTGACGAGCTATTCCATTAACCTGCTTTTTATAAATAAGCCTCAATGCTTGGAATCCATTTTGCATGTATTACTTGTTGCTATTGTCTTGGGCAAGCTTTTGGTTGTCAAGAACAACCTTTGTTTGAAAGGTATGTGTAAAATTTGAATACATTACCGTAGCGGTCTATTCAAGAAAACCAGACCCCTCTGACTGATTCCTAGTCTCTTATCTCTGCCAGCATCCTTTTTATATGCTTGCTTCTTACTATATTATTTGATATTTTTCTTTTGGCATGAAATAAAGAATTTCTTTCTGAACAAATCAAGACAAAACGGTAAGAAAATTCACTGGTGTGTAATGCTAGCTTGTTTTTAACCCTCTATAGTACATGAACAATTTAAATCTATCAATAAAGTTGAAATTGACCTTATTATTTTTCTGTCCAAGAAAATATGAAATACCTTATCATTTCCCCCAAATCTGGACTAGGAATGAAGTTTACCTGGCTAAAAACTAACAAGCAGTATCAATTTTCTTTACCTTGGGTGCAGATTTCTGATCATCAAATAAAACTTCTGTTGATGGCAGCGTCCATGGAGCATCTGTCTTTTGAAAAGTGAATGCCTTGCTGAAAAGTGCACTGACCTCACTCTGCGCTGGGTTTGGCCTCTGCTGACCTCTTCCATGACCTTTATTTTTATGATGAGGACCCTGGCCACGCCTATTCTTACGGTGCTGTGGAGGATGTTGAGCTCTAGCTCCGGATTGCTGCTGATTACGCTCATTGCCCGACATCTTGCTTCACTGAGTTTTATTGAAACATCAGATTCTGTTTACAAATAATAATAATAATAATATTGGGTATTTTTATAGTGCCCATATCCACCACGTATAAGGTGCTCAAGGTGCTCAAGGCGCTCCAATATTACCCCGGCTCTAGCTAGGCTACCGAATTTGGTGCTCACAGCATTCAAGGAATTCCTTCCTACCGGTACCCATTTAACACCTGGGTGGAGAGTGGCAAATGTAGATTAATGTCTTGCCAAAGAACACTAGTGCCGTGCCGGGGTTTGAACCCACGACCTTTGCATCTCCAGTCAAGTGTTTAAACCACTCGAATACGGCACCTCTACACCTCAATTAATGCACTGTTGATTCCAGACGATATATCTACAGAAAGAATTAGAATTACCTAATCATCAACAATTAAAAACTTTATCACCATCATGCTTAGACCTTTAACACCAAATTATCAGTTAAAATATAAGAGCTGTTGAATAGAATCAAAGGCAAACAGATTCCATGAACAATATGGCATGAATTAGTTTAGGGCAGGCACGTACCATTACCAGAAATATACAAAAATCCACTCATATTCATAGTTACTAAATTCTAGCATTAACATTTAATTCAAATATTGTTATTCCATTTAAGTTGGAATGACAATAGGCCTATTTGATGTTTTATAAGCTTTTCTCCAATATCCAATAATATCCAAGTTTAGGGCAGGCACGTAGCAATTCCAGAAATATACAAAAATCCACTCATATTCATAATTACTAAATTCTAGCATTAACATTTAATTCAAATATTGTTATTATTATAACTCCAACTGCTACTTAGGGCGAAACCTTTTATCTCATCCTATTGTTACGTTTCGCCCTAACCCACGTTCGTTTCGCCCTAAGGTTGAATTTCTATTGTGACGGAACAAACCTATTGTTAGTTTTCGCCTTAAGTCGCAGTTAGGTAAATTCCATTTATGTTGAATGAAATGACAACAGGCCTATTTGATTTTTTATAAGCTTTTCTCCAATATCAAATAATATCCAAACCCTTTGGAAGCACATAGGGATGTTAGTCCTACATGTATATCATAATGTGATAGCGCTAAACAAGAACAGTTTAGTACTACTATTATTATTATCATTATTATTACTATCATTATCACTATTATTATATTATAATTATAATCAATTCGTCCACAATTACAACCTAATGTTCAGTTGGTAAATTAAGAAGTAACCAGATGAAACCTAGTACTTTTTTAGTCGGGTTACTTTTTTTGTTTTCGTGTCAACAAGTCAATTTCATGGTAACGGAAGGACATTCAGATACAGTTTGATGATTGTCCTTCTGTTACCGTGGAATTGTCCACAATCCATGACCTTTTGCAGGATATGTGCTGGCCCGAGCAGGCTTGCTTGCTTTCTGTCTAGTTTTAAACAACAATAATAATAATAATAACTAGAAATGTGCATTGCTGGGGCCGCGCAATGCTAAATGTATCCCCCGGCACTGGCAGCAATTTGAAGGAGGGACAAAGACCCTCCCCCATCCCCTCCCTCAAACAAAAGGATGGTGTAGAAATTAGATGTGTAGGTTTCACTAAGACACATCTTCATATAAAATTTGAAAGAAATGTGTTGAGAGATATACCAAGATACATCTCCATACAAAATTTGAAAGAAATCCATCAAGAAATGTGGCCTGCAGAGTGCACTCACGCCATGCCCTGAAGTATGACCTTTGACCCTATAAAAGACGGAACACTGGTGGCAGCATCACCAAAAACTATAGGTTTTTAGATTACACCAAGAGACACCTTCATGCAAAATTTGAACGAAATCCGTCAAGAAATGCAGAAGTAAGAGTGCAAGAAATGGAAAAATGACCTTTGACCCTATAAAGGACGGAACAATGAGGGCAGCATCACCAAACAGTAAAGATGTGTAGATTATACCAAGATACATCTCCATACAAAATTTGAAAGAAATCCATCAAGAAATGTAGCCTGCAGAGTGCACTCACGCCATGCCCTGAAGTATGACCTTTGACCCTATAAAAGACGGAACACTGGTGGCAGCATCACCAAAAACTATAGGTTTTTAGATTACACCAAGAGACACCTTCATGCAAAATTTGAACGAAATCCGTCAAGAAATGCAGAAGTAAGAGTGCAAGAAATGGAAAAATGACCTTTGACCCTATATAAAGGACGGAACAATGAGGGCAGCATCACCAAAAATTAAATATGTGTAGATTATACCAAGATACATCTCCATACAAAATTTGAATGAAATGCGTCACGAAATGCAGAAGTAAGAGTGCACAAAAGGGACAAATGAGCTTTGACCCTATAAAGGACGGAACAATGAGGGCAGCATCACCAAACAGTAAAGATGTGTAGATTATACCAAGATACATGTCCATACAAAATTTGAAAGAAATCCATCAAGAAATGTGGCCTGCAGAGTGAACTCACGCCATCCCTTGAAGTATGACCTTTGACCCTATAAAAGACGGGACACTGGTGGCAGCATCACCAAAAAGTACAGATTTTTAGATTACACCAAGGGACACCTTCATGCAAAATTTGAACGAAATCCGTCGAGAAATGCAGAAGTAAGAGTGCAAGAAATGGAAAAATGACCTTTGACCCTATAAAGGACGGAACAATGAGGGCAGCATCACCAAAAATTAAACATGTGTAGATTATACCAAGATACATCTCCATACAAAACTTGAACAAAATCCGTTGAGAAATGTGGCCTGCAGAGTGCACTCACGCCATGCCCTGAAGTATGACCTTTGACCCTATAAAAGACGGAACACTGGTGGCAGCATCACCAAACACTATAGGTTTTTAAATTACACCAAGAGACAACTTCATGCAAAATTTGAACGAAATCCGTTGAGAAATGTGACCGCCAGAGCGCACACAAGAGTACACACAAGACATCTATCAAAATATGACCTTTGACCCTATAAAAGACGGAACACTGGGGGCAGCATCACCAAAATCTATAGGGTTCCAGATTTTACCAAGAGACACCTTCATACAAAATTTGAACAAAATCCGTTGAGAAATGTGACCGCTAGAGCGCACACAAGAATGTGACGTGGCGGCGGCGGCGGCGAAACGCTGCTGAATCCAAAGTATCCTCCGGCATACTGCCGGGGGATACAATTAAAAAGCTATTTATCATTATCATCATTATTATTATTATTCATGTTAATATTAGATCTATTATTATTATTATCATCTGAAGTAAAAAGTTAGGCATCTATTATCATCTATATAATTTGGTTCACATGCATGTCATGGATTTGGAAAAGAAAAATGTTTAAATAGACTTCATAACAAACCTGTTATTCAAATTTCAATCATTAATCATATGAAACTGTAACTCCAGGGAGCTCCAACGCTAGTATGGCTAGTCGCATTGCTTAATTTCGGCAGGTAAGATAGAAATTTGTACTTACATTTCAAGAGAATTACTATAACTATCTAGGAGGCTCTTTGATTTTACGATTTAACAATTATTTTGATGATAAAAAATGGAATTCCCTTGCCAAGCCGATCTTTCCCCGTACTGTACCGTCGATTCAAATGATTCGATCGCACTGTGTGATCGAGTCAGCGACGGTATACGGTACACATTACGCACCGTGCAATCGAGTCATTTGAATTGACGGTACAGTACAGGAAAAGATCGGCTTGGCGAGGAAATTCCATTTTTTTTCATCGAAATAATCGTTAAATCGTAAAATCAAAGAGCCTCCTAGATAGTTACAGTAATTCTCTTGAAATGTAAGTACAAATTTCTATCTTACCTGCCGAAATTAAGCGATGCGACTAGCCAAACTATTAAATGGGCGAGGTCGACTTTGGTTATTTGTACCTGGACTCTGGAGCTCCAACGCGCGCAGCGTTGGAGCTCCCTGGAGTAAATAAAACTGAGTGAAGATGACTTACTAACATTTAACAAGTTAAAATCTAAAGTCATATGAAACTGAAGTCTGAAGATGAATTGCTAACAAGTTAAATTGTAAAGTGGCGTTAACCAATAACAATAACAATTAACATGATTTGAAACAGTATTCAGTAAACATGTCATTGCAATTGGTATTCATTGGTAAATTGAAAAAACATGAAAAAGAGTGAATGAAACCAATTATAAATAAAAATAAGGCCATAATTTCCCCATCGCAATCCTCACCTGTACCTGAGAGTGAAGCGCACCTTGTATCTTTCTCTGCAAACTGAACTGTATAATTTTTAGTTTATTGAGAAGAATAGCAATCTAGATAACTGGGCAGGGCCTGACAATGTTTGTGTTGACAAAGATTCTTCTCCCTGACCGTCATAACGCATGTAGTATGTACACTGTACTAGTCTGTACTTATTACTATAGAAAGTAGAGTGGGGATTTCCCTTTGGGTGCATGGTTCAATACTGGTAGACTGGTATCCTTTTCTCGTGTGGTAACTTACATTATGGTAACGTACGTAAGTGATTGCGGCTCGGTCACCGCGGTCATCAATCAAGAAACCGAGATAGGAGTAAAATCTACCCGCGTGCGGTGTGTGTTAATTATTTGTGAGACATACGGGAGTGAAATAGCAGTAAAATCATGAGTTTACCAGCTTTTATCAATATTCCTGAAGCCGAACAGGTAAATTATGCAGTATCTATAGAGATTATTCTTTAAAACATGGATTTATTTCCGTCAATACCATTTTAAGCAACCCGATGCCTTGTCTTTTCAATATCAATCCCCACCTATTGAAATGCGTGTGTGTTATCATGGTTATGAGGTGAACTACAAAGTATAGGAATGGTAGCTATGAGTGATTTTCTGCTTGTTATAACTTTAAAAAAGTTGTACGAAAGAAAATATCTCTCTGTTGAATTATGAAATTGGACGTAGATTGAATTAAATTTTGTTTATGTGAACTTTAAAGAAGTTATGTCTCTAATTTCTAAAGTCTCTATTTTGTGCTAATTAAACAGTAAAACATGTTTGTTAAACATGTTAAAAGTTTTCAGTTTTAATTCTTGATAAAAGAAAACAAAAAGGAATCCCAACAATCGTGCATGGAAAGCAAATGAAAACAAATTGTAAAAAGAATATGAAGCAAATGTATTGTGGGAGGGGTGTATTTTTCTGTCATCTGTAGTAGGAATGTGGACTTGTAAGTTGTACCCAATTCATCATCACCGACATCACTGAAGTGTTCTCTATCTCATATCTGGACATTAATTTCTGAATGGCATTATTCTTTTTGGACACTTACAGGCCGGCGAACTGAGGTCATTCCTAAGAGAAAAGGGAGCTGATATCTCAGAAACGATGAGTGAGGAGGGACTAGAATTAGACCTTGAAGCTATCATCGATAATGTAGGGGTTGTCTGGAAATTGCCGGATGTCAATGGTGAGAAGAAAACAAAGAATTTCAGAACTTTAAGTCTTGCGTACATGTATATTTATTTCATTTTTGCAGTCAGGGCAGCCTTTCATCAAACCGTCATAAGTGCAAGTTCGCCGACATCCCATTGAAACACGTGTATCAAAATTAACATGAGTTGAACTTGTCAACGGTTTGATGAAACGATACCCAGATGCAGAATGAGATAATTTGCAAGAAGACAATATTACTGTATTGATTTTTTGAATGAGGTCGTAATATCCTTGGTAATGTTGTTAGACATCAATATGAAATCTACAACTGTAATCATTTAATAAATTTACCGATTGTTGGAAGAATTACATACTAGAAGTTTTTGAGACTTAGTTTTGTGATCTTATTGGGTAAATTATCATGTGACTATCATGTGACTTTCTTTAATTAGTCTCATGGCATGGCTAATAAGAAAAAAATACTTAATCTGCCTCAGATAATTTTGTTGCATTATAGTACTAGAAAAAGTCATTTCCTTTGTTATTGTTCAGATTAAAGCTAGGTGTTGGTGCTTGTTTTGTTATGGATAACAACTTAAACAATTTTAGAACATCTGAGGAAGCAACCAAATAATGAAATGATTTCAGGGGGTGTTTCATAAAGCTGTTCGTAAAGTTACGAATGACTTTACGAACGACTGGACCATGTTCTTGAGGGCTATACTCATCAGATTCTCAATCATTTAGCACAAGAACTGATCACCAGTCGTGCATAAAGTTGTGCGTAACTGACGAACAGCTTTATGAAACACCCCCCAGTAGTCTAAATCAATTTAATGCAGTGTTGAGAAAATGTTTTTGAAACATGATATGAAGGTAAAACACCCTGGACTAATATCATTTTATTCCTATAATTTTACCTTCATGATTGAAGGTAAAACACCCTGGACTAATATCGTTTTATTCCTATAATTTTTTTTCTTTTCTTATAGAAATTGAAGGTGTTTTCAATAGTATCCTGTCCCTACTCGTCTACTTTCCACCAGAAACAATGGAAAAACTTGTACCTAAACTCAGCGAACACATTACCAAATCAGGCACAGCAGAACAGTCATACATCAGGATAAAAATGTATGAATCCAAGTTGTTGTTTTTTTTTTCTTGAAGATATTGTCCTCTATAAATGGATCTCTATATTCCCCCTCTTTCAGGAGGAAATTACTGTTGATTTATTTGTTTTCATTTTTTTGTTTTCATTTAATGTCTTCTTTTCATCCCACAATCAATATACTGCTGGTTAAAAAAAACCCCAGCATGTTAATAAGAACATTAAGAACATAAAGGACTGCAATTTAATGTATGAAAAAGATGTATCCACCACATTTCTCGCAGAAGATCACAGAAGAGGATTTTTAAAACTTAAACTTCTTATATTTACCAAATGATACATGTTTGATGTTACAAACAAGCAAGCAAGAGATCAACATAAAGTTCGAAGGGCGAAAGGTTTATGTGTTGTGGATAAATGCATAAAAGAATTTATATGTACTACTTCACTCAGTTAATTCACAAGATAAAAATTATGATCTGATAAAATGAATGTATGAATTGATGATGAATGTTTTATGTTGCTCCGCAGATCTACCTTTCCATTGAATTGATTTCATTTTTTTTTCTTCTGTCTTTCAGTTTGAATAGTTTATTCCACGGTGTTGGAGAGACGAATCCCCTTGCCTACCACGTCTACTGCGGCATGTTAAGGGTAGCAGCCAAGTATGAAAACATAGATCAAGTTGTCACAGATTTAGACAAGGTATAGTATAGGTCATATGGAAGGTTCTTAGGTTCCCCAAATCATCATGTAGTAGTGGTCATTTACAGTGAACTGTACAAACTTCACATTTTGAAAGGATTACAAAGTGAGGTTTAAAAGGTGAGGTTTTTAGTGTCTTCAGACTTTTAGGTTGCCCTGCAGGCTTCTCGATGGTCAGTGGCTCCCAGAAAACTGCTTATTTTAAGTCCTATTTTAACTGAAAGTGAAGCGAATAATTCCATTAATTCTGTTATACGTACAGTCACATGCTATCATAGATTTTCTATGTTGTAGTTCTGCCCAGAATGTTTTGACATGATTAATAAAGAATGCCCTGTGTGATCTGTATTAAAATTGTTTTACTAATAGAAAATGTTCGACATGTTTAAGCTATTACTATGCTTTATGATTTTGGGCATTTTTATCAGAAAGCATGGTTTTCATGTGGTACATGTAATGAATGGAAAATCCTAAATATATTATCATTGTTTGGCATTTCTCTTGAAATAACTAAAAAAAAATGAATATATTTGTGTCTTTGTGGGAAGAGTAAATGTACTGCTGAATATATGGATTGCTTCGGACATGTTCACTTAATATAAACTTAATTATATTCTGGCAGGATCGTATACAAATTAATAATAACCATTTCCCTTTCACATTCTTTTGTCAAAGGTTAAAAAGTGGACTGTCCAGTGGGAACTGAATCGAGACAGGATCAACAATGTCTACAGGCTTCTGTATGAGGGACTTAAAGAAAGCAAACTAAGGTAATACGTTTGATGAATTTCGATGTAAGGTGATTTGTCACTCTTTCATTTTAATTTTGATGGAAAGTGCATGGACTAGCCAGATAAATAGGCTACTACAGTTCACCTTGCATAACTCGAAGTCGCATAAGTCGAACTTTCTCTAAGTCAAATCAATCTTTTTGACCAAACTATGCGAAATGTGTGTTATTTACATTTCCTAAGTCGAATTTTACATAGGTCAAACTATTTTTGGTGATCCCAACAGATTTGACTTATGCAGAGTTAACTATATTTAGTTTTTAATAGCCCTTTTTGTTTGATTTCCACATAACCTTCATCACTTTGTGTGTGGAGGAGCATGTTGGTATAACATTGCTTGACTTGACTCTTAATCCAAAGGTTGAGGGTTCAAATCTTCAGTTGTCTCTCTCTCCACCCAGGTGTTAAATAGGTACCTGTTGGGATTCATTCCTTGAATGGCACTATCAGGCTGCAAAGTCTCCCTGATTTCGCAGGAGACTACCTGAAATGGGACACTTATTAACCAGTTTAAATGCCTCCTATCAAACAATCTTCCTGATTATAGAAAAATTATTGCCATTAGGTTGTATGCATTTAATAGACATCTCCCTGATTCCCTAAATCTCCCTGATTTTTGAATTTCAATGTTGGCAGCTCTGCACTGTGCCCTTATAACTTCTGCCGTGGTTGAAGCTAGAATAAGACTAGCCATAAACCGTTGGATGTACTTATTTCATAATGTTATACAAAACAGCTTATTATTGTTCTGTTCATATCCATTCAACCCCCCAGTGATGAAGCCAGTGTAGTTATGGTAGAACTCCTAGGAACCTACACAGAAGACAACGCTTCGCAGGCTCGCGATGAAGCCAACCGGTGTATCGTCAACGCCATCTCTGATGCCGAGGTCTACCTCTTCGATCACCTGCTCACCCTCAGACCAGTCAAATTTCTAGAAGGGGAGAGGATCCATGATGTAAGTCATGATGTAAACTTTTATGTATTGATGAAAAAGGGACCATTGAAATATTAGAGAAGTATTAAACAGGGATTGCCCTTAACTTTTTTTGAAGGTGGCCAACAGAGCCACTTGAGCATGAAATCCAGGTAGCCAAATGAATTCTCGGGTTGCCCGGAGGGTACATTTTATTTACTTTAATCTAACACTATCTTTATTCTGTGGCCAGCCGGGCCACTGATCCGACAGTTTCAGGTGGCCATTGGCACTCGGGCAACTGATAAAGTCAAACCCTGATTTTAAAAAAATGGTTTCTTAATAGGTATCATGCTATAAAATTCGCAGAAATTTATTAAAATGAACATTCTTTTTTGGCAAGTTTCCAGTCTTATAGTGCATATCGTCTGTTTGGAGCCAGAAGGGCGTTAACTCTATACTTCAACACAGAGTTAACACCCTTCTGGCTCTCAACAGATGATATTTCATTGCTTATCTTGATACAGATATTGTTTAATGTCATCTTACTTTACAACTGTGATCCAGTTTTGAACTTCAAGGAGAAAGGCAAGCGCTTCTTTTAAGAAATTATCAACATTGGATGTTTAAAGCTGTTTTGGTTTAAAGAGGGCAAATCTCAGCATTACGGTACTTCAAATTGACAATCAAAAAATACAAGGTGTTGGAAATAATTAGCTAGTCAGAATATTCTGGGGTATGTCCCTCTTCTATTTTGATCTCATTTGCCCTATTGTAAGGAATTTTCTCATTTCCCCCCTCATATTACAGCTCCTGACGATATTTGTATCAGGCAGGTTAGATGATTACATGAACTTCTTCAATGCAAATCAGGATTTCATCAAAGGATTAGGTGAGTTATGACCATTATTGCATTGGTTCTGGGCCCTGTATCATAAAATGTGTTATCAGTAACATCTGTCACATGTCTATGACAAATTTGCTCTCAGCCAATCAGCTGCAAGGATTTCAGTAGCTTATAACAGTTATTGCAACTTGTGATTGATAACAAGTTTCATGAAACAGGGCCCTGGTCAAACAGTAGTTGTTGGAGGTATATGATTTATACCCTCATAGGGCTAGGAGTACATCCAGCATGTTATATATGCAGAAAAATAATTTGGGTGTGTGACCTTTGTAGCCTAGAGTCTTTTGTATCCTTAGATACCAAATTTTGAAATCTCAGCCTCTGTGCAATGGATGATACGTTAAACCAAAAATGTTTGAAATTTAGTTCTAAATAAGCCTTCATGGGCTTATTCATTATGAGGTGCTCTATCTATATTCCAAATTTCAGATTATTTACGTCACTCCATGGCTGAGATTTGGGGGCGGGGGGAGGTTCATGTTCTCCTCTTCAAATATTTTTTTTTTATCTCTCTCTTAAAACTTAAAGATGACTTACATGTAAACTGAACCCAGGGCCACTTATACACAGTTTGGCCAACTTGTGGCTCTCACTGAACCTAAACAGCGCCATCTTTTAACAGATTTTTTTTTTTTACACGATTTGTATGTATTCTTTATTCTTTCTTTAAAAGCACATGCAACAATATACAAATTTCATACAAAAATATACATTTTACATATAGCATAAAAATTAACAAGATAAAAAGATACCAACAATAATAACACCCACACGTAAAATATAAAATAAAAAATAAAATTGCAAGGGGATGCTGCAAAAGAGAAACCGCCACAGCAACGAAATCGTTGACGACCCCCAAAGGATTTTGAAAACATCTGTGCATATTTTTTCAAATCATGCACCATTCTTCCTTGTAGAAGCTTAAACTGTACTTGCAGGCAATTAGCTATATTTGCAAGTAATAGTTTGAAAATGAATAAAATGTGCATATGCATTTTCCAAGTGAGTTGTTAGTTAAAATTCAAAATAAAATTCAATTAATCTCTAATTATAATCTTTACTTGAGGAATGACCATAAGATACCACCGTTCAAATTCTACCAGTTGAAAGGCAGCTTTAAATGCAATATTGAAACCTCTCTTTTATGTATCCTTTATCTTTACAGGTCTATCACATGATGAGATGGTGAAGAAGATGAGGATTTTGACGTTCATGGGAATGGCTGTTGATACGAAGGAGATCTCCTTTGATACACTTCAACAAGAGCTCAAAATATCTGAGGATGATGTTGAAGGGTTCGTCATCGATGGTAAGTTTTCTTATGGTCTGATTTAATCTGTTTTCCCCCCTCAAATTGGCAACAATTATTTTTATTTTCCACTCCAGCGTATAGTTTGAAATAAAATAGAAATGATTACTTTATTTTTAAGCTAATATTTTCACCTACAGATATTTTCGCGAATAAGAGACTCCAAGACGTATTCGTGCATTGTTGCTTTCGTGAATGACTGACCCAGGCCCAGGCATACGATAAACAATACACACCGGCACTGCCACCCTAGTCGGTCACACATTCGAACTGTACATCGCACTGCTACTATACATGTACATCTACCAGTAAATCATACACACCCATGCTATCGCTGCACACAGCCTAGTGAAGGGATACACACTTATGCTTCGCGCAACGCAGTCCATGCAGGAGATTTCCCTGGTCCATTTTGATGTGGCATTATATTCGGGTGGTGTTAAATTCGCGATCGGCAGGTTACTTGCAAAATTCGCGAAAATGAAACCCTCGTGAAAATTTCAGCTTATACAGTATTAAATGAATAAAAATTGCAAAATTTAACAGAAATATTGCCAATTTGTAGTCAAATATAGTAATTATATATTGTACACTGCGTTGCCAATTTAGAGACTTTAATGCTTAGTTACAATTAAATCACTTAGTTGTGAACAGTACAACGTACTGCATTGGAAATAGACTCAATATTTTCTGTGATTTTTGCACTTTCTTCTCAATGTGTAGTTCATAGCATTCTGGATCAAAAGATAATGCAAAACGTCACCAAAAGAAGACACTGTTCTGCTCTGGGTCAAAGGTCAAAATACAGTTTTGAAATACATGTTCGTCTTTAAGATAAAGACATTTTTCTTCAACAATATTTTTTTTTCTTGTTATTCATTCTCTTGTTATGTTTCTATAATTTTCTTTATGTTGTAAAGCGCCTTGAGCATTTAATCAAAATGGAAAATGGCGCTATAGAAATCTTATGTATTATTATTATTATATAACATGGAAAATCACGAACTGTGCTGTTATCTTCTTCAATAGGTATGCTTGCATCATGCATACAGTACCTATGGAAAAACATTTTGCATTATGTAATACCTCATACTTATGCTTATGTTTGTATTATGTTGCTCTTGTATTAGATTGCTCATTTTGTTTTAAACATGCCTTTGTAAATATTTTGTTGTCACTTCCTTGTAAATTGATATTTCAGCCTGTGCTGCTGATCAGTGTTTATTTTTATTGGTTATGTTAAAAGATAAATGATAATAAATAATTATGTCTGGAAATGTAAAAAACAATGGAAAACAAATCACATACTTATTATACCACTTTAGGACCCCCGAAAAGTGTTGCAGTAGCATAGAGGCCAGAATATTTGTGTCTTTCTCTTAGTCAACTAAAATGAATATAATCTGAAAATTTTCTTTGAAGGCCATATAAAAAACTCTATATTAAGAGATTATACTGTGTTAGGGACTGCATAAAACGAGAAATCAATTCAAAATTGATGTACAACAATTTCTCTTTTGATATTCACAGCCACGTTTGACATGTTTTTGATATATTTTCGAGAATAACTTCATTGTTTTTACTTTGTTTCCTAACTCAGTTGTAAGATCCAAGATGGCCAAGGCGAAGATTGATCAGCTTCAGAACAAAGTTAATGTTAGGTGAGTTGTCGTCAAGGTTTTTCTTTTTCAGGGAAAGAAAAAATAATTAAAAAGTGATATATATACCTATAATACATAGTCCCCACAGACCTTCTCCTCCAAATAATAACAATAATGGCTGTTTCTTTCTTATATAGCGCCTTACCAGTTACAATGTAACCAACCAAAGTGCTTACATCATTATTACCCCAGTCTCTGAATTCAATTGCGATTCTGCACATTACAGAGCAGCCATGTTCATGTGGTCACTACTCCTGCTACGACACCACCTGTCTCCAACATTAATAACCAAATTTTTTTGTTGAAAATTTGAAAAGATTCCGCAAAGGAAAACAAAAAATGATTGTCATGCATATCTCTTGAAAATTTTGCCTTGCTGTGACAACACTAGTACAGTCCATGGTATAAAAATTGCAGGGCTTGGTGCAATATAGTGCCACTTTACCAGTATATTGTTTGGAGATAAATTTGTTGGAAAAATTAGTTGGAAAAATTAGTTTTGCAACAAGTCATGGTGGATTATAACTTTTGTAACATTTGTTATTTCACCAACCTACTGTTGAGATTTGAATTTGATTTTTTATTGTAGAGTAGTGAGTCAAGATCATGTTTAATGGCATGGCAAATGATCTTTCCCCCCCAAGATTTTGCGACTTTAGGGATCACAAGAGAACTGGAAGTGGATGAGCGTAAAGATCTCGCAGGGGTGCAATTTTGAATTGCACAGCCCCCTCAATTTTCTGGAAATTTATGTTGTATTTTTTACACACTTCGCATAAAGTATTCCCTGACAGGGATTATAGTGGTGTCCCCGTGCCAACTTAGTCCCTAAAATGTTCCCTCTGTCATTTATGTTCTCAGCTTTGCCACGCATCGAACGTTTGGTCGTCAGCAATGGCAGCAGCTCCGAGAGCACCTGGTTAACTGGCAGAATAACTTGGCCCAGGTAGAGGGCAGGCTTGAGAGTCTCCAACAACAGATGATGGCCTAGCGAAGACCACCCCACCCCACCCAATTCACCATTCCCCTCATACATTATGTTTTATGGTTATCTTTTCTTCTGGTAAGGACATTGCATGCTGGTAGAAACTGGCGAAAAGTCCTTCTGCATTGTTTTTATGTATGATTCATGAGTTTAATACGTTTGTAGCTCTTCGGGAGGGGGGGGGGGATTACAAAATCTTATTGAGAGTTATGTACAGTGAAAATCACCCTACATAGACATGCTCACATGGGACTGCATGATATTCTCATGTCTTGACCAAGCCGATATCTCCCTCTTTCTACTTCTAATACTCAAATTAATTTCGTTTCTATCAAAGTTGGCAGAAATCATTCTTCTAGAATACCGGTATGTGAGCGTAGTGTTTTGGTTTCATCTAACAGGAAATTCTTTTAAATTGATTAAATAGCAACTCCATGCTCATAGATAGCAACGGGGGATTTTTTTTTTCCTTAAACATCATTAACCCATAGACTACAGGAAATGGGTAGCTCCTGTATAAAGCCTATGAGAGTTAAAGAATTCAGTAGTCAACGGGTTAACAAAGTACTGAGTCAGAGGTGCCGACCTCTCATACCTTTTCTTTCTCTATACAGTAAAGATGGGATTTCTCTTTTTGCTATCATCATGAGTTTATTTCTGCTTCAATAAATGATGCTATATAGTAGTGATACATATGGCCAGTAACTGGGTCTTTGTTAATGTCATCATAAACAAACATAAGTCTTATTAGAGTTGATCCTTTATCCTTCATGTGTACATTTCCGTGAAAAGAATCCCCAAACTGTTGTGTCACTGAAAATTTTTATCTCCAACTTTGAATGACTCTATATAATGGATCAGATAGTGCTGTCGAGAAGACCAACTGACTCGGTTGATTCCCAGATATAATGAAACAGAAGAATTATTGATTTCCCTTTATTTATTAAGGATAATTTTGTTTTTGAACTATATTTCCAAGGATTTCTGAATTCTCTTATTCTCAAACTTTATTTCATCAAATGGCATCTATCTGGAAAGGCATTTGATTTGTTATAATGATCGATATTATTTTAGATTTCACTCTCTTTTCTTTTCATATCCTATTTATGAACTTGAATGCTTTATTGGAATGTGTTATTTTCTGGTATAGTTGTCCCATGATATATTTGTATTCATACATGTATTACCGAACAGCACCACCACAATTTCAGGACATTTGTAGAATGAGTCTGCTCTGTAAAACCAGAAACTATCAAGTGCATTTAATATTCACGAATTTCACGAGGCTAAACCACTCGCGAACGTTCTGTGCGGCGAAATTAATGAATTACGACTGACACAACGCTGAATTTGTGCAATTAGCGAAAGTTTCTTGCTGTGAAAATTGCTGTTGTTGAAATTTAGAAAGTTTTGTGTAGCGAACGTTTCTGGTTTGACAGTATATATGCTCAAAGGAATCGTTGTGTTAAGTCTTGGTGCTGTTGGTTTGTTGTCGGATATACTCAACATTACTTTTCATATGTACATACACTTGTATTAGGTGTCTTCAGTTCACGAGTTGAATGTACATGTAGTATTTAATATCAAGGCTCTCAATTCTCTTTGTAGATTTTGAACGAAACATCAAAGTGTTTCAGGAAATAATAACACTAGAGTGAAAAGGAAACAAACGTTTAAGCTTTTCTTATTTTTCATGAGTTTGATAAATATTTATTACATTTGATAAATGTAAATTATTTACATATTTTTCTCTATTTTGAGGTACATTTCAGAATGGCATTATTTTAGAACAAATGGTGGAAATCATTCCATCTTTCACTTTGTGATAGATAAGTAGAGAGGTGAGTGATAGAGAGAGAGAAAGAGAGAGAGAGAGAGGAGAGAGAGATTGAGAAAGCAGGAGGGAAATTTAGAAGAAGAGTGAGAGAGAGAGAGAGATTGAGAAAGCATAAGGGAAATTTAGAGGAAGAGTGAGAGAGTAGAGAAAGAGAATAACCAAAAGAAGAGAAAAGGAACAAGCTGAGCAGCAATTTATAAAACAAAGAGAAAGACAAATTTGTAACAAGTGGCAAGATCACCTCGTGGAGTATGACAACTTGAAATAAGATAAAAACTGATGGTTGTAGAACTACGTAGTTGATACAAAAATGTATACCATAGATACTGATGTGAGTTTCCTACATTCTTAGAATACCCCTACTAATGTACATGAAACATCAAAAAAATATTCTTCATTATCAATTTTATACATTTACTCTCTTTTTCATTTAAGAGTGAATCTGCTGAAGCTTGAAACTTGTCTGTTCCAGCCAGAAAATAAGTTACAAGATCAAACGAAAGTCCATTTTTTCTAAAATGAATGATGCTTTTAAGGAAAGAAAGATGATTTCTCAAAAGAAGAATAGTACATGTACTTCAAAACTACACATTGAAAATTGTGTTTTGCTGGATATTGCAGTCTCTCAAGGCAATTTGAAAGTCTTTTCAAATGAATTGTCCATAAAGATACAAAACTTTGTTTCTTCAGTAGTACAAGCTCAGGTATGCCTCGCGGATCGCAAATTTCCTCTTCTCTTTGTACGTCATGA
The DNA here is from genome assembly GCA_025617745.1 of Heliocidaris erythrogramma. Taxonomy (NCBI): domain Eukaryota; kingdom Metazoa; phylum Echinodermata; class Echinoidea; order Camarodonta; family Echinometridae; genus Heliocidaris; species Heliocidaris erythrogramma. The sequence continues at coordinate 41,911,717 of CM046864.1, read as the reverse complement.
GGCGACTCTTTTGCGTTGTTCCTTTGCAATCTTCTGGCATAAGGACGCCATCGTTTGGTGGGATCTTGAGAAGTTGCGGACCTCCGAATGTTCCGTGGTAAGCGACTTTCCTGTTCCGTGGCACGTTGTGTTCATAGGTTCCAGCCCTGTTAATTGACATAAAGAAACTTTAATTAGTTTAAGTGCAACTCAAGATTTGAATTTTGGAAAAAGGCTTGTTCGTGTGGGGGGGGGGGGGGGGGGATTAGACATTGGAGGGGAAGAGTGTTGATACAACCATTTTTACCCCCTGCTTATTCAGGTATTTATTTTTGCTATAATTTTTTTTCACTATGACTAAGGCTATGTTACTATTTAAGTACATGTTTAATTAACTTGTATACCTTATATATATTTTTTCTGTTGAAATCCTCAACCCATGGGCCCTCATGTAAAAATGTGTTGATTAATGATCTTAGCTCATGACAAAAATAGATGGATGAAATAAACTGACTTTTCGAAATACAAGAAAAAAAGATGACGAGCAGAAGAAAAAAATGACAAAAAATGTCAGTCCTGTCTGAGAATGGAGAGATTTTGTATTGTCCTTTATGCTTGAATACCACTCCAATTAAGAACATGTGTAGTTGATGTTAGTAACTGATGTTAATGAGAGAATACTCACCCCGGTGTTAATTCAGGATCCACTGTATTCCGGTAAAATCTGTTTGCTCCGACTTCAAATGGCTTGTTGGAAGGTTCAAAGGTCTTTGGCACGGACCATTGTGTCTGGTAGGTAGAGGGACATGGCGTCTTTGTCTGAGGGACAGAGAAAAAAGTATATCATCATTAATCATGAAAAATAAAAAAGAAAAGAAAAAATGCACTGCATATACAGTCAAACCTCGTTATAAAGAACACTGTTATAACAAACTCTCATTATGTATAACAATCTAACTTTTCGGGTCCCGTTTCTTTATATTCTATTGTTTTCTAGACCTGATGTAATAAGGTTTCGAGATAAAGAGGTAATTTCAATGGTCCCAACGGGTTTGTTATAACGAGGTTCCCCTGTATCTTTACTTGCAAGAAAATGAAAATGAACTTTGGAAAGTAGCAACTGTACATAAAATTGAACATGATCGATCTGTTGAAATTTAGTTAAAAGTTTGTGCTATGGACCAGTTCAATCACTTTACATAATTAGCCTTTCATTTGGCATGATGTTTGAAAATTTTAAACATTCCTGATGAAATGCTATGTATATAGACTCTAGTTTTTTACAATTCAAAATGTATTTCCAAAAAGATAATTCAGCTACTATTAGAAGACAGATTAATCCTCTTACTTTTCTCTGTCTCTGTCTCTCTCTTTCTCTTGCAATCTCTCTCCATTTGTCTTTTTTATCTTTTTATGTCTGTTTATTTCTATCCACTGTGTCCATCTGTCTGTGTATATGTCTCTCTTTCTCTCTTTCTTTCTCTCTTCCTGCTTGTCTGACATCAAGATGAAAACCGTAATACTCACTGTGAATTCTTTTCGTATCCTCGGTGCTGTTCTGGCCCCCATGGTATAACCCTTTTTGCTTGTAATTTGGTGTTCAACATCATACATAGATGTGGTTTTCTGTAATCAAACAAAAGCAATCATAATAATAAAATAATAATAATAATAATAATAATAATTATCATCATCATCATCATAATCATAATCATCATAATGACAATAACAATAATAACACCATCATCTACATATAAATATCTCTCTCTTAAGTCATATTGTTTTGAAGTATCAATTTTATCATCACCACTACATGTATCATAAATATTATCCTTATTTTCAACAACATGATTAACTACATTGCTAATTATACATTTCATAACTTTAACATATAATCTGTAAAATATATTTTTACCTCAGCATTATCATATGAACCTGGTCCTCTGTTTGGTTTAGTGTCTAGGGCCATTCCATTTCCTATCCTGTTCACTGGTAAGCTGGCAGGAAAGAGAGGTCTGTTGGCAGACGTTCCAAACGACACATTACTCTTCTTTTCCTTCCCAAGAAGGGCTGAAATGAATAAAATAATTAAGCCTGTTAATCTGTTTCATTCTTTTCGGATAGACTTCCTTTTGCAACAGCCACCCAAACCCTAACCCAAGAACTCAGGAGTCACCTAAAAATTCTAAAATATCTTAAAAATATATACAGATGTATAAAATAGGAAGCTAAATACATTTAGCTAATTAGCTTCCTATTTTAGACCACTATATACATATTGGAGCGCCCTGAGCACCTTATACGTGGTGGATATGAGCGCTATAAAAATAGGCAATATTATTATTATAGCCCATAATAATAGGCCTATATATTGTTTCATTTTGGGTGGCTGTCGAAAAAGGATATATCCTTCTTTTCAACTTATTTGTAATAAATGCTGTCTATATAATTAAGTGTAAAAGATATTAAAGAAATAATAAACATGTAGTAGTATGTAGGCCTATTGTTTCCAAAATGTCCATATCTTTAATTATTGATAACAAGACTGGTAATATATTTAGGAGTTGCATTCATGCTAACTCCAGGGAGATGAACTTGAACTTTGACGTAAAAAACTGCGCACGGGAAATGCAATTTTTTGTCATTTCACATTTAATGTTGAACAGAAAAAGCAACTAATGATGATTATACATGTAAATAATGTTTGAAACATATCTTTCATTTAGCCTATATCAAAATTCAGTGAAATCATACCAGAAAAGCTCATATTCTTCAAACTTCAACAACTTCCTTGACCAAATCTGTATTGAAGAATATACACTATCTTACTCTTAGTCTTACTCCTCAACATACCTAGCTTCTTCAATCAACATGCACTCCTAAAATTGTAAAAAGTTTGTTATAATAAAGTATAATATACGTCTATATATATTCACAATTCAACCAGACAGTTCAAGGGAAAAGAAAACCAAACATACCTTCTAATGATGGTAACGTTGTCGTCATTATTTTAGTATATTTAAAAAGGCTTGAAAGTCACAGGTTTGGCGAAAGTTGTAGTTGGTATATTGGATGGTAAATGTTCCCGTCACTAGTCTATAGTACACTAGCATATAATGCGGGAGAGATCCGTGTACGCAAGTGCTATGCAATGCACGATAAAAAATACAACTCGTCGTCATAGCAACACTAAACGACAGGTGTATGGACTCGGAGTGAGGGTAAGCGAAAGACGCAGTTTGTCAGTTTCATTTTTTTTTCTGAATGATTGATAAAAACCATTTCCCCAAAATAGCAAATCTATGAAATTAAATCATAATTCATTTTTGCAATTTTGACAAAAATAATTCCACGATAATGTCAAGCAACCTAAAAATATAAGCTGGCGCTCTTCTTCCTCGACCACAGAGCATTATGACGTCACAATTAAAATGGCGACTTACATGTCTTGCGAAAGTAATGAATGAAAAAAAATTCCGCGGTCTTCGCTAAATTTCGTTGTCTTTTGTTGTTTTTTATGATTGCCTGGTAAGTCGGTTCGTACCTAACATCAATTCTGATTGATTTGAATCCATCTTTTTACAGCACGTGTTTATATTTTGTCTTGCAAGGCCGGCCGAGTCTAGTCTAGTACTAGGACTATGCATCTACCGGACTGTACCCGAACGAACGCCGCGGGAACTCCCCGGTCATTGCATGCCGGTCGCGCTCGATGGCAGCAGTGGCAGCGCTAACAGGCTAAGGCTAAGCTAGACCAAAAGCTTCAGTCTCTCTGTATCGTCGGTTGTTCCGCTGAGACTTCGTCTGGCTGCACTAGACCTCCGTACATAAATATAGAGACTGAATGATCACATATCGCGTAGTGTGTGGACGGTCATATCCGGAACCGGAAGTGGTTCTCTGTGTGTTTGTGTGTGTAGCATGTATTCAGTGGCGTACTCGTGCAGTATATACGTAACGGCAACGCGACCTAAGGCTCAGGTCGGCTGATCGTCCACCTTGTTGGTGATACACGGTCGTACCGTCTGTCTATGGGGAAGGTTGAGAAATGTCAGAAATATTAAAGATTTCCCCATAACAGACGGTTATTTCTGTCTAAGGCTAAGCATGTTAGGCCAGGCCCAGGGGTGGTATTCTGTCTCTGAGATTTATTTTATCTTGATTTTAGTGAAATAATTTTAATTGTCTTAACAAAATGTACACTTATGGCGCATCATTGGTTAATCTGACTGCGCAAAACTGGCTGTGTATGCGGAATTCATCTGCGCAAACATGTTGCATTTCTTGCAATTTAAAATTTGTTAATGTTAGGTCTAGGACTAGGCCTATGTCTATCATACTGAGTGAGTATGACAATTAAAATCTTTTCACTAAAAATTTTGTAAAATCAAGATAAAATTCAAAATAATTCTCAGAATACCACATTACCACCCCAGGTCTAAGTTAGCTGGGCCTTGGCTAAGCGCCAGTCGGCAAGAGCCCCGTCTCTGCCGAGCTCCAGCTTCAAACTTTCTCTGCATTTTTTTCAGCAATACAATTGTGAGTCTGGGCTGTCGGGCTGTTGTGTTGACTTGTAATTGTCGTTGAATGTTGAATGTGACTGATAATGATAATGATATTGATAATTTGGACGAATGGTGGTGTTCCAGTCAACTCGACGCGATGTGACACTACCCACCCTTTCGTTTTGGTACAAGCCCTTCAATATAGCTGTCTGGTGTACGAAGTTATTGTAGGACATGTAGAAGTGTACTAAATCTAGGCAGTGCTGTTTCACGAGCTGTATTCCCCTGTAATCATAGTCCAACTGTAGTTTGACTTTGAGTTCTATATAGGTGTAAAAATGGGAATTCTCACTCAAAATGATGGTAATACAATCTTGAAAATGAAACTCTCATTTAGAATCCTGACAAAGGATATTCGCTCGTGGTGACTTCAATGCTGCCTGTGCTTAATTTTCATACAAAATAGTATGAATATTCTAATGATTTTAATTTTTTGTATTCCTGCCAAAGACTGTTGTTGAGCATGGCGACATCATCTGAAGAGGTGTTGTTGGTTGTGAATCAGGTGCGTAGCAGGAAGAGCAATGGAAGTCTGTATCTCATGGGTAAACGTCTGGCCTGGCAAGAGGACAACAAAGATGTCTTCACTATCAGTCATTACTATGCAGATGTCAAACGTAAGTGTACTGTCATCTTTGTGTATAAAGGCCATCCGAGACTCTGGTGGATTCCTACCCCCCCCCCCCCCCCCCCCCAACCCTCCTTTGAAACTAAAGTCATTTTCGATTAAAACAGAACACAAGATTGGGTGATAACCTTTTTTTTATCAGAGAATTATGAAGTACATCTAAAACTGGACAAAAAAAACCTTGATGACTTATTTTTTCTCACATTTACGAGCTGCAGGTTGGAGTTATCAAGGTTTGGCTAGATCAAAGATGCATTGAAATACTTCAAAACAATACTGATGTTAATTTGTAAACAAATCTTTAGGCATTTTACTCCCAGTGTTAAGATCGTATGCTCGATCTGTAATGAAAAACACAAGTCAGAAAAAATTGGAACCAGCGGGATTCGAACCTGTCATCTACTGCTTGCCGGGCAGCGACTTAACCACCAGGCTATTCTGGTTCACGGCCAAGTCACGATGAACTAGAATCAAATACCCAAGATCCTCTTCTTTCTGACTCATTAATATTCATTTTTAACGGTCCGCCGTAGACAATGGTTAGTAAACGAAGAAGCTTGACTGGGGAGGAATTTTTAATTTGTAAACAAATCTTTAGGCATTTTTTTTGTTTACAAATTAAAAATTCCTCCCCAGTCAAGCTTCTTCGTTTACTAACCATTGTCTACGGCGGACCGTTAAAAATGAATATTAATGAGTCAGAAAGAAGAGGATCTTGGGTATTTGATTCTAGTTCATCGTGACTTGGCCATGAACCAGAATAGCCTGGTGGTTAAGTCGCTGCCCGGCAAGCAGTAGATGACAGGTTCGAATCCCGCTGGTTCCAATTTTTTCTGACTTGTGTTTTTCATTACAGATCGAGCATACGATCTTTAACACTGGGAGTAAAATGCCAAAAGATTTGTTTACAAATTAAAAATTCCTCCCCAGTCAAGCTTCTTCGTTTACTAATACTGATGTTATTTTTTCATTTGAAACTTGTTAAAAATATGAATTCATTCCTTTGAGAACAACAAAACAAAGTGAGCACCACACGCTTTCCTACATGTATGTGCAAACGCGATTTCTCTCCTGGCAGACAACGAAATCGCATGCAATTGGTATTGTTGTATTCTGTGGCTTATAAGCTTTCCATTGATGTGTAATTGGTCTAATTTATTTTCCTCTTCAGATAGGGTCTTTAAAATTAAAGCTCATGTACAGTTTTGGTAGCAAAAAGGATATTGGAAAAACGTGTTAAATATAGTCTCATGTTGTTTTCCATGTATCAAAATATGTTTGTACGATATCATCTGGTATTCTATCAATGATTTCCGGTGAGTTTTACTGTGAATATATATAAGGAACGCTGGATCACGGCAATATATTGCCCTACGCTAGGACCTTTCCACCCCGACGGCTCCCTGCACAACAATCGCGAAGCTTCGCATTGTGATAGTATGTGTGTCACTGTGTGGACATGTAGGTTTTGAACGTGTGGTGTGTGCATGGTGTATAGTCCACGCTGAAGTTGTTTGGAGTTTCGTATCCCTGGCCCGGCACCCAAATTATTTTTTGCTTCGCATTTGTGTAATATGCCACTTTAGGACGTGAAATCTTCACGGTATCTTTGTACTGCTAGTATTCTTGCTATTTCTCAACAAAAATGCAATAAATGTGACGAAAAGTTTTTAAGGGCGTACCAAAACTAAACATTACCTTTGATAGGCATTTTCCGTGGTACTTATGACATATTTATTTCACATCTGATTTAAGTCCATTTTTCAATTCTCTCTTCAGAACAGAGAATCAGCCAGGATACCAGCTCCAAGGTCCAGCTTCAGATCCTGCTCCACAATGGATCCAGCACCAAGTTCCACTTTGCAAATCGCGAGGGTGCTGCGGCCCAGAAGCAGGACCGTACTGACGTCAAGGAGCTGCTGCAGCAGCTGCTGCCTAAATTCAGGAGCCAAGCGAGCAGAGAACTTGAGCAGAAGAATAAGTGAGTTTCTTGTTCTAATATGTGGATAGAAGATAAACAGTTGTTTAACAATTAAACCCTTTTCATTACTTATTACTCAATGCAATCATAAAATGTTTCTCTGCAATGTAGACAAGTGTAGAGGAAATGGAAACCAACCTAGATTTGCTAACATCTGTTTACAAACAGATCATTTTCAGACAGATAATTAGGAATAGAAAGTTCACGTTCTGAGTCTGTGAAATCTTTGATTGTGATTTATTTATTTAAACACGGTATAAGCCCAATTCAGCTACTTGGCTGGTTTACAATGGGGCCGTGTATCAATAAAATACAATGAAAAATAAATATAAATACAAGTATTAAAACAACAATTACATGCATAAAATAATATATACAGAAATCATCAGTCTTAGAAAAATATTACAAAAGATATCAAAATGAAAGAGTTCAGTATAAAGGTATAAAACTTGAAATATATAAACATATTTTAAAGATATGTAATATGAAATAAGAAAAATAAAATACGATAAAGTAATGTGAAATGACACAAAATATATAATTTGGTTATGTTAAAAATAATAAAATCTATCACGTATTTAATGTCTCGATAAAATTAGGCAAAGAGAAACTATTGCACAAAACAAATTAAAACAGTAAAAAGTTAAAGGAATAAAATCACAAACAAGGTAAGTTTTTGGTGTCTCAAAATTAATTTAATTTTATATTAGTTTATTAGTTTACCTTTCCATTCCACATCCGTAAGATGTGATAGTATTTTATTTACGAAATGCAAAAAGAAATGAAAAGAGAAAAGAAATCATTCTGTAGTTCGACAAATTGTACGTTACAGCATCATAAGAAGTTTATTTACTGATTGCTCTTTATCTAGCAAAACTGTATTTTTAACAAATTAAGGAGAAGCAATATTCTCATATACCAGTTTAGATTTAAAATCACCTATATGAGGGGCGCTTTGAATCTCCTCTGAAAGTGAGTTCCATATTCGGGCGCCTCTATACATAAATGTGTGTTTGCCTGATTTAGTTTTTGGACGACTAATATCAACACAAAGCCTGCTTTGTCGCGTATCATAGATATGTTTTATGTGTGAAAATTTCTCACTTAGATAAGGCGGAACTTGGTTTGTCATAACCTTATACATCATTACAGCAATATTATACTTTCTCCTCTCGGCGAGCGATTCCCAATTCAAAAGATCTAGGTTTTCTTTTCCTGATGATAACCATGATGTATTATTGATGAGGCGGGCACTTCGGTTTTGAATTCTTTGAAGTGTGTCTAGCAATGTTTTCCCACAATTTCCCCAAACAACATCACAATAAAATAGGTGGGATGACACTAATGCATTGTATACCATTTTCAGTGTCTCGTTATTTACTAGACCCCTTATGCATTTTAGCATATGTAATCCTGAATTAGTTTTCTTTTGCAAGTTCCTGATATGTTCACGCCAAGTAAGGTTTTCATCTATTATCACACCGAGATGCTTGCAAGTTTGCACCCTTTTCAATGAAATTCCAGATATATTAACGTTAATATTTACATCATTAATTCTGTTTAATCGTTTCTTTGTACCGATCACGATGTATTCCGTTTTGTTTACATTTAAACTTAATTTATTAGTAACTAGCCATTTCCTAATATATTCCAGGTCTTCATTAATTTGTTGTGTTAAAGTAAAAATATCACTGCCAGAAAGGTATAGCATTGTGTCGTCAGCGTACATACTGACTTTACAATAACGGAGTCCATTGGGTAAATTTATATATAATACAAAAAGGAGGGGGCCGATGATTGACCTCTGGGGAATCCCGCATTTCAATGACGAAAAGTCAGAAAAAGTTCCACATGTTGCTTGCGATCTATTATTCAAATAACTTGAAAACCACCGAAGTGTATGATCTTTTATGCCATATTGTTTTAATTTTCCTAGAAGAATATCATAATTCACAGTATCAAATGCCTTTTTTAGATCTAGCATAACCGCAATTACTACCTTTCCATTATCAATACTCTTGAGCCAATCATCCGTAACATGCAATAGGGCTGTCGTTGTAGAATGAAGTGGCCTGAAACCTGACTGATGTTTATTTATTAAACCATTTTGGTTCAGATATTTGTAAAGTTGATTAAAAACGATTCTTTCTAATATTTTAGATAAAATTGGTAGAATAGAGATTGGTCTGTAATTGCATGCCTCCCTACATTTATTTCCCCCTTTATGTAAAGCAACGACACGTGCAACTTTCCATTGATCAGGAACAGTCCCTGAGATAAGAGAATTATTTATTATATGTGTTAGCGGTGTCTTTAAAAAAGGGGTTCCCAGTTTAATCAGTTTAATTGGAAACAAGTCGTTTCCCATGGCTTTATCATTAGATAATTTTTGTATTTCACGTGAAACCTCATCAACTGTCACAGTAACAATTCGAAATGACAGCTGAACAAATATGGTGTAATATGATATAGTGAGTCACTCGCATGATCCTCTATAGCGATCTTTTGTGCTAGATTTGGGCCTATGTTAATAAAATATTTGTTTAGACTTTGAGCGATTTGTTATGCATCATTAATTTCCTTTGAATCGACCTCTAAAGAAGTAATTTTGTTTCTTTTATTTTTACGAGGGATTAAAAGATTCAAGTTTTTCCACGTCTGTCCTAAATTACCTTTGACGTTTTTTATTTTCTCGTTAAATTTCTGTCTTTTCTTTTATTTATTATTTTTTTTTTTAAAGCAAGTGTGTTTCAGTTGACACCAACAAGAACCATAATATAACATGTATCTTGACTCTTATTACTAAACAAAAGCATGAATGTGCTTTGTATCCTCAAGAAATTGAATGAAAATTATATATCCTGGCAATATTGCTGTTGATATTGTGAAATGTCTTTATCCTGTGTACAGGATGTTGAAGGATGATCCGGAACTGTTTCAGCTGTACCGTGACCTGGTGATGAGTGGTGTCATGACCGCAGATGAATTCTGGGCTAGCCGCATTAATGTGAGTTTGTAAACCTACAGTCACACTCGCACGTGAATTTAGCGACAATATCACAAGTTGAAGGCACTATTTATCTTATTTAGGCCAAAACCCATTACAACAAAAAAGTTTATTTAATAGAAAGCTGTTAAAAGTGCTAAATTTATTAAAAATCTGATTGTATGGAATTGTATTTTTCTTTGATCTGCATTTCAAGAATCATCATCATACAGACTCTGTGAGGCTACCAATCAAATATCCTGATCAAAAACGTGCTGTACTTTCATCGCTATATTATTGCTCTGTAGATGTCATAGCAAGTACATGTAGCTGTAGCTGCGTCAACATAAGCATTGACCTGGACCCTGTTTCATAAAACTTGTTATTAATAACAACTGCCAAAGTTCTATAACAGATTTTCTGTCAGATGCAAATTTCAGTAGCTTATATCAGTTATTGCAACTTGTTATCGATAAAAAGTTTTGTGAAACAGGGCCCAGGGATCATAGAAGCCTAGGACAAAATGTCAGCATCTCTGATTTAATATTTCAAACATCCTAGCAAGAGTGCATGGCTGCTGCAACTGTATCAACCAGTGATGAAAGTCACAGGGTCGGTGTGTCTGCAGCGCTTCCTCTATGATATCAAACCTCAAACAGACAGTCGCAATAGACCTGTTTACTAATGTATTTAAATTTATACATGTTTCTCTCCAGAATCCTTAGTTACCAACTATTTAGTGCACCTGATATGCATAATGACATCTCTATGGATGGAATCCATTTTGCATACATTAGATGTTGCTATGTCGGGAAAGCCTCTGGCAAGCTTTTTAGTCGTCAAGAGAAACTTTTGTTCAAGAAGTATGCATAAAATTAGTAAACAGGTCTATTGGGCCAAGTTTTGGAATACTTTACATGAACCGGCACTTATGATGATCATAATGATAATGATAATAATAATTGTTTCTAATTAACCGCTTTTCCAGAAAACTGATCAGAGTGCTATTACAGCACAAAAACAACATACATAATGATAACATAGCAAATAGTACCGGTAATAGAAATACTAAATATGGATATACAAAGAATTGAAAGATAATGAATATTCATTAACAGTGATACCAAAGGCACCATCATCTGCTGAGAATCAGAAAGGTATTACCACCTCTCTGGTTCACAACAGACGATATGAACTGGATTAATTATGACCGGAAAAGTTTGGTTTTGAGTTTCTTCGTGAACGTTTTGTATTTTTGTTTAGATGTCCAAGCAAGAGGCTGCCGCCGCTGCTGCAACTCCATCGACCAGCGATGGCAGTCAAGGGGTCGGCGTATCTGCGGCTTTTCTCTCCGACATCAAGCCGCAAACAGACGGCTGCAACGGAGTCAAGTACAACCTGACTGCAGACATCATTGATTCCATATTCCGCATCTATCCTGCCGTGAGAAAGAAGCATCTGGAGAGTGTACCACACACAATGTCCGAGAAAGAGTTCTGGACGTGTTTCTTTCAGTCTCAGTACTTCCATAGAGATCGCATCAACGCTGGGAGCAAAGATCTCTTTGCGGAGTGTGCCAAACGTGATGAGAAAGGTAATTTATATCCCATTTTGGTAAGCTCTTTATTTAACAGGATCTGGCAGCTGTTCCTCTTTAGCTTTACATGATGCTTTACACTCATCATACTCTGTTCATAATGTTTATTTGTGACAAAATACCTGACTGGGAGAAAATGAATGTTACTTTGAATTGATTATTCTTTGTCATTCGTCATATCATCTTGTCTTTCTTGTTTTATCAGATATGACAGAGGAAGCCAACCAAACAGTTAAAGACCCTCTCCTGGATATCCAAGGTCTCTCTGACAGGACACTGGATGAGGTAAGATTTGACCTTGATGAATTTAGTATCGGTAATTAACCCTTTGATTGCTCAAATCTTATGATGTATCTAGTCTATAAAAAGCATGTCATTTTCCTTGAAATCAAAATGAACATTGACAACAGAAACCATGAATTTTAAACCTGTCCCTCAGATTTTATATTTGTTAAATGTTTGTAAATGTGATAGTACAGTAAGACTTAATATATCCTTTACAAACCTTCCTTAATGATACTAAGAGTGCTTGTCTATGATCTAAATTTTGATTTGCCTTGTGCATTTGATTTTGTTTACTATTTTAGTAATACACCTGCAGTTAATTTGTACTGGTCCATTGTTTTATGTAATCTATATGCTATTTCATTTAAAAAGAAATTATTTTGCCATGGTTTTATATATTAGTTGCTGCATTTCACATGTTATCTGTAGTACCCTGAATGATTCCTATCATATTTACTCATAGGAATTTGAAAATGGCATTGAAGAGAGACATACTGAAGCTTTTCGTCTTGCACTCATCGGAGTATACCGCAAGAATGAACAGAAAGCCAAAATCGAACAATATACCGGAAACTAAATGAACAAAGCGTGCGAAATACTAGACAGATTTTGATTGGCTTCCTGAACATAACAGGAATTAGGCTTATTGCCAGCCGGTTTTGTAATAACGGGAGCTAAAAAAATCTGTCTAATATTTCGCGCGCTTTGTTCCTTTAGTTTCCGGTATATTGTTCGACTTCGGCTTTCTGTTCATTCTTGCGGTATACTCCGATGAGTGCAAGACGAAAAGCTTCAGTATGTCTCTCTTCCACGCCATTTTCCGATTCTGTAGTACTAAACATCTTTTCATAGGATTTTGAAATTTCCTTTAATGTGTTCACATGAGATTCTAAATGGTTTGCTATTGTCATTGTACACAGGAGTTTGGATTTTCCCTAGACAACATGAAACCATCAAGCAATGCTGTCAACAAATCTATCATTAAACGTTTCAACCATCACAACACGAGGGTACTGGCTGCATCAGAGTCAAAGTAAGTCATCGTCGGAGGAGTTTGAAATGTACTTTTGAACATTTAGGCCAGAATTCACAAAGGAGGTTTGGTTTAAACCATGGTTTAAACCCCCTCCTGGGTTTTTTAAGCGTACGTGCGCATTGCATCCGATCCAATCATATATTTTCTTTGAACACGAGCATGGCAATGTGCGCCTATTTACGCCTATTTTAGTATGCTTACGGAGGTTTAAACCTTACCCGTGGTTTAAACCTACTTTGTGAATTCGGGCCTTAGAATGTTAAAACTGAAGTTGTAAATTATTAATGACGGAAACAAATTTTGTGGTTTATTTTTAACAGTACTGTGCGTTTTGTGTCGTCCAAGTGGTTTCGAGTACAAGGTATTATAAAACCAGAAATATTGATGAATTTTCAGCATTGTCAGTACATGTGTTTGCGAAAGTTTAATGCTGCAAAATATCACAACTCTTTAATCTTTGCAGTTTGTGAAAGTTTTTTGCAGTGAAAAAATGGCCTTCGTTTAGAATTTTCTGAATTTTACAGTAGAACGTAATAATTCTTTTTTTTTCCAACACCAAAGTCATTCTGCTTCATACTTTCCAGTATATCTTTTCATTTTGAAATATATGTAGATACAAAACACAATGTAATCAAAGAAGATTTTTTTGAAAAATCATACATTTGAAGTTACAGTCAAACCAGACCTGCTTTAGCGACCACCTGTATAGAAAAACCACCTGTCTATAAAGACCACCATATTTGTTTCCCTTGAAAAGTGTTTCTCATTAAAATGTGTAAAAAAAGGAACCTGTACATAAAGACCATCTGCTCATAAAGACCGCTTATCTTGTCTCCCTTGAGCGGTCTTTATGGACAGGTTTCACTGTATTTTTATGCAGAATTCTACAACACATGACACGGTGACATTTGCTTTGTGGTCTATTTCGTACAATAGCCGAAATCCTAAATTCCCGCCTGGACCAAACTCTGTACTTCACCCTCGTCGTTACCTACACCTCACCTACATTGATTGAACTGGTTTGTTGGAAAAAACATATCAAACATGCAGTTCGAGGGCTGAAACTGTTCAATTTACAGAAGGTTCATCACTATAAAAACCATATCAGTATTTGACTTAAAACGAAATTGAAATAAACATACATTTGATTTAAAATATAAAATAAACATTCACATGTAAAGAATTTTAATTCACATTATTACTCATTTTGATGATGGTGTGTCAACATTTGAGAACAAGAACATTATTTTGTATACATTTAAGAAGATCCAAACTCCCTGAATAGCGTTAAGATTTGTTTAGAGAGGAATGAAATGAGAGGGGTGAATGTTGGTCCCTGATTAACAATATGAAAAGGTTTCAAAAATTGATATTTAGAGACTCAATAATGGGAAAGACAATGTCAGACTGTAAAAACGATAAATGGAGGGGAAAAAGGTGTATACAGTAGTATATACATTTGTAAAACATGAAAACCCCAGTTGCAACCATAACCTTAACCCTTTATCTTCAACAAAATAAAGCCCAAATGTTGTCGGGGTAAACATCAGTTTATGATATCCACACCCTGTAGAAGTGTTGTGTGGTCTAGTGGATAAGTACCGGTTGGAATCCCACCTTTGGCAAGACTCTAATCTACATTTGCCACTCTCCACCCAGGTGTAAATGGGTACCTGATATGCTTGAGCGCTAGTTACTTTGGCGGCTCGGCTATAACCAGGGTAATAGTGTCTAAGCACCATGAGTGTCACTGCATGACGGATATGAGCGTTGTATAAGTGGCAATTATTATTATTAGTACTGTATGTATAATCTATATCTACATTAAAGCAACCTGTGTTTGCATTTTACCTTCTGCAGCAAGAGAAGCATTGTAGATGACACCGATGCACCATCCACAAGCTCCCAGTCTTCCACTCCAGGCCAGAACTCCAACTCAAACCACCCTGTGGAGGGAGGAGGAGAGGGAGACGAGACCAGCGTAAAGAAAGCCAGACTACGAGAGGCCATCGAGATTGAGGATTTAGCATCCTCCTCCAAACATTCTGGTGTCTCATTGAGGCTGGAAAGAACAGAAGGGTATGAATTAGTACTCTGGTATTTCGGTTATTTTTAAACCTCTGAATCTTCAATGAAAAATTATCAGCGATTATTGACCTCAAATGTATTTTTCATTTCTTAGGACATTAATCTACATTTGCCACTCTCCACCCAGGTGTAGTAAATGGTACCTGGTATGAATTTATTCCTTGAATGCTTTCAGCGCCTTAAGGCAGCTGGGCTAAAGCCAGGGTAATAGTCATACCAGGGAAATCCGTGAGCATCTCTTTGGATGGATACGTGCGCAACATAAATGTAGCTATCATTATTTTTATTATTAAGAAATAGCATCATGCCATAATCTTGTTTCCAAAATACATAAATAGTTTGTACATGTATATATCTATATTGAAAATATATCCACCATATTGATTTTGAAGTTAATGGCATAACAAGGACAGTGTATTACTTGGTGGAATTGTTGAATTATACAGAAAGCTTGTGAGTTTGTACACTGATTCATGCAGTGCCGAATGTCAGCCAATTTATTCCATACATATTACTTTAAATTGATAACTAAATATGAATTTAGAAAAAAAAATATTTCATGATTGTGGAATACTTTGGTTGTCTATTCATCGACTTGCAGAATGAAAGGAAATTGTATGATATAGATAGATTGACACATTGTGCCTCATTGACAGTTTATGAATGGATTTAAATTTGGTTTAACATTTGGTTAGCTTTCACACGTAATCCCCCACCCCCTACTCTTTACAGCCGCCAACATACTCACAGGTAATAATAATAATATTGGATATTTATATAGCGCTCATATCCACCAGTGGTGCTCAAGGCGCTCCAGAATTACCCTGGGTGGAGAGTGGCAAATGTAGATTAATGTCTTGCCAAAGGACATTAGTGCCGCGGCGGGACTCGAACCGTGAACCATGAGATCCACAGTCCGGTGACGTATCCACTAAACCACGATACCTCTAACACCTCTATCTTGTTATCGTTATGTGACAAATGTGACTAGTTTTTAAGGCAGAACATTCTTGGTGAAATACTCCTAGTAATATTATGAACTTCTTTCTTTGTTTCCTTCAGGTATTACCATGGTCCGACCGTCGTCCAGTCAACAGATTACTTCTCATCAGAGGAGGTTATAGGTGCCTTGAGAGCCGTCCAGTCTGAGGTCATGTCTTCTGTGCCAAACCTACACAAGGTAAAACAAACAAACAGACAAACATAAATAAACAAACAGATTACTTCTCATCAGAGGAGGTTATAGGTGCCTTGAGAGCCGTCCAGTCTGAAGTCATGTCTTCTGTGCCTAACCTACACAAGGTAAAACAAACAAACAAACAAACAGACATAAATAAACAAACAGATTACTTCTCATCAGAGGAGGTTATAGGTGCCTTGAGAGCCGTCCAGTCTGAAGTCATGTCTTCTGTGCCTAACCTACACAAGGTAAAATAAACAAACAAGCAAACAGATTACTTCTCATCAGAGGAGGTTATAGGTGCCTTGAGAGCCGTCCAGTCTGAAGTCATGTCTTCTGTGCCTAACCTACACAAGGTAAACAAACAAACAAACAAACAGACAAACATAAATGAACAAACGGATTACTTCTCATCAGAGGAGGTTATAGGTGTCTTGAGAGCTGTCCAGTCTGAAGTCATGTCTTCTGTGCCTAACCTACACGAGGTAAAACAAACAGATTACTTCTCATCAGAGGAGGTTACAGGTGCCTTGAGAGCCGTCCAGTCTGAAGTCATGTCTTCTGTGCCTAACCTACACAAGGTAAAACAAACAAACAAACATAAATAAACAAACAGATTACTTCTCATCAGAGGAGGTTATAGGTGCCTTGAGAGCCGTCCAGTCTGAGGTCATGTCTTCTGTGCCTAACCTACATAAGGTATAACAAACAAACAAACATAAATAAACAAACAGATTACTTCTCTTCAGAGGTTATAGGTGCCTTGAGAGCCGTCCAGTCTGAAGTCATGTCTTCTGTGCCTAACCTACACAAGGTATAACAAACAAACAAACAAACAGACATAAATAAACAAACAGATTACTTCTCATCAGAGGTTATAGGTGCCTTGAGAGCCGTCCAGTCTGAAGTCATGTCTTCTGTGCCTAACCTACACAAGGTAAAATAAACAAACAAACAAACAGACATAAATAAACAAACGGATTACTTCTCATCAGAGGAGGTTATAGGTGCCTTGAGAGCCGTCCAGTCTGAGGTCATGTCTTCTGTGCCTAACCTACGCAAGGTAAACAAACAGACATCAATAAACAAACAGAGTACTTCTCATCATAGGTTATAGGTGCCTTGAGAGCCGTCCAGTCTGAGGTCATGTCTTCTGTGCCTAACCTACGCAAGGTAAACAAACAAACAAACAAACAGACATCAATAAACAAACAGAGTACTTCTCATCATAGGTTATAGGTGCCTTGAGAGCCGTCCAGTCTGAAGTCATGTCTTCTGTGCCTAACCTACATAAGGTATAACAAACAAACAAACATACATAAATAAACAAACAGATTACTTCTCATCAGAGGAGGTTATAGGTGCCTTGAGAGCCGTCCAGTCTGAGGTCATGTCTTCTGTGCCTAACCTACACAAGGTAAAACAAACAAACAAACATAAATATACAAACAGATTACTTCTCATCAGAGGAGGTTATAGGTGCCTTGAGAGCCGTCCAGTCTGAAGTCATGTCTTCTGTGCCTAACCTACACAAGGTAAAACAAACAAACAAACAGACATAAATAAACAAACGGATTACTTCTCTTCAGAGGAGGTTATAGGTGCCTTGAGAGCCGTCCAGTCTGAAGTCATGTCTTCTGTGCCTAACCTACACAAGGTAAACAAACAAACAAACAGACATAAATAAACAGATTACTTCTCATCATAGGTTATACATGTAGGTGCCTTGAGAGCCGTCCAGTCTGAGGTCATGTCTTCTGTGCCTAACCTACACAAGGTAAACAAACAAACAAACAAACAGACAAACATAAATAAACAAACGGATTACTTCTCATCAGAGGAGGTTATAGGTGCCTTGAGAGCCGTCCAGTCTGAAGTCATGTCTTCTGTGCCTAACCTACACAAGGTAAAACAAACAAACAAACAAACATAAATAAACAAACGATTACTTCTCATCAGAGGAGGTTATAGGTGCCTTGAGAGCCGTCCAGTCTGAAGTCATGTCTTCTGTGCCTAACCTACACAAGGTAAAACAAACAAACAGATTACTTCTCATCAGAGGAGGTTATAGGTGCCTTGAAAGCCGTCCAGTCTGAAGTCATGTCTTCTGTGCCTAACCTACACAAGGTAAAACAAACAAACAAACAAACATAAATAAACAAACGATTACTTCTCATCAGAGGAGGTTATAGGTGCCTTGAGAGCCGTCCAGTCTGAAGTCATGTCTTCTGTGCCTAACGTACACAAGGTAAAATAAACAAACAGATTACTTCTCATAAGAGGAGGTTATAGGTGCCTTGAGAGCCGTCCAGTCTGAAGTCGTGTCTTCTGTGCCTAACTTACACAAGGTAAACAAACAAACAGACAAACATAAATAAACAAACGGATTACTTCTCATCAGAGGAGGTTATAGGTGTCTTGAGAGCTGTCCAGTCTGAAGTCATGTCTTCTGTGCCTAACCTACACAAGGTAAAACAAACAAACAGATTACTTCTCATCAGAGGAGGTTACAGGTGTCTTGAGAGCCGTCCAGTCTGAAGTCATGTCTTCTGTGCCTAACCTACATAAGGTAAAACAAACAAACAAACAAACATAAATAAACAAACGGATTACTTCTCATCAGAGGAGGTTATAGGTGCCTTGAGAGCCGTCCAGTCTGAAGTCATGTCTTCTGTGCCTAACCTACACAAGGTAAAATAAACAAACAGATTACTTCTCATAAGAGGAGGTTATAGGTGCCTTGAGAGCCGTCCAGTCTGAAGTCGTGTCTTCTGTGCCTAACCTACACAAGGTAAACAAACAAACAAACAAACAGACAAACATAAATGAACAAACGGATTACTTCTCATCAGAGGAGGTTATAGGTGTCTTGAGAGCTGTCCAGTCTGAAGTCATGTCTACTGTGCCTAACCTACACGAGGTAAAACAAACAAACAGATTACTTCTCATCAGAGGAGGGTACAGGTGTCTTGAGAGCCGTCCAGTCTGAAGTCATGTCTTCTGTGCCTAACCTACACAAGGTAAAACAAACAAACAAACATAAATAAACAAACGGATTACTTCTCATCAGAGGAGGTTACAGGTGTCTTGAGAGCCGTCCAGTCTGAAGTCATGTCTTCTGTGCCTAACCTACACAAGGTAAAACAAACAAACAAACATAAATAAACAAACGGATTACTTCTCATCAGAGGAGGTTATAGGTGCCTTGAGAGCCGTCCAGTCTGAGGTCATGTCTTCTGTGCCTAACCTACACAAGGTATAACAAACAAACAAACATAAATAAACAAACAGATTACTTCTCATCAGAGGAGGTTATAGGTGCCTTGAGAGCCGTCCAGTCTGAGGTCATGTCTTCTGTGCCTAACCTACACAAGGTAAAACAAACAAACAGATTACTTCTCATCATAGGTTATAGGTGCCTTGAGAGCCGTCCAGTCTGAAGTCATGTCTTCTGTGCCTAACCTACACAAGGTAAAATAAACAAACAGATTACTTCTCATCAGAGGAGGTTATAGGTGCCTTGAGAGCCGTCCAGTCTGAGGTCATGTCTTCTGTGCCTAACCTACACAAGGTAAAATAAACAAACAAACAAACATAAATAAACAAACAGATTACTTCTCATCAGAGGAGGTTATAGGTGCCTTGAGAGCCGTCCAGTCTGAAGTCATGTCTTCTGTGCCTAACCTACACAAGGTAAAACAAACAAACAAACAGACATAAATAAGCAAACAGATTACTTCTCATCAGAGGAGGTTTTAGGTGCCTTGAGAGCCGTCCAGTCTGAAGTCATGGCTGAAGTCTGAAGTCATGTCTTCTGTGCCTAACCTACAGAAGGTATAACAAACAAACAAACATAAATAAACAAACGGATTACTTCTCATCAGAGGAGGTTATAGGTGCCTTGAGAGCCGTCCAGTCTGAGGTCATGTCTTTTGTGCCTAACCTACACAAGGTATAACAAACAAACAAACAGACATAAATAAACAAACAGATTACTTGTCATCAGAGGAGGTTATAGGTGCCTTGAGAGCCGTCCAGTCTGAAGTCATGTCTTCTGTGCCTAACCTACATAAGGTATAACAAACAAACAAACATAAATAAACAAACAGATTACTTCTCATCAGAGGAGGTTATAGGTGCCTTGAGAGCCGTCCAGTCTGAGGTCATGTCTTATATGCCTAACCTACACAAGATAAAACAAACAAACAGATTACTTCTCATCATAGGTTATAGGTGCCTTGAGAGCCGTCCAGTCTGAAGTCATGTCTTCTGTGCCTAACGTACACAAGGTAAAATAAACAGATTACTTCTCATCAGAGGAGGTTATAGGTGCCTTGAGAGCCGTCCAGTCTGAGGTCATGTCTTCTGTGCCTAACCTACACAAGGTAAAACAAACAAACAAACAAACATAAATAAACAAACAGATTACTTCTCATCAGAGGAGGTTATAGGTGCCTTGAGAGCCGTCCAGTCTGAAGTCATGTCTTCTGTGCCTAACCTACACAAGGTAAAACAAACAAACAAACAAACAGACATAAATAAACAAACAGATTACTTGTCATCAGAGGAGGTTTTAGGTGCCTTGAGAGCCGTCCAGTCTGAAGTCATGGCTGAAGTCTGAAGTCATGTCTTCTGTGCCTAACCTACAGAAGGTATAACAAACAAACATACATAAATAAACAAACGGATTACTTCTCATCAGAGGAGGTTATAGGTGCCTTGAGAGCCGTCCAGTCTGAGGTCATGTCTTTTGTGCCTAACCTACACAAGGTAAAACAAACAAACAAACAGACATAAATAAACAAACAGATTACTTGTCATCAGAGGAGGTTATAGGTGCCTTGAGAGCCGTCCAGTCTGAAGTCATGTCTTCTGTGCCTAACCTACATAAGGTATAACAAACAAACAAACATAAATAAACAAACAGATTACTTCTCATCAGAGGAGGTTATAGGTGCCTTGAGAGCCGTCCAGTCTGAGGTCATGTCTTCTGTGCCTAACCTACACAAGGTAAAATAAACAAACAAACAAACATAAATAAACAAACAGATTACTTCTCATCAGAGGAGGTTATAGGTGCCTTGAGAGCCGTCCAGTCTGAAGTCATGTCTTCTGTGCCTAACCTACACAAGGTATAACAAACAAACAAACATAAATAAACAAACAGATTACTTCTCATCAGAGGAGGTTATAGGTGCCTTGAGAGCCGTCCAGTCTGAAGTCATGTCTTCTGTGCCTAACCTACACAAGGTATAACAAACATAAACAAACAAACAGATTACTTGTCATCAGAGGAGGTTATAGGTGCCTTGAGAGCCGTCCAGTCTGAGGTCATGTCTTCTGTGCCTAACCTACACAAGGTATAACAAACAAACAAACATAAATAAACAAACAGATTACTTCTCATCAGAGGAGGTTATAGGTGCCTTGAGAGCCGTCCAGTCTGAAGTCATGTCTTCTGTGCCTAACCTACATAAGGTATAACAAACAAACAAACATAAATAAACAGATTACTTCTCATCAGAGGAGGTTATAGGTGCCTTGAGAGCCGTCCAGTCTGAGGTCATGTCTTCTGTGCCTAACCTACACAAGGTAAAACAAACAAACAAACAAACAGATTACTTGTCATCAGAGGAGGTTATAGGTGCCTTGAGAGCCGTCCAGTCTGAAGTCATGTCTTCTGTGCCTAACCTACACAAGGTAAAATAAACAAACAAACAAACATAAATAAATAAACAGATTACTTCTCATCAGAGGAGGTTATAGGTGCCTTGAGAGCCGTCCAGTCTGAAGTCATGTCTTCTGTGCCTAACCTACACAAGGTAAAACAAACAAACAAACAGACATAAATAAACAAACAGATTACTTCTCATCAGAGGAGGTTATAGGTGCCTTGAGAGCCGTCCAGTCTGAAGTCATGTCTTCTGTGCCTAACCTACATAAGGTATAACAAATAAACTGACAAAGAAACTAGCAAACAGACCATGATATACTTTATACACACAAGTAAACATGTAGAGCTGTGTATTTAGAAGTCATTTCTTCTGTGCCTAACCTACCGAGGTAAAAGAAGAAAAAAAAAGACATACACACAATATACACATAAACATTCATTTATAGGCGTGTATTTAGAAGTCGGGTCTCCTGTTGAAGTAGAACCCACAACTAAAGAAATATTGGTCAAATGTGGTCATGATATGTCATGCTAGGATCTTAGTTAAATGAGTGTTATACCAAAATCAAACTGTTTTCATAGTTAATAGATTTCATTATAACTGCTTTTAATTGTTTTAACAGCATATGCATTGTACTTTTTGTGTTTTGCATTTCTTTTGAAGGTTATATCCAGTAACACAGCAAGGTCCGTCATGGGAGAACTGACACCAGGGGGCGCCCTTATGGCAAGCTCATCACTACAGCCTGTTCACAGTAAGTTTGCACATTTAAAGAGGTATTGAACTCTTATATGAATTATTTGAATTGGCATTCATGGAAAAAGACCCAAGCTGAGGGTGCATGGAGAATATTATTAAGGATGAGATAAAACATTGATACCTGTTCTCTTTTTGGCTAAATTAGCAAAGCATACTGTCATCTGTCATATGAAATATATATATAATTGTGAGAAATGAAAAAGAGAGAATAATGGTTGCGTAGCTTAAATTAAAGTTCCCCAGAGCTGTCCTCCCTGTTTGAAATTTTTGCAAAGGTTAAAAATGTCTCTACCAGATTCAATTGACCGACAGATTGACAAATCTTCAACTTATTTAATTAATTCCTTTGTTGGGGGCAGGTGAGTTTTGAGCTGTTGTTTGTTATTTCCTTACCATTGTTTATAATAATATTATTCTAATGTATACATGCATGCCAAAGCATTCATTTGGATCCAGTTGAGGCATGCGGCTTGTCTTTGTTCAAAACTCACCTGCCCCCGACAAATGCATCAATAAGGTTGAACATTTGTCAATCTGTCGGTCAATTGAATCTGGGGTCGCTGAAATCACTCGCCCGTTTCCATGGTCTAGTGGTTCAGGCTCTGGCGTTCTAAGCCAACGACCTGGGTTCGATTCCCAGCGGAGACATTTTTCAACCTTTGACATCTCTGGGGAACTTTGATTTAAGCTGCTCAACCATTATTCTGTCATTTTCATTTCTCACAATTATAATTATTTCCACGAGAGTTGCCAGAGCTGTATATGTTATTTCCTTACAATTGTTTATAATGAGATATATATACATATATACAGTTAACAACAAAATTATTCATACCCCTTGGAAAATTCTAGTTTTTTTGCATTTTTCCTAAAAATGAATGGTTAAATGAAGTTACTTGCATATCACTTGAATACATTTAAGTTATCATCTGCAAATGAATGCCGTTTCCGGTTTCACCTCATTTGCATAACAATAGAAAAGGTGAGTTATCCAAACTGGGCGATGTTCAAAATTATTCATACCCTTGGTGATTTATTGACTTTGTCAATCAGTATGAATCCGATCCTTGTGATTAATGCTTGTAATTCACTTTATTTCAATACACCGTCACAAGGCTTCCGGAGGGGTCTCTGCTGGGATATCAGGCCAGTACCTGTTCTCCAATGGCTCAATCTCCTTGAGGATGTGTCCACACATGCCTTCACCTGACCTTCAGGGAGTTCATTAGATTTCGTGTCCTACAGGTGATGCAGTTATCGACTTAATGATGACAGGACTATGATATTGAAATTTTCGGTCATTTATTCCATGCATTTTAATGAAAATTCTGTATCTACTTATGAAGCAAAGCACCATTCCTGAAGAGCCCTTCCCTTTTGCACTGCCTCTGGGAGGGTTCACCTTTATTCATTGGCCCCATTCTTAATCAGAGTGCTCAGGAAGGCCATGTTGGTGATATTAAAGTCATTTCATGACTCTAACGTCAGGTCACCATGAATAAAAGTATGTAACCTTTGAGTACCATACACATCCCACATTGACTGTTACTGTATATCAATCTTCATATGGTATATTCTTTGTATCTTTGATATGAAAGCTACAATCCTTGATATCAAAATGAATGTAAACCAAATTTATACCATATGCCCTCCATGTTACCAGCTGCAGTGCACAAAATGCTACCACTTTGACAGTGCACTGGAACATAAAGATCAGTATTTTAAGCTTCACTAGAGTACCCACTTGCAGGTGTCCATATCAAAAATGTGTCAATCAGTGTAACTGAATAAACTGATAAAATTGGCACCATCCAACCTTTAGACAACTACCATGGCCTCCCTAAACATTCTTAATAATAATGGAACAAAAGTATCAGGAAATACCTTCCCTTGACAGTGCAACAGTGAATGCCTCTGGGAAGTCTCTCCAGGAAGAGTGCTTTGTTTCAACTTAGATACAGAATTGTCATTAAAATGTAAGGAATATTAACGAAAGTATCAATATCATAGTCCTATCCTCATGACGTCTAAAACTACACCACCTGCAAACACAAAATCTGCTTTAAATCCATCGAATCCCCTGAAGACCAGGTGATGGCATGTGTGGACAACATCCTCAAGGAGATTGGGCCATTGGAGACCAGGTATTGGCTTGATATCTCAGTAGAGACCTCCAGAAGCATTGTGACAGTGTGAAGAAAGTGTTACGAGCATTAATCACAAGGACTGGATTCATACTGATTGACAAAGTCAATAGATCACCAAGGGTATGAATAATTTTGAACATCACCCAGTTTGGATAATTCACCTAGTTTTCTATTGTTATGCAAATGAGGTGAAACCAGAAAAAGCATTCATTTGCAGATGATAACTAAAAGTATTCAAGTGATGTGCAATTAAATTCAGTTAACCATTCATTTTTAGGAAAAATGCAAAAAACTAGAATTTTCCAAGGGGTATGAATAATTTTGTTGTTAACTGTATATATATATATATATATATATATAATTTAAAGTAAGATAAAGTTCACTCCGAGAATAAAGACATAGTAGATATCCGTAGGTTTGCTTCCACGGATATCTACTATGTCTTTATTCTCGGAGTGAACTTTATCTTACTTTAAATTATTTTTTCTATACGTTCTCCCATCCACATTTCTTTACAACTATATATATATATATATATATATATATACAGTCAAAACTGCTTTAGCAACCACCTGTATAGAAAGACCACCTGTTTATAAAGATAGTTTTTGTTTTCCCAGAAAAGTGTTTCTCATTGAAATGTGTATTAAACGAACCTGCTCATAAAGACCCGCTTTTCTTGTCTCCTCTGAGTGGTCTTTATAGACAGGTTTCACTGTATATATATATATATATATGTATTTGTTTTAAATATGATTCAATAGTATCTATTGGATAATTTGTACTTCTTTGTAGAAAAAAAAAATATATAATATAACAGTGATATTTTGGATTTATAAAGCGCCTGATTTATCTACAATGTCTCAATAAAGTGCCTTACAAATATGTGATTACCCCGGTCATCGGATTCAGGCTTGCCTGTTTACTAATGTATGCACCTATTCCACTCCCTGGGGAGCATTCCAGCCATTCCTCTTTTTGCAGACGCTCATGCTTAACAAACCCCAATGACTTTCGCATCAATATAAATTTAAAAAAAAAGTAAAAATGTATACTGGGATATATTTAGACTCAGATTTATCATCGTCTATCTGATCATTTGTATTTCTCTGTAGCCTTGTACAACCCTGAGATTCAGAAGGAAGTGAAAAGACTGTATTCAGCCCTAGCAGAGCTTCTGAGGCACTTCTGGTCCTGTTTCCCTGTCACCAACAGATCTCTTGAGGAAAAGGTCTTCAGGATGAAGGGCACTCTGGAACAGTTTCAGGCCAAGAAGATGAAACCCTTCAAGGATACTCTTGCCAAGCAACATATAGGACTCAATGTGAGTAGGGCCCTGTGTCATAAAATTTGTCATCAATGACAAGTTGCAATGTTATAAGCTACTGAAATCCTTGCATCTGATTGGCTGAGAGCAAATTTGTCAGTAAATATCACAGACAAGACACTTGATGAGACACCCCCAGGTCTTTTATTACCACTATGTAATTCCCTGTTCCTGGCTTATACAACTTTGACCTGTAAAAATGTTAGTAGATAGAAGCTAATTTGGATTTCTGGTAAAGGAACTGTATTTTGAGAAAAAAATAGATAACATTTATAGTGAATAGTTTATCATGCAGTAGCTTGTTTAGATAAGTAAAATTTGAAAAAAATAAAACAATAATTAAAGGGAGATTATATTCAGTAAATCCATGTGTTCTATTGCGTATTACTAGTGACTACTCATTAATTGATTTAGATGATCTGCTCAATTTTCTTATTGTACTTTGATCATTCCCGTTACTCGGCTATTGGTAATATCTTCCCAATGTGTTTGGCAGATATCTATAAGAACTGTTGAAAAATTCTTTGTAAGTTTGATTTGCATGACTGTGTGAAATTCTGTTTGTCATCTTTACCAGAGCTGAGAGATAAATTCTAAGTATTAATAAGAAATTCCATATTGTATGCCTAACATGACCCTACATAACCAACTGTCCTACATAACGATCCCGAGCACATGACGATTACCCCGCGTATTGATTAGTAGAAACATTGATGTTTGATTATTTATATTCACATACAGTTGATGAATCACATGGAAGAGCTCCTCCAGACCGCTTACAAGAAATATGCCAACTGGCAGAGTAAGAAACTCGGCGCCAAGTTATCATGACGCCGGCCAAACCTGCTACAATAGTTTCATAGCTAAGAGACTGGGAAGGTGTTGCAACACATCAGCAATTTATAGGAATCTTCAGGAGGATACGAGGTGCTCATTTGAACATTCAAGTAAAACAAATTGAGCCAAATGGCAGAGCAATAAACTTGGCGCCCCAGTTATCATGACACTGGCCAAACCTGCTACAATAGCTCCATACCTAAGAAACCTTGAAGACATTGCAAAAGGAGCTCTGTTGAGCATGTCAGTGAATGCTCATACTGGAGGGTAGAAGGTGATTATTACAATAGCTTCATGTCTAAGAAACCTTGAAATTGTTGCCACTGAAGCTCCTTTGACCATGTCAGCGATTGCTCACTAAGGAATCTTCTGAAAGGTCCAAGGCACTTATTGGGATGGGAAATTGAGGTAAAAACATATTGAGCCAATTACGACACCGGTCAAGTCTGCTAGAATAGTGTTTTATCCAAAAGTCTTGAAGACATTGTCGCTGGACGTCCTTGAAGGATTCTTCACCAAGAATTTGTGATTGTACAGGGAGCTTATTGGGACAATAAGATAAAAGACTTTCGCAATTTGCAATAATTTTATGTTTCAAGTGTGATTTGATTATTTTGCAGCATGAAACTTTCATGAATCTGGACCAGTACACTTTACAGTACACTAACTGGCAGAGCAAGAAACTCAGTAACTAGTTATGACACTAACCAATTCGGCTTCAGTTTTCTCCAGGCTGAGAACTGTTGGAAGACTTTAGTTTCCAAGGCATAAATGCATCACATTCTCCTCACACCGTCCTCTTTGTGAATGTCCAAGCACCTTTTCAGGACGTCCAAACAACATAAAGAAACTCCATTGTAGGTTTAGTTTTTCAGGGTTAAACCATGTAATCTTTCAAGGAATAAGAAGCCCTGAAAAGGGCTGGTGAGCTCCGCTAAGAGCTCTGTGGTTCTCAACGTTTCGATCAGTATGCTCTGATTGTCGTCAGGGGAATGAATAGAAAGCAGCGCATGTGCACGTATGCCAAATTGTAGATGTAGAAAGACATGGTGCCAAGTTATTGGTTGTACAACAAGTGCTCTGGTGACATTACCTGTGCGATCAATATCCTACACTACCAAATTCTTATCTTCAACCCTGTACCTAACGCTAGCCATAATCTAAAACCCTATTGAGCCATTCTTTAGAAAGTGAAAGAAACGGTCACATGCGTGACCATCTCATTTTGCCTCATTGCTGGAAAATCAGATTACATGTTGTTACCCACGCCGATAAAATCGGCAGGGTTATGTAAAGGGCTCCGTATGTTTGTTTGTTTGTTTGTTTGTTTGTGTACAAGATAACTAGAGAACGGGTGAACGGATTTGCCCCAAATTTTCAGGGAATGTTCTGATAGTGACAGGAAAGAATCGATTAGATTTTGGTGATGATCGGTTGACGCCTACAAATTCTGTGTAACCTTGTAGTTTTGACCCCATAGTTAGTATAGTATTGCAACTACTCTGTAGCGCCGCTAAGGTGTGGGTCTGCCGCCTTTGACGGCCTTTCTAGTTGTCTTTTTTATGCCTCCGCCAACCGAAGGTGGTGCCGGAGGCATATGTTTTCGGGTTGTCCGTCCGTCTGTACGTCAGTACATTCTGCTACAAGAAAAATACTGACAAATTAGGTTTATATGAACTATTTTTCAGGAATTTGGTCACACAAGAGAATGGCCCTATTGCAACCCTAAACCTACTACAGTGTTGTATATCTTTGAGAAAATAAAGACCGGAGCAATTGTCACGACACCATATTATGTCGGTGTACCAATTTATCATGATACCCTACCACACATGATACAGCAGTCTCCTTTTTAAGAAACCTAACAGATGGTGCCATATGTGGAGGTGTCGTATAGTGGTTCATTCACTTGACTCTCAATCCAAGGGTTGAGGGTTCAAATCTCAGCCTGGCACTAGCGTCTTTTGGCAAGACATTAATCCACATTTGCCACTCTCCACCCAGGTGTTAAATGGGTACCTGGCAGGATTTATTCCTTGAAATGCACTGTGCGGAGCTAAAGCCAGGATAATAATACCCAAACCCTTTGGAAGCGCATGGGGACATTATATCATAATGTGTTATGCGCTATAAAGAACGGTTTATTATTATTATAGGATTTCCTGGACTTGCACCATAGTCTTCTTGATAGTACAACGTCTTGAGACATTGCAAGATGTGCAGGCTGCTGATTCGCCCATGGTCTTCACCATTGCCTGAAAAATGATCAGTAGCATGGTTCGGGAAGAAGTTTTAGTTTGAGTAGTGCCTATCATGGGAACGTCTTTTACAAACGACAGAAATCATCTTTCCCCCATTGACTTGTAGTCTTTCATAATGTTGTCTTCACTTGCTTGTATTTCCTGCATAAATCCATTGCAGGGCTGCCAAGTCTCCCTGATTTCGCAGGAGACTCCCTGAAATCAGACACTTATTAACCAGTTTAAATGCCTCCTATTGAACAATCTTCCTGATTATGGAAAAGTTATTGCCATTAGGTTGTATGCATTTAATAGACATCTCCCTGATTTCTAATAAAATTTCCCTAAATCTTCCCTGATTGTTGAATTTCAATATTGGCAGCTCTGCCACTGTGTATGATCAAGTCCAATGAATAAATGATATTGTATGTTGGTGCCGAGTTGCTAACATGTTTTGGCTTATGACAAAATGAAAATATTGAATGTACCATGTACTAATTTTGTCATAGATATGTATGCCTTTAAGTTATTATCAAGTTGTTATGTTAGCATGTTTTAAGCATGCTATTTTATTATGGGCAAATAAAACTGTGAGCATAGATTTCATGTTTTTTTTCTTGTACATGTATGAGATTGTATGAGATTGTCATAGATTGTATGAATGTATGAGATTGTCATAGATTGTCATCGGCCTAGTTTTCGCTTTCACACTCCATCTAAAACCCTTATCCCGCGTGCGTCATCTCTCTCTCCCCCTCTCTCTTCACCCCCCCCCCCCCCATGTCTCACCCCCTCGCTCTCTATCTCTCTCTCTCTCTCTTTTCACTCCCTCACTCCCTTTCTCTCGTCATTCCTTTGTCATTTGTGTCTAGAATCGATAAATCACCCATTTCTTGTTCGCTTATTCGCCCACTCACCTTTTCTCCCCCCGTCTGTATTACCAATTATTCTTCCACATCATAGGCCTGTCCCTTCACCATCTGTTCATCGCACTAGATACCAATCACACTTATTAATACATCACTCGTCGCAGTTTATTCCATTTTAAATGCATGTATGTTGTCAATTTCGGATATAGGGAGTGACTAATATTAAGCTACATGTAGGCCTATACTCTTAAAATGTGAAGTATTGTGAAAACCACGTTTAAAAGCAATTAGGTACAGGTTAAACTTCTCTGTGTTAATATTGTCTCATTCCCTGCTGGGCCCAAGAACACATGGTAGTCAACTATGGTTTTACATGAATTTGATTTTTTCGTCCAGACATAACGAGAACTCTTGTCTTTTGCGACGACCCCATTCCATCAGACTCCTTGCACATCTTTCGATCTTTGACATATATTTGTGCCGTCACAATTATTTTATTCATATCTTATTTGATGGATGTGTTTGTGTGTGTATCCGTCCTCTATACGACCGTCTTCTTGTTCAGTCTTTTGTTTTTCTTTCCATGTTCAACCCATCCTCCCCTTTCTCTTGTATTGGACACTACCGTTTTGCAAAAGGTCAAGTTTCTTTTTTGATAATCAGATTTGACTGCAGTGATATATTCCAACTCCATATCCCCCTCCTTGTACATAGGCCTAAAATATATCCCGAAGGAAAAAAAAATTCTGAAAATTGTTCACCTCCACTGAGAGAGCCTGTTTGTTTGTGTGTTTGTTGGTGTTTTTTTTTTCTTTTGCTCATTATCCCACCCCCTTCCCAACTGGTCTGCGGGATTTCTGAAACCATGTTCCGTAGATAATTGCGGGAAATTTGTCGTGGATCCACCCCTGCATTAGTTTGACAACGCCAGTCAATGGATAAAACAAATCGGATGTTTTTAATGAAAGAAGTCAAGATATTTGGCTACATCCGAACTACTGTGGTCAATTCGGATGTTTTTAACTGCACGTATCGGGTTAAGTGTTTCCGGTCCTGACAATCATTGCTTTGCCATTCGATAACTTACCGACGTGCACGCGAGGTTGATACGCATTCCACTATAATCGGCCTGTACTTTTATTTTAATTATTTATGCAGGAGGGAAGCAGAAAGAAAGAGAGAGAGAGAGAGAGAGAGAGAGAAAGAGAGAGAAAGAGAGAGGGTTAAAATTGAGAAAGAAAGATAGAAAGAGAGAGCGCGAGAGAGAGAGAGAGAGAGAGAGAGAGAGTATTGGAAAGAGAACAGTTTTTTTCCATTCGAGGTGGGGATGGAGAACTTCTTCGGGCTAAGATTATTACAGGTCACATTTTTTCGTTCGTCTCCTCTCCTCTCAACGTGACCTTGGAAAACAATACACACGCACACGCACACTTGTTGTCCAAAAGATCATCCTTCCGAAATGCATTAATGCCTCAAAGCATTTATTAATCACTATCCATCTTCTTTCATCCCTCTCCATTCCCTTTTCAATGTAGCCTAGTTATTTGCAGCATGTCCGCTCTGTTTATTGTTATGGTAAACAAATGCAGTGTACCGGGCCATTCTTACGGCACGCGACATCTTAAAATAACTCAAATTAGCATCCCAAATCACCCTGTTGATGTAAAGTTTTGCATCTCTTGCCTTATATAGACTGATGAGAACTCCATTGTGCTTCCGATGATGTATGACGTAATATAAAAAATACAAAATTAGCTTCAAGGGCCTGTCTCATATCAGTCATAGCGAACGATAACTTTATAGCCTAACTGCAATAGATCTAAAGACGGGCGATTCCGAGCAATGTGTCCCGTATACGACATTAAATTTTATCCATTTATTTCATCCAAAAATGAAAGCCCTCTTGATATAACCATTAATCAATCTCTCAGAAAAGGTATTTGATATCGGTGTCGCCACTGGCGTACTGGTGTGGGGGGGGGGGGGGGGCTGCAACAACCCCCTCCCCCCCCCCCCCCAAAAAAAAAAAAAAAAAAAAAAAAAAAAATCCACGCCAAAGAAGGAAAAGAAAAAAAAAGAAGGTAAAAAATTCAAATTACTTATTACATACCAGATATATAACAAAATTACATTTTCATTAGAAAATGTCGATTTTTCTTTTGCTCGCTCGTTTCGATCGCTCGCAAGTATTCAGAAGCTGTGCACGGTATGCTTTTTCTCAGCCCCCTCAACATGTTTTGCACATTACGCCACTGGATGTTGCTCATCGATATTATGCTGCTGATGTTTTAGCAACGACTTTTCTCTGATGCAATAACCTACATTGTCCGATTTTTTTTTCTTAAGC
The DNA here is from genome assembly GCA_025617745.1 of Heliocidaris erythrogramma. NCBI lineage: Eukaryota > Metazoa > Echinodermata > Echinoidea > Camarodonta > Echinometridae > Heliocidaris > Heliocidaris erythrogramma. The sequence continues at coordinate 41,879,191 of CM046864.1, read as the reverse complement.
GGTATCGGTGCAATGATATCGGTGATATGTGACCTGCCCGTTACGAACTGGGAGTCACGACAAATGAACCGATTGCCGCCAAAGACGGGTAGGCATTATCATGATAAATGATATCAATTTCATGACCTAGATTGATAATTTCGGGTAATGCTTCCAATCAACAGGGACAAAGGATTTTAGGAATATGAAATCAAACGGAAAATCCTCAATTTCATGGCCAGTTTTATGATACGAATATGGTGATATTACCCATGTACTGTGTGATTGACGGTGACGAAAAATTCTTAAACAATTTTATATGAAATTTCTTTGAAAATTCAGGGTTTTAGAGCCGACTATTTAGCGCTATTTTAGCTTCTTACATGTATTCGGAATATAAAGAAAATAAGAGAGTAAACAAATAAAGGTATTCTAATACTAGACTCATTCGATTTCCGTACCGACACTGTGGCGTACCTTCAGCTATATAAATGCCTACAATAAAGGGGCCGATTCAGGATTCTGTAAAAATTGGCCGGGGCTCAATTTCGAAACAGTTCTAACAAGCATAACAAACAACAACAACAACGACAACAACTATATCACATTTTCTGATGCCGATTTACTACAAAATACTGTCAACAACGACAACAATTATTATAATTCTAAGGAGCCCTTTGGAATGCAAATTTGAGGGGGGTTGGGGGCACAAAAACACAATTAGTGGGGACACATTACGTTTTGACAGGGGGCATGGTTTGCCCGTAAAATCCGCCTCCGCATAATATTCAGCCCCAGTTTTCTGCCCATCAGTCATGATGATATGGGGAAACTAATTCATAACGTCAGACAGTTTATAAAGGCGTTAAAACCTATGTGTGCTGAAACAACCCGATAACGGACGGTTTATCGATAATTGACAAGGCGGGAAAAAGGAGATACGGAAACGAACGATCAATCTTGCTATCGATTTCTTGTAAGCATAGACGCTTGTAAGTCAGCTGTCTGCCCGCGTGCCATGCGAAGCTTAATGATTTACGGGGTCAGATGGTTGAAAAAGGGCGCCTATTCGCCACTAAATTCTGTTCATCATGTTCATATATTTTATTTTAAAGATGTGCCTTTTCGCTTCAGATTTCACTGTAATCTTTATGTCTGAACTTTCTCTTTTTATCTATTTTTCTTTCTCTCTTTCTCTGTCTCAATTAAAGTATTCAATTTGTAATATTTTAACCACAAAAATACCACACTATGCATTTACATTTTGTGATTGAAACGACCACCACACATTATGCATATTCGATGGCTGACTTCCGATTTATTTATATCTTTTATTTCATATGGAAAATGGAAACTTGGCGGTTTATGATTTTTAATTATTCCGGGGGGCATTCACTTTGTTACCCGACGATGAGGTTTTGTGTCTTTGTCGTAAGGCATAAAAGAATTACCCGCGGGCCTTTCTTCCGCCCTCCCTTTTGCCCTTCTCTGTTCTCAACTGTTCCGGTTTGCCCTACCCCCCCCCCCCCCCCCCCCCCCCCCACCCCCACCTACAATCCACGCCCTCGGCTACACCTTGCCATTCAGATTTTCGCGTGTCCACTGAAAAAAAAGAAAATAAACATAAACAAAACAAAAAAGGTACGAACCGGTTGTCTGCAAAACCAATATGATTATTTATGACCTGTTTACCACTTTCACGGGAAAAATGATAAGTAAAGTAAACCGCTGGCACGGAAGTAGGCCTAAAGTGATAGTAAAGACGGCAGATACTTTAACGTCAAAGTGACATTCACCCAAAAATCTATGAGTTCAAATCAATATAACATTTTAAAAAGTCTAAAATGTACTATTGATAAAAAGCCCCCACATATCGTACAAAGGAGTAATATGCAATGTTAAGATGCTGGTTTATCTCAATAAAGTTTTAGCTATTTTTTACGGTTCGCATCGCATATAATCACATATCACATTTTTTATAAAAAGTACACAACAGTGCTCGAGATGAACTGCACAAATTTTGATCCATTCTTATTGATTAAAGAGAACGCCTTTTCTTTAAAACGTCCGCCGTCTTTTGCATATAATAGTGAGTAGAAGGCTTGATGAGCTCACAAAAATCATGGTATCGTTATCAATACCAAGGCATGTTATTTCTGTTGTCAATTATTAGGATAATTGTGATCATTTAATCATAATTTAAGACATTATCATCATCATTATCATTTCAACCATCGCCCCCACCACAAACTGTATTATCATTTGCATGCCACCCATAAAGGGATTTAATATTAATATCCAAAACAAACTCAAACATCTCTTAAAACATATTGTGCAACAGGCCACCCTTTTGAACTAGAACATGTCACCAGAAGAAAAACACGAACAATAAAACTAAAGAAAAAGCGCATCGTAAATTACAGAAATATCACCTTTGTTCGCGAGATAATTCATGTCACTAATTGCAAGAGTTAGACTTCCTATATCTTGCGCCGCCGGTTACTATGCGGCCAAGAATAAACCACTACTTATCGCAAAACCAGAACTTCAGTTATCCATATGTATTGAACCCATTGCCTCCCTTATCTTCGTGTTTCATATATCATACACAAGGATTATTCAGCCGTCAAAGCTAAAGTGTAGACCAGGAACGCTGGTAGTTCCGTAACAGCCGCTTCACAACAGCCGTAGAATGCATAACGGTGGGGGAAGTGGTCATAGATAACTCTGATGGCTGGGTCTCTATTTTTGTGAACCTGAAGATAACATCCCTCGATAATTTCACGCTTAAGGTAACATGTTCATAAATCAAAATATGGATGGGTAGCCATTTGCGTTTTTTTTTTACAAAGATTATTTTATCATTCTTATTCACCGTCGGTTAGAGACCCTTGTTTTGCAAAGCACTTCCGACTGCTGTTCCATCAGAACATGGTTTCTTTTATGGTTGAGTTATTAGTGACGGAATGTTTTCATCGTTTTAGTGAACCTTTACTACATAAACTCATAAACATACATTATTTAATACATGAAGATGTAAACATTCTTCGTCTTAACTTATCAAAATATTTTTTTCTCAGTCGAAAACTGTTTTGATGGAGTTATGACCTTCTTCCTCCCAATATGTATTCAATTAAGAAAACCAATAACATCATGACCTCATTCCACAGACCATTGAGCTAAGACCAACAGCCTGCATGACACAATTACAAAAGGACGGTTCATTTTGAAAGAGAACTCATCATGTTCATTTCAAAGATAGCGGGACAGCTTAACGCATCAAGCGTAATCAGTGATCCCCTACGAATGAACTTTCAAAAAGACTTATACTATAAAGGATGAAAAGAATAGTAGCATATCAAAACTTTGCCCAATATTAACGATATTTTCAAGTTTTCCCCGTCACTTTTACATTCAATAAATTGTGCCTGATATTGAAATTCATTAAGCTCAATCATATTTTAATTTCATCACAGCATAGCTTAGAGTATTATAAGTCAAAGAAAAAAATCTTTCTTTCTAATATTTGTTTTATCCCCTCCCCCTTTTCCCTTTCCTTTTTCTCCCTATATACAATGAAGGATCTTCCTGTTTACATTCAACAGGCCTCCACCGTAGATTCATTCAAGGCGCTTCTCAAAACAGATCTCTTTAGGCAGTTGTATCAGTAGTAGTAGTAGTAGTAGTAGTAGTAGTAGTAGCAGCAGCAGCAGGAGTAGTGGCAGTAGTAGTAGTAGTAGTAGCAGCAGTAGAAGTAGTAGTAGTAGTAGTAGCATTAGTATTAGTAGTAGTAGCAGCAGTAGTAGTAGTAGAAGTAGCCTAGTAGTGGTAGCAGTAGCAGCAGCAGCAGTAGTAGTAGTAGCAGTAGTAGTAGAGGTAGTAGTAGCAGCAGCAGCAGCAGAAGTAGTAGTAGCAGTAGTAGTAGTAGTAGCAGTAGCAGCAGCAGTAGTAGTAGTAGTAGCAGCAGCAGTGGTAGTAGTAGTAGTAGTAGTAGTAGTAGTAGTAGTAGCAGCAGCAGCAGCAGTAGTAGTAGTAGTAGTAGCAGCGACAGCGGCAGCAGTAGTAGTAGTAGTAGTTGTGATAATTTTTGTATGTTAATTTACATACATAATTGTTAATTTATGTTCTTTTTTCCTTTCTCTCTCTCCTTCTCATTCTTGTTATCTTTCCATGCGCTTAGAAACATCGTATTAAGCACTTAATAAATGCTTTATATATACCATTATTATTATTATTATTATTTTTATATAATTATTAACATTATTATTACTATTATTATTATTGTTATTATTATTTTACTAATTTCTGCCTAGATTGATCATATTCTTCATCTGATACTATACATGTACCCTCTTCACGATCTATAGACAGAAAGAAGAGAATGTGGACTTTCATTTATACTTACAGTATCAATATACGTAGGCTACAAAAAACCTTTATGCATAAAGGCAACAAATAAAAACGATAATGTTAAAGTACACAAGGGAAGTACCGAAAGATGGAGGAAAGAGAGAGAGAGGACAGAGAGAAAGAGAGAATGATGGAAATGAGCTAGAGAGGGGGAGAGAGAAAGAGAGAGAGAGAGAGGGGTGATACAAAACAATATATCGAGTTTTATTATTATCATTAAACGTTGGAACTTTCTTTATTTCTACGCTAACCTTCATGGTTATCATATCTTATCAAAATATAATATGTTAAAGTAGACTTTATTATGATAACTAAATGACACCCAAGTGCGGACCTCCTGCAGTACAGTGGGTCCATAGCTGTGATTTTAAAGATGATATATGAGGAGATAATTCGATACAGCGGGTGGTATATTTGATGTTTTAAGCGACCATTTCCGAAATGGCTCTCGATATTAATTTTGAAGCAGGCAGGGGGGTGAGGAAACGCAACCATCCAAAGCAGCTCGAAAAGAATAAATAGTGTGACAAGAACATGAACTGGCACACTGAAGATTTGACAGCCGCTTTCTGAGTTTCAATCTCCAGTTCTCTTATCCACTCTCGGTAAGTCGAGCTTTTTTTCTTGATTTGATTAAAAATTTAAAATAGACTTTTTATATATTTATTCTTTTATTTTGTTTCTTCGTTTTTTATTTATTATTTTTTACTTATTTATTTACTTTTTATTCATTTATTGTTTTATTTATTTACTTTTCTATATTTGTTTAATCAGTTAATTTATCTATTTATTTATTCAGTTATTAATTTTATGTATTTACTTATCATTGTATTTAAAAAAGATTTTTAAATTTTCAATTCATATTTATTTCATTTCATTTCATTTCATTTGGTTTATTATTATTATTATTATTATTATTTATCTGTTTTCACTTTTATTCATTCATTTATTGATTTTTTATTTTATTTTATTGATTCATTTAATTTATTGATTGATTGATTGATTGATTTATTTACATATTTATTTATTTATTTACATATTTATTTATTTTTTATTATTTTTATTTTTTGTATTTATTTTTGTATTTTTTTTGTATTTTTTGTATTTTTTTTGGTATTTTTTTGTATTTTTTTGTATTTTTTGTATTTTTTTTTTTTTTTGGGGGGGGAGGGGTTTGAAGAGCAATATTTTAAATATGATGCCATTTGTACTTTTTTTTTGGGGGGGGGGGGGGGGGAGGGGGGGAGGGGTTAGTGATAATATACCCGCGCTGTTTCTGTTTACAAACTTGGGCGGTATTCTGAAAACTATGTTATCTTTTATGTTAAGGAAAAGTATGTTAAATTGTCATAAACAAACTGCAATTGCGCGCAATAAACACTAATCAATGGTTCTTGCGCAGATGTCTCTGTTAACTTTACGCGATCACAGCCATCTTTGCGCAATCATTACCCTTACAAAAAAGTACCATGGTAATACCATGGTAATACCGCGGTAAATTGGGACGGTATTACTGTGAAAGTACCATGAATTTACCGCGTTACCCATTGTCAAGATGAAAATACTATGAATGTACCATGCTTTTCATGGTACACGATGCAAATACTATGAATATTCAATGTTTTTCGTAGTAATACTGTGGCAATACGATGTGTACCACGGATTTACCATGTTTTCGTGGTATTATGGCGGTAATACCATGAAATACGTAGTATTACCATGGTATTTTTTAATAAGGGTAACCAATGACTTGTCCTGATTTTGATTTGTTATTTTTTATACAGGTAATACATGGTTGGGAGTGCGTTGGTGCGATCTAGCAACACAAAGGTTTTAAAGTATACTTTACGCACGAGGCGCAAGCCGAGTGTGTTGGACACCACGATAAAAACCTGTGTGTTGCCGGATTGCACTAACACACGAACTCACAAACATGTATTAATAGTTTTATATTGGTCGGCAATATGATTATGAAGTCTATAAAAATGGTTACGAACCCCATAGAAACGCCAAGAGTCGCACAGTCATGGAGGCTGCCATTTGCTTTCCTGGATGACATCACATAAGCGCAGCAAACAAAAGTCATGCGCGTTTCAGTGCGCGCATGTAATCCCTGCGCTAAAATGAAGATTAAACTACACGATTTCATTGCGCTTTAAGTTTGCACACACCAGAGGTACGCGCAGCTCAGCCGTGCTTTAGAGCCCTTTTGCCGTGCGTTAGTGCTTTTTTTTGCACGGTCACGTGGTGTTATTTGACCAATCAGGATGGCTACATTCTTGGACTCGTTTTATAAATGAAAATTAACATCATTACATCATTTTACCAACATACAAGTTAACATAGTTTTCAGCATACTGCCCCAGTCTTGATACTGAAAGGTTTACGGACCATCTTTCAATGAATGTACATGTCTGTATTTGCTCAATTTGTTCTTGAATAAGGACATGATTGCAACATAGAATACTACATTTTAGATATATTTAGCATAATACAAAACAATTGCCTGCTACGGATAGAGGTGTGTGCACTTTGGAACTGTCTTGTAAGGTGTTGTTTCTATGTAGGCCTACATTACATGTGATAATTTTTCTTTCATACTCGCAGATCCAATTGCAAGATGACTAAGACTCTGTACTTTGTTCTTGCTGCTGCCCTCATCGTTGCCGCGTTCGGCTTAGATGAGGAGAACGACGAGGACTTCGACGTCGAGTTCATGAAGAGGATCCCTGAGATGCATGAATACCTCTGGGCCGAGAAAAGGGGACAGAACCTGAAGAAGTACAAGAGTAAGTATTGATCTTCTGACCTGCTTAATCCTTACTGTGCCTTTAACACAATAAATCAATTCGTAATTCTCGCTACCTCAAAAATGCAATTTTCGACGTAGAGGGCAATATTATGCATGGAAATGGTTCGCATCTTCGCAACTTCACTTCCGGTCCGTATTGAAATACTACGGCTTGTGAATAAAATGAGTGCTAAAATGCTTAATTTTTGGATCGCATGACATAAACCACTCAAACGGAGGGTTCCTCAGTGTGCGCCGCCCCCTTTCTGAAATGCGCCCCCTTCTGAAAATCCTGTTTCCGCCCCTGAAGCCCCATCTATTCATTTTTCTGCCTACTAACAGGTTGCCGGAATCTTTTAACGAAAAGAAACATCCAGGAGGCAACCCAATCCATAAATTTCATTACATAACATTTTTGTAGATTCGATGTAGATTGACTATGTGTATTAAATGTAAATTTATGCACCAGATTGACTCTGTATGTTAAATGTAATTTATGCACAAATTGAGAAGAACATTTCCTGCCAGTAAATTCATGACTGTTAAAAATTCTTTTATGACAGCCATGTTTCACAAAACTTTTATCACTAACAAGATAGTACTATATTTATAATTGATATAAGCCACTGAAATCGTTGCAACTGATTGGTTGTGAGCAAATGTGTTATAGAATTGTGGCAGTTATTATTGATACCGTACGTGAAACATGGTCCTTTCTTTGAGATAAACTAACAGATAAAAATGAATACTTATTTATGTGTGTTTTTTTTTGGACAGCCTGCTTTAAATATAATCAGGAATGCACATGCCACAGGCGTACCAATAGAGTTGCATACTGCAAAGGTAAGTGATTTGACTGAAATTAATTTAATTCAAATCAATTCAAACAAATCCATTCATATTCATTAACTGAAACGAATTTATTTCAAATCAATGTATTTCGATTCAATTCACATTGCAACTCAGTTTACTTCAACATGTTCAATGAACTGTGTTATTAGAATCAGTTAATGTCAGTTCAGTTCAGTTTAATATATAGGTTTTCCCGGCCACTTTAATCATTTGGTCACTCAAATTCATTTTTCGTGCATTCAATTTAACGTAAATTCACGTTTGTGAATTTGGTTGACTGTTGAATTTGAATGCTCGGATTCCTAATTTGAATTACGGAATTCGTCCGACGGCGACATTTGTGTTAAAGTGAAAGCACGAAAAGTGAATTTGAGTGACCAAATGATGAAATTGGCCGGGAAAACCAATACTTTCAATTTATCCGCATGATAGCCGACTGCCATCCGGTAATCAACGAGCCTAGGTTTTCAACATGTATTTGAGTAGAATGATTTATATGTAGGTTGAATCAAATTAGAAATGCAGTTATTCGATCCTAACATTCCAACAATAAGCATACTTCAATATATATCACCATACGCATCGTGTCAAAATTTTATTAAGATTTTATCAAAAACCTCATGGAAACAGTCAAACTGCAACAGTTTGGATTTAAACGGCATGTTTTTTTGTTTCGTCTAGTATCTTGATGCAGCTAATCCTTTTTAAGTTTAAGATATATTAATGTCATGATGTTGCATTGTATTGTATATCGCATAATTTGTATCATGTATGTATTCCATTATTTGATGAATTGAGAAATCAAGCAGAAATAAATAAATCAAATAAATCAAAACAAATCAAACAGCTATTTATAAAAACAGTTTTGTGAAATCCAACAGGTGCTGCGGGTGGCGACAACATGTAAACGACAGAAACGACTCGGATATCCCTCTGTTGCTTCGACCAGGGAATTGAACCTTGGACTTCCCCTCTCAGACCCCTGAGGCCGGTTTCGTTACCCCGTGTTCACGTTTCACCCAAATGTGTCATTGTCTTGTAGTCATTGCGCAATGAGAGAAAATGAAAATAAATAGTTAAAAATAACTACTGAACATTATAAAGAATATAGTAAATGTGTTTCCTGTCAGCATTATTCCTGTGCTATGTTGGTATTCCTCTCCTCGCAAGGAAACATGTTGTGTATAGGACTTAGTCTGAATCTGTGTAGAATATCCTTAATAAGCATTAGAGGCTATATACACAATTCATCTCATTTATGATAAGGGGATTGGGGGGGGGGGGGGGGGGTGAGGGAGCTCGTTTTGTAAACACGTGCAGCTATTTATGTATAATAGTTTTTGTGCTCCGAGTTTATGTTTGTGTGTGGGTGTGTTTGTGTGTGGGTGTGTGTGTGTGTGTGTGTGAATGGCGATACACCTCGGATGAATGAATTTGTGCGCATAAACATCAAAGAACGTCAACAAGTGATACCCCGGTTACAAGCACCGACAGAACGACTCTAAAGGGTTGGTCACATTTGTCATAAAGATATCGATAATGTGATTTTCAATTAAACGTACACCCTGCTACATGTATATGGTGAGTACGTGTGAGTATGCTCGTGTCTGTTAACAGTAGGGCACCAATAAGGTGTACCTTTAATGCAAAATCTCGTTATCGTTATCGGACAATAATGTGACCAGCCCTTAAAGCGACAAAATCTTGGCCATGAGCAGAAATAATTTGGGGCTTATTATCGGTCTGATATTGATCTCTTTGGTGTGACTGGGGTGTGATGTAGTATTTGGTAATATGACGGATGGAGAGCAATTAAAGAGGAACAGGGTCCCGTTTCATAAAATTTATTATCAATAAACATTGATGATAACTTCTACAAAACTGTGACGATTTTGCTCTCAGCGAATCAGATGCAAGTATTTCATGAGCTTATAACTGTTAATGTAACTTGTTATTGATAACAGGTTTTATGAAACAGGGCCCAGCACTGATGAAAACGAAGAAACAGCGTGAGTCAGATAATGTGGGAGTGGAGCAGGGAGGGTGGGAGAAAGGAAGAGGGTGAGCTAGGGAGAAGGGGGAACAATATAGAGATTGATAGACAGATAGATGATAGAGAGAGAGAGAGAGAGAGAGAGAGTACTAGAAAGAGCATTATAGACCGAGTCGGTCACTGACGAAGTCTTACGTCATCGAAATGAGCCCCCTCCACCCACGGGCATATAAAGATACACATTTAGCATTTCTCTACAATGCTACACCACTTTCATAGCACATCGTCATATAAATTGATATTTGATATGATAATCTTAATCGCCAACCAATGCATTTCCTCGACATGTGTTTAATTGTCGTGTACGTTAAACATTATGCCCCCAGTGGCTGCCAATCGAACCGTGAATTATGAACAGCACGTCCGTCTTGTTTGACCAAGGAGTTATCACAGAATATGAAAATTTCTTGGTTTGACGCGACATAAATAGATAGAGTGTAGTGTAGGAGTCAATTGAGGATGGCGAGTTTGAGAAGGGGATTACTCGTTTTCCGAAGGTTCCTAATTCGAAAACATAAATTTCCCATAGTAGGGAATTTAAACTAGGGTTCACAATTCCGAACATTTAATGCATTTCTCCGAAGGTCCGTTATTCCGAAAATGAATGAAAATGAAAAAGGGTTCATAGTTCCGAAAATGAAAGACGGTTCATTATTCCGAAAGTGCATAATTCCGAAAATGCAATAGAGCCCCACATAAGATATCTTTTCGCAAATACGAACCTTCTGAAATATGTACCTCTTTCCATTTTCGAAATTATGAACCCTATTCTATTTTCGGAATTATGAGCCCTTTTTCATTTTCGGAATTGCGAACACTTTTTCAGTTTGGGAATTATGAACATTCGGAATTACAAACCGTCGGAGTAACGAATCTTCGGACATACGAACCTCCGGAAAACGAACCATCGAAAAAACGACACGTAACCGGTACATGCATAATTACGTGCGCATGTGCAGATAAAGGTCATTTGTAACGATCGAGTACAATTGACCTTTATACGCTGTCATTTTGTAAGCACCACGATGCGCGCACCAGTAAGATTTAGATGTTAAACTAGTAGCGCGTCCACCAAAATACATGCGCGTACAAATTGGGTCATTTCGGGGTCATTTGTACCATATATATACAAGCTGGGTTTAATGTAGTCGCTGGAGCATCTGTTTGTAAAACCCACCAAAGACCACCATCATGACCACGTTACACAAACACTATCTTTCTCCTCGATTGCAATAAGGAGAAGAACATGAAAAGCTCGAGGTGTAAAGAAAACCCGTTATACTTTCATTTGAGACTCCTATTGAAAGCGACCCACTTTCCGTTGTCTTCGTCTCCCCTTTGACGAAATATTTAAAAAAGCTGACTTCATCTCGCCCCGAATGCCCTTTCTTCATGCTCCCATTTTAAACAAAAGATGACTACGGAGGAGATGTTCGCTATAAATAAAAGGACTACATTATATTTTATTAATGAGTGCCAAGACAACGTTACAGGTAGGACTGAGTTACAGAAATACAGAGTAGCCTATACTTGGAAGGCCAAATATGTGTTTAATGTCAAACTATCCCATTCTTACGTTGTGCCTCTGTTTTCATGCTCTTCATGAAATATTCACAGCCTTTTAACGTCGTATGTATTTTGGAGTCTATATTTCCCTTCACACATAAATGCTTCGTCTGATTTTTATTCATTCGTCGTCATTTTGAAGGCGTGTGTTTTATTAGAGAGACCTCCCTGTGGGCTTTAGATGGACACCCAACTCGTCCATTTGAAATTCAAGCCAATTACTCCACTACGGGTATTCCGTGACCAGCCTGTAAAACAGGAACATCTTGTCATTGTCGGATCGCATTATTGCGATTTTTCGGTATTTAAGCATCCCGACAAGACACGTTTTTTGAGCAAAATTATCTTATGTTGAATTATCTTTTGTTGAGTAATTGAGAGTGAAATCTTCTTCCTCCATTACGTCATCTTATTTTCTTGTATTTTATCTTCATTTTCTTTCCATTGGTTCTTTTTTTTTCTTACTTCCTGTTCTTTCTCTGCTTCTCTTGTTGTTGTTGTCCTTCTTCTTGTTCTTGTTCTTGTTCTTCTTATTCTTGTTGTTTTTTTTTGTTCTTGTTCTTGTTGTTGTTGTTGTTCTTCTTCTTCTTTTTCTTCTTCTTGTTCTTTTCCTTCTTCTTTTGTCTTTTCGGTACCATATAAATTTAAATTCAAATTCAACTGTATGCAATAGAATCCTGACATAATATTCATTACTGGTAAATCATATTTTTCCGGATTTGCATAAAGCTGAAATTATGAAAATTGCCTTTGTTATAGTAAAATAATTACAAAATATGAATGGAAAACTATTTTTATATCTAAATTTCGCAATGCATATATATTACCGTAAGACACATTAACTGAGAAAATCATGTTCATAAGGAACGTTTCTTACATTCAAAGACGCTTGCAAGTATTTGATTTATCAGGAATTGATTCGATGTTGTATCCATTAAATATTGCTTCTTTCCGAATTCATGAATTGCACGTAGCACTCTTGATAACCCCCACTTATCTGAAAATGTGCATGAATTGTACTTGCTATTCGCAGTATTGAAAGCGTTATTTAGAATGGAAAGCACGCCATCTCGGTCTAACAAGCGCTGATGCCCTTACAGTGTGTCAAAAGAAGGCCAATGCACAACATTTCCCATCAAACATTAATCAATAATGATTTGTTTCAATAACTTCAGCAACTCTTGCCTTCTGTCACTTGCCATCTTACGAAAGCTCCAACATTTTGCTTCGTCAAAATAGTGACTGTAATTCATTTACCATTTAAGCACAGAAGATAAAGCCTTTGCAATCGATTTTCTACCCTCCATCGAAATCGACACATTCCATAGGTAAAGGAAGCATTGAAAAAGTTTGATTGCTTAATTAGTCCTTATAGAAGCGAACGGTCAGTGGACGATAAACCGTGATAAGCAAGATATCACTTCGTTTAAACAACGACTGTCAGACGTCCGTTTCATCTATAATTTCCGATAAAGATTTTGAAGGATTGGCTGTGACTGAATCGCTTGGGAAGAGAGTATAAGAGAAAGCTTGAACGATCGATCGCTTTCGACTTGACTGTCGGCATTATCGTAAGTATGAAGATTGATGTAAAAGTGTTCCGTGCCATCAGTCATATTTATCGTGAAGACAAATCAACTGATCTTGAATTATGTGTGTTTATGAAATAGTATCATTGATCTACGCGTTGGGAAAGTAATACCCCAGCCTTCTTTTCACACGCCGGGGGCTGCAGCCCCCAAGCCTCCCCGATTCGGCGGCCCATGTATTTAAACGGTATTTCAATATCTAACTTAGATAGCAATTGTCGTGTTGTGACGTTCTCACATTATCTGATTGTTGCGTGGGTGTTAAAACAAGTTGCAAGTGAAACGAACATTATTCGGTATTACAGTTTTCGATACGCCGGATATGAAGCATCCCCCTTTTGTTTAATGTTAAAGGGTAAAGTTTCTACATGGTTGATTTTCACCATGATTATGACATGTAAATCAGGTTTTAAATTAGGATGTTTCAGTTTTCACTATTTTTAAAATCCATTATTTCAGTTTGCTGCCTGTATAAACTGGGGTAACGAACCCTGATGTTCATATAGTCATATACACACACACATCCACCCCCACACATACACACACACGCACATACACACACACACACACACACACACCTCCATAGACAAACGCGCGCTCGTTTGATCTCTATTCTATAATGTTTATTTTATTTTATGCATGTGTTCATAACTAATTAGTTAACGTAATTGATTCTATATTTATATTATCTCGCATTTCATGGGTCTGTCTATTTATTCTTTAATAATTTCTGTCTCACTCTCTGTCTCTGTGTCTCTATGTCTCCCTCTCTCTTTATTCTTCTCTGTCCTTGTCACGAAGCCTATTTCTCACTTTTCTCCCCCTTCTGGTCAGTCCTTTCCTTCCTCTTATTATGCTCTCGCTCCCAATCTCTCTCTTTTCCCCCTCTCTTTTATCTTTCTCTCTCTATCACTGAAGCACCTGCTTTTTTAATTCCTCTTTTTTTCCAATCAATATAATTAAAAGTGAATGAATTTAAAATATTACGCAAACGATATGACATTGTGCTCATGAAGTATGTATGTATTTATTCCTGCATTACGCAGAGCCCTGTGGAAGACCAGTGCCGTTTATTAACCCGTTGACTACTGGATTCTCCCATTCCCATATGGTTAATACAGGGAACACCCGATTCCCGTAGGCAATTGGTTAAAGTCTTTTTAATGCATGTATCTTCTGTTTCATTTAATTGTATATGAATTATATACTTTTATATAATCATTGTAACTGTACAGGCTACTCTGAATAAAGAATTGAAATAAATAAATAAATAAACAAATACTTCTGTTCCGATCCATGGGTGATTGTTTTCTCTTGGCTGAATGGATGAAACTTTGGCAAATCTATCCGCAACATTCGTTCACCCCTCACTCAAGCTGAATATATAAACCCCTCAAAAAAGTTCTGCAATTTAAGTTTGAGGGGTAATATATCTCTTCTTGTTTTATCATGCATACGTGTATGTGGTATCATTAGAAAGCTTGATTAAATTTTTTTACTAATGGTGTGTCATTTGTAATGCTTATGCAATCATGAAATGCGCTGTCCTGAATATGCAGCAAGGTCAAAAATGAAATATTGCAAAATTTGTTGTTTTCAATACTGAATAAACCGCTTCTGTAATGTATACAAATTTATGCACATTACTCTCTGAGCGCCTAGTGACGAGCTATTCCATGAACCTGTTTTTTATAAATGAGCCTCAATGCTTGGAATCCAGTTTGCGTGCATTATTTGTAGCTATGTCCGGCAAGCCTCCGGCAAGCTTTCAGGTTGTCAAGAACAACTTTTGTTTGAAAGGTATGTATAAATTTGCATACATTACCGAAGCGGTCTGTTCCCGCTAATTTTGAGGATGGATTGAGTTTGAATGATATTGATGCGGTGATGCATGAAAGTTCACACATGGTGTATTCCGATCTGTATACGTGGATGAAACCTGTTTGGAATTATTTTAAGCCTGGTCATTTTAAAAGGTTCAAGATGTTAAAAATTCCTTTTTTTTAATTTATGAAAATTATAATGTGTCTTCATCGGATCATCCACTAACTTTGGATTAATTGTTCATATTGAGTTGCCAAGATTCACCTCAAACAAACCCTCAATCACGCATGCCAACAATGTGAACACACTTTCTCTACAACAACACAAACCATTCCATCCAAGCTAATGACAAAACAATGACTCACAGAGTTTTTTTCTCTCTGCTTCTTTTAATGAGACATGGTTACATCTAAGCTACGGTCACAAAGGTTCGTACGAACGATGCAAATTCGTACGAATCTCACTGTTCGTACGACTCGGAATTTCGGACTTCGTAGAGATTCGTAGATGAGGCATAGATTCTTACGGCCTTCTTACGAAGTTCGTAAGAACGCCGTTTAATTGGCAAGCACAACTTAGGACCTTCTTGAGAAACGAAGTGATTTTCGGTTATACAATGGCCCTAGAGTTCGTACGTTTTTTGTAAGAATGCCTGAGTTATTCTCTCGTCAGACTTAAGGCCATCTTACAAATTTCGTTGTCGCAAGATGGTCGCACGTGCAACTCACGGAACTCTCAAGTCAATCGTAAGAAGATCTTACAAAATTTTGTATATTTTGTCGGGTTGCAAAAAGGCGCTGCAGTGTACTGTCGAAAATTCTGTGACTGTTTAAAGTTTGATACTTTCAAGATGGCAATAGTGCCAAGGAGACTACAACCGCAGAACACCATGAACAGAGTGATGATTTAAACTTCGCGCGTTTGGCTTTATACCCCCTAAAACACAAATTGTGTACCTACGCCTAACGAGCACCTTACGAATGCCTTACAAACGCCAAGAGTCGTTCGTAAGAGAGCCGGACGAATCTCCGATCGGAAGGCGTTTTTACGAACGCCGTAAGAGCCCTCTATGAACAACTTAAGGTGGTCTTACGATCATCGTAAGAATTTTAAGGCTTCTAGAATTGTCTCTCCACCCTACAAAATCTTGAGTGGTTCTTACGATGTTCTTACGACGTTCGTACGGCCGTCTTACGAAGAGGGGGTTCGTACGACGTTGAAAAAAATCTTGGACAAGACCATCGGCCAGATCTTACGAAATGGTCTAAAAATCGTTTTTACGGCATTCGTAGCAGTTCTTAATGGTATTTGTGACCGAGGCTTAAGTTAGTAGCGGTACTTGCGCTCACCCAAAACCTGGCCGTAACATCGTTCTGGGGCTACACCTGCTTGGAGCTGTCGAATAGACCTGTTTACTAACGTATTTCAATTTATGCATGTTTCTCTCCAATATCCGTAGTTGCCAACTATTTAGTGCACCTGCTATTATTATTATTATTAATTATTAAGTATTTGGCGTCACCTGTGCCTGGGAGGGGAAAAGCGAACTGAATCACTGTAACCCTTAGGTCTCTCCTCCCGATATAACTGATTGGGATGTTCAGGTGTACCACTACACCGGGGTTTCCCCCTACTCTTATTCGAATAGTGCATCTTTATGGTGGAATCCACTTTGCCTACAAGAGAAACTTTTGTTCAAGAAGTAAACAGGCCTATTGCTTGGGCCTTTAGGAGACTTGATAAACGTGGCATCTTTACATCTTAAAAACGACCACTCAATAACGTTTGCTACCTCGCACAAACATTATTCAAAGCAAATTTCATCTTCCAAAAAAGAAGCGGATAACATCATTCAAACACATTCCATCCTTTAAAAAAAGAGCATTACACCATTGACATTTCTGCAAGACATGCACCGTCACTTTGGCACAGTTAAAACACATTGCATGCATCTTCAAAAGAAATGGAGACTACGGTGTTGAAACAATGCATTTTGCAACAATTCACTTCTGACTTTGCCCTATAGTCAGGAGTACTGCACAATCCATGATTGCTTGAACTTTAATTTGCAGAACTTTTTTGAGGGGTTTAGTATGTTGAGGGGTTTAGTACGGCGACGGCATGCCTCAGCCGCTCTAAACCATACTCCTTATTATCATTTCACAGAGAGAGAGATATATCTATATATATAGAGAGAGAGAGAGAGAGAGCGACCGAACGAGAGAGATACATTGATACCTTTCTCAGTTTTCTTAAACGGAAAAAGCATAATATTTATTTCACTACGATGATTTTGTAACCGATCGTTCGAATTGCGTTTCAGTATAAATATCCCCGTCTGATTTCCATCCTTGTTGACGTAAAATGGGGCCATCTTTTATTTTTTCTTCTCTCCTTCTTACTGCCTTCTCGGGAAGATGATCCGCAAGATGTGTGCTGTGGAGACGGAAGGGCGGATAGATCATGACAAATGAAATTACATTACGGATGAACACAAACATTTTCTTAAAAACTGAAATCGAAAAATCCATTCAGCCCGTATAGCTGTTATTCAACAGTGAGAAAATTTCCCCGCAACGGAGTAGGACACTTGTTCCTTGCCCCCTTTATTTATTATATATATATATATATATATTGTGCGTTGGAGGGGGGGGGGGGGGGGTGTAGAGCGAACAAATGTAAAAGAAACCTATCACAAATGTAAGAATACCACACATGTAAAACATTTCGTCCACAAGTGTAAAATTCTGTTTATAACCACAAATGTAAAAACACTGCGTCTACAAACGTAAAATCTTCAGTTTTAACCACAAATTTCGATAAATCTCAACCGCAAAGATAAAAACTCATTGCAAATTTGGGTGTTACACCCCCATTCAAAATGTTCTAGCGACGCCCCTGCCTGTGGTTGATATGTTATGACATTTGCGGTTAGTTTGATATTTGAGGTTGCAATATTTTTACGTTTGTGCTTATTCTTACATTACAATAGTGGGTTCGACAAGGGGTATAATAACCCTTTTTGTCATTCATTTTCAACGCCATGATCCCCTACCCCGGTAATGCAAATTTATATAATTTACACATTCTTTACTCCTAATTTGTGTACTCCTAATTTTGTTGCCAATGGACTTCTTTGTTTTTAGAAAAAGAATCAATTGAATAACCTGAAACTGAATATTTATTTGATTCTAATAAACCGAAATTACTCCCACGCGAGTCACCACCCCCAGATTAATAACCACAGGCGTAAGAGATATCAACGATTTCCTCACACTGCTTGGTGTCTTGATCACAGGTTCACTACCTGTTGACTAAGTCGTTGTCATTGCAGATGTTGTATACGAAGCGTCATTAGGACTGACGTAGCTCTGCGTCAGTGAATAGCGCAATCTTTTACGCTCCATGTATAAGAGTGTCATAGTATCAAAAAGTGAACGCCAATTGCAAATTCATTCAAAATTGGGATGACTTAATGGCGCATGCTAAAATTGACTTCATAGTTAGCATATTATTACTTTATTAGAAATGACGCCTTAGGGAGGCGCGATGGCCCAATGGTAGGGCAGTGGTTTCGTAACTGGGAGGATCCGGGTTCGAAACCAAGTTGATGCTCTAGTGCCCTGTAGTATAAGGCATTAATCCTCATTACCAGGTCCCTCAGAGAGGACTTTAAGCCGTCGGTCCCCTGGTTGCTTACTTAAAAGCATTCACATGCTTTCTTAGCCTTTCGTCTTAGCCGGGCCGTCCGTCATGATTCCTCCTCCAGGGCACGTAACTGTTGTATTTCGTCTCGCTATAATGTGTGTTCGAATGAGTAAGCATGGTAAGTGATGATGACAAGAACGTAATCAGATGGGCGGACCTCACACAAACTGGAGGGGCATCCCTCGTTCCCTTTCATGCTTTATTCGTATTTCAACCTATACTCATAACACGGGAATATCAGACCTTTGAAATTTGGAAGTTTATTTGTTCCTCTTTTACATCAAAACGATTCTTTTATTTTACAAGAATAAGTGTCGATTTCAAAACGTGTGGTTAAAGAACTCAAATCAAGCACAATGTACGGTAAATAGGTATAATTTTTTTTCGAGAGATATAGGAACGACTGACAAATAAGAAGAGAATGAAAAATGTGGAGAGCCTAAATAAAAGCATAGCTCGTAAACGATTAGTCTCCCGTTTTTAGAGTAACATTATAAGTAATGCTGATTAATATGCATTAAAAAGAGAAACGAAATATAAGTATCAGATTCACCAAACGTACAAGGAGAGCAAAGCTCAGAATGAAGAGTGCGGCAAAATAACCTCGTACATATTTCAAATATATTTACTTTAAAATATGGAACAAATAGGCTAACCGCTATGACACATTCCTTCAACATAGCTAAAAAGCAGGTTAATAGGTAATTTAGTCAATTAAATCAGTAAATACGTTATATACACTAATATCACAAAACCATGATCTTGCAGAAAAATACAATTAATGTTACATCTTTTATTTCGCATTTTCTTTTGATACTGTTCTGAAAAAGTTTATTTTCCATTGATATGTTTCTTTAAATGTTCGGATGTTTAATGCAACCTACTTTTGAATATTGCACTGTTGATTTCTATTCATATTGCTATATGAAGTATATTTATGTCCTTGCTAAATAGAAGTATCTAACTAATATTTATTTATGACATGATTAAATGAATGAACTCTAAATCAAACTGAATCCCAAGCAGTCAAATGTCATTACGTCTTGGATTAATCCAAATATAAGGAGAAATATTGTCAGATCTCGAGTTTAATCTCCGAGGACCGGAAGAGGCGATGACCGCCGGCGACAGTAAGAAGTTCGAACTTTCTGTCCATTAATGTAACTAATACACTAAAGAGTCATAAGAATGGAAGAATCCTATAGGAAGGAATGCCCAAAGGTAGTTTCTTCCTCTCAGCATGGACACTACAAAACGGACAAAGTTTGGGCCATTGATCAACCCTTTTAAAATCGTCACGTACTCAAGGTGAGTCCGCACAAAAGTGGTTTATTATTCTTATTTTCTTGTTTTTGCCCCCGTGCCCCTCCCCCTCCCCTGTGATTATGATTATTTGCCATTAAAGAGAAACACAGCACACAACTCATCTCAGTATTGATGGGCGCTGTTTGCTTCAAAAGCTAGACTGTATGCACCAGTTAACTGACGCTCTCTCCCTCTCTTCCTATCTCTCTCGATCGCGATCTTGATCTCCGTCGATCTCGATCTATTCGAATAATTTTGATTCTAGAAGCCATATGCTTGAAATATGTATTAGAATAATAATGATAACAAAAGAGTTAATTCTTGTTAAACTTGAATCCTAAAATCGAATTATTGATTATTCATGTAGAATGTGATTAACGATATGTTATTGATATGTAAATCATTAAAAAATTACTCAAAATGAAAAAAAGATAAAATTTCGTTGTGTACATTTTAAGTGCACGGAAAACGGTTTGATTCAATATTATCCATGAAAAGGAATTTGTGTTTAGGGAAAATAAATAGGATAAAAATGATTTTCGTGATTTAGAGGAGAGAGGTGAAAAGCGATGCATCCAAACATCGTATTGTGATTCAATCAAGTTTGCAGATTTGCACCCAACTGATTCGTTTAAGGAAACTGTATATTGTATGATTCTGTAATCTCTAATACATTTTTAACTAGGCCAGTCAAGCAGGAATTTATTGCGTTCATTTTCTGTGGATTAACTGTGTCATACATCTGAAAGAAAAGATAAAAGAATGAACAATGAAAATAAGATATAGTTAGAGGGAAAGTGAAATACAGACAAATATCAAAATAAAAACAACAAAGAAAACATAGCATTTCAAGGAATGGTACATGTTTCGGAGTTAAGCAAACTCCATCGTCAGCCTGAAGTTTTACAACAGACAGATATACGAAGTATAGAGAGACAGTAATAAAGAAAGAGAGCGAAAAATATAGAGGTGGAAAGGAAAGAGAGAAATGGAGTGAGGGAGAGAGAGAAAGTGGGAGAGAGAGAAAGTGAGAGAGAGAGAGAGAGAGAGAGTCACATTGAGTGACTTTCTAGGCATATACGGGTAAGGATAGAATGTGTGTGTATCCGTGGATGTGTGGGTGGGTGGTGTGTGCGGGTGTGTGTGTGTGTGAGAGAGAGAAAGAGAACAACAGAGAGAGAGAATGAGAAACGCTTTTACTTGGTGTAAAAGAAGAAAGTAAAAGAAAGTAATGTAAGCTGAATCAATACTATCAGTACATTGAAGAGATTTCAGAGAGGTAGTCACTTAGAAAAAGAACAATCAGAAATAAAGAGAAAGAGATAGAGAGAGAGAGACAGACAGAAGACAGAGGGAAAGAGAGAGAAAAAAGGGGGGAGTTAGAGAAGACAAAGCATATAAAACATATTTGAGAGACACAGGCCAGAAGAGAAAGAAAAGGGGGAAAAAACCTAGGTGGAGATCGACATTAAAGGAAATTCCACCTTGATATTGAGATGGTTTTAAACGAAGCAGAAAAATTAAAGGGGAATTAACCTCAAAATATAAATGTGCTTATATTCAAAGATGTAATCTATTCATTCTTGTTGTCCTATGTAGTTTTGCATTAAAGTATATGAGATGGGTATAAATCAAGATTTTCTCAGCAAGATTTATCGTCTGCTAGCGACACCCACGGGCTGCCATTTTCTTGATGTGTACATAAAGATATTTTTAATCCGAATGCAAAATTGTCTTTCTTCCTGATACAAAATCCCATTTGAGATTTAAAATGTTTAACAGATATATACATATATTCTAAAAACTAAAATGTGTTTTATATTTCTTTGAAAATTACGATTTTACTAAATATCAATCTATGTTCTTGATACTATGACGTACACGACGGAGCGAATTAATTCAAATTTATGGATGATGACTTTCCCGAGCGTCAATAGTGACAAACTATGCATTCACCTGATTTGAGATAATGGACTTCAAAAGTCAGAATGCGCGTTGTATAAATTATGTCCTGCTCTGCCAGGCAAGCCAAAGAAATCGATTTCTAGTTAGCAAAACCAGATAATTTAAAAAGAAATCTATAAATTTCAAATTTTAGAATGTATGTATACACCTGTTATGTATTTTCCATCATATATGGGGATTTTTTATAACGAAGAGAAGCAATTTTGCTTCAGGATTAAAAATATCTTCCTGACCGGAACGGTTTCCAGTGGTTCATGTACAACTCCATGTGATCAAGAAAATGGCAGCCCCCATGTAAAGTGTTAGCAGATGATACCGTGAGCTAGAATGTCTTGATTTAAACCCTTTTCTAAAGTGATACAGGTCAATGATTAGGAATATATTACACCTTTGATCATAAGTACATTTATATTCTAGTGTTAATTCTCCTTTAAAGAAACTGATCAATGAAAGCTTGAGCAAAATCCGAATTTTTGAAGTTGTAATCAATCAAACGTAAATTGGCAATTCCGATCAGATGTGTCTTTCGAGCTCCTTTCCCATTTTATCCTTACACAAATATTCATAAATTATCATTTTCTTCGTTTTTGAGGAGGGAATAGATTTGTATCATAAGGTTTTGTGTAAAATAATAAGTGAAATGTACATATTATTCTATGGTGTATGTATGATAAAATATTTGCATTAGAGAAAATGGAAATTTATGATTTTTCCAGTACAGGGCAAATGGGAGAGGAGCTCGCAAGATACGTCACGGAGTTGCGAATTTGTGTTTGATTGGTTTAAAACTTCAAAAAATTATAACTTTCTTATAATATCTTATCGGAATTTGCTCAAACTTTCACTGTTCTCTTTCTCTGATTTCTCTGCTTCTTTTAAAACTAAGTTGATATAAGGGTGAATTTCCCCTTTAAATGGAACGAGTGGGGAAAGAAAAAGAAAGGAAGATACTAAGAGGAGAACAGATTAAGATGTTGAACATAAATAAAAGTTGTAAGGTGAATAAATAGTAACGTTCTTGTTAACATGGCTAAGGGTACAGAGCTAAGAGGGAATGAGAAAAGCATGTCGAGCAAAGAGGGATGGAGGGAGATATGGAGAAGGGAAGTACAGAGAAAATGAGAGAAAGAAAGAGAAAGAGATGAGTATAGGGGGGGGGCAGTGAGAGAGAAAAAGAGAAAATGTGAGAGAGAATGAAAGAGAAAGAGAGAGAGAGAGAGAGAGTTAGAGAAAGCGATTGGGAGATGGAGGAGAGACTGTGGAGGAGGATAAAAATTGTATCGAGATGTATTGATATAGGAACTAACAGATTTTTATCTTACTATCCTTTCATCGTCTCTCATTTCTCTTCTAGCTCTCTCACTATCCAACGTCATGGATGGATACTAACATTACGCGCCAGCTCTGACTTCATTTCTTTTATAGAGCTTTTTAGAGATTGGATGTCCAGACAGCTCTTGATCGTCAAATTGATCCATTCGTTCATGCCACATAATTCACGTATTTTCCACATATTCATACACAGATTCGTATCATTCATAGATGCATACCCCAACAACGTACTAACATTGCAAACCAGCTTTCACTTTCCAGTTTGCGTGCATACATGGCTCTTTATTAAAGATACTATGCAATTCTTAACATGCCTAATTGGCGCGTACATGACACATTTTTCACAGCTAGGACTATTCATTCGGAATAACTGTGGCTATATGAGGCAAAAAAATACCTTGCACCTGCAAAGAATTAAATGTTCAGATTCTGAAGAGCCATGAAAAGCACAACCTTGATATTATAACATTAATTCCAATTTGGCGATAGTGGATTTGTCTTCGCGGATTGGCTCACAAGGACATCTTTGTTTTTATATGATACAAGTTCCAGAATACTAACTGTCTGGATGAGAAAAGAAATGAAAGAATTATAGAAATAAAAAGGGATCTGTGTCAACAGAGATAAGGGAATAAAAGTTACAATATATCAAACACCCAAGATGAAAGTTAAAGGGAAAGTGTTAGTAAAAACAATCTCAGATAAATATAAACCATTATGTTCCTATGTCGGCTTTAAAATGAAGACAAAGAAAGAAATTTGTTTTCATATTTTAACACGCTTGACAACGCTTTTATTCCGCTGCAACAATGACCAATGAATGACACATCTTTATAAAAACAATGATTCATTGACGGTTGTTTGAAAATTCTGAACGACATCTCCTTCTTTAATTCTGACCGTCCAGTGAACTTAAAAAGGAAAGAAAAAAGAATTACTGCCCACTTTAAAATAAAGTGCTGACTACACATCCGTTAATTCTAACATATGAAGTCACTTCACTCGATCTAGCGTCACTCGCTGTTGAACGAGAAAGGGTTATCAACCGTTAAAAATCAATCATTCAACTGTGAACTTCAATTTGATTTCAGAATACTGACTGACTTAACAAGTAGTCATCACTGACTTAACAAATATGTAACAATAAACTTTTGCAATAATCTATTCAGTATCTTTGTAAATATAGGTAGCCTGATATTCATCGCCGTTGTGTTCGCATGTCCAAATTACTTCCACATATTACATCACAATAGCCTGCAATCTTGGCGGGAAAAATTGCTCAATTAGTTCGCAAAATGAAGCATGAAACTTCCCATTGGATACATCAAACACGAGAGGATTTGAAGCCATTGTGAAGGAATTTATGCCACATTTATAGCAATATTGATTTTGATTGCACTGCGAAAAAAGAGTACCGCGCAATATGACAGCAATTTTAGATTCCTGCGAACGATTCCCACTGCCGCTATACGCAAAATGCATGTGGAAGGACTGGTTGCCTGATCCCTTCTCTTTCCTATGATAAACCCACATATTTCCCACGCCCGCATCTGCGCAAATGATAATGCGCCACTCTCCCCAGCACACTCAGCGATGTGCACGTTCCTTTTTGCAGATGAAACCAATTTTTTTCAGAGCTGCACGCTGGAGTTGTATAAAATAACAACATTCCATACTACATAAATGTTATCCGATGAATGAAATTAGATAATCATAACTTGTACTTTATTGCAATAATTACCCATCATCATCGAGTTGATTACGTTGGTGCGGTTGCATATGAAAACATATTGCATATCACGTGTTCACAAGGCAATATCAACTTCTAGTATACGACTGCAACAAATGGTTAGTTCATGGGTAGTGCAGTAATGTATCGCGTCCATGATGGAAATTTCAGAAAATTGCCAATCATAACAAAGAAATTAGATTCAAAAGTGGGAAGGTAGAAGTATAGATTGGAATATGTACGCGAACTAAAACTTAGCAGAACTGGGTTACCTGTAACATAAGTAGGCCTACAGGCTTAATGGCTTAATAGTACAAAATACGTCATACTTCGTAAATTCGTAAAAGGCCATGACCACTTTAATGCATTGTTTGGGTAAAGAACGAACATGACAAACGTTTAAATACTTTGGGATCTTTTAAAGTTTACCAGGTGTTGACTGTGTATCAGTAAAGTAATTACAGTTGTCGAGATAGTGATTTATGTGAAATGTTTCCCCTCATTTCAATTTCTAACAGTTATACGCAATATCAAACTGAAATAACTAGAAAACGAGTTGTTCAACCAGGGAAATAAATGAAGCATTTCTTATGTAACATAATTTTATATTAACTCTAGAATGGAATTCAAGGGCAAAGAGTGCATGGGTCGACGGACCTTTTTGCATCACTAGGACTGGTCACTCTCTTTGAACCCCTCGAAATTTACTTACTTGAATAATTGTGGGACTCTGAATTTAAAGCAATATTTTCACAGACTCTGTAATTCAATTCTCGCCACCACTTTAAGCACGGATGCTCTCTAAAGAGCGAAACATGTTTGAAGGTTAGGCATCGTTTTTTAACAACAATCAGGATAGGGATGGCACTGATGCATACATTTTGACAATGTTTTTGTATCTAAGAAAAAAGAAGGGGACATTTCATGGCTACTGGAAGTATCATTTAATTCTTTAAAAAATCAGAGTCTTACAAATGAGTGGTAATGTAAAGTGGTTAAACATCGTGCTCATCATAAAGCTGAATCACGTTAATAGATCATGTATTAAATGAAAACAATTGGAAATCTAAGAAACCACTAATAACATGAAATTTAATGAGGAGGGACTAAAACATTATGCTGTATATAGCTGCTCCAATTATTCTTCATCACATACACGCACCTCTCCCGTTTTAACATGTTTAATGTTACACATGTTTGACTTGCATGACTGGCCTTTTTTCCAATACCAATAGTCAGCGTTTAAATGTGGCGAGACAGAGAAAAATAATAAACAAATAAAAAGCGAGGGAAAATAAATTAACGTAGGAGATGGCTTAGGAGAAGTGTTAAAGAAGTGTTAAAGAAAGGCAAATTTGGAACAAGAAATCATATCATCAGAAATGGAAATAACTACAATTAGATCTTCATATATGTATACATATAATATTATATATATATTATATATGTTTATTTATGTGTATGTGTGTGTGTGCGCGCGCGCTAAATTTTTAGGCTATACTAAATCACTAGAGAATCTCTTGATTTCGTGAGAAATGAATTTATATACTTTTATAATAAAGGAGACAAAAGGGAGAGAATAGTTGATTGAAAATGAAATATTATAAAAAACACACATCGATAGAGAAATTGATGGGGAGGGCCTGAAAGAAGGAGAGAGAGAGAGAGAATGAGAAAGAAAGAAAGAAAAAAGAGAGAGGGAGGGAGAACATGAGAGAGAGAGAAAATGAGGGAGAGAGAGAATGAGAGAGAGAGAGAGAGAGAGAGGAAGAGAGAGAATGAAAGAGAGAATGAAAGAGAGAGAGAGAGAGAGAGAATGAGAGTCGTGAAAGAGAGTAAGATTTTACTTGTCCCTTTTGGCAAGTAAAACCAGTGACGCACACAACTTTCAAAATCTATGACGTATATATCTCGAACACCCTGGCCTGCAATAAAACAAAAAAGAGAAGCAAGATAGGGGAGAAGTATATGATGTTGACATTGTCATTGTAGACATTAAACCGTTGGAGGCGATAGCAAAACAACATTCAATTAGTGTCTATCTCGCTCAGTTGATTACAGTTACACAGGCAGAGATTTGATTAAGCTAGTTTATTTCTGAGCCATAATTCATCATTCATCCCATCTCAAGACAAGAATGATCCCATAGTCACCTCTAAAGAAGAGCGATTACATACATCCAGTCTTACGAATCAACAGAATATGGGAGCATTTATTTCAATGATTTTCCATTTAGAGAGAAAAAACTCAGAGAGACGGAGAGAGAATGAGGGAGCTAGGTTATACATACGAATCGCTTTCAGAGATAAACGTATTCCATCGCAATTTCATTTATGGTCTTGCCTCTCGAGCTAATTTGGATATATAGATGTATATTTTGACTTTGCATTGATGAGCTATATGTTGAACTACTAGGCATTATCCGTCTTCTCTTTGATCAGTCTCATAAATGAAATTTGACTTTTTGTCAGCCTTTTAAAGGGAGTGGCAAGTCGTAATCCATGGGCCTGACCAGTTGGCCTGACTCGGGGAAATTCGGATACAATCAGGTCCAATCGAGCGCTACCGAAGGAATGTTATTGCCCGATTCCTCGGGCGATCGTTAACTCGAATTCCTCCATACGCAACCGACCAATGAGATTCAAATACTGGAATAAAGAACGCGCGATCTTGTTTACTCAAATTTGGGTCAATGTGCGAACTTTTATTAGCTGCGCACGATAAATTGAAGTCGCTTTGAACTTTGATCCAGAGAAAGGAGCAGCCAACTGTAAAAGCGCCCATAGATTGCGACTTGTCGCTCCCTTTAAAAGATGAATGAAAGTGTTTTCGTTTGAAATATAGGAATGTATTCCCATGCAGGTAGAATTCAAACTCACTCACTAAATATTTCTCACACCAGGGGAGCGTTTCATCAAGCGTTTTGTCAGTGATTTTTACCGACAACTGTTATAAGCTACTGAAATCCTTGCATCTCATTGGCTGAGAGCAAATTTGTGAGTAAAAATCACTGACAAAACGCTTGCTGAAACGCTCCCCTAAGAGCAACCAACCATTCAAAACACATATGCATAAATTATGAATCATGTTTTGTGCATGGAAATGACAGAGGAAATTGTCTACCGAACAGAATACTGAAATGGTGAATTTCCCACTTTTAGCAACTTCTTTGTTAAGCAACAGGGGCATTAACAAAATAAAAACAAGAACTGATTTCCATAGGGGTTTTAAGTACTAGAAAGTTTGTGCAGAACAGTTTATTCTACACGCTATTTTTTTTGCTAATAATTGAAGATACATTTTTGCTATTAGGCTGCCGCAAAAATAGGGCATTTTCGTACCAGAAATATCTCAAATCCATCACATTAAATAGATATTGATATAACGTACATGTAAATACGTCATATAATGGCAGAAAATATTTAAAAGTAGCTTTCGGCCTATCAAAAAAGATCATGATTGAACTGTATTTGCAGTTGGACGAGCCTATAAAATTATTCATGAGCTTTTACCTCTCGACCGGTTATCGATTGGGTATCGATAGTTTCTCTAATTGTTACCCGTAGGACCAGGCGTAAATCAAATCAAACACAAAATACCCTACAGGTCTGGAGAAAAACAAAATATTCCTTCACCGATGAAAAACATTTGAGACATAATGGAAAATTTGTCTGCCCCCCAAAATGAGGAGGCACTAAGTTCACTAATTGCCCAAATTTAAAATACTAGGTAAATTGTATCCTCAAACGTTATTTTTTAATGGTTATTTTGACAAAGAAACAAGTAGGATTGACTAAATTCTTATTGATTTCAATCTTAAAAAGTAATCTATTTCAGCTGAAATGGGACTCCCCCCGCAATTCATGCCCGCGTCTCTCTCTTTATAGTGTTCTCAAATTGATTATCTCAAAGAGGGTTTTCTTTACTAGACTCTAGTATACGCTGTAAAATTTGATCGTCAAAAATAAATGCCATGTGACTATTTTTACATCATTTCGATGCATTCTGTCATAACAAGTCAATATTGTTTTTTTTCAGAAGAAGCACTGACATAGCTGCGATTAAAGCCATATTAGTGTATAGGAATGTTGCATTGGTAATCATCTGATAGACGTCACACAAATTTCTCAAATGACACTATTTTCTGTTCTTAATATGACTTACAGTTAGCTAGAATTACATTGTATACTGTATGAAACAGGCGTATGAATGAAATTTAAAAGCACCACAAATCTGTTGTTACTTAAAAACATGAATAGTAACTGAGACTATTTTCATAGTTTATTTTCATAGTTTTACCGTTCTCGAAGGGAATGTGTGTCTATTTTTAAAAAGAGCAAAATCAGATTTTGATATGATGAATCTTCATAAGTACAGATTTTAGTTCCTGAATAGGTTCTAAACTTATAAAAGTTTAATCAATATGAAATAAGCAAGCATAATAACACGTGAATATAGGAAACTTTAATTACTACTACTACTAATAATAATATGACAATTTTACAGAGCGCCTATAACAAAATGTTTGAAAGCGCTTTACAATAACAAATCAACATTACTAACAAACTTAAGATTACTTACATTCCAAAGAATGTGGAATAGGATAAAACACCCGAATACCCTTTACCCAGAAGCATATGAATCGTTTTGCGTATGAATGTTGATGCTATAAATACATACAACGTTTTTTTTTTACAATAATGTATTATATATACATGTATTTTCATTTATGAAACATATATATATATATATAAAACGAACAGTAGCTATAATGTATGCTATAAGAGATGCTTCAAACACACGGTAGTGAGGAATGTGCGAATTTTATCTTGTTATTAAGATGGCGTCATCATGTAATAACCATGGCAATGCAATTAATAAACTTTATTCCAGAAAGAAATGTTTGTTACTACTATTGGTATATCCCCCTGTTTCTTCTCCCGTCACTCCTTTTCTCTTATTTCACTCCTTTCTCGAGAGTCCATGTTTTTCTTTTCCATTTCCATATCCCTCCCCCTCTTGTCTCGGTCTTTCTCTGTCTCTCCTACTCTCTCTCTCTGTCTCTCTCTCTCTCTGTCTATATCTCTCTGTGCATGCCTCTTGCTATAGATCTCTTATATCCCTTTATCTTTCTGTTTAACTTAACACGTGATATCTACGTCATAAGTATGATTGTTAGTGAATTTAATGCATTTTATCGAGTTAATACCACGATTGCATCAAATAGAAATAATTGTCCTGAAGCGTGCGTTTTTCCAATCGCCTTTGAACTGTATTTTGCAGTTGAATGATTGGGCGCCATGTTTAGTAATATCATAACAGTGTAAGGGGCGTCACAATTACATTTGGGAAATAGTTGGTGTGGGGGATAAAACACCCCCTACATCCCTCCTCGCGACCCCTCTGGTTACGAACGTAATTGATTTGGGCGATGATTAAACTTCAGGGAAAATATATGTTTGAATATGATAAACGTAATTTGACTAACGGGTACATTAAGTCGACACCTAACAATGCAGTTTATTCCGTCATAATAGCGACCCCTACATTAGGTAGACAGTTGGTACATTAGGTCGACAGTTGAACAAAGAAAAAGAACAAAAACTGTCCTCCTAATGTACCCATTAGCCGTGTGAATATGATATTTACTGTTAACAGTTATACAAATATACACTTGTAGAATAAGTATGCAAAGCAAATTTTTATTTTTTTGATAAACATAAAGAGTCTTCTAACCAAATTATTCAGAAAAGAAGAGTAAAATTAACTGACCAAAATTATCGAGGAAAGGGATATAAATCTTCTTTTCAAATCTGACCTCTGAAAAAAGAAATCTGAAACTGAAATGGCGGTAAGTTTGATATTTCAATTATAAGTTTTGTCTAAACTATCTAAACTCGTAACCACGAGTTTCCAAACAGATATCACGTTGCACAAAGACCCACTTTAAATACAGGAGAGAAAATATAATATTCCTGCAGTCCCATACGCTGACTTTCTTCCATGCTTCCAAAAGCTGGATACTAGTCCAAGTATACGGTAATGCCAATAAGTCTTCACCTCCCGTTGGGGATTTGGGCTAAACAAATACGAGATACATCTAGGTTACAACCGCCGGATGGTTTTCAACGGAGAGGGGCGTGGTCAGACAATTTCTAATGGGGGAGGGGCCGGGAGTCAAACCATACGCCAGCATGAGCCAGTGTCTTAGCGTGGGTCCATCGATTTAGGGGAAATTGATTTCATCGGGGGGGGGGGGGGGGGGTGGGCGAGGGCATCGGATATAAAAGTAGGATGATAGAGGCCATAGAATGACGGGGACGGTGTGGGAGGGGGTTACGTATCATTTTAATTCCACGTTGCCTTTCCCCTCTTCCTTCAGTCTCTTTTTCTCTTTCCTTCCTGTCATTTTCCGTCCCACTTTCTTCGCCATTCTATTTCGGTGTTTCTACGCCACTGGTTGACATTTCTAACAAGCCCAACCTAACAGTAATAAACAGTGATACACTTTTGCCTTTTGCCTAAAAAGCTAAAAAGGAATCTAAATATTGCGGACTAAAATTGTAATGGGGGTTGTCACACTCCACACCTGCCCCATAACGTCGCCCCTGCCAACGGATCTTTCTCGTACACGATGGGATTAAATTCCCAGTCGTCATTACTGTCTTGTCAAGTTTTTGAAGTCTAGTCACGGTTGTAGCAGAGATCACCGTCACGTATAGCAAAGGGTGGCGTTTCTCAATACCATGACCTCCTTCTGTTCTCGTATGCTTTCTGGCCCCCTTCTAATGACAAAGCGAAGCGGAGGTCCCTTAACACTCGACTTATCACCGATGTATTCTGATAGGATAGAGAGAACAAGAGAGAGAGAGAGAGAGAGAGAGAGAGAGAGAGGGGGGGGGGGGGTGTAGTATTGCAGTATACCGTTATGAAAATCAATATAGTTCTTGTGTCCCTCGTAATGATTTTGATGAAGATCAGATGGGCACCTTCCGGGGGAGAAGCTATATCGTTTTTGCGTTAACCCTCCCCCCCCCCCAACAAAACAACAAAACTTTATAGATGTAGAAATGCAGGTCATATGGGAACATAGGAATAAAGTTTTATACTTAAAACCTGTAAAAGCAGAATAAATGCCATGTCAATATAAAAAGAGCTCGTTGTGCGATATGATATCAAATACTCTTCCCCACAAATCGAGTAAAAATGGTCCCGCGATAAAAAAAGGCACGTGCACAACGTTTCACAATTGTCTCTTTGCCTTTACTTCTCTAAACTTCTAAACTGCTAAACGTGAATAAAAATTAAATATGTATAAACTACATCATGTGCGACAATTTCCTGTCACAGCCCGGGGGAGGGGGAGCACCCTCCCGGATCGCCGACCATGTACTACATTTTTATACCTTGTTGGTTAATAGGCTGAGATGTTAGTGTTACTGCTGGAAGCGATTTCATCATCATGATTTTCATTCAGAATGGTGTATAATCACGTGTAGGAGCTAAAAGCTAAGATTAGGACACAGTATAGGCCTACCGAACCTCTATGCGCCCAGTAGAAGGGATTGGGAACCAGACAGTTTCGATAAAAGCGCGCAACATGGCTCACATGGGCTTCTCGACATGTAGTTCATACATGTCGGACAATGATGTGATAAAAAGTGCTTTCGGCACTGCCTGCCTTTAATGGGGTCGCTTTGGATATCATATTCTTTTTTAATTGACGCAAATTTGCATCTTCGATACAAACAACCCGCCATTAAGACTAATCGAGTTAAATGAAAACAATAGCAACCCTTGCCGGAAACCATGGGCGATAAATTGAATTATGACCAAGTCCCATTTAAATTTTTAAAGAAACTACATGTATCTTCCCAAGGGGTTGGTGGATGCTGGAATGACTTATATTGAAGACGGTTTAGCAATTCTATTACATATTGCAATGATCCCGGATTACTGAAATAAGCATGTATTTCTGGAGGAAAAATAGCTATGAATAATTTTCAAAACCTTGTAATCCAGTGAAAACGATGAAAACGGTGAAAACGATGTACTGGGATGGTTGAGAACTGACTATACAGTGGCGTTAAAGGGTACGCTTTCTTTTTAAAGTTCAAATGAAATGTTTGTTCCTGAACAAGCAAACAGAAAGGAAGAATGTAAGAGAGAGAGAGAGAGAGGGGGGGGGGGGTGATAGAGAAAGAGAGAGAAGTAAATTATAGAGAATAGGAGAGATCTTTGAAAAGAAACGAAAAAGGAGGGGTGGACAGAAAGGGTGAGAGAGAGAGATAGAGAGAGAGAGAAGGGTAGAGAGAAAGTGGTAGCAAGAGAATGAGAGGAAGACAAAAAAAATACTGGAGGAGAGAGTGCAAGTGAAAGTGGGAGAAAGAGAGAGTGGCTAGAGAGAGAGAGAGAGACGGAGAGAGATTAAACCAAGAGAGACAGTTTAAGAGAAAGTGGGAGAAAAGGGAGAGCTAGAGAGAGAAAGAGAGAGAGACAGAGAGAGAGAGAGAAGAAGAGAGAGAGAAGTGGTCAGTCTAATGCACCTGTCTTTATCACACTGCCAAAATGTTCAAAATGTGCACCCTTTTGAACCTTTCACGTCATACACTCATTTGTCTCAAGACATGAATGTTTTAACACTATACGTGCAAGAATATAGAAATAGACCTGGTAATAACTCACCCATCAGTCAATCAATATGTCATTTTCAAACCGATCTATTTTTCACTTTTGAATAGGAGACAATATCACGATTTCCGCTTCTACTTCACACGCAACATGACTAAGCACCTGCTACGTTCTTTTTCATTCTTAGCTCTATCGATAAAAGCCAAACACATTTGATAGATTTCATGCGATAGAGGTGTCAAAACATGTTCCTGTGCAGTGCTCACAATTTACAGCCCGCATTACACACGATATACCCTTTTTTTACACCTATATAATGTGAAATTCGGTAATACACTCTAAACACGAAGGTGTTTAAAGGGCAATCCAACCTTGGTAATAACATGATTTGTGTGAAAGCAGAAAAAAAAAGGCTGGTGAAAGTTTGAAAGAAATCGGACATTGACTAAGAAAGTTATGGATGTTTGAAAAATGAGATCGCTCCAGCTATGCGAATCTCAAATTGGCAATTTGGTGAGTAAATTGTGACATTTTTGTGGACAACTTTGAAAACAAAAGAATAGAAAAAAGGGAGGGGTGGACAGAAAGGGAGAGAGAGAGAGAGAGAGAGAGAGATAGAGAGATAAGTAAATTATAGAGAATAGGAGAAATCTTTGAAAAGAAACGAATAGAAAAAAAGGAGGGGTGGACAGAAAGGGCAAATTGGCAATTTGGTGAGTAGATTGTGACATTTTTGTGGACAACTCTCCCGTTTGTCGTACACAAAAATATCATTAATTTGCGGTTTTCTTCGAGGCGCTTTTACCCTGGGGGCAGTACTAAAATATATTGGAGATAGCATATTGTTATAGGTTCTCATGAAAGAAAAAGTTCCTACTGAGTAATACATTTTGAAAAAAGTAACGTTGTAGTCATTTTGTATGTTGGAGCGAATGGGGGAGTTTTTCCACAGCTACATCACTGTGACATTACCTATTCGACCAATTTGAAATTCCCATATGTATAGTGATTACAACTTTTTAAATTCCATAACTTTCTTATTGCTTGTCCGATTTCGTTCAAACTTTCACCAATCTGCTTCTCTGATTTTTCCTCGTTCTTTCAAAGCAACTTGCTACTAAAGTTGGATTTCCCTTTAATTACCATTTAAAACATGTAAAAGGGCCGAGGAGTGACCCCTTTTTTTAAAATGGCATGCAGATTAACTCTTTTAACGTTTGTGTGCGTGAGTGTGTGTGTGTGTGTGTGTGATTGAGTTTTGACAGATTCCCTGCTTTTGCATTTTTTCTAATCTTGATGAAGCACATCCTATCTTTAAGACTTTTAAGTCCATTTCCAAGGTTTACTTGTATACTCTGTGTTCAATGCATGATATAATTTGTTCAATGTATGATATAATTTGAATGTGACTATGTGATTATTTTTAATGTATGACATAATTTGTATGTGATGATGTGAAAAGGGAAAGAAATATAAATGGAAAGAACAAAAAAAAAACAATGAAATATGATTATCTACGTCTGGGACCAATATGGGGTGTCGATCCGTGTTCATGAAGGGGGGGGGGGGGGGGGGATGACCCGCGAAGGAGAGAAGCCAGTGGCGTATCTAGGGATTATGGCGCCCGGGCCAAACAATGAAGTTACGCCCCCCTCCCCCGAGTGCCCAACCTTATCTATGTTATTGTACAAGCGAGGGAGCAAAGCGACCGAACGGCTTTTAACCCTAAAAAAACGCAATTTCTTGCGCATTATTTTTACCCAGGAAATTTTGCAATTGAATTTTATACATTGAAAAGCGGTTTTCTATTCACTTACTTCTACAATCGGGAGCAAAACTAACGAAAACCCTTTAGGCTTGAGAAAGAGTCGAGAAATTCAGCAAGGCTACCTGAAGTTGAGATTTCTTTCAAAAGTTGAACCTTTGCAAATGCTGTTTTATACACTTTATCCTATATTGGGGGCGCAATATTTAGCAAGATTCATATGAAACTTACATCATATAGCGAGCAAAGCAATTACAACTTTGTGTTTTTAAAATGTTGAACCCTTTAAGCTATTTAAGAGCTATATACTGGGGGCGCGAATTTACGAGCCCTAAAGAAAATAATTATGGGAGGGAGCAAAGCGACCGAGCTTGGGAAAATTTTCGGATTTCAAACCTTCATAAACTAGATTTTCTAGTGCATGTACCCTGCGGATTTGGGCGCGCATAATCCGTGAGGATTATGATATTTCTTCATTTCCCCCTTTTTTTCCTTTCTCTCCTTCGTGTTTTTTGCGCCCCCTCCAAGTGCCGCCCGAGGCACGTGCCCCCCTGCCACCCCCTGCCACCCTCGAAGATACCCCACTGAGCTAAGAGACCGAGCCGGGGGAGGTTGTGGAAGTGGGTATCCCTCCTCCCACACCAGGGACTCTTTTTCAAAAATCTGTCTATAAAAAGGAATGCACGGATTTACGCTAATAGACAGAACCCCTTAATTGAGAATAACAATGCGAGCGAATTATTTTTCTTCGATAATTTCACAGTGAAACTATATGGCATTTCTTATTTCTGTACTTCTAATCATTAAGGAATGTCATGGTATTTCAAGATCAAACATAATGATTTTGGATAATTATTAGTTTTCAGTTAATGTACATAATTCTTATTTTTTTATTTCGCTTTTTTTTTTTTTTTTTTTTTGGGGGGGGGGGGGATATATACCCCCACCCCCCCCCCTCCGGGAACGACACCCATTGTGACCAACCTTTAACGTCACCATCCGAAAGACGTGACTAAGATTCGAACCTGGGTCCGATCAAAGTCAGTTTGTAATCAAACAAAACACCTAACGAACACAAACTTTTCATCTTTATTATAGAGATAGATATATTCATTTAAAAAACGAGTCAAAATGTTGCAAAAAAGGTCTTGTTTCAGACATCATTTTTATGCATATGCCTCAAAATGTCTTTCTCGTCAAAACTCCCAAACTGCGTGTAACATGAATGAGTGCGCTATCACATAATGTGTTCTCCTTCCAATAAGCCCACTGCTTAGAACGTTCGGGGAAGTTTTTAATAAACCAAAATCCTTAACTTCTCTTTCCTCCTATGACAATCTTCCCCCACCATGTCTCATGTTCTCCTACCTATTCCCAATCTTCGTTATCCATTCCGTATCTCTGGACCCCAAGCCCTTCTCTTTTCCAGAGTTCTGATTGAAAGCGGGTATTATACGGTCACAAGGCTGTGTCAAACCCCTACACCGCTGTCCAAACTCAGGGGCAGATGAGGCGGTGTGAATTACAGAAATTCACCAGGAAATGCGAGGTAACCGTTTTCATACCAAAGCCTTTGGTATTGGATTCTTTGGGAAAGGAGGAAGCCTTTTATTTAGATGTTTGTTGCTTGTATGGAAAAAGGCGGGTACTATGAATACGTTTCCTGATGTTACTGATATAAAACACAAGAAAGCAAAATAAATGCATGCCCTTATTGACAAAAATGTAGAATGGAATTTGCATATCTTAATATTAGGAGCTATTCTTTTCGAAAAATATAAATCCATGTGTATCATATATATATAATTATACTGATCGCAACTCCTGTAGGTAGTGTGAATCTCAGAGTAGCACAATACAGGGTTGGAAAAAAGTTTGGAATATTTTTATTCCAAGAATTATTTCTTGTCTTAAACATATCCCTCGTCATTTTAAGTTCTTCTTTGAGGTTCAAATAAAAGATATGTGTCCCTTTTTAACTTTAAAAGCACAACATTAAAAATCAGGCTTATCACACAGTGCAGAGGTCCACTTGGAATTCGGAAGCGTATATTTGCTGTTTTTGCAAATGTCTAACGAAAAAGTTAAATAATCAGATACAGTTTAATTGCTATACCGAAGTCCTCAAAATGACTGCAAACTGCACGTAGCTTTTTCAAAATTCCACGTGAAGTACAGAAATGTATAACAAGATGTTCAAACACAAATAGAGCAAATCTGACAACATGTGGTTCATTGGTCAGCCATTGTAACATGTTTAACAATATTACGTAATCTTTGGTACAAGATGGAACAGTAGACTTCATTCAACACAGTTAATCCGATTTGGATGAATTATTCATCACAATATAGTAGAAACTAGCATTTAAAATCAGACATACTCATCGCCAAAAAAATATTCCAAACTTTTTTCCAACCCTGTAAACATCAGATGAACCTTATGTCACCTGTGTGAATTGAAAGTATATATATATATATATATATATATATATATATATATATATTACTAAAGGGTACATTAGGTGGACACACAACAATGCGGTTCATTTCGTCATAATAGCGCCCCCACATTAGGTGGACAGTTGAGCATAGAAATAAGAAAAAAACTGTCCACCTAATGTAGCCTTTAGAGTTACAATATAATTGTAAGGAACAAAAAAAAATATATATATATATAATGGTGCGTAACTTAAAGGAGAATTAACCTCAAACAATAAAGACGATAGTGTTCAAAGGTGTTATTTATTCCTACTTGTTAGACTATATGGCTTCGCGTCAAAATATACAAGATCGATACGAATCAAGATTTTCTGAGCAAAATTTATCATCTGCTAGCAATATGTATCGTCTGCTAGCAGCACATGGGGGCTGCCATTTTTTTTATGTGTACAAGAAGATTTTCTTAATCCAAATGCCCAATCGCCTTTTTCAAAATTAAAAACCCATTTGAGATTAAAAATATAGAATAGATATGTCAATTTATTTTTAAACTGAAGATTTCCTTGTATATTTCTGTTGAAAATCGATATTCGCTTAATAGAAATCTATTTTCTCGATACTGGACGTATGGGACGGAGCAAATTAATTCAAATTTTATGGATGCTTCTTCCCTGAGCATCTATAGCGCAAACTATGCATTCACCTGCTTTCGGATAAAGGACTTGAAAACCTCAGAATGCATGCTGCATATATTATGT
The DNA here is from genome assembly GCA_025617745.1 of Heliocidaris erythrogramma. NCBI lineage: Eukaryota > Metazoa > Echinodermata > Echinoidea > Camarodonta > Echinometridae > Heliocidaris > Heliocidaris erythrogramma. The sequence continues at coordinate 41,840,495 of CM046864.1, read as the reverse complement.
TCTGCTCTGTTTGGCAAACCCAAGAAAATATATTTTCGTTAAGCAAAACCAGACAATTTAAAAGTATCATTATAAAGATTTAATTTTTTATAATACATGTAAACACCCACTTTATATTTTCGTCACATATGGGATTTTAGGTAATGAAGAAAAATCAATTTAGGTTTTGAATTCAAAATATCTTCCTGACTGGAACATTTCTCAATGGTTCATGTACAACTCCAAATCAGCAAGAAAATGGCAGCCCCCATGTAAATCAGTCGGAGACGATACCGGGTGTTGGAATATCTTTATTTATACCCTTTCCTGATATCTTATTAGAAAATGATTTAGGCCAATAGGTAGGAATATATTACACCTTCCAATATAAGTAAATTTGTAATCAGGGGTTAATTCTCCTTTAAATCAAAGTTCCCCAGAGCTGTCCTCCCTTTTTTGAAATTTTTGCAAAGGCTGAAAAAATGTCTCCGCCGGGAATCGAACCCGGATCGTTGGCTTAGAACGCCAATGCCTTAATCACTAGACCACGGAGACGGGTTAGTGGTTTCGGCGACACCAGATTCAATTGACCGACAGATTGACAAATCTTCAACCTTATTAATTAATTCCTTTGTCGGGGGCAGGTGAGTTTTGAACAAGACAAGCCGCATGCCTCAGCTGGATCCAAGCGAATGCTTTGAGATACATGTATACATTAGTATAATTATTAACAATATTGTAAGGAAATAACATATACAACAGCTTTTCTTCATATATACTTATTTAGCTCTACATTATGTATTGAGTACTGTTTAGTAGCGAAAGTCGACCAATCCTGACTTATATATATATATATATACATATGTAAATTTAAAAAAAAAACTCATTAAATCGCATTGGTGCAGTACATGGTCGATGGAATATGGAATTGCAATATCATTGAGAAAAGTTCAGCTCTATGATTATATCAGAGAGCACAATGTAAAATGTGAACAATGTATAAAAGAATAATTGAGGCAGACATAAAATGATGAAGTCAGAAATAAAATATATGTTTCAAGCAAGCGGTATCGTTATATTCCGATCATATCTGGCATACAGGATTCACCAATTTGAACTTCTTCTGGAGGAGTTGTAAATGTCAAATTAATAAACAATGCAAGGTCATGCTTTTACAACCAATTTAAACATCCGTATACTTTTAATGGATTGTGCGGACTTGGTAGAACCATTTGGAAGATGAAAAGCAGCCTACAGCGAAAACTCAAGAACATAGTTAAAAAAGAAACAGACAATACCGAAATTTAAAAAATAGAGAAGTTCGCTATGGAATGCGAGACTATAATTATAGTAGCCATCTTCCTCTTGTTGTTGTTCTTTTTCTTACTCTTTCTTATTCCGTTCTATTAGCTATTATAGGTTGCATTTTCTACTCTCATACAGGTTTTTCAGCAGCCACAGCATATCATGTCATAGAGCTGCTTGCGTATATACCCAACTGGATAATCGTTGTCCTTTGATACCGTATTTTTTATTCTGAGAAAAAAAAAATGAAAATCATTTTTTATGCAATAATTTGTGGTTGTTGCTTAAAATGCTTACGGCTGAAAAGAAGTGGATATCCTAAGAATATGCTTATGGATATTTATGACTGGGGCGGATCCAGGATTTAAAAAAAGGGGGAGGGGCAGTTTTTGTGTACTCAAGCTATGCCACGGGGGGGGGGGGGGGGGGGGGGGCCGATTTTGCCCCCTTCATCCGCCATTCAGTCAGGAATTTGATGCAAACATAATGTTAATGACTTCATTTAAACCAATTTAGAATATGATCCGAATAATGTTTCAATCATTAATTATTCTCTAGAGATATGACCACTGCTACAAAAATGTGAAAAATGACAAAAGAAATTCGCGAATAAATTGTTTGTTTGAAACAGGGAATTTTGATCATGTTTGCATTAATCCTTGCAGTTTGTACATTATTATTTAGAATATTGGGAGTTTGTAAATGTGAAACGCAGCACGTTGCATGGCCACGTTTCACAACCAATTTCCGTATCAATGTATTAATCTTCTGTCAGAGATAAAGGCATGCAATTTCTGCATTATAAATAATCAAATAAAAAAGTCTTAACAGAATTTTTTTAAAAATGAGCTCAATATACAAAGATGACGAAAGGTCACTATGAATACGATCGCAGGTCATGCATTGTACACCATAGGCACAGAAAGTATTCTCTTAAAATATCACGTAACTCATACAATATTTAAAAAGCTAATGGTATTGACATCCTTTTGCATCAACCTATAATCTATGGACAGCCATTCCCAATGACACCTCTAGTTTCAAAATATCGTAGCAGAATTCGGTACTCAGCGGCTTAAGGTTTGATTATCCCCTTCTGCATGTTCTTGGCGGGAAGGAGTTATATTATGTAGGCGGCCTTGATCATGGAGACACTCCTCGTTCGTCAGACGATGCCAGAGACATGTCCTGGCTAATTTGTGAAGGCTAGCTTTTGTTGTCTTTACACCGGTTATAGAACTTAAGTGACTTTGTCAGAGCAAGACGGATTAACAGATCTTGTTTTTGAAACACGAGATAGAAGACTGGAGTTTGAAGTGAAGTTAGAAGTGAAGAATAACAATGACGTGATACCAAGCAGCATAAACATCATCTTCAATCGAATTTTACTTTCATGTGATCTCACTAGAGCCGTGCCCGTCATAATAGTGACATCTTCCTCCTTCTGTCTCTGTCTCCATCACTCTCTCCCTTCTCCCTCTTTCTCTCCCCTTCTCCCCTCTTTCTCTCCATCCCTTTCTCTCTTCCTCTCCTCCTCATCTTCCCTCTATCTCTCTTTCTCTCGAAATCCGTCACCTTCTCGCTTTGTAGAATATAATAAATTCTAGAATAAAAGAGGAAAATTGAATGTTAGAAAAAACAACAAATGCCGAAATATGAAATGAATAACAGAAATCGACAAGATAAAACAACCTTTTGAACACCTTTTGATAGCAGCAGTAGTAGCAGTAGTCACAATAATAAGAAAAATGATGATTATGATGATTATGTTGATAATAAAGATAATAATAATAATTATATTAATAATAACAACCACAATTATAATAATAATAATCATCATTAAAAAAAATAAAATAATAATGTATAATATTGAGGAATGGTTACCGATAGGTAGGACATATCTGCTCTATAAGGGTATAAATTCAAAGCAGGCTAAGAATACTTGCCTCAATACGATGTACAAGTTTCTCACATCGACGCTTGCAAAGCACATTGAACGGCATATCGATGACAATGGTATAACGGAGGCCACTCAGAAAATGATGTCACAAAGGAAGAAAGGATGCAAAGACCACTTGATGACAAATAAAGCTATTACAGGGAATGGTCGACAACGACAAGCCAATCTATCAATGGCATGAATATATGACCAAAAGGCATTCGATAGTGTACTACACAGTTGGATCATCAAGGTTCTGGAAATATATCGTATCAGTCCAATGATCATGAAGTGCATTTCTGAAACCATGAATCTGTGGAAGACTACTTTGACCCTAACCACAGATGCAGGCTCGATGTCAGTAGATGGAGTCAGAATCAAGAGAGGAATATTTCAAGGAAATTCATTGTCTTCTCTACTTTTCTGCCTGGCACCTTTTCCCGTATGCTCCCTCCTGCAAGACACATATTATAGGTACAGACACTGTGAACACGATGACAAAGGGAGCAGACAAAATATACAGCTCCTCATTGTACCCTCCACAATTGCTCTGCTAGACAAAAGAACATCCACTTCATGTAAAATAAGTAGAACAGGTGAATATGCATGTGACACCTGTTCTACATACTTTTACATAATAGCAATCAAGGGATGTTCTTTTGTCTACCAGACCAATTGTGGAAGGTACAATGGGGAGCTGTATATTTTTTCCGCTTCTTTGTTCGCCATGTTCATAGTGAGATACATAAGAAATCATGTTCAGCAACAGTGAACCATTTGATATACATGGACGATATCAAGCTCTGAGTGACGACGAACGTATAAATTGATAACCGTGACACAATTTACCGACGACATCCATATGAGATTTGTTATCGACAAAAGATTACAATACCTCGAGGAAGGAAGGTCGAAACGGGTAACATGTCTCTACCGGATGAGGAAGGTTCAATCTAGCTGACAAATGAATCAACCTGCAAGTGTCTTGGTATAGTAGAGAATGGTATCATCAACCATAACGCAATGAAAGAGAAGGCAAAGTTAACGTACAAACGAAGATTGACCAATCCTAATATCAGAACTGAATGCTAAGAACAAGATCAAGGCGATAAATACACTTGCGACACCTATATTCCCTTATAAAAAATACCATGGTAATACTATCGTATTTCATGGTATTACCGCCATAATACCACGAAAACATGCTAAATCCGTGGTACACATCGTATTGCCACAGTATTACTACGAAAAACATTGTATATTCATAGTATTTGCATCGTGTACCATGAAAAGCATGGTACATTCATAGTATTTTCATCTTGACAATGGGTAACGCGGTAAATTCATGGTACTTTCACAGTAATACCTTCCCAATTTACCGCGGTATTACCATGGTATTACCATGGTACTTTTTTGTAAGGGTTAAGATACAGCTTTGGCATAGTAAATTGGAGACCAGCAGACCTATGTGAGTTGGATGTACTTACTAGAAAAATACTGACGATGCACATAATACCGATCATCCCAAAGCAGCAGTCGAAAGATTATATCTCCCCCGTGATCTTGGATGAAGGGGGCTGCAGCGAATTGAGATGGAGTGGAACATCTAGCAAACTACATGTACCTACCTAACCCTTGTGTTCTGAGCAGTATGTCTCATGCTCAAGGATTCTGGGAAAAACACCAGGCGACACTACTGCATGGTGAGACAGAGAGAGTCAAACTGAAATGCTCGATGGAACGAGAAATAGAAGAAAAACTGCAGGCAAACATGTCCACGGCCATCGTGAGAAACAATCACATCGCAGTTTGTCAACAGAAAGGACACCCATAAATGGTTGAAGTCTGCTGGTCTAAAAGTTTAAATAGAGGGCTTTATATTTGCCATACAAGATCAGGTCATGGTGGACAGAACTCTGGCATATGAGAAGTCAATCCTCCGGCCAGACATTGATGACACATGCATAATGTGTGGTAAAGAACCTGAAACGCTGATGCATTTGGTGTCAGGATGCCCCATCTTGGCTCAAACAGAACATATCAGCCGACATGATGCTATTGCCAAACTTATCCATTGGCAAATACTGCGAGATCGAGGAAATGAAATCTGTGATCATCCACGATTACCTGGCCAATGAAAGTACAATATATTGGAAGTTTGGTAGACAGAACCGTTAACTGCAACAAGCCAGACATCGTCATTAGAGAGGGAAATAAAGTTAATGTTATCCAAGTGTCCGTCCCCCATGACATCAACATTGCAGTCAAGGAAAGAGACAAACGACATGTAAATACCAAGACCCAGGGATAGAGATAGAGAGAACGTGGAACGTCAAAGCAGAGGTGACCCCACTAATTTAGTGCTAATCATCGGATACACAGGCATGGTGTAGAAGGAACGGAACTGAACATCTCATCACCAAGATCTATCCGAAGCTACGAGCCTACGACCTGCGAAAAACAGCTATATTCATTAAGAAAACACTCGGACAGTAAAACAATATAATAGAAAGTTGCACTTGACAGCACTTGGTGCTTTTTGTTAAAGCAAAGTCTTTCTTGAATATACGGACTTGATCCTGTTTTCTGTTATTTCAGAATAATAATAATAGTAATACTAATGATAATGGTAATAATAATGAAAATAATAATGAAATACGTTCCTGTATAAGGCATATCACATTGCGATTTAGCGTCTCTGAGCGCTTCCAAAGGACTTGGATATTATCATGATTATTATCCTGCTTTAGCTCCGGCAGTCGTTACCATGCAGCGCACAGGCCCTTTTTGAAGGAACAAATCCTACCAGGTACCAATTAACCCGTTGTCTCCATCCCCATAGGCATAATACAGGAACTACCCGGTCCCCATTGACAATGGGAACAGTGTGAGAGACAACTGCAGATAAATATAACGTCTAAGGGCCTACGCACCGGGCCGAGATTCGAACCTTCAATATTTTGATTTTGACCACGGTGCTCCCATTTAATATGACGCTTTTATGTAGTAAGTACAAAAACTAAAGTTTAAGTATAGAAGATAAAAAGATCTGAAATGGGCAGGTGGGAAAATACATTGGCACGTAAGACACCAATATTTGCCGCAACTGAGCAGGAATTACATGTTCGGACGTCGATATACTATTACATCCATTAAGAGCAACCTGAGTAGGAAGTATCTGGTTGCCATGTTTTCAATGTGTAAATGGCACTGGATATGTAAGTGAGATCATGTCACTGTTTCGGGGTTACGTTTGATCTTCGTATTTGTCCGACACAAAATCGATTTATTTTCTTTTTTTTTTGTATTCCTTTTTATAAAATATTGTTTCAGGCATGTCCTAACTCAACCATGTTCTTGAAATGTGATATCGCACAAGGAGAAGAGACACCGCCGATCTGAGTTCAATTAAGGTGCTTTATCGAAGTTACTTGGATGAATCTAAGAGAGTGAAGTTACCCCTCTTCTTTAGTTTGTGTCTTTGAAACAATGTGGGGAACTATTGCTACAGTCACACTTTTGCGTTAAGTCTAGCTGCAAGCAACGCAAGGTCATTTGTGAGACACGGTGTGGGGACGTGGCTATTCCTTAGCATTTACGGAATCTACGTGGCCGTTACGTAGTGTAAGTTTTAAAATGTTGAAAATATTTAAGATCAGCCCTGTTTACTGACGAGGCTGTTACGTGCCCCCCCCCCCCCCTACGTGGCGTTACGCGGCCTTTACGAGGCAGACACGGGTTGTGTGTTAACATTCCCCTCCGCACAGACGAAGGCTGTGCGTTCCAGTGGAAAACAGCTAGGTTACAGTGGACAAAACCCGTCCCTCGGATACGCTGTTAAATGGAGGATCCGCTTGTAGAAGAGTCAACATTGATGTCCGTTAAGAAGCCACTGCACTCTCCGTATTAGAGTAGGAGAAAACCCCGGTGTTGTAGTACACCTGCACATCGCATCGCAATCAGTTATACCGGGAGGAGAGACCTGGTGGTCGCAGTGATTCAGTTCACTTTTCCCTTCCCGGGCCCAGGTGACGCCAAATACTTAAAATACTTAACAATACTAACTTTTTGAAAGGTCTCAATTCGTCTTGTGGGTTGTTATCGTGTGGCTTACGGCAGCTACATGGTTTAAAAAACAACAACAACGAAATATAGGACCTACGTGGCGCTTGATACCGCTAGGCTTTACGTGAATGTGTGACTGTAGCATAAGACTTGCACCTGTGAAATGTAAGGTGAGCCTGGCGGTGCGCTTCCCAACATTATTAGAAACGTATCTCACCGCCGACACCAAAATGATTTTATTGTGAGATCTAAACTTGTAACATTTCAATTATCAATTAGTAGCGGTGATTGCGTCGTCTCTAGTTTCATACTTGGACATTTTTCCTCGTAGAAAATGCAAACTGTATTCGCCCTTTCATTTTCTCTCTTTTCATGTCTCTCTTTTTACGTGTCATTGTCTCTTATTCTTATTGTACCATAGTAAAAAAAAACCAGTGTCATTCCCATTGTATCGTTTTATCACTAGCAGTTATTCTTAGTTCTAAGGCTACATTTCTGCTCCTAGAAAATGCAAAATATCACAGTCTCCTTCTCTCTTTTCTTAATGATTATGTCTTGGTCTCTCTTCACTTTGTGTCGTAGTAAAAGCGGTGTTATTCCTATTACTGTTTTACTAACAGCATGATGTTTCCATGGTTACGCTGGAAGAAGACCAATTCCACCATCCCATCGCGATATGTGGGTCGTAGTGTGAATGGGGCTCTTGAAAGTGACATTTATTACCACGTATAAAATACCAAAGTTCCTCTTTTCGAATTTTCACTTTATTTCACCTGTTGTATCTTCTATTTTAAAAAAAAATACATTTTCAGTAAAACTTAACCCAACGAACAAGCATGTTGCCTTTTTACCCGGTATTTGTATTTTTTCCCTTCAGAATGCTGACATTTTCACATGCTTCCAGGAGTAAAATAAACGTGAATTCACTGCTATTCATCAAAAACCCTTTCCTCCTTATTGTCACCATCCATCATTATGTCTAAACTTGTTAGTTCAAGGTCGTTTGATATATCCTGTTTGCATGTCACCAATGACAAAGATCAGTCTTCACAATACATATCAATATCCCACCGATGCCACCATATGTATTACATACGGGCGTAAATCCCGGGGATGGGGGTATACATCCCCCAGAGGGAGGGGGGGGGGGGCTGGGTAGCCTGTACACATAATTCCTATACTTTTCAAGGAAAAAACACAAAATCAATCATTTTTTAGAAATATTGGCAAAATTAATATATTAAGTAAATTTCATGGTTTCGAAATTTCGCTTTAATTTCTATCAAAATATACTAAAACACCTAAAATGGATCCGATTTTTTTTTTCTTCAAAACTAAATATCTCTATTATGATTGTGTTTTCCTTGAATGCAAATCTCGGCGCCTGCTTACGATCACCCCCGCCCCCTTCTCCGCCCATTGATTCCTCGGAACGGATTATTGCCACTGGTATTACAGCGCTTTGCTTAAATCGCGCCGTTTCTCCGTATTCCCTATATCCTGTATATCTGCAAAGTAATGTCCCATCGTGGGAGTTCTCCCATAATAGGTCACGTGATGTAACCTGTCCTATTAGATATCCATCGCGTGAGATCATCCGTACGAAAAGTTGCTACCATGGTAACGTACATGAAGATATTGTGTAAATTTCTGAACGCGCCAATGGTCAGAGCAGATGAAGCGAACTTTATATGAAAGAAGGGTAACGTCGGGGCAGTGAAAGGGTATGTAAATACCCCGTGAAGTTTATGTTAGCTTTCAAATTAACATTGAACTAAAGTATACAAAATGAACATATAAGAAACTGCGCAGCAATGCATGTCGGATGAAAGGGCTGAAAAATCTTTGTGTTTTATCAGGTTCATAATTCAGTATATCTTACTGATCTGTCATCTGACTTACGTAACATATTATTGACACTGGACAAATTATCACTGAATACACTCATGGAAATTTTTTTATGTGTAATTCGTTTCTATTACATTTTTAGAACAATCTTAAGCAAGATAATTATACTAGTATTCCTAAGAACTCTATGTACATTAGTGTCTGTCATGGTGCCAAAATTAATGATGCAAAGAGATGAAATATCTGTTTTTTATATCGCCTAATAATCGGATTTTGCGAGACCCTCTCCTCTCGTCTTCCTTAATTTCCCTTTATCCAAATTCCCCTCTGTCTTATATCTGCAATAGGCATCGCGATGGTACTATTCTTATTAAATGAAGAAGCTTAATGGGAGGAATTTTTAATTTTGTAAACAAATTTCTAGGCATTACTTCCAGTGTTAAAGATCGTGTGCTCGATCTGTAATGAATATTAGAAGTCAGACAAAATTGGAACCAGCGGGATTCGAACCTGTCATCTACTGCTTGCCGGGTAGCAACTTTACCACCAGGCTATTCTGGTTCCCGGCCAAGTCAAGATGAACTGGAATCAAATACCCAAGATCCCCTTCTGTCTGACTCATTATTATTCAACGGCACTATTCTTATCAAAGCTTGTATGCGCATTAATATCTGAAATTTCATGCCGCCAAACCGTCATGGTTCTAACAGAAAAAGTGATGTCGCCTAATATCCGAATGATGGGTGTGGGGAGGGTGTTCCATCTAATAAGCTAACATCCACTCAAATACAAGGTCCGTAACATCAGACGATAGTTGTACTATTTTCCAGTCATTTCCTTCCCTTATCCTGCCATACCATACACTCAAAGAGTGCCTAAAGGGTCATCCCTATACGGAGCCGTAAACCATCTGACAAATTGCCCGGGGCCCGGTGAGATGCGCAGTAGGCGTACTCAATTTTCATAAGCATTTGTGACATTGTTTGGAGTGCAGAACCAGCCTTTTTTAGTCTAGTAGTAGGAAGAGGAGCTCCCGTATATCCTGGAGTTTGGTAATCCTTGGTAATCCTTATACTGTCAAGTTAGTGAATCTATATGATTCCATTGCAAAATCGTGTACCATGGAGTAAAAAACAAATGGCAAATTCGAAGGTCACCTTTGATCATTTTGTGAAATTCGATGATAATTATATCTGTTAGCAGTAGCGGATCGGGGGGGGGGGGGCACATCCGGCCCGTGCCCCCCTTTTTTAAAGAAAAATATGCATTTTTACCATAAAGGATCCGCCCTTTTTTTATTGTGCCACCCCTTTTAGAATGATTTTGATTTTTTTTGTTGCTTGTCAGAGAATTATGGAGGGCAACTGGACCCCATAACCCCCAAATGAGCGAATTTTGGAGGTCTGGCGAAATCTCACCATAACTCATTGGCCCGTATTCTGAACTCCGGTTTAACTTAAACCATGGTCTAAAAGTGTGGTTTAACTATGGGCAGCCAAATGTGACACAAATCTCTAACAGTAGATATTCAATTTATCAGCATTTTTGGTACTCAAACTTTTAAGAACTGTACAATAAATTTCTTGACCATTAAAGCATGAGACCAGAATCCAATAAACATAAGGAACATACAGTGTAAACAAAGTTTTGAAATTTTTGGCTACCCATAGTTAAACCACAGATTTAAACCATGGTTTAAGTTAAACCGGAGTTCAGAATACGGGCCATTCTCTTTAAATTGCCTGTTTGTCTTTGGGGAAATAGAATTGCGAGTACAAATATTGTTTCTCAACCTTGTTCTACCTATTATTATGCATAAATCAATTTAGGTTTTGCGCATCTCTTATATCTGATTATTAGCCTTGACATACTGTTATATGAGAATCATGAAACTAGCTCAACATATATATAAATTTAATTTCACTGTGCTTTGTTATGCTATAGGCTATCGTTAAAAAAGACCTTTTTGTCTTTGGGGAAATAAAAGTGCGAGTACAAATATTGTTTCTCAACCTTGTGCAACATATTATTATTCACCATAGGTTTTCCACTTATCTTATCTGATATTATACCATGAAGCCTCATGGTTATTTGTGTTGACTTCTATGCAAACTGGTATTTGAAAGTCATAAACCCAAATATTTCAGATATAGTGTACCTATGCTTTGCCTATTTCTGTTACGAACATTGTATCTCGACCGTGTGCAACCTTATTCAAATGTCGGTTTGGGTTTTACACTTATATTATCCGAAATGAGCTTTGAAGCCATTTGGTTATTCGAAATCGAAATGATATATGAACATCATGAAGTTGACATGTTTCTTATATAGTGTTCCTACGCTTCGTTGTGCCCATTTCATTGTGGTTGAATAGAATTAAGAACACATACGTATTGAAATCTTTTGCAACTTTTTCTTTTTAACACGTTAACTATGTAGGATTTGTCTTTTATCACATAATCATTAGCCTTGAAGCTATTTCTTTCTTTGTTTTAAATCTATGTCAACTGACTGATATACTAGAATCATCATATGGAAATAAATAAAAAATATTTATGTTACAAAATGTACATTTACTGACACCCCCTTTATTTCCAACACGCTTTACACCAAACACCTCCAATAAAAATATGACTGGGTCCTGATATCAGACAATTAAACCCATGATAAATCTAATGAATAAATATAGAATGTTTTCTTTCAACAAAATCCCAGGTTGGAATATTCATCAATCACAAACTTTTGGCACAAATTCATCACAAATATATATATGAATAGCAATGAACAAAAGTCAATAATTTAGAGAAACAAAGACCTCAAAATATTGGACGTTATACATGCTATACATTTTCTTATTTTTTTTCTTCATAATGGAATATATAAGTAACGTATAAGATCCATAATTTGGCCAAAGGTGTTTCAGTTTTAAGAGTAATACCTCAAACTCCGTGTGTGTGTGTGTGTGTGCGCGTGCGCGCACACACACATGTGTGTGTGCGTGTGTGTGAGTGTGTGCCTGTCAAACAGGACGAGAGCGAGAGAGAGAGAGAGAGTAAGAGAGAGAAATACGAGGAGAAACATTTTTTTGGAAGGGTAAGAGGGCTGGGGGAGGGGGTGATTCCCGCAATAGAAAGAAAGAAAAACATAAACAATATGACGCCGTGAAAGCTGCATCTATTTTAATCAAGTAAAATGTGTATTAAAAAAGGCTCGAACTTTAAGAGTTCGACCCAACCCATGATTCTAATAGAATGCGACCAAGCGATTTCAATAATCCACATAATGCCAACTGGACTGGCAGAATGCCTCAACAATTCCGCTCATCCGCATGCCTTTCTCAGCAATCCCCTTTGACAACAAGGCACACAACTCTCCTAGAAATAAGATGCAAATTCGAAATTATGCCCAAATTGTTTTATTTTCAGCCGATTTCTGTTGACACTTGGTGACCTTCGATGCTTGTACTCGGCTCTGTAAACTATGTCAACTAAATACAACCTTTTGCCGAAAATACCAAAATATTCAAACTCCGTCTTCGCTTGAATTTCGATGAGAATTCGACCCTCAAACGTTGCATTTCTGTTTCGTTTGTTAAGAGCCGGAAGAACATTAAAATCCTATACTTTAAAGGATTCGGTAACTCTGTGGAGGCTTGATTTAATAAATTGTTGAATTCTGATATCTTTCTTGTATAATGATGTTCAGAATGATAAATAAATAGCCAGGCATAGAAAGGTTTTCAAATATATAATTCTATTATTAAGATACGGTATCTATGTCTGAATACTCCCATTTACGAAAGCGTATGGCCATACGCTTTAGTCTAACACTGAGTCTATGGGGGAAAATGAGTCTGGCATTTCCGGTCACTTGCATATGCTTACTTTTGTGAAGGACATGATGATTTTGAAGTGCTTTTTCCCCCCTGGGCTTCATTTTTACACCATATTACAAACACTGATAGTATGTAAGGCCAGGCAGCTCAGATTTTATCAGGCCTCTACAAAGTTACCAAATCACTTTAACACAGAGTTAAGACCATTGCTGATCTCAAGAGACGTTTTTATAAAAAGCTACTTTGCCTTGTCTGAAAGTTTCACTGCATTCATAAATATTATAAACGATTATTGTTAACCTCTCCCACATGTCTTACTAATTTGACTATATAGCGTTGGGATATGATAAGTATGTATGTGACAAGATATGTATATCCAAAGAATAATGAAATGCATATACATAGGTATCCATGTATAGAAAGCTTTGACACAGAAGATAAACGAAGGACATTTGGGTTATCAAAAAAATGAATCTCTTGACTGAATCGCAAATTTTGTACTATTCATTTATATTGGAACAGGGAAACTAATTTCGGTTTTTTAGTTTCATTTTCTCTTGCGTGCTCTGTTCAGAGATGGCACAGAATTCGTAGAGACAACGAAGAAATGGAAAAGGTCCAATGTAACAAGTGACACCGTTTTGTATAATGAATAAACTTTACGTTACGTTGCCCGATATACTGAATGTGCATATATTGTGACCAATACGTCTTGGAACCCCAACCATCCATACAAAATGCCCTGTGATGTGGGAATCAGTCGCATTTTCTTCTGTTCACTTATTTTCCGATCTCTTTTTCTCTCCTCTGAGTCCTCTGTTTCTATCTATGTTTTCCGTTTCACCATTAACAGGGGAGCATGTGCTCTTAAGGTCTTTGTGCAAATCTCGCCATCTCTTTTGTGGTAATGAATTAAAAGGATAGACTAACAAATTTACTATTACACCTCTTTTGTACTATTAAGTTATATTGGAACAGGGCAATTAATTTCGTTTTTTTTAAAGTATTAATTCATTTTGTGTGCTCTATTCAGAGACACAGAGAATTTTTAGAGACAACGAAGAAATTGAAAAGGTATACATCGAACAAGTGACGCCCTTTTGCATTATGAATAAACTTCACGTTTAATTGCCCGATGTACTGAATGTGCATATATTGTGACCAATACGTCTTGGAACCCCAACCACCCATACAAAATGCCCTGTGATGTCGGAATCAGTCGCATTTTCTTCTGTTCACATTTTATATATCTTTTTCTCTCCTCTGCGTCCTCTCTTTCTCTCTTCGTTTTCCTTTTCACCATTAAAAGGGGAGCGATGTGCCCTTGAGGTCTTCGTGCAAATCTCGCTACCTCTTTTGTGGAAATGAATTGAAAGGAGAGAATAACAGATTAACCAATACACGTTGAATTTTTTAGAGAAATGGGGGAAAAACCCAACTACTGAATTTTCAACCGAACTACGCTTTAGAAGGTGCAGTCATATTCTGTCAATAAGACAGATGCGCCCTTTGAAAAGAGCTGTTTTAGAAATTTGACCAATTTCTGAGAGTGATTATTACAGATCCACGTGACATTTTGGAAGTCAGAGCGAAATAGGGATGCAAAGCTTTATGCGTATCCCCAATGGAATTCTGCTCAATAATATAGGCATCTGGGTCAAAGAAACATATGCTGAGCAAATAGAAAATCTCAAAGCCAAATAAGAAAGCCAACCAGAAGCTTGTCTGTCTTCTCTCTAATGTGAATTGATCTGTAGAGATTTATGAGATAATACAAATCTTTGTCACTTTACAAGACGACACTTTAACGCACTATCAAGATTATACCTCAGTCACACCTCCCGACCGATTCCACGTACGTACAGCGACTCCCCCCAACCGATGTTTTCGCCATTCGGAAAATTGTTAAGTTACATGCCGTTTTTTCCCGAAGGTTCATAATTCCGAACGTTCGTTTTCCCGAAGGTCCGTATATTTCCGAAGGTTTGTTACTCCGACGGTTCGCAATTACAAAAATGAAATAGGTTCATAATTCGAAAAAGGAAATGGGGTTCATATTTCCGAAGGTTCGTAATTCCGAATAGTTATGTAGGGCTCTATTGCATTTTCGGAATCATGAACCTTCGGAATTATGAACCCTTTTTCATTTTCGGAATTACGAACCCTATTTCATTTTCGGAATTACGAACCTTTGGAATAACGAACGTTCGGAGTAATGCATCAAATGTACGGATATATGAACCTTTTTCATTTTCTGGAATTATGAACCCCCTGCTATTGGAAGTTTATATTTCGGAATTACGAACCTTCGGAATTATGAACCTTTGGAATTATGAACCTTCTGAAAAACGAACCCTTGGAAAAACGAGTACCCCCCGTCTTGTCGATGTGACAGGGGTATTAAATCGAAGAGTGTCAGTATTATGTACATTAACGCAGGTGATGCATGTTTAACATGGAAATGTATCGTCTGCTGAAAGTCAACTAGCCAGAATACCACGATGATTTCAAAATAAATACACATATAATTGAAATTTAAGTGAATCTGTTATTAAGATTTGTATAATGTATGCAGATCATTGAATGTTTTCAGTTTGTGTCTCTTGATTAATGGATTGGAAATAGGATCTCTGCAGAACAACACCATTAGTTTGTGTTTTCGTAATCACGGGAAGATAAAAACCACCAGAATACTGAGTTCGAGTATTCTAAATTACATTTAGAGTGTTAGCAAAATGGATTCGGCTTAGAAACCGCAATGGCACCCTAAAGGCACGGAGCATAGGAGCTGGGGGAGGGAAATCCTCTTACCCTTGTCACGAAAGTGCAAATATTTCTTTCCTGCAACCCTCTTTTTATTTTTGAAAATCTCATTCTAATGTTGATTATATTTTACACACAAAGCAGGTTTTTGAAGCTTCGTGAAATCTAATTCCTAACGATAATACGACCGAAAGATGTCAGATGTTATGGCATTAGAGGCATTTATCTGTATTGGTTTGATAATTATCTAAATAATCATAAACAATTTGTTGTTTTTGATCAACAGTCTTCACATTTATGTAATATTACAACCGGAATTCCTCAAGGGAGTATCCTTGGTCACATTGTTTTTATTATTCGTCAATGATCTTCATTATGTTTCCAGTAAACTGACATATATCCTATTTGCCGATGACACAAATATGCTTTTATCTGGTAAATATGTTCAGCAATTGAATAGAGATTTAAAAATAGAAATGGAGAAGGTTTCTGGCTGGTTTAATGCCAATAAATTAAAGGTGAACATGAATAAATCTAATTATATGGTGTTTAACGACAGAAACTTCATTTTGACTTTGATGAGTTACGTGTGCAATTTAATGACGAATACTAATCCAGAGTATGTTCGACAAATTTTTGGGGAATATTCATAGATGATGGTTTAAACTAGAAATTACATTGCCTCTAAGATTTCAAGTGCAATCGGTGTTCTTCATGCTGTACATAAACTATTTCCTCTACGAATATTATGCATCATGATCTGTACAATACAATGTTACTTCCCTTCTTGTCTTTGTAAATATTGTTTGGGGTAACTGCTCAGTGACCCTCTCAGTGATCATCTTACCTAGAACATACTGTACCCCTATTTAAACAGATGAATATTTTAAATGTCAATTCTATATATTTTATGCAGCTGGGTCAATTCATGTTTTAGTATAAACACAATAACTTGCCATCTGTCTTTGATGACATTTTTTTACCCAATTCTTCTATTCATTCATATGCTAAAAGAGGAATGCAAGCGATTTTCGTATACCCTTCAGGGGCGGATCCAGGATTTTGTATAAGGGGGGGGGGGCACACAAATGCAGGTTTGTCAACATTTGGAAAAGGGAGACCCGTATTTTTTGGTCTCGCCAGCTCTCAAAAAATCGCTCAGTGATTTTTTTTTTTTTTTGGGGGGGGGGGGGATGGCGACGAAAAATTTTTCCCGCCAGGTCTCCAAAATTCGCTCAGTGGGGGGGGGGGGGGGGGTTATGGGGTCCAGTTTCCCTCCATAATTCTCTGACAAGCAAAAAACAAAATCGAAATAAGGGCTGATCCTTTATGGTCAAAATGCATAATTTTCTTCCAAGGGGGGGGGGGGGGCACGGGCCGGATATCCCCCCCCCCCCCTAGATCCGCCACTGCCCTTAGCTAAGACCTCTTTCCAACAAAAAAAAAACAATACCCTTCAGTGGGCCCATATTATGGAGTCATCTTCCACCTGAAATAAAAAAAATGTTGTTCATTGTATTCATTTAAGGCGAAGTTAAGATTATTCCTGATAAACAATCCATCATTTATGTATAGGTACATGTATCTGTTTTTACGATCTTTTCCTCCCTCTTCTTCTTCATTATTGGAACCACCTCGTTATTTGACCTTAAACTTATTTCTGAATTGTACATTTTGTTTGTTACTGTCGGTGGTCCTGGACAAATCATTTTTTATTTTTTGACTACCACTTCTGCATTTGCTGTTTTTCTTTCAAAACATACATTCTTTACATGGATTCGCTTTTATAGAGTCACGTTTACTTTTTATTGTATGCATGTGGTTTCATTGTATGTATTATCTTTATATGTATATGTTTGGCATCTGCGGAAATAAAATTGAATTGAACTGAAGATAAAAGATAAACTTGCAGCATCGAAATTAGCTTTGACATGGTAGAACATTTCTAACGTCACTCGCATGACTCACGTAGCACGCGCAACCCAGTCACCATCCCAGCTATATGAATTACACTTGTGGAGATGTCTTAATTCAATCTCGCAGAAGGCTCGCTTTTATACCTCGTTCATTAGTGGAATAATTTTTCCGATACGACCTTGGGGAGCCACCATATTGCAAAAAGACGTCACTTCGTGTTTAACCAAGCCAATATCAATCGCTTAAGAAAATTTCTCTCAATTTGAGTAAATGATTCTTGCGAGGATCAGTTTCAATTGTTGCCCATACCTATGGTGAAGAGGATGAAAATCCTGTGCTTGTCACGAACACGCATTTTTTCTTCTGTTTTGTCGTTGACTGTACAGTATCGAGTGTTTTTGCCTTTTGAGTATAGACGATATTTTAGGCTTCGAACCGATGAAAGTTGTATTTAAAGCTTCCACGAATTAACGAGAGTGCACTCTCTTTTTTCAATGATACAGTACTTTG
The DNA here is from genome assembly GCA_025617745.1 of Heliocidaris erythrogramma. NCBI lineage: Eukaryota > Metazoa > Echinodermata > Echinoidea > Camarodonta > Echinometridae > Heliocidaris > Heliocidaris erythrogramma. The sequence continues at coordinate 41,822,334 of CM046864.1, read as the reverse complement.
AATTGAGAAATCATGAACAATATATAAGTAAAATAAATTTATGATTATGTATGTGTGCGTTTCACTTTCTGTGTGTGTGTGTGTGGGCTGACATAGATTCAGTTGTGGGGTACAGAGAACAATAGAGCACAATGATGGCCTTTATTCCGTCATGCTTGTGGGGTACAGAATACAATAGGAAAAGTGCTTGCGGGGTACAAAATACAATAGGAGAAGTGCTTGCGGGGTACAAAATACAATAGGAGAAAACAATACAGTTCCCCACAAATCAATGTGTGTGTGTGTGTGTGTGTGTGTGTGTGCGTGCGTGTGTGACAAACATACTAGATTATATTATCATCCATAGGTCCACCACAAAACTTTATATGGTAATATTGAGGGCATGAATTAAGTATTCTAAATGTGGAGGAAACATGTGGCAGCATAAAACCTTCTCTTTTTTTAAATGCAAATTTATCCAAGATATTTTTCTCTGTTTCACTTTGCAATAGTAAACGAAAGAGGAAAAGAATGTAAAGGACTGCAATTTAACCGATTTTCATTTAATAATAGTTTGTACACATAAACCTAAGTGAAATACAAATGTTCGGTATAATCTGAAAGGAAAGTAAACTTCCTAACTTTTGTAGAGAAAAAAAATTGTTATAATAGCAATGGCTTAAAGATAAAAACATTGAAAAGTATATATGATTTACATTTTGGTTCAGTCTTGAAAAAAGCAACAATCCCTGGAACAGTTAATCAAATATTTCACTTTCATCAAGCAATTAATGCTCATATTAATAAAGACAGTGCATCCAAGGAAAAAAGCAATTTTACCGTCCATCTTATCATAATATACTTTGTATATTAAAGAATGGGTGATAAAGACAGGAAAACAAAAAGGCAAGCTGCTACACTAAATGTACCAAGTACCGTGCATGTACATCAAGACGGCAACATCGGCAGTATCAGGTGCAACATACTAGTAATCGGCCGTATTCAATCACATTAGATCAAAGGTAATTACTGCAGTAGTGCTTGCATAAATAATAATAATCATATACACTTGTTCGACTGTGTGAAAATATATCATTTATTTAAGAAATAATGATCTCCAGAGAAGATTCAGAATTCAGAAAGTGCATTAATTTTCAACCTCAACGAAAATGAAAGTATGAATCAATGGAAGCCAACAAAGCAGGTTGCGAATGGAAATTTTGTATACGCTGCGATAATTGCTCCGGTGCACCGAACACGTAATCGCGATTATAATTTTCGGACGTCAGGCTATATCCCCCGCGCGTGAAATTGGGCGGTAAAAGGGCACGCACATGCCAACGATCACAGGTGTTCATCCCGTATTAAGCGATCGATTGCCGTACGCATACACGCATCACGTCTTAGCTTCTGTAGCAGAAAGATCATCTCCCGCGTAAGCGAAGACGACCTTCTCAACTATTCGTATAATGGGTCCCTGAGCGCTATTTTAGCGGGCTCTATCGTAGTCAGTAAAATATACACGAGGTGTCGTCTGCAGTACAATTATCTCCAGCGGCGGTATCGCCTTTTTTCATTACACCGGGGACGTTGACAAAACAGCAGAAGATCTGGAAGGTTAATGGAACGGAACATGTCCCTGTGACATCACCCGAACAGAACGATCAAGGTTTCAATCCTGAGTCAAGCGACATTTTTGCGATGTTTGCTGAATCGTAAAAGATAATAAGTCAGGTAATCGATATCCATCGATTCTGTAATCGCTGCCGTCTGATTTGAATATTAGTCCGGCAACCATAGTCTGTCATAGTATCATACGATATCCTATGTTGAGATATTAGCTTAGCAAACATGGTAAAAACACAATATAGGATTCTTAATATTTAGGGAAGTGTGATGACACTGAATTTCATAGAAGTATAGCGGTACAGAAATTGAGATTTGTTTTGGTTTTGATGGAAAGTTCGTTTGCCTTCTTGCACTATCCACATTCTAAAGTTGGTACATTTCAGTTGCCAGTGTTTCTGGGTCAGGCTGGCGTTCTGGTATGTGGATGGGTGATAAGGCAAACATTGGTAAATTTCTCAGATATTTTGGTTCGGTTATAAATGGTAGCATGGTGGAGTTTGTTACTGGGCAGAGCTGTTCCTGGGTGGTTTGTTGCTGTCTGGGATTTTCTAACGTTAATGTACGGGATTATAGGATGGCGATTGGTTGTTGGGAATGAATAATTTGTACTGAATTAGAAATTGCAGACGGTCCAGCTGAGGTATTTATTTTGGGGTTGCTGTTTTCCGGCTTGCTTGCGTGCTTCAGAGCAGAGTTTTTGGAATAGCGAGAGAAAGGCGACAGGTGAGAAACATGCCAAGAGATAGAAAGTGTGTGTGTAAGAAAGGTACGAAAGACGTAGAAAGAGTGAAATGAGAGAGAGCAGAAGAGAAAGCTGCACAAGTGTGAAGAGAACAATGGCAGGTCGGAGAACTCAACCTGGAAAGTCAAATTCGCGGTAAATTAAGTCCTCTTTAACATGCATTAATTATAGGGAGGATTAATCAACCCATGGCGTTGTGGTGATCCGCCCTTTAGAGGTCCGCTATGCGGTATTTTTGGGATATATATAAAAGGAAAAGGAGTTTTGGAAAAAATGCAGTTTTTCGTTCAGCCATTTTGTTTCCTCTGAAGTTTTCGTTTAGCCATTTTGTTTCCTCTGCCAGTTTTACACTTAACCATGCAACTTTAACTTTTTGTTGATTGTCGGTCGGTCCGCCAGCTCAGAGATACAGGATGATTGGTGTTAATTCTTCAATTTGGCTAAATTAAGTTTTGTTAAAATTAATAAACTCGACTTCACAACTCATACAATTCTTGTGTGCTGTAATCCTTCCGTCGTCTTCCATTGCAACGCGTATCTAGGCGAGGTGGTAGGCGGCCACCGGCCTCCTCCCCGGACTGTGCCGTTACAGAAGCTTGACTGTTTGAAACATAATTGAACAAATTGACAGTTCCCTATAATTATATGAAAGTTCCCAAGTCATATCCAGACCTGTGTTTTTGCTGGAAGCGTATACAACTAGCTTCGCTCATGCATCTGCTCCCATTGTTATTTATTTCAAAATTTGCGCAATATTCTCCAAAACATTCATATCAGATTTAGATGCTTAAACGATTTTATAAGGTTAAAGCATTGCGCCGTTTTCGCACAAGGAATTTGTGAAAATTGATCATATTCAGAACAGGAGCTCCCTCCCATCTCATAGACTAAATTCTGAAGATGAATGAAGTATATATCATTGATCCATCTCTAGTTGATGATAATGTCTTTCAATGGCACGTGTTTATTGATATACATCTTGTAAGTTGGTTCACGCTAAGACTCATTTCAGGTCATTTCACGCATTACAAAGACCAAAGAACGTTAAATGATCCAAGTTTACAAGTGTGGTCGGCAGATCAAAACATACAGTTGTTATCATCTATTGCTGTCTGCATCTCCCAAGAGTATTACTCGAATTCAGGAAACAAAAATGATAAATCAATCTGGACAGATCGGAAAAGACGGGACAAAGCATTATCGCATTTTCATGTGTATTCTATACGAGAACTGCCGTTTATGTGTTTTAAAAGCCCATGTCGCAAAAATAGCCAATGCGTATCTCAAAATAGCAATAATTTTAACATGTTTGTTTTGACATATAAGTGACACAAACTACTAACGTGACGATTTCAGCAACAACAAGATAAATACCAAGAAAACAAAATATGAGACCCTGTTTTTACTCTGGGATAGTATAGGATGAGTACTACAGCATTTCGTATGTGGTGACAGTTTAATAAGTTATGATAGAATCTAATGAAGAAATGGAAATTACTCTGGAGGGAAGTAATTTGGAAACGCATGCATTGGCCCAAATTCACGAAAGAGGTTTAGCTATAACCCGTGGTTTAAGCCTCCATAAGCGTAGTACGCACATGTCCTTATATACATATATATATATATATGATAGTAATGCGCTTATTATGTTTATTTACGCTTATTTATGCTTGTATACGCTTATTTTAGTCCACGGCGTAGATTTAAACCATGGTTAGACCATGGTTTAATATAAAACTCTTTCGCGAATTCGGGCCAATGTCTTTGCTTTTCTTCTTTCAAAAGATTTGAATACCCGTCTACACGTTGGAAAGTTGTCTAGATTGAAGTGATTCTGAAAAACACAACCTTTATGTCCAACTTGCAATTCGATTGTAGGTAGGTATGTCAAATAAACTCTTTAAAGTTACTCTAAAATCTTCTTATTTCCTTATAGATCTGCCTTATAGTGCTTGAAACACCATTTCGAATGTTTCAAGGCAGAATGACTTGCCTTAACCGTGTTTCTCATGCTCTTGTGTATATGTTTCTCGTTATCTTTAAATCCGCTAATTAAAGCACCTGAACCTGCATGAATCTACAAATTCCATATCTTCATGGTTAACAAGTTTCCAGAACTTTGAAATTGAATTTCTAGGGAGGAAAAGGTCCTTTAAATGCACACTAATTCTCAAATTTAGTGAAAGTAGTTTCACATCTCCTTGAGATAATTCGCGGATTGCCGAATGCAGTAAAATACAGGTTCGTATATATATTTCATTATCATCCAGTGATTGTAGCAATATGGAATTTATTATAAATCATACCTTTAGTGTATAAGAGAAAATCATAATCATTCCCACCTCTTGAAAAAAGGTGATATTTTTGTGTAGATTGTGCGTGGTCATTTGCACCCGCGGTTTAATCAAAATGTTTTAAATAATTGTTTTGAATGTATTAGCATTTCGTTGAATAATTAATTACAACTAATTTTGAGCTCTGTTAATGAAATGTTATATCCTCTGAAACAGGATTGAAATCCATTTTGAATTGTTTTCATGAAGTCTCTTAGGACCTGAAAAATACTACAAAAATCCCCTGAATTGCTAAAAATCACAATTATGAAAAACATGACTTTTATATGATTATTATTAGAGCACGTCATGTACGCGTTGGAACTTGAACTTAAATTTCCTAAAATTTCCCTTTTTAAACCAATTACTTAGGTATATTAAATTTTCTTCCCAAAGCAAATATATATTTGAAATATTCATTTTCTTTTGATTCTGTGAAAATTCATTTCCCGGCCCCTTTTCACCAGAAATCAATGATAGCTTTGAGGTTAAAGCTATACTCATGCCATGTGTAGGAGTAAGAAATGTTTTCTTGATTGAATATGATATGTTTTACTAATGAATCAAAAATATAACAAATAGTTATGTTTAATACAGGCTGCAAGTCAATAATATCAATAGGGGCTTGAAGCATACTATTGAATGGCTGTTTCTAGGATGAAAAAGAATGCGAACATTGCCCTGTCAGCATCAATTTTATTGGTGCCGTTGATAAGCTTGTTTCATAAAACACACTTATCAATCCATTTTTTCAAATGGACGCCACAACGAGCGAATCTGGGCCAATTGTGAAATATGTTCCTCGAGAAAGATTCTTATTTGCGTTTCAAGAGTAATGTTGTCAAATCTAAGTGCTGAATTAACGACCAAATCAATCTGAAGTATTGAGCATTATGAAAACAAAAGGGCAAAATTGAAATGGGTATATTCCTTTTTAAAATGTAAAAACAACAACAGCAACAACAAAACCACTTTAGTATAATTTGTTTTACTAGGCAACACTCGAAATAACTATGGCCAACCGTTCAAGGTAAATGGAAATTATCTAGACAGTAATGCTATTTTTTAAAACTACTTGTCTCTTTGTGCCCATGCGGAATTTCGATGTTAAGTTTTTCTTGGAAAATCAATTAAGATGGTATTATGAAACATCAAAGCATTCGTAATTTTAATGAGTCGATCCATTATACAATTTTCAACACAGTCTCCTTTGACATTATGCCGTCATAAGCACAGTAAACAGGAGGAAGATGTTTACAGGCTGGCTTAAAGGGCGGAACCAGGATTCCGGGGGTGGGGGGGGGGGTACAAGCAGGAAAAAAACATGGGTTAATCTCCAGGTGATAATTTGCGCCTCTATGTAACTTCAAAAATAATAATTATTCCCGATAGTAATTCTTGAGTTGAGGTAGAGCCAGCGAAATAGGAGAGAGAGAGAGAGAGAGAGAGAGGGGTTAATCATAAAATCTTTCCAAGGAAACTCCATGACATTTTTCCTGTACTGCGCTTTCTTCTCTTTCATAATATGCACCATGTACTTACCAAAAGCTAAATTGTTGTAAAATATTTATGAAATGTCCCTTCTCATTTTCTTAGAGCACATCTTATTAAGTTGTGCGACAGCCTTGCTATTTTGTGTTAATATTTTACTTACTTTATTATATAGGTCGCACGAAATAGTGTGAAGAATAGTCGAGGGACATCTGGGCTCAGCCTCTGCATTTTGTTTTATACCTTGTGGTGGATTGGAAATTGCATTGATTAATTTATTGTCTTTATTCAGCGAGGATAAAACCTTTAGGTGCCACGTCAGGCTCTGATCTGGAAGCGTGCCCTTAGCAAGAAAATAAATATTTATCATAAATCACATTAGTTTTGTGGCCACATGAGCAACTTTTAAAATGAACTCAAGTTCCTTTTCTGTTCTTGTTCAATAATGTTCATAATGTTTGCATTATGAATATTCATGACGACTCCTTGTTCCAATTATGTTATGCATGTTTAAGATATAAAATCCGAGTTTAGAATAATTAATCATTGGAAATATATAGACCGAAATATTGAGCAATACATAGTAATGATACTATTGGTTATCGTAATTGCTGAAAGACTTTAAAACAACAATAACAGCAGGATCTTCTTGCATAAATTCACCAGGCATTGACTCGCCCGAGTCACACTCACACTTTTCAGGTTAAAGCCAATTTGCCAGTTTGTAGTGCTGACGCATTATCAGGAACTCATTTACACCTGGGTGGAGTGTGGCAAACGTAAACTAATGACTTGCCAATGGACACACCTTAGGTACACAACCCAAAATGAGCCCCTTTTATTTTTCGACCCAAAAGGTGCCCGCAAAATGTGCTCCTTACTCTTTGAAATAAAAACAAGTTGTCAGAAAATGTTCCTCTATTTTTAAAATATCCTGGATCCACCCTGCATGGACAATTTATTTGTCGATCCCGTGGTATTGACCGGTTTTTAGCCCGACAAGCGGTCAAGATATATCATTTCACCATCTCAATAACATCTGTTTTGATCGCTGACGAGACTGAATTGATTAGCGACGCCCTAATAAGATCATTTACTATTTTCTTTCGAGAAACAAGATAGCAAATAGCCTCGACCAGGCAACGGTGTTAATTGAGTCAGGTCAACGTTTATTTATTGAATACAAGGTTTACGTCATACTGGATGGGATGAAAAACTTGTGTGGTATTTTTATTTCTCCAGACAGTTTTGATAAAATATATAGTCACTGAACCATACATTCAGCAAAAGGAGGGTATTGGTGTACAGAGATATAAACGAGAAGAGGATAATCATAAAGATGACGGGACAAAATTGATACATTCATGAAGAAACTATGAATATCTGGAAGAGGGATAGAGAGGGGCACGCGCGCGTGCACACACACACACACACACACGCACCCAAAACCCACATACATTCAAACACGCACACTCAGCAGCGAGAAGGGAGAGATGTAGGAGAAGTGTAAACATAAAAATGGTATGAAATTTAAATCTCGTTCATTAGTTAATGCAGTGATGTTGCAAACATTTTCAAGGTGGCAATTTTCTTTCTAATATCAAAGGTAATATTTTTAAGGTTTTGAAAAACGCGGAGGAAAAAAAAAGGGGGGGGGGGATATCTACATTTATAAAGTCTAAGCGCTTTACAGATATATTATTACCCAGGTCATCGGATAGAGGCTTGCCCGCACACACAGTATGCACCTTCTCAATTTCACTGGGGAGCATTCCAGCTAATCCAATCACATCGACTTTCGCATCCTTCCACTTAACACTTAACTAGATGGAGAGGAGCAATGTAGATACATTGCCTTGATAAAGGTCATAAATGACGTGCGGGGGTCGAACCCAGGACTTTCGGATCTCCTGTCAAGCGTTTAAACCACTCGACTACGACACCTCTATATAGATAGTCCTATTATTACAATCTGAAGAGAAAGGAAGGGAAAATAACCTACACTCAACTGTTGAACAAACCTGACGAAGAATCAGAACATGGCAATAGGTGAAATGAAATGAGAACGGGCATACAGATTACAAAAGAACACACAAATATAAGATAACAAAAATACAGACGGAGGGTGTTGATTTTGGTGACATAGATGTTTAAAAACTCACGGCAACTACCACCCACTCGATAAAGATACTGCCATAGCGACTGTCCAGCCCTAGGGATAGACACCTTCCTCCTCGCGAGTCCCTACGGTACATCAGGGGATCGTCTGAAGTTGTTTTATAGATATATCTCTCTTTTGGCCTCAAATCAACAGGATCCAAACAGCATTCTGATACGAAAGTTAAATATGCATTTCTCAAGAGACGGTTTTTGTTGGTGTGTAATTCCATGCTTGCTCTAAGGATGAAGGTTATCGTGTCTTTTCTTTAAAAAAAAATATATCTGTCCGATCGAGGTTCACTCGAAGTACCATCAACTTATCTTTGTCAATGTACATGTTGTCTTTTGAAGAAATATCTGAGTGATACTGTTATTCACCATGTCAAAAAGCGTTCATACAGTTTGGAATAACAATTCGAATATAATATTGGAAAAGATGCTTGGGGTGTCAGACAATGACAGATAAGTCAACAATTTTGCTCCACTGGGATTGACTAGTGGCTAATTGATATTGGGGTAGTTTTGCTTGGGTAATTGTTCGGGCATAATTGTTCTTGAGAGTACTTGTTCGTACCGTTTGTCCTGTGGTAATTATCCGGGGTAGTTTTTCGGGGGATAGTTGCCCGGTGATGGTGGATCATGGTAGTTCTTTAGAAGCAGTTGCCCGGGTGGTTTTTAAGCAGTTAAGGGTGGAAGTCTGATATATTTGTCCGGGGGTAGTTTACCGAGGTAGATGTCCAGGTCTAGTCATAATGTTGCGAAAATTAGCTAGAGGGAGTTGAATCCTTGTGGCAATACAAAATTGATTTCTGTTCCCGATTTCTGCAAACGTACGATCAATATACGCATAATATTGTGTGGGCCGAGGGTACACTATGGTGTCATGCAAGCATGACAGGGTTACAATATCGATCAGTTAGTTTCCTTTATACCCGATTAGCCATCCTTTTTAGAAATATCAACCGGTTGCTTTTCAAACACCTGGATCCGTTGCATCTATTGTCCATTTTGGGGAAATGGCAGCGGAATCAGCTCACTCAAGCTACTGATATGAGGATATATAGCAGCGTAACGTTTTCTTACCTGATACCTGCTTTTGAGGTATAAGAGGAATATTTTCATTTGAAAGCTGTTTAATGGCAAAATATTCTTGTGTTTTTAAGGATATTTATGGCGTCTCGAGGGAAAGGACCTTCTAAACAGGGTATTTTACACAGTTGTTCAACCACCGTGAGCTTTAGCGTCCAACCTGCTTTCGACAATGTTATGTCCAACTTCGGTAATGCTTTTCCGAATCACGATCACCTTTTTGATAGAGCACAAATCGTCCAAGCTGGGTATATAAATTATCAAAGGTTCACCGTACACATAGCTTACCCCGGGTTAGTAATGTTTTACCCCCCTTTTTTTAGTGTATATACATTACATCACAATGTAGTCTCTTAAAAAACCCTTCTAGAAAGACGTCTCTCGTAATACAGCATTTGATATTATAAACAGCCAGACTTAGATCGTCTAGAAGAATCACATTATCAAATAAACCGCTTCTTGAATATATAACGCGCTTGAAGAGAGGATGATATCATTCGTTTGAAAAAAAAAAAAAATCTTCCTGTAATATTGATGAACAGTGTGTTTACTTGGAAGACAGAGTCTATGAATTCCAGAGCTCCGTTTTAAAATGAGTTGCGATTGATCCGGAAGAGCACCATGTCCTCAAATCAATCGCAAAGTTCAATTTGCCTATTTTGTTATTTCAATGAGTACTTGTCTAGAATCATTGAGAGACAACGTCCAACTTGGAGGCATGGAAGATGCCTCGGTGGGGAGGAGGGGCAGGGGGGGGGGGGGTAACCCTGCATTAAAGTTTGGTTGAGTGGATGCAGAAAAATCACAGAAACAAGTTACTGAATGCTTGAGGGACATTGGACAGAGGTGAAAATGTTATCCTGATCAAAAACAGATATATTTCTTCTTTGTTGGGAATCTTGGAAGATTCATATAATAAATAACAGCCTTCAATAAAGAAACATTGCCAGTGACAAAGTTTATGTGGGTTTTTTTTCAAGTGAAACAACGAGAATATGGCTCATAGTTATCATTTATGGAAGATCAATAATTCCTTGGGAAGTTATGTCATCTGATAAACCTACTTACCGTATACCATAATTAAATACAATTGGATTTGTTAATAGTCTTATAACTTTCTTACAATAATTTGATAATATCGACTACCCACGAGGCATTTCTAAAATTGTTTTTTATTAGGTTAACTCAAAGCGGGAAAGGCATCTTTATTCTAGCGGCTATTTGGTATCATACAAAAGTTTAATTATCTGATGTGTGAACTGTACGCACAAATTTGTTTTCCTCTTACCTCATTCTCGAGCCCAACATTGCTAATTTTGAATGTCCGTTGCGATCCAATTAGGAGGCGATCAGAAACTGATAATGTTATTTTTTTTTAGATGGACACGTGTTATGCAGAAGCATAAATAACGAAGATCTTTAGAACCTCACACAGAATATTAGCAATATATAAATGTCTGATGGATTTTTTTTTACAATATTTCAAATAAAAATAAGACCAGACTAAAAGAATATTTTGAAGTTTATTTGTTCCACTTTTACATTATTTTTTTGACAAGACTTTAAAAGCATAAGAGTGGGTTACAAAACAATAAGGGTAAAGAACTTAAAGGGATACTCAACCGCAGATTGTGGACGCTTTTATGCCACGAGAGGGCACCGTGATCGTTACCTGATCATGCCGTTGCCCCGCGGGGCTCAAACTTCGGACAGACTGGTCGCCGCACAACATGCACGCTCCGCCTGAGCTCGACCTCTCGTGCGAGATTCGGTCAGCTTCGTGCAGTCGAAATGTAATCTCACTTAGTCCAACGGACGCGTTTGACGCACAAAGTTTGTGTACGAGTGAATGGGGCTTACGCAATCCCGACTTTCCTCACGCCCGCCCGGTGGCTTATCCCTTTAAATCAAGTATAATGTACGGTAAATGGGTAGAAAGTTTCGAGGGATATAGGTACTTAAGGAAAATGGCTTGAAGAAATTTCACAAGGTTTCCAATAAACATAATTTTCCTCCTTTTCGGAAACGATTGTGTATCTATTTCAAAGGTAATATAATCGCAAATCTAGCAGGATTTGTAAAACAATAGAGAACAAAACATAACAGAGAGAAAGAAGGGCGTCTATGTTATAGTGCGTTATCAGTTCGAAATTGATATCTCCGCCAGAAATAATGTCTTATGTTTGTTTTATAGAGGGCATATTTGCAAAAAATATTCTAATTAGTTAAATATGTAAAATATATTGCCTCCTTAGTGGTATTTGGAGATGCCTTGAAGGAATATTTATACAGGATCTTGAGAGAAAACTATTGTTTTCACTAAGCTGAAAATTCACTCGAAGGAACATTTTCGAATTTCGCCTTTGAGGTTGATTAGTAAAGCATAAATTAGGGACAAGGGGAAACAAAAGATGAAAAATCGGAAATCTCGAAACAGAAGCAAACTCTTTCCTTTCCACCAAGAACCTATACCCGTACAGTAAGAAGGGTGGGGTGGAGGGGGGGGGGGGGGGGGGGGCTTACGTAACATGCTCAGGCATGCTCCAGCGACATTTACTCCACGTAAATATCTTAAACCGAATTCTTAAAGTGATTAGGTAACTTTGTGGAGGCTGGCCTTACATGCTATCAGTGTATGTAATATGGTGTAAAAATGAAGCCCATGGGGGAAAACAGCACTTAAAAATCATCATGTGCTTCACAAAAATAAACATATGCAAGTGACCGGAAATGCCAGACTCATTTTCCCCCATTGACTCAGTGTTAGTCTAAAGCGTACGCTTTCATAAATGGGAGTATTCAGTCACAGATATCTTAATAATAGCATTATATATCTGAAATTTTTTCTATGCCTGGCTATTTATTTATCCTTCTGAACATCATCATACAAGGCAGATATCAAAATTCAACAATTTATTAAATCAAGCCTCCAGTTACCGAATCCCTTTAACTTTAACCTTTGACAGAATACTATACATAACCCTAATCCTAGCCCTTATGCCTAGTTTACATTTGGCCTGTTATTGGTCGACGGAGCCCGTATCCTGCCCGTATCTCCTTTTCCGTGCAATTTTTCTGGGCAAATGTAAAGTGGTGTGTGCTAAGCTGGGGGAACCAGTGTCTTGTTTTGTAGAATAGTATGTATGCAATTTCCCCCAGGTCAGCACACGCTCATAATAGAATTGCATGCTTTCGTACAATACCTCCTCATTGCCTTTCTTTTCCTGCTGATGCTACAGCATGTCTGACATATCAACTCCCTTATTTGGTATTGTACGTTGTATTGTAACAGGTGTCAGCTTTTACAAGTTAAATACCACTTTCACTTGCAAATTCGTTATTAGCTCACTGATGATTGACAGATGATGTCACAGGGGGGAAAGTGATCTGGAGGATTTTTAAAAGCGGATGGGGTTTAGCAGGTTTTAGAAAATTATTTCTAAAAATATTTTAACAAATCTATGAAACATATTTAGAAATTATCAAAATATGAGATGTATGTACGGCTGCACACCAACAGGTATCAACTTGCATTTTGATGGCAGGGATCCTTTAATTTACATTTGCCTGAGCGCCGTATGATAAATTGGCCTACGATTGTCCGTGCGATTTTAGGGGCATCGTAGGTGGCTACGGGATACTGTGTCTTTGTTAACATTATCTGCGAGCATCGTGCCATTTTCTTGTATTGGCCCTCGAGGGCAGGCCGGGACAAATCAGTACAGAGGCTGCTTGGAGATTGTACGGAAATTGTGCAAGTTCAGTGCAGTTGCCCTGCAGTCTCCGCATCCTCCGCACGGAAATCGTACGGAGCTCATCTGAAAAATATTTGGCCCGTCTCAAGGCGATTTTACACGTTAAACAAGTTGCGCGTCTACCAAAACAGATGCGCGTGCGCGTACAAATTGGGGGTCATTTCAGGGTCATTTGTTCTTTGTTCAAATTACGAACTGGCTTATTGTTGCCGGAGTATATCGGAGGACCTGAAAGGGATCATGACCGCGCCATGCACACGCACACAACAATCAGGCACCTACCCACTCCCACTCATCTCAAGAACGTAATGTGGTAATCTGGGGGCCTTTATAACTTTATTGTGAAAGAAACATCGGATATACGGAATCTGCATCCGTCGATATTCTGCGCGTGCCTAAGTTCTTTAATGGTTAATTTGCATGAAAAATATGTTCGGTCTTTACAATCAGTTCACATTAAACCTCCTACCGGTAGAGGGTTGCCAGTTTTGTGGTTTTAAGTACCTAGTCTTTAGTCCACTTTATTCAAACAGTTTTGAAAAGGAACGTAATCTAAACTAAATCTGAGGGAATTATTCTGAAGGAAAGAAATTAAAGCAATTAACCCATTGCTATCATTGTGGTGAATCAATTTTCAACAGTCTATTCTAAAAAAAACACCCTCCCCTATAACATGAAAATTTAAAAAATTAAGTTTTGTCACTCCTTGAATGTTATGATCTAGTATGGATTAATAAAGGTGTGTCGGATGATTGAAATACTGATTTGGGTGTAGCGTACAGTCGTTCAATTCAATTTAGTTACATTCAAGCATTTGTTCTCTTCGAGGTTACACATTTTAGATCCTATACGTTAAATGTCATCTAGCTGACACGAGGAACGTTCTATCAAATAGTGAACACTGTCTTGTAAAAACACAAGACATAGTATGAACAACCAATGGCGAAGCTGCGAGGGTCGAGCCATTGAGAGGGTACCAGTGTTATTGATTAGGGCGGGGGCATTGAAATTACTAGGTGCATGAAATGCAAGAGAACAATATTATACAACAAACTGCCATCAAATACGCGTAGTGCTTTTACAATCCAAACTTTTAAATCCAATCTACAAAATTATTTCAAAGTATAGAACCGTGTACAGGGAAGTTTTCATCTCTCTCTTTCCTTCTATTGTTTGTTTTGTTTATAGGGTTTGTATGGTTCTCTCTCCCTTATAAAACATTGAATATGTACTGCAAATATAATAGACAAGAACTGTATTTTTATATGATATCATGCATGTGTTTTGTTTAGATTCGTACAATACAATTTTATGTATTCAATAAGACTTTGTAAGTCTTTTTTCCCAATAATTGTAATATTTGTACATAATAATTGTTATCAAGGACCCCATGGAAGAACAGCCGTATTTTGTTAATACGGCTGAAATGGGCTATCCACCGTATGCATATAATGATTTATATAATGTATATTATTTATGTCATTGATAACGGAAATAAAAACAAACTAATATCACCGACTGAGGAAAGAGTGCTTTGGAGGGGGGTTTATCACCTTCTCTTCACGTTTACTTTTTCCTGCTTCTTTTCTTTCCTGTTTAGTATTTTCAGCATTTCAATAAAAGTGCCGCAGGAGCCCCGCGGCCCCCGATATCAAAGTCATGCGTATTTCTTCTAACAAATGGAGAGGACAATGAGAAGAAGCGAGATGACAGACGCCAGTGATGCTCGCTCGAATAGCCTCATCCCGCATTCTCGGCATTCAACAGGAGGTGGGGTACGTGCCCCCTGTCCCCCGTAGCTACGCAAGTGTACGTGTAAACGCTTTATATCTACCAAGTGAGGAAGACAATTAGAAAAGGGGAGATGTGAGACGCCAGTGATGTTGGCTTGAATGGTATTGCCCCCGATTTCTCGGTATTCGATAGGGAGTGTTGTACGTGCCCCCTGTCCCCGGTAGCTAAGCCAATGTAAACGCTTATATATCTACCAAGTGAAGACAATGCTAGAAAAAGAGATGCCATACCCCAGTGATGACTGAAATGGCCTCAGCTCCGGATGGTATGGAAGCTCGGGTGAAAGATCTCGGAGTTCAAATCGATAGAAGGTGGGATTGATTTGGTAAATGCAACTCCTTTTCTGGCAATTAGATGACACAAATGGCTGCCGAGCGCGCTCAAGAAGAAAGGTGAACGGGGAGACGAAATGAAACGGGACAAAAGGGAACAGACACGAAGGTTATCTAGTCCAGAAAAGCTAAATCAGTGCTGTGTGATATTTCATACGATCTTGTTATTTAAAGCCTTTAATGATAACCGCAATGTATATAAGGGTATTTATTTGAAATATGCAAAGGCGGGAAACGAAATGCTTTGGTTGCTAACGCGGGAAATGAAGTGAAAAACCTCAGACAGGGAGATGAGGGGAAAAGAGAAAGAGCGTGAGGGAGAGAGAGAGGGGGGATAGAGATAGAGGGGGTAATAATAAGAAGAGAAAGAGACAGAGACAGCGAATTTATCTGAAATGGTAGATAATAAGACAGAAATGAAGAAATAGAGATAGATGCACAGAGAGAGAGAGAGCGAGCTAAACAGGGGGAGGTAAGAAGGAGAGAGAAAAAAGGGGAAGGAGACGAAGAGAGAGAGAGAGAGAGAGAAAGAGAGAGAGAGAGAGATGTAGAGATGCAAAATACCGACAGTGACTATGGCGACCAAGCGAAAAGTGTGACCATGTGTGACGATTTACCAGATAGAAGGAATTCTTCAATCAAATATGCAAGATTTAACCTGTTGACTATACTGACTTATCTCACTCTCATACACTGTTAAAAAATATGTGGGTATTTTTACAGGAAATTTCCTGGCAGTCGAAACGCCAGGAGTGCACGTTATTTTACAGCCTCATGTAAAACTACAGTCTGTAAAAAAAATATTTCCGTTTTTTTACAGGAAAGAGACTGTAAATTTAAAATAATTTGTAGTCAGTCTTTAGGAAAGCCAGTTATTAGTGTATAGCCATAGCCATGCTTTATGTTATCCTATTCTCTACCATAATCTATCATATCCTAAACATCCTATCTAGTTAATTCAATTTAATGCAATCTGTTATATGCACCCTATAGTTTTTTTTATTCCTTTTGTGACAGTTACTAAATCGGGCAACCCCAAACCATACGCTTACTAAAAATTCATGAATATTCATATAAGTGTTTTCCCACATATTTGGTAATTTAACAGGGTAACTTGTTAAAATATGAGAAAATGTTTTTTAACGGTGTTTTTTATCGGGCGATTGAAAATAAATGCTGATTTCCGGTAACCAACAAACTTGCTGTTGTTTTACAGGAAAAAGCCTGTAAAATTGAAATGACGGCAATAACTTGTAATTTCAAGGGCCAGGAAACCTGTAGTTTTACAGTTATTTTTTACAGTGTAGCTTAATACAGGACTCACCCGGTTCCCGTAGGCAATTGGTTAATATGAAATAAAAAAACTCGCTTATCACAAATGCATTCTCGAAATATGATACTGGATCGAACTTTTTCTGCGTATACATGTACTATACTTTTTTTCATGCGGATTATCATGATTATATTCAGTGGATCTCTTAAATTCAAAGAAAAGAAAAAGAGAAAAGGCGCGATATTGGTTTCTAACGAGGCGCCAATATGTGTGATAAGTGTTAGCTATACACACAATCACAACACCGCACGTCTACATGCATTTAGGTAAACTGTAAGTCTGAGTGGTGTTGCGTTACCATGGAAACAGAGCCTGAAGTCTGACACCACCTCCTCGTCTCCCACTCTCATATATTAGTAGTATTTCAGTTTCTCAATTTTTAATAAACTTCATCAAACGTAATAATAATCGGCAAGGCAAGGAAACAATGGCAGCAGAGTATATATTCGTCATCCCCCTCGATACTATATTCTAAGTAGGTTTTCCATTTATTTCATACTTACAATTATGATTAGATATTCCAATGGCGATTATCGATGTAAGGTGCTTATATGCCCTTGTGTTTTCTGTATCTCTTTGTCTTTGTGTCTTTTTGTTTGCCTTGTTCTCCCTCTCATTTTTATACTACATGTATGTTTCGAACATGAAAGCTACCACTATCAGGACTATAGTGCAAAGGGGGGAGGGGGGTCATGCTTTATGCATATGATTTTTATTATTATGTCACGCTACTAACCCCTCTCTGTCTTTCTTATAGAATCTCACTTTCTCCCTCTCTCTCCTCCTCTTCTTCAGGCAGTTTTTTCTATGTTCTTTCAGGGGCCAAACAATAGTACTTTCTTACATCTCTTTCTTTCTCTCCATCCCCCTCTCTCTGTCTCTCTCATCCACTCATTTACCACTTACTGAATGGTATTTCATATCATTTCAGAAAAGCAAGGTTCCCTGTAAGCCGGCACTATGATTTCAATCCATGATATACTGTTAATGATATTCTCTTCGATCTATGGCGATCTGTTTCCGCGTTAACCTCTCATGAACTGTTTATTTGAGTTTTTTGAAAATCATCTGTGTCACGTTCCTTTTGTAGGTCTTAATATTGACCAGTGACAAAATGATCCAGTTGAAAACCATGTGGGAGTCAGCATTTGGTTACGGTACACCAAGTGAATTGAAAAGCACGGAGAGTGGTTCTGCTATAAGTTTGGAAGGATGATTATACCATAGAATGACACCATATACCATATTGAATTAACCAGTGATATCATTAAATCGTCATGCAAAGTATTATCCATGTTTAGTCAGTAATCTTTGTACAGCAGGTCGTTCCAGGTTTTCCCTTGAATTACAGCCCTGGAAAAAATTATTAGACCAAGCTTCTGTAATAAGGGTACTATACTATGCATACAAAATTATAAAAAAGATTTTTCTTTGTATTTCATTGAATGAATACCAAATTCCAGCAATTATACCTTGCTTTTATGGTATTTTATTTCCTTCTTACCACAATAATAACACCATCAGTAACCATTCTTGGTCTCATAATTTTTTTCCATGGCTGTATGTCTCGCAGCTTAATAAAATGTGAATGACCACTGTTAGCTTGTATCTATTACTGAACAATGGAAATATGAGACCAATACAAAGTCATAGTCGCAGTAGTGAGTAGTGATATACAACCAATAAGTTAAGTACTCTCCGCTTAACATGAAAGAATCAACGTGATATCATTATTAAGGGGAATGAAGTTGACGTTATTTCATTTTTGGCTTCCTACGTCGACGAAGAATTAACAGTACAAATGTAAACTCAACATATGATTTGTTATTATACTTAAGGGGAAAAACTTCTATTTTCCTGTTGTTCCTCATTTCAGGAAAGTTTTAGCATGCCAAAAAAAGAAAAAAAAAAAGATTCCAGTATAAGAGAATTCCAATTAGAAGGGTAAAATTGGAGTGTGTTGATTCAAATAAGTCCATCTAAATTCTTTCGAAACTCCCCTGGTCACTTTTAGACTTCTTTTTTTTTCTTTTGTTGGTGGGTTGGGGGGGGGGGGGGGTATGTCCACATGCCAAATGTAAAAAAGACTTGTTTTTCAAAACCTCAACTCTGATCTATCCAGCTTTATAACCTGTATCTCTTAAAGTGTGCTTAAACCATCACGGTGTCATCTTCAAATACTCACATCCTCTAGTAATGACTTTCCATATTAGATGTCCACATCTCTTAATACTGGTTCCCAGGATATGGACATTCCCTCAATTTATTGAGTATAACATCCATTTTCTTTCAAACAACAGATCATTTTGCACAACACGTTCCGTAGGCAGCCATGTTTTTATTCAGTATGTTAAGACATAAAGCATGTTTATTTGAATAAAGATCAGCAGCCCCAAACCTCCCTCAATCCGTTCTTTGTATCAGATAGCATTGAACCCTCAATCCATTCGTGTATAAACTTCCCGCCCAAAACAGAAACATACCCTTCTCGTTAAACACACTTACCAGCCTATTAACCACGCCCCACGCATATCTGACAAGGGAATTCAATTATTCCATGTGATATCGTGTAGATTTCTTCATGAAACCACAAGAATAATGATATTTTACAAAGTAAAAGCGATTTGCACGTAATATAAATCAGAAATATACGTATGTTTGCTCACTTTTTTTCTAATATATTTGGTATCGCATGAATATTTTTTTTCAGGTGTCATGTAATTCATGACCGATCAATTCTGAAATGCTTGTGTCAAGACTCGCTACGTTTCTTAGTAGCAGTATCAGTCGCTTAAAAGGCAATATGATATAGCGCAACGAAGCATCGGTAAAAGCACAGATATAGTTATATTATTTCAGTTACTGGTTTCTAAGATCCATAACCACTTTGCATTATTCATTGAATCGAGAATGTTTTCGGGTGAAACCAGGCTGCCTGCCACAGATGCCACAAAACACACCAAACAAACCGAGAAAATTTGCATGCCGCGACCTAGATAAGACTCTGGTAATGTATTCCGGAAAGGCAACACTTTATGTGCCTTAGATTCTTGTGCATTTAATAATTTGTAAATGTGAGAAGTGCTAAATTGATATCTTCAATAGAAGAGTAAAGTTCAGGTGTGCGTGAATTTGAAAAGGTTGGAAAAGGTTGGATGGTTTATTTAACCTTTCTGCTAAGAAAGCACGTGTTTGCTTGTAATAAGCAACCATCGGACCGACGGATTTAAGTCATATCCGAGGGACTTGGTAATGAGGATCAATGCCTTACCAAAGGGCACTAGCTCATCCACTTGGTTTCGAACCCGGGTCCTCCACTTAAAAGACCACCGCTCTACCACTGAGCCATCGCACCTCTATTCACTTCAAATATCTTTGTTTCACATGTTTAAATTGTCTTAAATGCAAAGTTCGTAAAAGAGAAAGATATGTCATCCTTTTCCTCGTGTACGTCTTGGTTTAACTCACGAACATATCAGATAATCATGATAATTACCACTGTCCGTAAGGAATGTCATTAAAAAACATACTGACGCTGAGCGATTGTTGTTAAATTTTACCTATCATGTGCTCATGTTAATAAGCTTAGTGTCATATTCGAGGATATGTTGAATACTTCCATGGTTGATCCACATACAACTGCAAAATACAACTGTTTCAATTCTTGGGAAGAAATGTGCGTCTTTTCAACAAATCATTTAACTTAAATCAAAAAAGAATATTGGAACATGAGGTAATGCCATAGTCTAATACAAAAACTATTATTGCAAGTTTTGAAATAAAATTCCTCCCCCAAACCCAACACAAACGAGAAGAACACACTTATAAGCTAAAAGACATGAAACGTAAACAAAATGTGAATAGCATGGAGGTGGCCTCCAAATGTGGATATATATTTTACGTATCAATTTATGTACTTTCGTAAAGTTACAAAATAATAAAACTTGCAACACTAAATTAATGTAATTTGTCTAATCGTGATGGACGCCATGATGCTTTAAGAAAACTTCAACTTCAAAAACATGAACACAAACACGAACAAGACGAAGATAAGACATCCACAAGCTATGAATACATGTAAGGAGACAAATATTTACATTAAGCTGGGCACTAAGTTGGGTATATATTGAACATGCTTTTGTATCCAGTGTTCCTTTCGCTGATCTCTCTGTATATGTAACCTTTCCTAGGCAATGTTCTCATACATAATTGAATATAAGTGAAATGAATCGCCGAAAGGGGGCAGGCTGCACGGGAAAACCACAAACAGGGCAAAGAAGTCTGGAGACAATAGACGAGAAAAAAGGAGACCAAAACGAGACGGAAAACAGACCGAACAAACAATAAAATATTCCCAAATGGCCAAAAATCGTTAGGTTTGCATTCGGTGCAGAGAAGGTTTGGCGGTGTGACTAAGGCATACAAATACTTCTGTATTATTGATTTTAAAAATACACTTGATTCCAAACACATTTATTTCTTTCTCATAATGAAATTTGTACAAATGAAATTTAACAGTGACAAAAACATGGTGGAAGGAGGCAAGCTTCCCTGGGAAGCACGTGGCTGTTAGGGTCGGCGTTAGTGGTAAAATAAAAAATATCGCTGACGTTGGAAGACTTATTAATGCCATGAAAATATTTCTTTGTGAACAATACAGTTCCGTATTTCAGGAAAAAAATCAGACTTGCAGTAGCTGCTACTATTGTTCCTTTGGTTTAGGTAATAAAGTAATTTCCAGGGTACAAGCTGATTACGTACTAATTAGAATTAAAAATTATGTCTAGTAGTTAAAATTCATAAAGCTCATTTTATGATAAGAATCTATAGTTCTGTCCTTCTCCATCCACCCCTAGCTTTGTGGTTTAAAGAAGAAATATTACTCTCAAAGGTAATATTTTTTAAAATTCGAAATGCCTATCATATACGTACATCCCTTACTCTCACACACGTAGATATCATATGAACGGGTAATTGCCACTTGGTCTAATGCCAATTGGTCTAATAGCCAATTGGTCTAACATCATTCGGTCTAATTACCACTTCGTCTACAGCCAATTCGTCTAAAACCCATTCGGTCTAATACCCATTTTGTCTAAACCCAGTTGGTCTAACACCCACATCGTCTAATCATCACTTCGTCTAATTACCATTACGTCTAATCTTCGTTTGGTCCAATTCTCAGTTCGTCTAATAACCGTTTGGTCTAATGTTCACTTGGTCTAATACTACAGACAAATAGGTTAGCCTGTCATAGTTATATATATATTGCATGAGCCGTGGGCTGCAGCTCCTTCACTTATTGAGTAGACACGTTTCATATAATATTGTTTAATGATTATGTACAGTATATACTTTTTAGAAGAGATCACATTTCGCTCGCAAAATGTTGAAAAGGGTAGTTGGTACCCGGGCAAGAGGCGTCAGTCCCCACTTCCAAAAACGTTCCATTTCCCTGCATTGTGGTACATGTAGTAATACTGATGATAATAATATGAATAGAAACAGAATGACATAATGAGAGCTTTTGTTTTCCTTTGCTTTCCCCTTTTTACTTTTGTTGTTTTCTTCTCCTTTTCTCTTTCCTCTTCCCTCCCTCGTTTCCATCTCCTTTCTTTTTACCGCCAGGGGTCGCGCATTTGCGGCATCGCTGACCCTATTTCATGCTCGGAATTAAGAACATTCGGAATTACTAACCTTAATTTGTAGTAACGAACCTTTCGGATTAATGCACATTAGGATCAACCAACCGTCGGAAATATAAACCATGGGAGAAACGACATGAAACCGTTAGGGCGTTTAGGAAATTAACGGAAGTTCACGACCACCGTGTCAAAAGAACCGTGACACGGAAACGTAATACTATAATTGCCCTGATCTTCCCGGCCTCTCTCCCTTGTCACTCGCCTTCGCTCGACTATCAGTGCAAAGCCCTGTGGCTTTAGGACACAGTTACTGTTACATCACGAAGGCAAGGGAGATAAAGTTATCCTCCTTCCATCTTGGGTTAAAGAAATTGGGAGGATATAGAAGGTGAACAAGATGGGTGACGAGAAGGCTGATGGGTAAAGTTAGAGGAAGAGAGAGAGAGAGAGAGAGAGGGGCGGGGGGGGGGGGGGGGGGGGTAGTACCATCATAAGAATTCCGGTACCAGTATCAGTTAATACAGGCTTTAGTTAGAATTATTGCAAGATAACACATGCCAAAATTAAAAATAAAAAAAAAAAAAATAAATAAATAAATGCACTATTGTCTCTTTTTCATTTCTGTTGCCAATATTTGATTGTTACATTTCTAGGTTTACAATAATATTCATGAACTGCCTAATTTATACCGTCACACAAGTAAGAGTTACATGATGGAGGTGCTCTGTTCAATCAGAGCATGACATAAAATTGTCTTATATAAGCAATATCAGATTCAAGTGTATTTATTAAGCCCCTCAGTACAATTACCAAATAACCTTCACATACATTAACTATGTTTAATTTTTTTTCTTTATATAGGGCCTATTTACATTTTATAGTGTAACCTCCTTCTTACGCCATGACGTTGAACGTTATACGTACATTTATGTACTTAGTGTCATAGTGCGGGGCATCACCACAACTCATGCAGCCTCACACCAAGATTAAAGTCATAATCACAATATAAATCAACATAATTACTCTAAACAACCTAGAAATTTACCTTGACTTCTTGCCTTTTATTATCTTCGACGCCTCGCACTGCGCATGCGTGCCAAAACCCATCTTACATTGATATGCATAATATTCGTAACATTACATTAAAACAATATAACATACTTCCATTATTTCCCCTCATTCTAAACACATGACGTTGGGTTCCATACGAATATACTTAGACGATGCGTCATGTACTTAGGTCGATCGAGCCCATATTCATTATGAAGTATGCCCATAGCCAGCCAATACAGATTTCCTCGTTATTACTCTAACCACGTGACCTATAGATCGTCTGTGATCGTACTAATCGCTTCAGGCTATCGTCTGCTTATGGAATCCATCGATCAGTTTCTGACATTCCGATACAGTAATCGTTCTCGAACTCATACAGTCTTCTCTTTTGGTGACCGAAGGATGACATGGACAAAATCTCTGCAATAGTACCAGAGGTGTTTTAAGATGTAGTTCATCTAATTAAATTACACTTAAATCGTAATATATTACTATATTTGTGTGCAAACCATGACATCTTGGTTTACTACGTGTGTTTTTGTTTTAGTTCATACTACTATCTGACAAACAAGTGGACATAATATACATCTATTTTATGCCCCTAGTTTATTCTTCGTTATTATTTTTAAATTCTATTTTGAAGAATAGAATTAGACCAATTGTCGAGATATAACGTAAAAAGTCACTTGTTTGGCTCGACTAGGTGCTGCATTTAATGTATGTGACCGTATGGGGTGTGTGCGTGTGCTGTGCGCGTGTGTTTGTGGGTGTGCATACGCAAGTTGAGATATAAAAATTGCAGATAGACAACCCCTTTGCCTGAATATGAGGTAGCAGTTCTCAAATATTGGTAATTAAAACGAATATCGGGTGGGGGAGGGGGCTACATCCCGAAGCCCCCTACTCATACGCCTATGCAACTAATAATCATTGCTGCAACCATTCCCCCTCTCTCTCTTCTTTTTTTCTGCCAAAGGTGACTTGTTAATATTAATGAAAAAACATTGTGTTGTTTACATTATTGTAGCCTACAACTTCTACATACATTTTTTTTAAAGAGTAGCACATTATTTAGCATAGTGCATGAAGTGAATGCATAATTTTCTTTTATTGATACTTATACTTATGATTATAACGAGTACGTTCTTAGATATAAAGTTGAGTTCCGCTCATGCCATTGCATTGTGAAAGATACTGTCTGGAAGTAATTGGGACATAAGAATTGGCTAATATTGTGACGTGCACTGCACACAGTCGTAGCTGTGTATATCATGTACCGGACTACCACAGACGTGGAACGAATGTTTGGTTAAAAACTTTTCGGTTATATTCCTCATCATAAGTATAATTCGAATATGAGGATATTTGGAGAGACATCCTTTTTTAGGGTACCCTTTTTCTATGACAATCTTTAACATTGACATAAAAATAATGAGAAAGCTCATAAACTATATTTTGCACCTTTACCTGACCTCAACTTTCTCGTTAAAATATAATCGTTAACCCCGTTGACTAATGAATAATCCCATTTCCATAGGCTTAATACAGGAACCACCCGGTTCCCGTAAGCAAGGGGGTTAAGGTAATGGACATTTTGAAGGGTAGCAATCACCCCAAAACATTTGCTCTGTATGTTAGAGGTTCCATTTCATTATACTATATTCAAAATATGGGCTTCAAATCTTAATTCTAAAAGAGATATTGCAATTCAAATTACACTCTGTATAAGCATAAAAGAGACTCGTGAGTAGACTACTCGACACACCCGTACGCGCGCGCCAAGATAAGGGCTCCCGCGGAACCAAACTCGGAGTTCGGTTCCGTGCGAGCATTTCATGTTATCCTTCATTTCGTTTTTACTTCTTAACAATTTTTAACTGTTGACCTATAGAATGCCAGATAAAGTTCTTTGAGGTTGGTTTTATGCTTTCTAACTGTACACATCTTTTTTCTTTTATAAGTATCATCTCTAAAGATAATATGACGTAGCCTACTGACAAGGAGGTACAGAAATACTCGATGAACAAGGAGCAACGAGAGAAAACAAAGAAGTGAAAGCAGTAAAGTGCAGTAGAAGGATTTTTCAATTTAATTACAGAAAATGACGTAAATTCCCAGGTTAGCATGAAAAGTATATCTATTTATATTGATTTCTTCAGATACCAACGTGACGTAGTCATGGTGTATTAAGTATTGCCTAAGACACATGTCAATGTAAACACCGACTAGCATTATTTTACGATGAGTGAGCTATGCAGCTGCGCAAAGTGTCACGTTTCACACCGAAGCCATACCCTTGCTCAGCGGAGTGGACTTTAAAGGTCGTTTACACCTGACGCAGTAACCACGGCGGTGTTTTGTTTTTGTGTTTTGTTTTTTTGTTTTTTTTGTTTTGTTTTTGTTTTGTTTTTGCTTTGTTTTTGTTTTGTTTTGTTTTGTTTTTTTTTTATCTTGTTTTATTTTTATCTTTAACGTGCGTCTATGTAGGGCAAGTGAGGGCGAAAATGGTTGCAACGCGTAATAAGCCAAATTGCGCATGTGGAAATAAAGGTCATTTGTCACGAGTATGCCGTTATTTTGTACACACTGTGATGAACGCACCAGATTTAGCATGTCAAAAAAGTAGCGCCTCCACCAAAACAGATGCGAGTGCGCGATTTCTTGCGTCGTTAGTCATATGTGAACGAAGCTTAAAGCGCCACTTGGGGTAAAATCTGTGCATGAGCAGAAAACTATTAATAGAAGTTGTTAAATGAACAGTGAAAAATACCGGATAAGTGTTAACGAAATTTATGTAAACATAATTATGCACCAACGGCGCATTCCGTCATATCATGGATCTACTACATATACATGTGAAAGTATACACTGGTATAAATTTTTTTCATGAAGCACCTGCCACACTTTCAGAGTGCTTATTCCTAAAATATGTACGAAGTGGCTCATCTCAATGTTTGGGTCATTTGTTACCATGCATGTGCTAACATCGAAATAGTCTAGTCTGTGGAAATTTACAAGATTTTTTTTTTTTTTTTTGGGGGGGGGGGTTATTCAATAAGAATATTAAATATATTAAATCACTAAAATAAAATTCTCTGTATTGCATTAATAGTTTCCTACGTTTAAAATTGCAATGTGCGGAAAAAAAGACAAACATTATATCAATTATCCAATCATCATATTGGTCCGTTTCTTTAATGGCCTTTTTCTCAATAACTTCAGTGTTTGCAAATGATTGTTTGATTGACAAGTTAAATTGAAGATAATTGTGTAATATTGGGCTTTTTTGCGCAAAAGAGGTTTCTTAAATTGGGCAAACTTTATTATCTAATATTAATGGAATTTGCAGAAGAAAAAAAAATAAAGTGATGCATTTCTGTTTTTACAAAAGGTTGTTTGATGTATTTAAGCTACCCTATTCATCAGATAAAATCTTGTTTTGGCAATCAAAGGACATCACTGTGCTGTAGTGTTGACTACTGAATTTCTTTATTCCCATAGAGTTAATAAGTGAACCACCTGGTTCCCGTATGCATTGGGTTAGGGGTAAATTTACCAATGTCTTCAGGTTTATTTTACAACAGTATGAAATTAGTATACATACATGTGATAAGCAATTATTCTGACGGGAGTGGGTTGTTACTAAAAGCTTTTGTAATACACAGCGCAGGTCCTTTCGTTAATTGATTCCTATTGTGCCGGTCAGCACTAGTGGCAATCCTGCGATTCTGTCAACTTGCACTCGTGGCAAACGAAAGGTTAAAGTAACATCTTTTCTTTCTTTAAAACCAAGTAGTTACTGTAGAAAATGGAACAACCTTGCATGGCAACCAAACCACGAACATGTAATTATGTTCCTTTAAGCCTTCCCTGATCTCAAATTGATTTGAAGTCTATATATAAAGAGCAAAATTAACATTTTGTGTTAATTGAAACTGGCGCTTTACGGATATTATCATAAAACGTATGAATAATATTTACTTTTATGAACGGTGCGTAATCTAAGTCAAAATGACTTGAAGAGATGGATTCACATTCTTGTGACCTGTGGGAATTGGGAATGGATGAAACAATAGAAGCGGCATCCTTTTTCGAAAGTGGTCTCTATTTTCATTTTCCCCATACCCGCTGCCAGGAAACTGTACTCGTATCGGAACCCAGTTGTCTCATCCCCCCGCTTCGCTCGGCAGACAAGTGACTCTCAGGGGCGTGTAAATACCAGGATAAGTGGCATATCAAGTCGATTGGATGTTGAGTACACAGTACAAACACCCGCGCACGGTTTCACTTCGTGCGACGAAGACGACGGTGATGGTATAAAAGGATTACATATACTAGCAATAATAATTCTCTGAAATACCTCCGATTAAAGAGAAGGTTTAGTTCTAGCAAACATGATTATTTTTGAGCTTTCTCGTCTTTTAAAATTTTTGGAGGAATATCACGGTAGAACTGTCCCCTGGAGCATTGCTTTGGAAATGCCCTCATATTCGAAATATGACGAGAAATAGCAGAAAAGTTTGGACCAAACAATTGCCACACGTCACACGTGTGTGTATTCCCAATGTCAATTTCCGTCTGGATTGCATGTGAGTTTTTGATCTTTAAAAAACGCATGACATACGACTGTTCTTAAGTGGTGTATAGTCAACACTTTCCAAATGCTTCTTGACAGTTCCTTCCACAACGTATAATCGCCTGACCAGGGCCCCCTTGCATAAAGCGTTGCGTTTAATCGCAACTAAAAAAATTAAACGCAACTAAAAAAATTAAACGCAACTTGATTTTCAACCAATCAGGATCGCGTATTTTGGACTTGCGTTAAATTTTTTGAGTTGCGTTTAATCGCAACTTTTTATGCAAGAGGACCCAGGCCTCATCTTTAAAGTAGCCTTATCATACGCACAGCGGAGTAGTTGCAGGGGACAGGTCCCCACTAGAATGGTAAAAAAAGGAAGAACAAAATAGGTGAGAAAATAAATGAGAGAAAGAGGGAGAAAAGAGGAAAGGAAACGAGAAAATAAGATGAAACGACCCCTCCCTACACCCATCACTTTATGGCCATGTTCTTTGATCTAGTTTTTCCGTTTCCCCCCCCCCCCCCCCCCCCCCCCCCCCTCGCTACAACGTCTTTCCGGGTAACATGCATGTGGGCAGACATTTTACATGCACCAACTCAGAATATCAGCTCTTACGACAAAATCAACATAACCTTAAAGCTCATAATTTATACGTACCTGTGAATTGTTTGTTGATACAATTTTATCAAATAATTGCATACCATAACGCTGCATTTGGCTTTTCTATCCTATGTATTATTTCACTAATGGCGTTAACAGAAAGAGATCGAAATACCAAGGCAAACACGGAGATGAATCGGCACTCCCAGTGGTCAGAAATAATTAGATAATCATATCAAAAGGCTTTACATGGTTTAGAAAAATGCTTCTAATTATATCTGCGTATACCGTTAGGGGAGTATGATGACTATACCTGAATAATTATGTGCATTCGACGTGTGTAAATCATCTTAAAATGATAATCGGTTTATACAAGTGCTAAAGCCTTCAAGGAATTACAATATCAATTAAGACGTGAGCGATGACTGAATTTAGTACGGATGGCGTGCTGAGCAACAATTGGCCACTAATCACGTAATACCAGAGGATACAATGTTTGTGCTAATGACGTATGCAGTCGTGTCAGTGATCAACCATCAATGATCTCCTTCAGAGGGTAGTCCATAGTTTACGACATGCGCGTGCATAGTACCTTCTTCTTCAGCTGTCTTATACATTTAAAACTGAGTTCTGGGGCCCCGTTTCATGAAACTTGTTATCAATGACAAGTTACAATAATTGTTATAAGTTACTGAAATCCTTGAATCTGATTGGCTGTGAGCCGATTTGTTATGGAAATTGGGCAGATGTTATTGATAACAAGTTTGATTGAAACGGGGCCCAGGTTATATGGGAAGAAAGAAATTCTAGAAGATAGTTGGAAAGGTTGACAATGTAGCACAAGAAAATGATAACATACTGTCAAGTGATGTTTTGGAATTATCAAACATCAGAATAATAGCAAATTCACTCAATCTTGCAGAAAGTCATACAGTGAAAATCATTGCACACAAATAAATACGGTACACGGGACTGCACTGTTCTAACAAAATTTGGTCCAAAGTTTTAAACTATATTCATATTGGGATATGAGGTCCGATTTCAAGAGCATTTCCTTTTATTGGACATTGTTTATAATTTTGATACTCTTCTACATAGATGTTAAAAGAATGAGACAGTTAACCTATTATAGGTTTTCCCGGTCAATTTCGCAGATTTGTCATTCAATTTGATAAGGGAGTCATTCAAATTCGCGAAAAAGATCTGTGCCATGAAATTTATCATTCAAATTCATTTTGAGGTCATTCAAATTCGCACTTCGGTCAAGACATTTAGCGTTTACATCATTCAAATTCAAATATGCGTGGAGAGCATTCAAATTCGCTACCTCGCTTGGAAGCGTCTTTTCGAGCATTCAAATTCGCACGTGGGCATTCGAATTCGTAATGAGTTCATTCAATTTAGCATGTATTTAGCGTTTGTGTGTTTTTGCTCATCTATTCAAGTCGTAATGTTTAAAATAAAGAGATACATTGCCCAACATGACATAGGCCTACTATACAAAGGAAACATTATATATATATAACATAATTCATGATAACTACATGTACGTTATGAATAACATTTTTCAGAGTATACATTGACAGCCAACACAGTGACACACTCACTATATATATATATATAGTTAGACATGAAAAAAAAAAAACAGATTATGAAAAAGAATAAAAATCAATCAAGAAAATAAATGAAAAAACAAGATTATGAAAAAAAAATTAAAATCAATCAAGAAAATCTGCAATTCTGCAGGCACTATAAACGTTAGAAATGAAGAACAAAAATTCCTAGAACTAAATTTCAAAATGATGATAAATCAGAAGAAAATAAAATAAAAATAATAAATCAGAAGAAAAATAAAAGAATGTTATTGATTATAGAAAAACACACCCATGTGTGCAGAAAACTCATAAGGAAAGAATGAAAATACCAAATAATTATCAACTGACAAAATTTACTGGAACTACATTTGATTTTGAATGCTCAACGTGTTAAGTTGAATGATCCGAAACGAAATTGAATGCTGGAATAACAGTATTGCGCAATTCCCTTGCCATTCTTTGCTAAATTGAATGAACGTTTTGCGAACTAGGTGCATTTAGTGCGAATTTGATTGACAAAAACTTAGATTCAAATGACATAAATACAAATTCGAATGATATGAAAATGAATTTGAATTACACATCGGCTGTGCGCGACCTAAATCCTTGAAATTGAATGCACGCAAAATGAAATTGACTGACGATCTTACGAAATTGACCGGGAAAACCTATATTATATTATTAGCCAGAACTCAACCCCCTCTTTAAAGTACATTACAGTGAATACCTAGTATTCAGCTAGCTATCAAAATATGCGTACTAAATGGGGTATCCTTTACTTTAAGGTCTTGACGTACAAACATTATTTGGTTACCAGTGCATTTATATAAATCGATTAACAAGGTCTTTTCGACGCCCCGATTTATGAATTCACGTTCTGCACCATTAATAATAAAATTCGTAAGAGTTTTGGTAAGCCCTCAAAAACTTTTCGTCAGATTTCCTCCAGTTGTGTTGATAGACAGCAAGATACCAGCAATACTAAGACTCTGTGAAGATTTCACCTCTTAAAGTTTAATATTAAACTAATGAGAGGCAAAAAATAATTTTTATGCTGGGCCAGGCACGTGAACTCCCAACAACGGCAGCATGTACTATACACGATACACACATCTGTAAAACCGATGAGTAGCTACACGCAAGATTGCCGTACACCCGAGATTACTGTGCGGGGAGCCGTCGGGGTGCTCTTGCGATCCTTACAGATATTTACACTGTAATTCACAGGGAATCATAGATGGAATACCAAATGATATCTTACCCATGTTACAAACATTTTTGATACAAGTAGAACAACGTTAGAATATATTTAATAAATTTCTTTCCAGTTACCTTTTTGTTACCACTATTGTACATGGGCTTTAATATTCAAAAGCAAAGGTCTATTGTGATATTCACAGGTTCAGCTCATTTTTCAGTGATTTTTTTTTTAAAGAGAAAGATACGTTTTAAAACTACATTCCGGGGTTTATGCACGCTTGGGCTAAAATCACTTTCTCTAATTTCCAGATGGGCTACCTTCATTCGGGCTAAACCCTTTTGGTCCACTCTTCATTTGGTCTAATTTGCACTTGGTCTAATAACCAGAAGGTCTAATGACCACTTGGGCTAATTATCACTTGGTCTAATTACCATTTCGTCTAATTACCATTTCGTCTACTTTATTTTGTTGTCACTTGGTCTACTACCAGTTTGTCTAATGTCAGTTTGTCTAATTCCCAGTCAAAAAACTAAGTTAAACTAGTTGGTCTACAGGTATTTCGTCTAAAATCCACTTGGTCTAGTATCCATTTGGTCTACGTAGCATTTATATGGTCTAATCATGCAGTTGGTCTAACTTTCATTTAGTCCATTTTCCATTTAGTCTAATTGTCAGTTGGTCTAAATGCCAATTCGTCTAAACATCCATTTGTCTAATTATCACTAAGGCTAATTGCCTGTTGGGTTATTCCCTTTTCGTCTACGCACCTACCAACAACACTATGCGTCAATTTGTTGGCCATCCTTGCATTTGTGGCCAGAGCTTTTTGAAAGGGCCTAGCGGGCGTAGGGGGCCGGGGGTGCTGTCCTGACTCGACTCTATCCTGAGCTGAGGTCAAAAACAAAAACCAAAAAATACCGATATCTGTTAGAAAAAAGAAAGAAAAATGTTTTCATTTCACCAAATGTTTCTGAAAGTTCTCTTTGCCTGTTATTTACGTAATATATTATTGTACACACAGTATATTAAAAAAAAACATATGTAGGTACGATCTTTTGTAAAAATTGATATGCTGATGATGAATAAAGGAACCCCGTGGAAGGGTAAACAAAGAAATGAAAAACACTGCTGCTCGGTCGCTTCGCTTCCTCGCATAACATAATTGACGCGGGGGGGGGGGGGGGGGTGCAAATTCACTGTTTGCCCAGGGCGTCATAATACCTAGATACGCCACTGCCTTAAAAGAAGAAAAAGAAGGCAGTGAACAAGTATAAAAAACGACATGTTTGTGGGTGCTTGGAAAGGTGAAGGGGCCGGGGGGGGGGGGGGCAACGAGCGAGTTCATTTACGTTTTAGATGAACAAATGATAATAATAATGATAATAATGATGATAATAATAATAATAATAATAATAATAATAGATGCATACTCTTCTTTCTCCTTCTCTTTTCGTTTTTCTTCTTCTCTCTCTCTCTCTCACTCTCTCTCTCTTTGATCACTTGAAATAGGGGGCAACAGCCCCTGTCCCCCCCCCCTCCTGTAGCGCCGGCCCCTGAAAAAAGCAGTTTGCATAGCTCAAAAGAATCAGAGAAGATGAATGCCAGAATATTTAGTTCTTAGACACAGTGCTCAAATATTGCAGCAATTAAGATATCCCCCGCCCGAAGCTTGCTCGGTAGGCTCGCTCGCACTCACTTATTGCAACTCATGACAGTCCTATCTGTCCCTTTTTTGAGGGATTGTGCTTGAAATTAAACGCTTTTGTGGCATCTTCGTTATGAAATCACTGTATAATGCAAGCTTCATGCATGACCTTCAACAAGAACATTTTTGGTTTCTCGCTTGCAAGTTAGGAGTAGAGCAGAATTGCATATTGTGTGCATTAGAAAATATATCCTTAAAATTTAATGTGTGTTAAATCCAATGTTGGGGTACAGCAACCTATGAAAACGCCATTTTCCATTCTTGTCTTCACCCTTTATACTTAAGGTCCCCCTTTTCCCCAAAAATGGTATACTCAAAGGCCAGTTCGTTGAAACCCCAAGTCTGTGAGTCGTCTTGCCCCTCCTATGAATATACCCTGGCACCACCCCTAGCTTTTATTGACTACTTGCACAAAAGTTTGTACATCGGATATCAAATAAGAAACATGAATAATAGTTTATCAACAAAACAAACATAATTTGAAGTGCAACACAAAAATACTATAAGGTTCTTCCATGAGAAGAAGGGAGAAGTTGTAAACGTGTAATAACAATTCATTACCTATACATCTCTCTTTATTTCACTCATACTTTGTAAATGTCAAAATATTTCCATGTACCACTGGGGCCTACTGAAAAGAATAATATCGTAACCTAATCCGCATAAATTTCAACTTCTGGGTAACTGTTTTGAAATAGACGTACATGTATATAGAAACATAAATTTGATGAGATGCTAAGCCATTATTATTATTATACCCCCCCCCCCCCCCTTCTGGAAGACAACGATTATGCTTACAGTGCGTTCATTTTGAGCGCCTTGCTTAGATCCGTCCGTAGTGACTCCTATCATGGTGCTTCTCATTATGTACACATTTTTCGTATACACAACTTCGTGTCCTTCCTGGATTTTTTGTCTCAGAGGGAATTGATTTTCTCAGCCTTTAGCATTTTTATGAAGGCTATTCATTGGAAAATAGCAGAACTGAAGTTTATGTGTCCTATAGTTGCATCCTTACCTCACAAGGATATAATGAAGTTATGGCCAGTTCCGTCCTTTTTCTGCATTTTTTTTTTGTAAAGTGATCTTCCTATCCGTTCCCCTGTAACTCCTGCATGTCCTCCTCCTTAATGTTTCGGTATCAATCCAGCACTTATTAAATATATTGAGTGAGTGCGAACCACGACGTAGCTTACCATAATCTCAACGGATTATATACTGAACTACAAAAGAAACGTTTTATTTACTGAATGAAACACATTCTTTATTCAAGAGTGAAAACTGAGAAAATGTTTTGCTTTGTTTTGATTAACAAGTACAGATGTGCAATAACGACTCTCGTCGTTGATAGCGCCAGTTCTGACGTTGTTGGGCCCACAGGAGACGTTCCCGACGATGTCGAACGGTGGGGATAGGGCCCCGAGCAGGACGCCGACAAGACAAGTTAAAGCTTCTCAGCCGACGACGAACAGATGCTGCAGAACTTGGTCTGTTGTGTGTGCCAATAGTCTGTAGAGCCGATTCTGTTGCTCTGCGGAAGCGATCCTGCAAGTGGTCCCGGTGAAGATGGCGATCTTCACGTGCTGTTGTCACCCTGGGACGACCACTGCGCTGACGATCGTTGGTGCTGTTGGTTGCATTGTATCGCTCCCGCAGTCTCTTTACTGTCCGAACGCTGGATTGAAGTCGTTGGCAATGACTCTAGGACGTTGGCCAGCATGAAGACGTCCGATGGCTTGTTCCCTCTGGTTTCGAGCCAGACGTGGCATGGTGACAGCGCTCAGGAAACGAATGACAGGATGAAGGTTTTGGGTCCCTTTTAAACCCACTGGATAGAGGATGTGCATGTGCCTCATGCTTTTCAAAAAGCTGCGCTCGAGTGCACTACCATGTTCACGGAAAGGATATGAGTTTTAATCCTACACAGAAATCACATTTTGTTATGAGGATGTGTTATGGACGGTCAATGCCATATCTGTGATGCTAAAAAAGCATAAAATGTGATTTTACGTATCAAATTCCAATATCATGTGTAAAAGATATCAATTTGAAAAGTGCGAAGTCGCTTTTGTAGTTCAGTATATTATCTACTAGTAGATAATCATTATCTGAAGGGATTATCTACTAGTGGTTCGCACCAACTCAACATTCCCGCCCTTCATCATGTTCCTCCCCTCTAACTGGGAGTTACCAGTAGGTTCTTGTCTGGCGCTAGGTGAGAAGTGCCCCGAACAGGAGATCATTTACATAACAATACTTGAAGAATTTATATACTTATTAAAGATTCGAGTGGGTAGTTGACCAAGTTCAAGGGTCAGCACTTATTAGATATGTTGAGTGGGCGCGAACCACTAGTAGATAATATAATCCGTTCAGATTATGATATTTTATGTAACAGCTTTCTAAGAAAACAAATGAAAACTATACCAATGCATTCATTGATACAAACTCATGATATCATTAGCGTACAGAAGATGGAAGATGGAAGATGGCTACATTGTCCGGACTTCCGTTGGAACGTTATGTGCTGAGGAATATTTACCCAAATTGGTTAGTTTTCAGCCCTCGCTGCATAGATATACATATCGAATTGCCTATTGGCAATAAAACTGAAGACAGAAAACACACTCCTTTTCTTTTTTCCCCTCACTTTCTTTGAAGGCAGTTGTTATGCCATCCCCTCCCTTCTTTATTTCGCCTTGAAGTGATGCTTTTCACCCTGTCTAAAATGAAATACATTTCAAGTTAATGTAGCCGACCTCAGCACGCTGTTCGCACTGCTTTTAAAGTACGGTGAATGAATGCTGGTATTTATGCATTACACATGTCCAAGGCTCTTCTTTAATTGTCATTTATTTGTTGAAATTGTAAATGCGAACGTTCTTTAATATCGCTTCCTCTTCCTGCGGCATGAATCGATACTATCGAATTAGAGGATCGGATCGATGAGAGTGATCGACATGCGAGAGATTCGTTTAGGTTGAGACAATGTTCCCTCGGGGATGGTGAATTCAGTTTACCTGTGTTCTTTAGCGTGACGTCGTCTGCGATGAAAACGTTCGTGCCAGTGATGTTGGTGATGTAAAATCCATACCTGGTTTTGATTTCTGCCTCAAATATTAGTGGGGGAAGTGTTCCGTCCCCAGTAAGTCGGCCTAATGCGTGAGGTCTCTGTCTGTTTCAGATACCCATTCTCGAACATTACCAATAATGGAGTGAATCTTCATTCGCACTCAATGCCCTACGTAAAGAAAACAATTAGAAGGTTCCGTTTATTCCTTCTTAATTAAATATCCTAAATTGATTTTTTTTTTAATCCGCGTTCCCCTGTATCCGTCTTTGAACAATGATTGCTTTATTGCTTGATATCTCACAAGTCGTTTCTTTACTCCTTGTTCCTATGTTGCCTGACTGCCTTCTCCTCAGCCATTTCATTTTCGTTCCTCTAATTCATTTTCTTCTTTATTCATTGCTCGTTGAAGAATGCATTTTGATCACTGACTTGCGAAGGAGACATGTTGAGCAAATGATTAATGAGAGCTACTAAGAAGCAAATATACAGAGGGAAAGAGAGAGAGAGAGAGAGAAAGTAAAACAGAAAGGGAAAGATAGAGCAAGAAAGAAAGGGAGAGAGAGTGAAAGAAAGGAAGAGAAAGCGGGATAGAGAGAGAGAGAAAGAGAAAGAGAAAGGAAGAGAGAGAGAAGGAAGAAAGTAGGTGAATGATAAGCCTGGATTCAAGTCAATACTCCTGCTATCCGACAGCTATCTTGCCGCTTTTTCTTCTCAATTCTAGCCTTGATTTCGTCTCGGCTATACTGAGGGAATTCCCTCAGTTATTGGAGCAAATCAGCTTTAGCTTGTTCAAAGAAGCCGTCCCTAAAAATCCACTGATTTATTCATTAAGCTCCCCGTTTAGGGGTAACCTGATAACACATGTTAAAAATTGTACGTTCGGGACGCTCTTCTAAAAACCCATGGAAGCTATGGCCAGGCAATCATGAACATTTTACCGGTAGCAAATTAATGTTCAAATAAAAAAATACGGTTATTTTGATGACGTGGATATCATTGATTATATTTTTTGATAAATATTCAGGATCGTACGCAAGTTTGGTGATCCGATGAGGAGCTAATTTGAAACATGTAGGCATTAAGGGTGTTGATGCAACAACTAAGAATATGGATTGTGCGATATAGTATGCTCTGGGAAAGAATTGCTTCAGGGTCATTTCTTAACCATGTTAATACTAGGCGAATTCCTTAGTGGACCCCTGGGGAGCGTTTCATCAAGCAAATTTGCTCTCAGCCAATCAGATGCAAGGATTTCAGCAGCTTATAACAGTTGTCGGTAAAAATCACTGACAAAACACTTCATGAAACGCTCCCCTGGACCCAACATTATACTTCACCATAACCATAAACCCGAACGCTGCATTACATGTTGGTTACAAATCCTAAAGAAAAAAAACAATTAGGATAAATATGTTTTTACTCTAGAAAGACAAACAAAAATCAATTTTCGTCCATTTTGAAACCGCATGTGGTTTGTTGCCGTAAAATATATTTTTTAAAAACTGTTAGTTTTTCAGATGTATTTCAAGTGATGTTTATTTTCACAGTGATTTTCACTAACTAACATTTTGAACTGATATTGGGTCATGTAATTTCAATTATTAATTACTACTTTCTAAATGTATATCAGATAACGCTGTCTGATATCCCCTCGTCTATTTTCCTCTTAAGTGTTCCGTATTTCTGCTTTTCGTTTCTTCTTCGAATTAATACCAATAACATGCATTGTCGCGTGCTGCAACGAATATATCAGATATGGAAACGCCTTTTGAGGGTATCGCATAACCGAAATAGAAAACCGCGTCTCAAAATTGAAAATTCTAAAGAAAAGCAGAAGTCGTTCGATGGGTTTTCCTTCCCCAAACCTACTCATAAATAAACATTTCAACATTTTACCGCCAAAATCAAATCTGAAACGATGGGATTCCAATGTCAAAACAGTGAAACCTCATCGTCAAATCACGGTAAGTGCGTGAGATATATTCTAAGATCGTTCTTGATATATAGGTTTCGGAATGTTTTACGCTTCTGTGACGTCACTATATATTATTGTTGTCGATGTTCCAACATTTGAATGTTCTCGGTAAAAATCAAGAGATTTTCTTTTCTTAAGACAACAGAGAGTTTAGATTACGAACGTTTCCTCTTATCAAGTTTGAGTAATAAGTACTAACTGTGCCATCCACAAAACTATCTTACGATTCATGGTATTTTCCAGACAACATTACCTCAACTTGACCAACCTTTTACAATGAGTGAAACAAATAAGAACATTCAAGTCCATGTTAATAACGTATATTCATTTTAAAAAAATTGGTCTCATCCAAAGTTCTAATGTGGTATAAACTGGCTTTTCCCTCCAAAGCAATATTGAAATGAGTTGGCGAAGGCCTGAAAGGTAAAATAAATTTCAAGATTTCTCCCGTTTGCAGAGGAAAGGGTAGCTACTGTATATACATGTAGTTTTTAAAAACTAAAAAAAAATAAAATATTTTGAACCCTGACTAACATTCGTATACACTGTCACTGAGCAAGCTGAGTGTCACTGTTATGATAAGTCGACACCAGAATGAATTTCAGATACCACGAATCTTATTTAGCATTGGCATATCATAGTATTTGATTGATGGCTTCGACCTCCTTGATAACGAGGTTATATTTACTCGACTTGATTTTCACTTTTTATCAAATATTCGAACACAATTGAGGAAGTGATTTGACCTATAGATTTGACACGTCAGGTGTTGGAGTAATTTTAAAAAAACCTGTTACGCCCTGTTTTCATATTTTTCCCCCTGATATTTTTTTTTTAAAATGTAATATAATTGGTTTAGTGAATACATAGAATTAAAACATCCATAATTGAATATCATGAAATGTATACGGCACAGATATTTGATAGAGCTTTGCATTTCACGATTTGGCGCTTAAGTACAGTGACGCCAGCTATGGCCAATGCATCAATTGGTCACATTTATTGACTTAACGGTTACGAGATGGAAGACAAAGGGGCCAAACTGTGGCAAACAGGAAAGGCACGGTGTCTTGACCAATACTAATATAAGATAAACAGCAAAAAACACGTGCCTGCACTGGACTTGTACCATGTCTGCTGCAATTCTTCTTTAATCATTTTATTCTTAGAAAGCAGAAATGACGAGCTGCCCTCGGCGTAATTGGTCTTGGGAGTGAATGGAACGACATTGCTGGTAACTGCAAATGTGTCCTTAATTGAATTGGATCAAGCGCCTGCCCGTAGCATTCATATCAGTGGAAGACCCAGAGATGTGGCGGGGGGGGGGGGGGGGGGGGGGTACGTGTTACACCTATACCCGTCCCCACTAAAACCACACCTAGCTGCCATATTCTAATTATATTTTATTAGGGAAAGGGGTAGCTTGTAAGAGAATTTTCTGACTTGTGCCCCCTCCAGAATATCCCGGATCCGCCACTTCCATATTCACACAGTAAACTCGCTCTTTAGACATGGAGGAACTGGGGGCGTTTCATCAAGTGTCTTGGTGGTGATATTTACTGACAAACTTGCTCTCATCCAATCAGATGCAAGGATTTCAGTAGCTTATAACAATTATTGCAACTTGTCATTGATGACAGGATTCATGAAACACGGCCCTGGTTTAGAATCAAGGATGACCAAGGGGTTGTCAGGATGATTCGCAATCTGCTCATTGTGAATTCTTTCGCTCGTTTTGCTTGTTTATGCATCAGTCACACCGCCAATCCGACTATCACACCGACTCAAAACTGACCGATTCTTCACCATTGTAGGTAATGTAAATTGTTGTTCGGTCTGATGTCAGTCTGATATCGGTATCGTCGGTGTGACCGGGGTATAACCTGAATAAAATTATATGAACTAATGACGTATTGACCATCAACAAAGACCTTGGTAATTTATGAAGGATCTCTTGGAGTATTTATTCCGCATTTTTAAGTGTCTACTGAAGACTGAATTCCAAGCACGCTATATAATTGCATCTGTAAACGGGATACACGCCTACGGCACATGAAATCATTGAAGTAAAATTTTGTTTCGTGATTATTTTATACCATTAAGAATGCTGTTACATCTTAAAAAGTGTGTATACTGGATCATATTTTCTTAACAGGATGTATTACGCTATTTATCACAATCATGTTCAATAATTTAGTTTTGTCTCGTTTGAACAGATATAAAGATGTTTTTTTTTACATGTTCAATTTTTTCGATATAAAAACATAAATGAAGGTTTGATTAAGCACGTGTAATTGATGATGTGATTCCATTTTTACACACCCCCTCTCTCTCTCTCTTTACTAAACATTACAAACTGTACATGTATATACAGTACAAGAAATATCCCAACCTGCACATTGGCTTAGCATAAAAGGGTTTATTGCCTTTGAAGTGTAATTCCCATTTAACCACACATTCTGGTGCTCTCTATGCCGTTCCAATTGATCTTTGTATTCTATTTTGGCTAGATTCAATTTGACTAAGGTTCTCGTGACGTTGCTGTGTTAAGCACCCAAGGCTTTCCGAGCATCGTACTGCTGACAAGGGATAAACATTGTCAGGCTACTATTGACTTGAAATAAGTGGCGTAGCTACCGGGGGGGGGGGTCACGGGGCGACTGGTGAATAAAAAAGGGAGAGAGATATAGAGACAGAGAGAGAGAGAGGGAGATAGAGAGAAGGATAATGAAAAAGAATCAAGGAAAGGAACCATAAAAAAGATAATGAGACCC
The DNA here is from genome assembly GCA_025617745.1 of Heliocidaris erythrogramma. Taxonomy (NCBI): domain Eukaryota; kingdom Metazoa; phylum Echinodermata; class Echinoidea; order Camarodonta; family Echinometridae; genus Heliocidaris; species Heliocidaris erythrogramma. The sequence goes on along the minus strand of CM046864.1, from coordinate 41,781,496 downwards.
CCTCCTGTACCCTCCCCAATTGGCAGTCCTACTAATCCATCGATTCAGAACGTCCCCCATTGATAAAAGGGCCCCATCGACAACTGGACACACTACTCCACTGCTCAGACCCCATATTTGGAACTGAAGAGGTTTTTCTCAAATAGCTAACGAATAATACATAAATATAAAAGATTATTGCTAAAAGGAAAATCGTCTATATTTTCAATGATATTTCACCAATTGAAAACCTGAACCGGTGTAGAAAGTAATTTGATTTGTACAACAATATTACATGATCTGATGACATATATTCTGTGTGAAACTCTATTTGTATTATACGGAATAATAATAATAATAATAATATTGGATATTTATACAGCGCTCATAAGATTCAAATTATCATTGCTGGTGTGGCGTAATGCGACTAGTCCATTGCTTTTTAAAATACATATTTTAATAAATTTCAAATTCTGTCAAGGATGAGAAGAATTACAGCAGAAATAAATTTTAACAGGGGTAACCTATATATCAAGTCGTCGAAAACACACCAGTAACTTTATTGTTGCTAAATCTCCGAATATGAACAATATTGTCCTCTCAGTATGGGGGGAAAATATGATATACGAATGTTGCATTATCTTACTGAGAAAGACAAAGAGAAGAATACAGGAAAACAACGGAGGAAAACTGATTTTTAAAAAAAATATCTACAATCTCACAAACACAAACAAATTCACAACGACGCGTAATGTAAAAGAGAGTTATTTTACGAATATGGTTATCATTTTCAAAGAAGGCCATTGACGTTTGAGTGGACAGTTTATAAGTTTCATCTTCGCTCTCGAAAATGCGAAGATTTTCATTGAATTGCTATTGTCACTGATCCCACGTGCCAAATTACGGTATATGCTACTGGTAATAACCGTTGTCATTATGCTCAAGAGTCGTTATGTAGATACTCCTAAAAATTATATCAAGCTCTACTGTTACAGTCTACCGATAAAAGCAGCGAGAAGACCCAAGCATAAAGTCAGATCTTTCTTTTATCAGTTTATATATAAATCATCTTCCTCTATCGTTAATTTTGCAGTGTCGCAGCTCGTCAATCTCCAACAATACGCCAATATGTGAACGCCTCGATTTCAGCCTTGCGTGGGCACTCTATTTACAGGAAGATATTTTCTTATTTTGCCAAAGGCTAAAGAGTCAGATATTCAGAGGATAAAGCCTTGTCTTACATGTATATCTGCTTTTTGGATAAGCCCAAATTTAGCATAAACGCAACGATAACAGATGACTCATTTTATGAAGCATGTAGCGATTTCATTGAATGTTCCGAAGCGCTTGTCAGAAGATATATTCACGATGATACTTTGTAGTTATCATTCGAAATCTCCAAATGTCATCATGTCATATCGTTTCCTGTACAAGACGTGTAGCGAGCCGCATACTTTCTGTTTCTTCTTCCCCTGTGAATCAAAGAAAACATTTATTCAAGTAGACATTAACCAAGCAAATATTAGAACGAATAGCATGGATTTCTTACCATATGAGGTTCCCTGAACTCCGTTTCTTAACAAGGCATTAAGAAGAATCATTCAATAAAGACGACTATTGTCCAAGTCCATGTCCCGCAGATACAACATAGCATTCACAAAGCGCCATCGGCGAAGTTGACTATTCTGAGGGCTTTAAAAATACTTAAACAAAATTCGAATACATCCGATTGGCCGGGGAAATGTAACAGATAAAACCAACAAAAATTTGTTCGTTTCATACAGTTAAGGTTGATATATATATATATATATATATATATATACAAATTATGTATAACAATGCGCCCTCCCGGCTATTACCATAATGGCTTTATGGCAACACAAGGACTTGGGACCCATATAAAAAAATAAAGGATGACTGAAATGCATTGATTGCCAATTACAGAAATTTTATTCTCCAAATTTTCGGGGGTCCTCCCCCTTCGTCAGGGAAAACGTGAAGTGATTTCGACTGATAACAAACAATAATAAAATCCTGTTGCTTCTGCGTCCTGCTTTACAGTGCTTTCAGACTTGATTCTAATTTATATTATTTTGTTATGGTATGACCATTCTTTGTCTCTGTCTCTGTACAGCTTTCGCAGTCTAAACGTCTTCATATTAATTATGACGTCGTTTTCATTGTGACGTTTATTACGTCATAATGCCTAATTTTAACCCCAGCAACACTAGCGCATAATGCATTTGCAATATACGCTTAGACTGCGTTTGCTTTTATTTTTTTATTGTTTGTTATCAGTCGAAATCACTTCACGTTTTCCCTGACGAAGGGGGAGGACCCCCGAAAATTTGGAGAATAAAATTTCTGTAATTGGCAATCAATGCATTTCAGTCATCCTTTATTTTGATATCATCATAGCCTATGGCAATACGTGGAACATTATGAATTTATATATATATATATATAAAGAAATAATTGCGCAGGCAGTGTAAGCTTCCTAAACTATTAGTTGTCATTTTCTCCAGGTAAAAGGATGATTTATTCACAGTTTCCTCTTTCATTAATTCATCTGTTAGATTTTGGAATTTTTTAAGGCACATATATTCCTCACGATTAATCGAATGATAGCGCAAAGGTGCAGCATTGTACCACATTATGCCCCGATGACTATTGTTCTGCGGTTAATTTCTAAAGCTAATCGAATGCCTAACTACAACTTGGATCTATAAACCTAGACCCGACCTAAAAACCCAGTCGCAACGCAATCGCATCACAGTCACTAGACAATCGCAACGCAAGCGCAACCCAGTCTGATCCTATATCGCTCACGTATTAAAACAAAGAGTGATTTGTCACTGGATGAAAGATTAATCAGGCTGTCTTCAGCAGATGTGAATAGAATGAGAAGTAAATATCATGGTCTTTTGCCAAAAACCTCCGTTATTTTCTCCCCCCCCCCCCCCCCCCCCCCCTCCTGTTGGGAAGTCTTATAAAAGTAGCTCTCCGGCATATGATATAGAATATTCAACCATCTTCCATTTTTTGTTTAGTGTATGATTAATTCGTAACTCCTTGAAGCAGGTAATTCCACATAAGAGCAACAAAATATGTTCCGTTGAAACTGGAATATGATCACAAGTACTTTTCAAGTACGTATACGATGTCATGATTGCTTAAACCATGTCGGAAGTACACTACTTTTGTTGCTTTTTTCCATTTTAGAAGTCACAAGTGATTTAAAGCAAGTTCGTTTGAAATGATTTGTTGTATTCGTGAAAATTATGTTCACCATGATTAACGATTCATTGTTTCATTTTAAGATATATGTATCAACGGCGTTATGCATCAAAAACCTTAAATATCTTAAATATTTCTCAACATTTGATGAAGGAAGAGGTTTTCAAAACACGAAGAGTTCGCTAAGTGATCGTGTGAAGGCAGCTTAGCCACCATACACCAAAAACAGTGTTTACACTTTTTCATTTCTCATTCAATTTTTCAACGATAATACGCTCATATGGAGCGTCAATGGCCGCATGAGTCACAGACGCACCCCCCCCCCCTAACCCTACGTTACTCAAATGGCGTCTCGTGTGCTTTTATACAGAAGGGAACATACAAAAACCGGAAAGCAAGATAAGAAATTTAAGTCGAGCATGACGATTGTGTTGCGGTGAACTGGTAAACAAACCCTTCTTACAATTGACACCTTCACATAAATGTTAGGAAAGTGAGACGGGGATCAGTGTGAGATTGGAGTACATTCCAGAAGCGCCCGTCTGTTTGTAATGTGGTATGTTGGTAATGTGGTACGGTTGTTTGAGACCGTAATCACAAACACGGTAAAATGTCAACGATAATACTTGCTCTACATATGAAGATGGTTTAGCAGGCCAAGAAGGATTGGTTGACGATCAGACTATCATATTATGATAGCGATGAGCAAGGGGGGGGGGGGGGGGGTGCACGTTATCCCCTGGGTGTGGTTTCAATTGTGGAAAGTAAGACTCGAGGGTAAATGTGGAGTACAAATCCCAAGTTACAAATACTATCAATTGTGATGCATCAAGATGGGCCAGTAGCACAACGGGTTAGAGAATGCAATACCAAAAAGGGGGACTGAGAGAGAGAGAGAGAGAGAGAGAGAGAGAGAAGGTGGGAGAGAGAAAGAGAGAGAAAGAGAGAGAAGGGGAGCCGGAGATGGGAGCGAAACAATTTGTGTCTACAGTATACATTGTAGGGATTGAAAGTGGAGTATGCTAGAGCACAATAACCATCGAGTGCATGAAAATCTGAAACTGCTTGAATTAATATAATAAAGATGTAGGTGTAATTTTGTTTTGAGCAGCCCCATTATGCAAATCTCCCTGTCTTCAGCCCATTGTGATTTCATGGTGTGGTAATATTTGGGGTATGTGGGCTAAGCCACCTCCTAGCTATATTCATAAGCCGAGCATTAGCCTGACTGACACGACATGTATCTTTCTGCGACATGTTCCCTTCTCCAAAGAATAAAAATGACCATCTTTTGTCATTTCGGAGTTATTTTTCACCTTCATTTTAAAACATAGTACACTGAATACATGCAATATGTATAATACATGTATAATGAATTCAGAATATTACAATCCAAAGTTAATAATATCTAAAAATATGAAATGTTAACGTATCATGAATTTATGGTCACTGTCACACAAAGAAGACCGACGCCAGACCGATAACAGATCGACCCAAATATTACAATGGCCAAGAGTCGGTCGGTTTAGCGGTGTGACCATGGTGTACTACTTGTGTACACGTTTGTATCTACTGTCTGCTCATGACGGGTTAAAAAATTCAGCATAAGCGATTAGTAAAGTGTTCTGATTCCAAATACCGAAGCAGTTGTGACCATACCAATACCAAACAAAAAAATGATGACAATTATGCGATACATTTGCCATCTCAAAACCTCATGCTACCAAGAAAGAGTTTTTACCCACGTGCTTCGCATTTCCAATGACTTGCTTCATCCCAATGGCTAACCTGAACATGATAAAAACTACTTTCGAAAAATCAACTGAAGGCAATATCAATAGCCCTGTCTATCACCTTTAGAAATATGCGAACATTTACAATGGCGTAATATGTAATCCGAACCTGATTTCTATGGTCAGTACAATAGGCCTTTGAAATTACCCTTGAGTTTATTTTTCGAAAGTAGTTTTTATCGTGTTCCTGGCATGCAATACGCTTTAGCGTAGACTTGCGTTTTGGGAATGCTACCACTTAAGTGATCACGTGATAACAAAATCATCGTTCATTCGCGAGATTCATTTTATTTAATGTTCTTATTTCATTATTTTCAAGGTAAACTCACTTCAGCTTGACGGCTGTTCTTCTGCAAGTCTCCATAAGATTCTTATTGGAGTACAATAATGTCCTTTTCAGTTTTCAAAATGAAATGGGCCGTATCATCATGTTTATAAAACTAGTAACATTCTAGCAAACACCAGCAACGATTTTTTTTTGAAAGCAAAGGACTTCACATGACTCGTAATCAGCTTATTGGAAGAGAATTTGCTTTCATTTTAAAGCATTTCTTTAATTTTTCAAGATGACCTCCCGGTAGCTTGTATTTTGCTTGACTTTAAGAACAAAGATATACCAAGGATTTGGGGTTATTACTAACTGTGATCGACGAAGGAATAAAGCTTCGGACTTAATGAATAAGATCTGCTTCAAGAAACCCATCACATCATTTTGTTTTAAAAAATACTCGACACTCGATCGGCAGTGAGTTGTAAGCTATAACCATCATCAGATTTTTACATTTGAAGGAATAACAATCATACACACATGTATTATATATAAATTATATTGTACCTTGGATAAGCTTTCAATTAAGACAGGTTAAAAAAAGATCGTCGATTATTAAAAACCTGATCTTTGAAGCAGCCTATAGCTGTTCTATTCGAAAAGAAAAATATCATATGTTACGAGAGGCTAGTATGAAAATATATTCCGACTGCATGTTAGCGTTAAAAGTCGACAATAATAGGTATGTATAGCTAAAAATAAGGGAAGGCTCAGCGTGCAATTATTTGTCAGAAATTCAAAGGTATTGTCCACGAATTATGTACATTTCAAGACCTCTTCCCCTTCTAATTATCCTTATTAGTTCTTATTCATTATGGCCGGGTGCTTGTTTGAAAAATTCAGGCAAACCTTAATTATTTTGGTCCAACGGCCGCTCCTTCCATCCTTAGTTCTAACAATGCCCCTGCGCTGATCCCAGCCAGTTGGAAGCGCGTTAGCCTCTGGGCCTAAAGTGCTTTATTGAATGACCTTCAGCAGGCGGCTTATAATGTTAGATCCGACCGAATACACTGAAGGATGTCGCCCCCCAAAATATGAATGAGCTATCGAATTACGGGAAGATTCCTACTCCAAGGAATCCGGCGGAGAGGCGATCTATATTGACATCGTTTTCCCCTCCTTGCAACTCATTACATACGTCATAGACAGGTACATTATTGAAAAACCCCTCTGCTACATCATCACTTTCTTTTCCTTAAAGATACAGTTGAGTTCAGGTCATGATATTGAATTGTCCAAGAAACTGTCTCAAAGACATTGGGAAAGGTTGATTATATAGCACATAATAATTGGTGTATGCTGTAAGGTTTTGGAATCACCAAAATGATAAGAAAACGACTCAATCCTGCTGAGAGTCACATGCACTGCACGCAGAAATGTGTATAATTATGGGACTACACACAAGTGTTCGGTCCAAACATTTCAGCTGTTTCTTGTCATATTTTGAATGTGAGAGCATTTGAAGAGCGATGCTTTTCAGGGGACATTTCTACTACGATAATCTTCCAACTAACTTAAACAGAATAAAAATGCTCACAAATTATTACCTTTTTACCTTTCCGAGAACTCAACCTTCTCTTTGAAGGTGATTTTCAGTTCATGTAATGACGGAAGGTAAATTTTCACCGAAACAAGTAAGAGTTACACTGAATGTTCAAAACTAAAGATAGATGATATATGCCAAATTAATTTGATGGAAAATGCATATGGAAGCTGAGCAATTATCAGAGAAAAATGAGAGTTATACCTTTAAATGAATGAATGTTAATTCTAGCAAGTTTTCATTTCTTATTTATATTCTGCCGGTTAAAAAAAATCTATCCAGTATATTATTATTAATAATATTACAAAATCAATATAAGCCTGTCCTCGAAATGCAAGCCAGTACCATAACGAACGATTACCTGTAATCACATACATTCCACGATTAGCTTTTTTATAAAATGAATTTTAACATTTTCAAGAGCCGCGAAACTATGATGTAACATTTCATTACATAATTATGTAACATTGGTAACAATATGTATAGACTGATTTGAGTGAAGTATTGACTTAAGAGGGGCGTAGTCGAGTGGTTAAAACATTTGACTGGATATGGGAAGGCGATGGGTTCGAAACCCGGCGCGGGACTACATTTGCCACTCTCCACCCAATGGGTACAGACAGGAAGGAAATCCTTGAATGCTGTGAGCGCCTAAATCCGCAGCTTAGCTAGAGCCGGGGTAATATTGGAGCGCCTTGAGCACCTTGCGTGGGGGATATGAGCGCTATATAAATATCCAATATTGTTATAAATGTTTGTTTAACATATATCTTACAACTGACTGAAATTACATTAGGCTTACATCATATAAAGCTTGTAATGGAGGAAAAAAACCCATGGCCGGACATAATTGGGGGGGGGGGGGGGTGCAAAGATATAGAGAAACCGGTCTCTAAAATTATTAAATGAAAATGCTTTACTGGGCAATTCTAAAAAAAAATCAAATAAAGGAGGAGACCTCAAGAAAGATGAGGATTGTAAAAGTGGAGCAGTGTTAGATTTAAAATATTTTGTCACAGCAGGATCTCGCATTAACTCTTTCAGTGCCGATGGCATGTATATGCGACAGATTGACTTGTCATTTTAATTCACCAATTGCTCGACCACAGGAAAGGTATTTTGAAGATTTTGAAGAGAGCTAAACCCCTTGGTACAGTAAGAGTTGAGTAAAGACACGAAAGGTCTCGCTACCCCTGAAATATTGTAAAATGCATCTTTTTTCTCATGATGGATAAGTTGTAAAATTTGGAGTTTGGAGAGAGAGGGGGGGGGGAGAAAAGTTTTTACATCGGATGTGTTTTTCGTGTTCTAAAATTTTTAAAAGGCGAGCATAATAATACAATTAAGTGGTAAATTGTTCTGTAATTAAGGTATGCCGGAATAGGCTAAAAAAAAAGATGGCACGGACTCCACGGAGGTTGTCCCCCTCCCCCTTATCCACCCTGGCTATACGCAATGTTATAAAAGTCACTTTCGTAACCGCTTTACTTTCCAACGATGGCGGAAGCAAACAACTCTGCTTGGGTTTGAGGAAGTACGATACTTTGAGATCAAAACTCCTTATCATCCACTCTGAGACAGATTTATGTCTGTCCTTTATAAAGAAGAATGACACAAAGAATAACGTACTTCCTACGCAGTATAAGAGATATGGACCATCCGCTACTTACCGTCTTACCATCAAAGGGCACCGCCTGCCTCGAATCCCAGCCCCTCACAGGATCCATTATACAAGAGATAGCTTCGCGTAAATCTGCCAATGATATTAAACTAACATTAATAAAACACTCAAGGGGTTTGTAATTTGGTAAGATTCTTCTGTTATTTTGTCTGCCATGTTACCTGCGATATTGAAAAACATATATCTTGTATTGCCGGAAGCCTGTATTTTTAAAAGCTACCTGCAGACGAGTTTTAGACCTTTAACTCATTTTAAGCCTACCCTAAGTTCTGGCAATGGACAGTGATGGAATTCCATTTTAAGAGAGACGGACATTTCTTCTCCTTTGTTGCTTGTAACTCAGATAATTATATATTTTTGACAAAGATCAAAACCGTTTGCAGTTACTTACATTCTGTGTTCCATTAGATTCTGCGAGAATTAACCTTCCGCCACAAACACTACTGAACAATACCTTAACATGCTTAATATTAAATTGTAAATTTATCACATGAAATGGAATTAATATTTTCAACTGAAGAAAAAAACGACCTACTGAATACAAGTCAATCGTGATATGGGAAGTGTGTGTATAAGAACACATCCAGAATATAATCTTTTGATTTATGATTAAGGGAATGTATATACCTACACAAAGGTCCATATGTATACAAATTTATTAACAGCGAAGTCTGTATGATTCGTTGGAAAAGTAACATATAATGCTGTTGGGTTAATCCCATGTCCTCCATAACTAGGGCCGTGGCCTTTGATGTTGGTTAACATACTACCAGAGCTAACTCGATTTGAATATTCAATCCGCCCTCGGGTGAACCAACAGCGGAGTAGGCTTGAAGTTCTTCGATCTCTTTCCTGAATTAGCCTCGTTAACATTTGGGAGTCAAAATTGAAGAGTCTTATATAAATAGCTAACCGCGAAGGGGAAAATATCGAACAGACCTATGTTCTCGGTAATGAACATTGTCGGAAAATCGTAGCACTCCTTGACGTACATTCTTTTCGGGGATTCTTCCGCCTTATACATTGTAGAAAATATTGGATAACTTTAATTATTTAATGATAATTAAACGAAGGATAGCGTTTTCTCCACATACTCCGGAGTGAAGGACAGACGACCCTTTGTTGACCCTTTTCAAATCTTCTGAAGATGTTGATTTACCTTCAAAGAGTAACACAGTTTTTGTGACTCATCCTTTGAAGTGTAGTAAATGGGTAAGTCATTTCACAATTTGCATTACTCTCATTGCATTATTACAATTTCTGACTCAAAAGAATGCTCAGGCATAAGGGTGATTTAATGGGATGCATACGTATGTAATGTACGTATCAATCTATTTACACTTGCATATTATGTATCTGCTGACTATCGATTCTTATATCGTAACAAAATGCCCTTTAACATTTGTGACGATAGTAGTTGATTCAATTGAAATTCAATAGTTAATTGACTCTCTATTCCTGTAACTATTATTTATAATTAGACCTCTTTTCCCACAATAAACAGTTAAAAATGTCCCTAGAAGCCAGCTACGCACGAGTGCACTTATCTGTTTTTTAATGGCAATAGTACTAATGCTTATGTAAAACATTACCTGTATTTAGTCTGGCAAGCTTCATGATCTTGCTGGCAAAAGTCATAGAAAGGGCATGCATAAAACTTGAATATATTTCTCAAATGATTCTCACAAAGTGTGTACATATAAATGGGAAAGATACATTCGACGATATTTGTTCTATATACGAAAGGAAAGTAATGCAACATAAATCATCAAACTTCTTGTCTACCCTCAATATTCTTTATATTATCGAGAAAGTAGAAAGAACGCTCAAGGGAGACGATTATACGTCTTACATTAGAGTGAGAAGATGATAGCATATTGGAAGATTATGAGGTGGGCGCGATCTGAAGCATGCTCTTTAAGCAACTTTTGAAGCTCTTTTTTTCGACTTAATCAATAGTTATCGCGGCGTTTCATAAATTTTTGATGAAGCGAATCGTCAGTATAAGTCAAAGAGAGAGAGAGAGAGAGAGCAAGTTCTGTATACTATGTAATCACTCCTAGCTACAAATACGTCATCAAATAGTAATGTCGCCATAGAAATAATGCATCATAACATACTTTTCTATTAACAAGTATGCATTGTAAAGCCTCGAGATGTTCTTCATGAAACCAATTCCTCAAGGTTTGAGATTTGTATGTCATAATAGAATTATGCATACACGAATTTGGGGCATAAAGTGGTGTGGATTTATAAAGGAAACAGCAAGTAAAATAAAACTATCCTAACAACTGAGATACTGTTAGTTTAATAGCACGCCTGTACACGAAAGGTCTAAGTGTGGATTCGACTTATTTCACACAAAAGACTCTTTATAAAATCGCCACTTATCGATTCTCATCCTGAAAGGTTGCACGCAATTGATATTCCTTCATTTAGCATATTGCTTGAGTCGGCAACTTTAATGTTTAGGCACTGTAATCAAATCAGACCTTTTAAAACTTATTACACACATAATGGAGTGAAATATGTAACACATCCCTTGATATTACGTTGAAGCACAAAGCTGGTAACATGAGAACTGGTAATGTGCGAAAATGTCTTCAAATACAAAGTAATATGTGGAGAGAAGCCTCCAAATACATTTTTCTGACACGCAGGTTCATAGCCAAGTCAATCAATGTCATAAGCATAACGTCATGTAATACTTCTCTCTGAAAATCCGCCAATACGACTTAAAGCATTAAAGATATATTAGAGTTCTGGTCATGCAATTATATTGTGAAAGAAACTGTCTCAAAGGAATTGGGAAAGGTTGACCATGCCTACATAAGACTTTTTTTATATTGTGTTGTTTTGGAATCATCAAAATAGATAAAAAAATTGACCCAATCTCGCTGAAAAAGCACATGTACTGCACACAGAAGTACACACAAAAGTGGCATGAATGTTCTGCCCGAACATTAATTTTGAGATATTTCTAGTCATATTTCGAATATAAGAGCATTTGAAATGCAATCCTTTTCAGGGGATGTTTCTACTATGATGTTCTTCCAAACTGACATAAAAGGAATGAGAAAGCTCACAAATTATTTTTCACCTTTCCCAGAACCCAAGATTCCCTTTAGCTTCATACAACTTCAGAATGAGCTTAATTTCTATTGTACTCCACATAAATTTATCACTTCGAGATTTCGGCAAAAGCCTAAAACTGAAAAGAAATATCACAAAAGCATGATGAAGATGATGATGAATATGTAGATAATACAACAAGTACAGTGAATTTTAAAAAGGAAAAATGAAGGAATTCGGGCACATTATTTTGCAGTCGAGGCTCGCATAAATGAAATGGAAAACACAAAGAATGGTGTTCATAACTCGGCCAAATGTTAATAGAATCAGAATCCTGATTCATTTTGTTGTCACCAAGACCAGCATGAACTCCATTTTTCACTCATGACAATAGTTATCAATCTTGCACAACCATATATCAAAATCTGATTTAATAGTATCTAATGACTATGATAATTTTTTCTTGTAGGAAGAGATATGTTTTCCATCGGTGTTTATTATGTAAACTGTGAATAATAATTATGATTAAATGATAGTCTGAAGAGCGTGTTTCAAACTACTACTATTTGACAAGCTTGAATGACTATGCGCCTTGGGTTGTTGGGGAAGATTTAACAAGAGTTTATTTAGCAACGGTTTATCGAATACCAAGGAGACCGAATATCCACAAGACCGGCGGTTACTGTGTCAAGAGGCCAAAGACCTTGACCAAAGGTCCACGAGACCGAAGATTCGCAAACACTAAATTAATCGGCGTAGTAGATTGTACCCGTTGACTTCTGAATTCTATAATTCACATAGGCTTATAAATACAGGGACCACTCGGCTCTAGCAGGCAACGGGTTAAAGTAGAACACTCAAGAAAATCACAAATATGGCAATTAATGTATCACTAGAAATTGGGAAGCTTACAGATGGCAATCGTATAAGTTTTATGTCAACTGCGTATATGATGATTATAAAAACAACATAAATAAAAGCTCTTCTCAGCATGTGGAATATTCGAGGATTCGCCAGAAATATAGCGATGTTTTGATGTCGTCATACGAGGGATCGATCCTGCTTAAGCAGACGACGTCCTATAATGAATGAACGTAATTGCAATGCAATTATTTATCAAATTATAAAGAGTTTGGTACATTTAAACATGACCTTATTTCACACCATTCTAAAAGGGAAAGTGAACTGATTCTGATAACTAAAACCGTTTGATTGTAAATACACAGGAGAAGGGTCAATGATCAATGAAATAAACCCATTTTCAAATTGAAAAGCCCTGCGAATAATAGCTGGATGGTATTCGTTCCCTCTTGAAACGCCGAACATGCCGCGGTGCAAGCAGCTGAAAATACAATGGCGTCTTATTTTGTTTACAAGTGACTGATTCCTTTATTTTTTTAACGCTGCATTTTTCATCAAAATAATACCATACACGAAGTTAAGAGTGAGGCAACAGACTAACATTAAGACTGACGCTAGTCAAGTAAGAGAAATAAGTGAAGAGGAGATGACAAAACAGGCACTGAAAAATGTGTATAATGTTATGGGACATCGTCTGCTTAGACAGGACTCGCCCCTCTTGTGTCGTCACACATCTCAGCAGCGTTCAAGGAGCTTTTCAGCTGCTATATCGGGGGCTGTATTTTACCGTTTTATAATTGATAATAATCATTAATTAAAATGTTTCCAAGCTTTAAATTTGGATAACCTTGTTTAATTTATGCCATCTATGCAATAATAAGTATTAAGCCAATATTTAAAATCATCAGTGTTCTACTTTAACAAAGGTTTTACAAGGCTTCACTTTATCTTAGCTCTCTAAGCATGGTGAGTTTATCCCTTCCATTTCTTGCATTTTCCAATATGCCATAATTTTGTTCTGGACCGAAAATGACAAAATGAAGATTCGATAGCGATTCAAATTCATAATCATATTTTACAACAAATACTATATTAGGTAGGCATAGCCCATTTGGTATTAGGTTGCTTCCACGATTGCAAATAGGAAATGTAACTTGATAGATATCCCGTTGTGCTGATAATAAAAGTGCCTATAGACACGTACATATGCTGCTCAGTCATGTCTAATTCTTTTCAGGATGTGGGTTTAGTACTTTGGTGCTTATTCACATTGACAACATTATTCAGAGGCAAGCTGTTAAAGACGGGTCCGCTCGCTATTCACAAGGACCGCTATTCATAGAAAACCGCTATTCATTTAACACTCGTTATGAATAGCGGTCCTTATGAATAGTTATGAATAGTGGTCCTTATGAATGGAGGTCCTTATGAATAGCGAGGTAATTTGTCTATGGTTTGCTCGCTATTAAGAAGGACCGGTATTCATACAAAACCGCTATTCATTTAGTCACGCGTTATGGATAGCGGTCCTTATGAATAAGTGGTCCTTATGAATAGCGGTCCTTATGATTAGCGAAGTTACCCCCTTTATAGAGTAGGCTGGTCATGCAATTAATGAGCCAGTTCATAAATAGTACTTTATACAAATGACCCTGAAATTACCTCAATTTTTGTACGCCCACGCGCACGCGCACACGCATTTGTTTTGGCGGACGCGCTACTTGTTTAACAAGTAGAACCATACTAGTGCGCGCAACGTGGTGCGTACAAAATTCGGTGTATAAAGGTAAATTCTACTTGGTACAAATGACCTTTATCTGAGCATGCGCAAATTGTAATTACGAACTCGCTTGTTACATCGTGAAAGAAACTGTTTGGAAGAAATCGTGGAAAGCCGATAATGTACTACATAATATGAAATAGTTAATACTGGGAAGTTTGGGAATCATCAAATCTTGCTGAAAGTCACAAGCACACACAAATTTGGGATAAGTGTTTAATTGGTCCAAACATGTCATCTACCTCTCATCATATTTCCAATATTGAGGCATTTTAAGAGCAATTCTTCTCAGGCGACATTTATTCCATGATATTCTTCAAAACTGGCATAAAATGATTTGGAAATCTCACAAATGATTTTTCATCTCTTCCGTAATTCTACATTCTCTTTAATAATTTAAGAATAAAAACACTACAATTCAGAAACTACAAATCTTGAAGCGTTGATGCATGAAGTATGAACTTGAAGCCGATTGTGTTCAGAAAATAATATAACCCATAAATCCTAACATTTTTGCATTTGATTAAATCTTGCCGAAAACCAATAACCACGAATTGCACAAACAAATCTACAAATGAGCAAAATGGATCTAATTTATCAAATGCTTTCATAAAAAGGTCAAAGAATTAAATACACGCATTTCAAGCACATCGCAGCATATGGAAATGTAATGAAAAGACATGTTATGAAATGGGAAGGGGTGTGTAGTTAATAAGCAAGGAACGATTTGAAAATGTCTGATATTTGAAAAAAATCAGCTTAAATCCCGCCCCTGTATTTGAGATTGCCTTTTTTTTTTAGTTCACCTGTTGTACCCTTGATTCTCCAAAACTAAATTGAATATAGTTAAACATTTATTCCTCTTTCATTATTTTAGGCATATATATTTAATACTCACACGCACACTCACACACATACACACACGCATCTTCAACCCTTAAAGATAAAGATGAGTTCTGGTCATGAGATTGAATTGTGAAAGAAACTGTCTCAAGGCAATTGGGAAAGGTTGATTATACAGCACATAAGACTTGGTGTGTACTGTACGGACCAAAGTGATAGGAAATTGACTCAATCCTGCTGAGAGTCACATGCACTGCACACAGAAATATGTATATATATAAGGACTACATACAAATGTTTGGCCCGAACATTTCAGCTGTTTCTTGTCATATTTTGAATGTGAGAGTATTTGAAGAGCAATCCTTTTCAGGGCACATATCTACTATGATAATCTTCCAAACTAACATTACAAAAATGAGAAAGCTCACAAATTATTTTTTACCTTTCCCAGAACTTAACATTATTTCCCTTTAAGCGTATCGAGTGTTATTAAAATGCTTTGAATGTAGCCATCCGATGAAATTGCAAAAATTAAACCAACCTTTTATGGTCAATGCTAAAGTGGTCTTACTATGTACAAACTACACAAGTTATAAGGCTCTAGGCCCTAGGGTTATCGTTCCTTTAAAACCATAGCGTATCAGCTGCACGAAATTGATAGTATAATGGCGTTATTCAATTCATTACGCAAACGTAATATATCTATAATGGCATGAAAAGTTTCTTTTACCCATTTAAATGCTGGGTTTGATAAATGGCATCAACTTTCTCAGGAGATTGAAAACGTTACCAAAAAGCCCATACATCCTTGATATTTCCAAGAACAGCTGCAGAAAATAGATAGTTAGGAAGAACCTGTGTATCAAGATCCATCACATCACAACGGCCCCCTTAGCCATGGGAAATAGATAGATAGATAGATAGATTTCCAATATAATTCTTTAACCACTGTGTCGATCATTTCTCAAAACATGTTGCTATGAAACGCAAATATATGTACACAATGATATCGTATAATAAACTATTTTTTACATTTTGATAACGGACATACAGTATTTCTTGGGTGCATGATGGGCAACAAGTTTTACATGCCACCCTATGCAAAAAGAAAAATCCAGCACGAGAATTTCAAAATGGGATACCTTTAGTAATTGGAGTTAAAAAGTAAGCGAACGGGTTAGAGAGTAGTGTTCTCTAAGTTACATAATGACCGCATTGCTAATGGGAAATTCCCCATATCGTTACTATTATTAGAGATGTTTTCTTTAAAATTAAAAAAAAAAAATAAACCATTTTTTATCCGACTTTATTGACGCTTTGTTTCTCTGATTTTTCTGCTTTCATCCATGCCAATCTTATGTGTTTTCAAACAAACAACGGTAATGCCATTTATTAAACACTTTTTAAACGTTATCTAGCTCATGTCGAAATCTTAAATACCCCCATACCATGCGAATGTATTACGAGGAATGTATATTTTGTCATATTTTTATTTAAAAATACATGTACATCATTTGTTCATTTATTACTTTGTACAATTATATCGGAAAATTGGAAATAAATGTCTTTAAACTGCAATTTCTACAAACATTTTGAAACATTTATTTTTCTCTGGTACCTTGTAAAGAAATATTTGCATATATCAATGCCTACAGTTATCCAATATAATATATGTAACAGTGACATGTTTAATAAACTTCACTGTACGCTAGACGGTTTTAATTCTTAACAACATATCCTTAAACACTATGATGTTTGCACACTCAGCTCGTAGAATATTGACTTTGCACTATTGCACAAAGCAAAAATGCTAGATGTGTATCCCCCCCCCCCCCATTTTCTGAAAATTCACTCGAAAACAAAGGAATACGAACCCAAAATGAACCAAAATTTTGATGATCTATCGGTTTCAATATTTATATCCCTATGTTATATCTATTTTCTTCTAAACATACTATATGTTACATACCATCAGATTTCCAGCACGAACCATTTTTCGTAGTTTTGAGGACAGAGGAGGAAAGAACAGTCTGTGGAGCGTTTAATATTTTCACAATTAAGCTGCTAATTGAGAGTGAACTCACGGGGAAACATTTCAAACATTGCGAATTGACTGTTTGTATTCATAAGGCAATTCTATGACGTCAAAGGTTTATCATATGCAAAGAAATTCATAAACTACAATAAATGGACCCGATGGTGCTACAGCGGTACATGATACAAAGTAGGTTTCTCGGTAACTTACAGGCGTATGGGAATGACATGTTGTTCATACAATAAAATATGTTTTCTCAGTAATTCATTCTTCATGACACAAACATTTCAAGTGATTTAAGTGTTTCATTTTTTTTAGTGGAAC
Organism: Heliocidaris erythrogramma; assembly: GCA_025617745.1. Classification (NCBI taxonomy): domain Eukaryota; kingdom Metazoa; phylum Echinodermata; class Echinoidea; order Camarodonta; family Echinometridae; genus Heliocidaris; species Heliocidaris erythrogramma. The sequence continues at coordinate 41,764,020 of CM046864.1, read as the reverse complement.
TTGTATTCTTTAATATGCAGGGTATCGATATACAGGAGTGACTCAGTATAAATGCTTTCGGATGTTCCAATATAAGGAGTACCAATCACCACAAAATGTATGTTAAAAGACTAATCCTATGTTAGAGGTTCCATGCTGCTACATCTAATTCTATATTCAAGAGATGGGCTTCTAATATTACTCCTACAAAGATATATCACGAGTTTATATACACTCTCAATCCGGGAAAAAGCGACTAGTGGGTAGACTACTCGATGCACCCGTACGCACTCTCAGAAAAAAGGCGTGGTATTCTTAATTTTCTTTTTGATTGATTGATTGATTTGATTTATTTACCACCACCAACATTTAATTACAATACATTTTTTTTTAAATACAATGATATTTACATATAAATGAAGAAAAGCACTGGTTGGTAAAAGGGGCCAGATAATAGCACATGTGCTAGTCGAGCCTGACCCACAACAACAACAACGTACAACTTCGTACTTCTTAACCGTTAAACCCTAGATTGCCCGGTAAAGTTGTTTGGGTTGATTTTATACATACGAGCTGCACATTTTTTTTTTTGATTGGTACCTTTAAATATATATATCCTTTATTATCATGATTATCCCTACAATACCAAAGACCTTTCTATCTCATCGAATGCCGTCATGTTTTCATTATTACCCATTCCTATCAAACAATTTATGTAGGCTCTCTTAAACTTGAATTCCATTATTTGAAGGGGGTCTAATCACAATTTGAATATGTCAAGGACGCTGATGACATGTATCATGCTTATCAAATATTTAAATTTGTGTAGATTATTTCTATATGAAACTTACACCCACTTTCGTGAATAAACCTTCAATCAATGGATATAGATAAGAGGATTGTAGTTTACCTAGCTGTAAAGTGGTTTTTCTGCGTTATGAATGATAAGAACCTGATCCGTCTTAACCTTTCATTATGCGTGCAAATACGTCACAAGTCGCCCTTACTTTGGAAACGATTCGACTTTAAAAGCATTTTCCCTAACACTGTGAATATATATTGTATCATGTTATTAACTGCATTATATTGTGTAGCACTGTTGACGGTTTACTTGACATTCAGTGAGGATCAAAAAAAAAAAAAAAGAGAGAGAGAGAAAGTGATAAGAGGTTACATTTTCCTTCGTGTCAAAAGACAGATCCTAAACACATGGAAAACATGAAAGCGAGTAGTATGGTAGGTAATAAACTCAAGGGCTTCGCGCGACAGTCGATGGCCTAGAAATTATGCCTACACAGCGGAGGGAAGAGAGAAAAAACGGGATTCATAATTAGATTGCAGAAAGTGCCCCTAACAATGTCCCCTTTTGTATAGCTTTGCAAAAAGGGGAAGGTTTCAACCTGTAAGGGCAGCGGGTCGATATTTTGTTTGACATATCAGGCGATTCCCTCTCGCAATTCAATTCAAATCGAGCTGAGGCAAGGTGATCAAGGGGAGTCACCCATAACGAGGGGATGGAGTGACACCCCTTTTGAAAGCGTACGGTGAAAAATCAGCAGTTGTTAGAAAAAAGTTGGTTTTTCAAAATTTATGGGGAAAATTGTTAATCTGAGAGGGTTTTATTCTTTCTCTTATCATGCATATGGTCGTTAGAAGTAATCATCGGCACCCCCTTTTTAGAGGAAAATTTTGGTTATCTGCACATTTCGATTACATCTTTGCAGAAAAATATTGAAGGTCGTTCACCATGTTCACATGAAGTTGTTACTGAAAAACAAGGTGTTTATAAATGTGTGCTACCAAAATATTTTTCACATATATAATTGTATAAGGCATAGATTTATCGAAAGGTGTTCGTGTTTTGAGGAGGGACGGGGATAGGGCAATATCCGTTCCCAAAATGGATAAAGGGAAGCAAATTTCTCTGAAAACGTTTTTAAAACTTAAATTGGAAAAACATATTGCACGCAATTAAATAAAGGCAAATACTCTTTGGCTTATTTAGAAATAATAAGTATATACCTAAAAATACATTTTGGAAACATAAGCCAACATTTGCCAGCACCTTTTCAATGCCACAATTTAATTAAAATATGGATTCGGAATTATAGAAGCAACAGTTGTTTACAAAGCTCTTTTGTCGGCGTCCTAAAATCAAATATGAACAAGCGTATTCTGTCTTTTAAGTGTCTTGTTTTTCTGAGATGATGTATGTGTGCAATCTCTTCAAAATATCAATTAAATGTTGGCAGCACAGCATCAGAGCGAGTGGTGTTGTAATCACTCTAGTGATGAAATTCTCTTAAATCCTCTTTATTCATTTATGATATTTCTGAGATCTCTTTCGGCTCTCTCAACATGCTGAATGGAAATGACAAGAAAAAATACGGCTTAGTTTCGTAATGCAATTTACTTCTTTCCTTTTAATTTATCATAAGAACGGTGTAATAATGTATTTGTTTTAATTCAGGTTTTTCGACAAGCGCATGTACAAATTATTTTTGAGGGCGATGGATGTTATATTCGTTATAGGCAGCTGGGCCTGTTTCCTTCATTTTCTGAAATGTCCTGATTTTCAAGATTCAGGGAACATTGCTCCACCCCCAGCAATTAAGATAGTGATGTTTCATTAGCAACAATAAAACTCACATTGTTAATCTTCCTGAAAGTGATGTAATGTTTAAATGTTTATAATGTTTAAATGATGTTTATCTCTCTGTTTCCAGGAGACCTTATTTACAGCCCACCTTTTCAAGTACACGAAAAGGCCTAATCTAATGACTTTAAAGTTTGTCGCTGGAGCACATAGAAAGTCTCCGTTATTTATTCAGGTGGGCAATGCGTCTTATACACCGTAAAGCGATATGTCAGCTCTATATTCCAAATGAATTAGAAAAACATAGCCAGGGCAGCTGTTCAAGCATTTATTCACTCCCACAAAATAAAACATTGAGACCCTCTCTACGTATGGTCGTTAACATGGATCTTAATATTGATGATTAATCATGAATCCAACGGTTTGCAATGACAGACGAAACACTCAACTACATACTGATTTCCTCTGCATGCTATGGTGTTTGCTGTACACGTATCATTTCAACATGGAAAATGCTTTTAGCTGTGATTAAAATACACACGAAAGCGGGGCTCGGTTTTTTTGGTTTTATTAGGATTAAAATGTTTCATGGTTTTCTTCAATGAGACACTCTGTTTTTCCAATCTCCCCGTCCCCATCTCTCCCTCTCTCTCTCTCTCTCTCTCTTGTGCCTTCCTTACCCGGATCCCGGAGGTTCTTTTTGGTTAAATGTACAATGATCACTGAACAATAGCTATAATTATATTTCACTCATGGCATTTTATTTTTAATTTAGGTTTTCCCGGCCAATTTCTCAGCTTTGTCACGTCAAATTCATTTTACGGAGCATTCAATTTTAAACGATTTTCGCCATGCCGTGCTATTCGGCAGTTCAAATTCATTGTGTGCATTCGAAGTCATCTACGAAGCATTCAAATTCACATTTCAGGCAGTCAAATTAACACTCTTTTCATTCAAGTTCATAGGTCACGAGCCTATTTCATAAAGCCTTCATTCAATTTAGCATCGCATGGTCACGTGATCACGCAACAAACGCGAGATTGTCGCCTATGCTTAGGTGCATAAATTTTCTCGTTCAAAGTATAGGCCTATATTTTTAAATTAACCCTTCAAGTATATTCCTCACCTTGCGTGGCTTTGGGGAATCTACAGAATACAATTCATCCTTTAAAATTTACAATTAGCCTACATGACAATAAGGTCTACTATATTATGGACTCAAAAAGGAAATTAAATTCGAAATCAGCATTATTTAGGGGGAATTATAAACAAAACAAGGGGGTTAATAATTTGCGTGTTAAATTGAATGAACACGCTTCGCATATGACTGCCCATTTGCGAATATGAATGCCCGAGGTGTCCTTTCGGCAGTTGCCGATGAATTTGAATGAGTTTGCATACGTGCTAATTTAAATGCACGGAAATGAAGTTGAATGATACAAAAGCGAAATTCCTTGCACGAAACGCTAAATTGAATTACTTAAATACGCTTTTGAACGACAGAAGATGCTGTAAACGATGTTTTTGCTAAATTGAATGAGCGTTTTAATAAATTGACTGAAAAAATGCGAGATCGGCTGGGAAAACCTATATTAAAAACGTAAGAGTACTTAAAGTGCTATGTTCGGAGAAAAATACTGCCATATAATAGCAGCCGAAAAACACTCAATGAAATAATAAATGCACTTCGGAAACTCCGTTATGTTGACTTCTACAAGGGATACGGTATGATGGGGGAAGGGGGACCTAAAATTCCGCATTTTGTTTCCAGCCCCTTAAAAAATCATTTTAGTCAGGGGGTTTTGCGAATTTCTTTAAATATCTTGGTTCTACATATTCTTCAGTTAAATCACTGATAAAATGACGACGGACGAATGCAATAAGATTCATTTTCAAATCGATGCCGACGCCAGTGTCAAATTTTGTTCGATAAAATGAAAGGGTCCTAATGCTACGCACACGTCATAAATCTTGGGTTTGAAACTGACTGATGTAAATTTCACCCCGATTTCCAAATACGGATAATATCACAAAAATTAAGGGAAAATTCATTCTTTTTGGCAAACGTAAATGATATTTCGTTGCTTAGTCCCACCGGAAATTAGCTTTAGGAAGTTCACATACTAATGTTTTGTAAATGATTGAAAGGTTAGTATACATAAATTATAGAGCTGAAGAATTATGTCCCAGAGAGAACAATGGAATACTCAATTAATTAAAAGCTATAATTCCTAAAGCTTGGTACGTTCAGATTTTCGTTTTGCTGACTTAAATACAGCGTATACTAGAAACGGTTATCAGGCATTCTTGCCATTGGCGTATAATTTTGTAAATGTTTTTAAATATAAGAATGCCTAGTATATAGCTGAAAACACTCAATAAAATAATAGCTACACTTCCTAAAACTTGTTACGTATATGTTTTCATTATTTTGACTTATACAAGAGAAACAGTTAGCGAGCACTCTAGCTGTCAATGTATATGAACATTTTATTTGAGGAACCTTGAGGGCTGGTTTTTAATCACTGTGAAAGGTTCCACGTGGAGCCATGAGCAACATGTACATTAAACATTAAAGGTTGCCCTTTCCCTCCTGTACAATCTTCACAAACATCAGGAATGTTTGCCAAGATCACCTGAACTAAATATAATATAGCTATGGTCTTATGGTCATAGTTTCTGTCATAACAATGGCTCTAACAAGACTGATCAATGATTTGCCACTTACGTGTTTCGGATATCATTTGTACTTATTAAAACAAGTTTGCCATTCTTGTATCTTAAGGAGAATTCTCATACATTTTTTTTCTGTAAACCCTTGGATTTAGACAACCATAATTCAGGAATGCAAAAATAATGTATCACCTTTAAAAATAAGTTGAGTTCTGGTCACGCGATTACATTGCAAAGGGCTGTCTGAAAGCAATATGGAAAAAGCTGATTATATCGTACATGAAAATTGAAAATACTCTTGTCTTGGAATGATCAAAGCGTTATAAATTGACTCAGTCTTGCTGACAGCTATGTGCACTGCACACAGAAATGTGTATATGGGACTACACTCACATGTGGCATGAAAGTTTGGTCCAAATTTTCAGCTATATCTCGCCGTTTTTCCAAATATGACGGCATTTGAGGATCAGTCCATTTTCAGGGCACATTTTCTTCTGTATGATACTCTTCAAAACTGGCATAAAATAAAAGAGACAATTCCCAAATTATTTTCATCTCACCTGTAGCAGAATCCAACGTTCTTTAAAAACGCACAAATCATAGATCACCTTTAATGTTACGCGGAAAAAGGCGCCTCCGACGCAAGTTGCAGGCTATCGGAGAGCTATTGATGAAACGTGGTATGCCCATTGTGATACAATTCCAGTGCCATATCCTCACAATGGCATCTAGATCAATTAGCCTCTGGATGTCCATGTACTTCCGCTAAGAGTCGAATTGAGAAGGCAAATTTCTGGTTAGATAACTTTGAAAACTAACAAAGACTTTGAACTTAGACTTCCATGGATTATACGGCCTAAGAAGTATTACAGGAAATGTTAGCTTGGATAAAGGTAATTCAACGAAACTAAGTAAGGCAAATTATATTATCTTTAAAACAAATCTTTCAATCTCCTAAAAGAACTTGATGATGGGGATGAAGAAGACACGCTTCCAACCAGCATTCTCGTGTGACCAGGTGACTGATCTTGACAGAAGTTGGCAACAAACCACCCAATCTCGCAGGATAATATCTAACAGGTTTAAGTTACCACTGAATAACATAAATTGAACTTGAAAGTGTTTGAATTGTGGATAAATCTTACCTGAAATATTTAATTAAAAATCAATCCCAGCGAATGTGAACGTCCTGTTTTACGCAGCATTTGACTTCGTTATGCATGTATTTTGACAATTTCTCTATAGTGAAATATAGCGAAGAGCATAATAGACATTAAACAGTGTTTTGCTGAAATTTTAGGGCCTATCAATTACGTCGAATTACCGTAAGAGATTTGCCAGTGCTTCCTCAAAACCTATGCCTAGCATTGGTACGTAGGTCTCAAGTTTGTACATGAAAGGCAAATAAAACAAAAGTAGACTACTTCCGAATTTTGCTGGGTTTATGTTTTGGATATAGGCAGTTCATCACATGATATTCACCTAGTAAGACCTTTTACTATTCTTTTTATTAGAAATTCTTGAACCTGGTTAGGTGTCCTAGAATTACAGCTAAAATGCACAATGGTATTTACAATAATTTAAACTATATGATGGTTTATACAGATTTCATGACATGATCTATCAAAAATTGAAAACACATCTTTAATTGATATCGTAGAAAAAATTGTTGAAAAGATTATGGATAAATGTTGTCAAACTTATTAAAACGTGCAACTTACAGAGCAATAAGAATTAAAACCTTCCATAAGTATTATTCAAAAATAAATAAAGAATTTTGAAAAAGTACACGTAATTTTGATTGTGTTTACAAAAAACCATGGATTTACATGCATATGAATCGAAATATCCATACAAAGTGATTGTGGTACAATGTACTTATACACGCATATTCATTTAATATGCTAACTTTTGGAAAAGCAAATACATGCATTACGAGCGTGTTCGGTACACTCAATAAAATTGTATCTGGAGGGAAAATTATTGAGAAGTCTTTAAAATAAAATCATGTATCGGTATACAAATTTGGTGAGTGATTATTGTTAGAGCTGCTTAAGGCATGTGCAGAGGGGGAAGTTGATGGTTTATGCACCACAATACATAAAAAACCCTACAGACTGCATTTTCCGGCCTTACCTATACTCTCAACCTTCTTGGAGTTTGTCACGAAAAGTGTTGCTGGTCCAGGCCAGATTTGTGAAAGAGAGAGAGAGAAAGAGAGAAAGGTGAGAGAGAGAGAGAGAGAGAGAGAGAATGTAACATATGTTTTGTCTTTCCTTTTCAATTATTATTTCTTGGTGGCACACAATGAATATCAAGCTGTATTGACTAGAATTTGTGTAGGTTGTAAAATATCAGTAGTCAGCATTAAAAAAGTATTTATTTGACTTTAAATATTCAATTAACACTTTACAATGAAGAGGTATTTTAAGGAGCGCTATCAAGAAGGCCAGCGATTATCCTTGTTCTAAAAGCAGGTCTTGATTGGTCATTAAATTTATCCAAGAAGACGCACATGCAAGAGTCACATTTATAAAACCGTGATTCTGTAAAATTTGTTTCTTCTTGTGTAGCTGTTTATTTTATATTCCATGTTGCTGGCTGGTAGTTAACTGGGAAAAGAATAGAAAATTAAACTTGTTGTACATCAAATTACTTATTTATTTATATTTATATTCATGTATTTTGTCTTCTTTATTTTATACTGCAAGCTTGGCCTGTTCCGTTATGCAAAACTGCATGCTTACGATATTTATGCAAAAATTACGATTTAACAACAAGTATGAAAGCGGGCATTCATACCATTATTATCATTATCGCATTATCATTTTTATTATCATTGCCAATATTTCTATTATCATCATTATTATTAAAATTAATATTGATACAGTATTATTATTTTTATTATCATTATAATTAGTATTACCTATAATTATTCTTATTATCGTTATCATAATTATCATCATCACCATTATCATTATTACTCAGTGGGAATATTAGACCAGCAAAAAACAGTATGCAATGGCCATACACTGCATTCAACAGAACTCGAATAAGATAAATCGATGATCCGTTTTTTTTTTTAAGATAATTTTAAAATGTTAGCATTCCCCACTTTTGGGGGTTTTGGAGAAAAAAAATGGAAAGAGTGAAAAATGCTCTGTATAGAATTAGAAAAAAAAATATTGGATTACGAAAGATTGACTTTAACCGAAGTACAAGTAATTGGGATTGAGTGGTTTCATGCATTTGTTTTGTTGGGCATCTTAACATTAAGACCACCGAGATAGAGGGCGGGTTCTCGTACGGCGTGGCATCACAGTGAGCTTAGTTCCGGTTGAGTGTTTTAGTCCACACCACCAAGGAGGTTGCCAAGTACCAGACCTTATGCTGACTTCTAACTGTCTTCACGCATTGTTTCACGTGTCCTTAATATGTATAGCCGCCTGAACCCTGGGCAGTCACCGCTGATCAATAATGCTGGCTCGCTCGGAAAGATTGGGGTAATACAAAAAATATCCCCAGATATTCAGAAGATGTGTATGGGTTCATGATGGTCGCTAGACGTTAAAGTTAGCTTGGCGATATACTCACATTTTAATTTGCGTAAGGGAATATGTACCCTTTCTCTCTCAAAGGGCACAAATGGAAAGCAATGCAATGAATCTTATAAGCATTACATAATAATGACTGTCTGACTCTGAAGCACAATCACCACACTGGCTAATACTTCAGTCACGCCGCCAAACTGATCCCGGACCGATCCATTTTTGGCCATTAGGATACCGGTAATTTTTTTCTTTTGTTTGGCCTGTACTCGGTCTTTTTGATGCGACTGGGATATCAACAAGTTTAACCCGATATTGATTTGTACGACTCCAATTACCATATTGTCAGCGGACGCTTGAAATGTCAGGTTGAACTGTGCTCTTCTTCAAAAACCACTTGAATTTTGGGGCACCGATCCGCGAGAATGTCTGGGTCTCTAGGCTGACATAGTAGTTAGTTGTTTACTTAAGACATAAATCCCTTCTAGCATGGAGTTGCATAAATAATGACAATTGCAGTAAGAGACTCACAGTCAACTTGTGCAGCCAAAGGTATACCATACCAGCTCCAATGGTATAATGGCATGTTCGGAAAACTGCAAATTCGTCTTCATGGTCTTAGACTTGAATATTAATTCTGAATGAAGTTGTATCGTATGAGATGAGGGGTGGGATCAGAGGAGGAATTAGGAGCATATCGCTTTGGTAAACGGATCAAAGTTTTTCAAATAAAGACTTTAGGCTGTAAGTGCGTTCTGTGATACTAAGTAGAGAACATTCCTTTAAAATGACGTAATCAAGTATTAAATGGCAATACACTAAAATATCTTTATTTCATACTTCATTATGTCGTTGTTGTTGTTTTTCATCATTTATCTATTTTTGTTAATATTTTGTCATCAGATCCCATGCAATGTTGTTAAATGAAATATTGTAATAAAGTATCTCGAAAGAGAAAAAGGAGGAAAAAACCCATCTTCATTATCTTCGTATGGCCTGAGGAGCGTTTCATCAAGCGTTTTTTTTCAGTGAACTTTACCGACAACTGTTATAAGCTACTGAAATCCTTGCATCTGATTGGCTGAGAACAAATTTGTCAGTAAAAATCACTGACAAAACGCTTGATAAATCGCTCCCCTGGTCAAGGGTCCTTCCTTTGACACTTGCCTGTCAAATAAAAAGGTTACTTGCCAGCACAGAAACCTAATTTCTGAAAAGTTACAAAAACAATAATTGATAACATATACGTCAAATATATTCATATTCTTCTTCGTATGTGGTCAGAGTAGTGCCCAAAGGCACAGCTGTGGTCTTGAAAATTCGCTATGCTTTTTCTCTCCCGTGCCAAATTTATTGCCACTACCAAAATTGACTCTAGTCCATGCCTTATATTGCCTACTGTTATTGATTTCTCTGCTTTGTCTACATAAAACAAATATTATTCATCTTTATTTCATTCGATTAATATAGGAAGAACCTGAACTGAAACCCGCAACAAATGGTTTCATGCGTGTTTGGCAGAAATTCAATCTTTGAAAGTATTATTCAGTATAGCGTCACCTATCATATCCCCGTGCCTAAGGCGAGAATAGCGATTCTAATGAATCTAATCACTATGGCCTAGTCCGAATGGGTGGGTAGCGTCGCGTCGCGTCGCGTTGACGCGAAGCTCCCCCCCCCCCGGGTTTGACCGAAAGGGTGCGTGGGGAGCGTCGAGGCGCGTCGGGTTGCGTCGCTTTGACTGGAACGCCACCATTCGTCCAAAGCAGGGGCGGATCCAGGATTTTGTAAAAGAGGGGGCACAGAGCCGGAAAAGTACACAATTAAGGGGGAAATTTTGTTCATTGTGTAAATGAGCGCCCAATTGAGGCGGATACCGGCGCTATAGAAGAAGCCATCATCATCATCATCATCATCATCATCATGCCAGTTGGGTTTCAAAAGATGGGGCACGGGCCGGTTTTCCCCCTATGTAGATCCGCCACTGGTCCAAAGCACCCCCGGTTTTGACCGAAAGGGTGCGTTGGGAGCGTCGAGGCGCGTCGGGTCGCGTCGCTTTTTCTAAATATTGTTATTATTATCATGATTATCAGGGACGGATTTTGTAAAAGGGGGGCACAGAAATGCAGGTCTGTCTTCAGGGGCGGATCAAGGATTTTGTTTTAAAAAAAGGAGGGGATCCTGGATCCGCCCCTGATGACAAGCCTGCATATCTGTTCCCCCCCCCCCCCCATTTTTACAAAATCCTGGATCCACCCCTGATGACAGCCCTGCATTTCTGTGCTCCCCTGTTTACAAATCCTGGATCCGCCCCTGAGAGGCCTGCATGTCTGTGCCCCCCCCCTTTTTTTTTTAAATCCTGGATCCACCCCTGATGACAGCCCTGCATTTCTGTGCCCCCCTTTTTACAAAATCCTGGTTCCGCCCCTGACAGGCCTGCATTTCTGTGCCCCCTTTTACAAAATCTTGGATTCAGCCCTGATGACAGCCCTGCATTTCTGCCACCCCCACCCCTTTACAAAATCCTGCATCCGCCCCTGATAATGAAAATAATAACAGCTTTGGACGAATGGTGGTGTTCCAGTCAACGCGACGAGACCCAACGAGACCCGACGCTCCCAACGCACCTTTTCAGTCAAACCCGGAGGAGGGGGCTTTGGACGAATGGTGGCGTTCGCGTCAACGCGACGGGACGCAACGCTACCCACACTTTCGGACTAAGCCAATCACTATAATAGCAAGAAGTAACATGGGTGACATATGAACATACCGATGGTATACGACTCATGCGAGTGCTGGGGTGGCGCCATCAGGCCCTGACGTATATTTATGTCAGTGCATTCCTTTCCCTTTAATTAATTTGTTTTATAGAGGTCTATTATATAGAGTTAACATACCTGGGAAATAAGGTGAAGCTCCATTGCATCTTGAAGAAGCTTACTGATCCAGTTGTAGATGATTGTTCTTGTTCTTAATGTTTATTGAAGATTTCTAAAGCTTCACATACCAGGAGGCTATGTTGTAGTTATTTGTCAAGAATGCCAATTGCTGTCCTCTTAAAACTCTTCAATCAAAGTCAGAACAATATCATGCAGTTGACAGTCCTTTCAGAAGTGACAAAACATTCCTTGAAAGTTTTCTAATGTAAAAAAAAACCCCAGTGGGTAGTCAACGAACCGTTTCGGGTCTCTATCTTTTAATTGATCAAAATGCGAAAACAATTTCGCAAGATCCCCTTAATAAAACATCTACGACCTGTTCAAATGCTCGCGAAAACCTCCAAGTTCTGCTAGACATTCCTTCGTTTTTTCCCATTTAAGTGGTTGAAAATATACGAGTCAGTCGGGAGATTCCTTTTGTGTTTAATTTCGAGAGAAATTTGTTTTCTTTCAGATGCTCATCTTGGCTTACACGTGACGAGCAAATCAAATGAAAATTTACAATGGCTGACACAGGATTAGGACTCGACATTCCCGGGAGTATTATACTCGAAACTTGTCAGGAATCTTTTACCATTTCAAGTGCTTTATTGAAATGTGGAGGGTGGCAATTGTAACTGCATCGCCAAGAATAAATATGATAAATAGCCGTCATCCTTCTGAAATTCCTTTGATTGTTTTCAAGAGTTCCTGTAACGCTAGAGGTCTTTCGATAAACCAGTCAGTGTCATTATAGCGTAGTTCTTATCTGAAAGTATTCCAAAAATGTACCGAACACAATTTGTGTCCACTTATGGTGATTGTTACTAAACGTTGGTAGAACACATAACATTCTAGATTATAGTTATATCATCAGGAAAATACTACAAACCTTGCAACATTATGTCGCAAACATGGTCTACAAAGGCAATTGTAGTAAATAGATTATTTGCCACACACAAAATCTGCTAGAGTAACAACGCTACAATGAACATAATTTTAGGTCCAAGTTTTAAAAAATAAAATCGTTGATATTGCAGTGATTGCGGTATAACGGCCACACTATTCGCTAATTAAGCATTTATAGCCCTCCTTTGTTGAATGGCACAAGGTAATAAGAGAGAAAAAAAACATTTGAGTGAGACAAAATAAGATGCGTTCCTAAAAAAAAGACCTAAGGGCATGTCCTCGATTATCCCCAATAGTGTCAACAACCCTTAAGCTTGATGAAAAACAACAACCTCCCCCCCCCCCCCCCGCCCCCCCACCCACAAATCCAAACAAAAAAACAAACAACAACAAAACAAACTCAAAAAGAAGAAGATAAAAATGGGGGGGGGGGGGGCAAAGCAAAACAGAACATTGAGTAACACGTTAACTTCACCTCTGGAAAACTACAAGAAGTGTTTCATCTACTGTATGTTTGTGATATATATGTGCAGTATACAGAGAAAACGGGTTTCCGAGCGATGCCTAGCAATGGTCACTATTTACCTGCTACAAACATGCGGCACTTCCGGCCTTTGCACCCCCCCCCCCCCCCCCCCAGGCAGAAAAGTGTACATTGTGCCCCTTTAAATTGCCCTTCCTTTTTTTTTTTTATAACTGATGACCTTTTATTTTTGCCAGAGAATTTTGAACGACAAAGAGAGTCCCCAAATGTGATAATATATATATAGATTTTTTTGCTTATCAGAAAATTTTCTGAGATTTGTGTGCCCCTCCCCTCCCACACTTTACAAAATCCTGGATCCGACCCTGTGTTGACATGTTCACTTCTCAAGAAATAGAATTTGGGTTAGCTTTTCCTTTATGTTGATTACATCACTAAGTAGAGGCTCTTTTGGCGAAAGCATACGCATTGGCTCAGAACCGAAACACGCAATAACCATTTTTAAACAGAATGACATTGTGATAAGAGAATGAAAATGTTTGGGAAAAATCAGCACAGGCCTTAAAAAAAGTTTATACAACCGAAATAATTGTATATTTTGTTACCAAAACTACTTTCAGCACAAAAAAACAGAGCACAAAGCTTTAACAATACATATGGGAAGCGATGAACTGCCACCAGCATCAACGAACCCGGCTTTGGGGGGGGGGAGTTAATAGAACATAAAATTGATAAAACATTTGATACGAAACATCTAATAATTCTCACGAGTTCCACCATCATAATAAAATATGTCTGTCTTTATTATCTAATGTAAGGTTTGTTCTTCAGCTATGGTAATTGGTCATTTTCTTAATGTTTTAATCGTCATTTCCAGTTGTTTTCTTTGTATGATGTTCCCTTGAAATTGGAAAAAAAAGTTCAATTACAATATGAAATCGTTTTCTAAAAGGTTTTGGTAATATGAAATCGACAATGTACTGAGCAGCCCCTAGAAAAACGTTTTGTAGGTGGTGGAAAAAATAGGGAATCTCATAATATTTTACTTTTTATACAACAATAGAATATTTCCCAAATGAACCACTTTGATATTTTTAAAGTGACAGTAGACTGAAGCTCATAAATAGCGCCATCGTTCAACAGGATTTGATAACTGTCTGTGCCTCTCATTTTCCCACCATGTCCCATTCTAGTTTGTAAAATCTTAGAATGTACCTGCACACGATTTATTACAATGCCGAGTCAAAAATAATAGTTTTGGATATATAATTTGCTTATCATCCAAACAATCTGGGTTTTTTTTTCAAAATTCAAAATGAAATTTAATCAATTTTCAAATTATAATGCTAATTTAGCAAATCACTGTAAGATGGCGCTGTTCAAGTTCTACCAGTTTACTGCCACTTAAAATACGTTTTCCAAACATTTGTATTTTTTAAAAATCACTTATATATTTTTGAACTTTCACTGACAAGTTTTTCAGAATTTGTCTGCTTTCACACAATTTAACTTGTTTTAAATTTTTGTTTGAACTGTAATCCAGCTTATCCAGGCTTCAGCCTCAAATGATTATGCTCTTCGGGAAGTGAGGTTTTGATAAACATATATTTCGTGTTATTACAACTATTGTATATTTGTTATCATCACCCATTGTTTTCGTGTGAGATCATATTTCTGTTTTGCGACACAAAAGTGTCGAAATGTGAGTGTGCCAGTTATGTTTCGAAACATGTCCATCATCAGTTATTCTAATTCGCCACTGCCATGACGGCAATTATGTGTCTGCTGATAGACGCCGAAAAAATAAGGCATGTGGATACTCTTTCAAATAGGTTTCTTAGTTTGACCTGGAAACGAAAAAAAAAAATAGGCTATAAAGATTGGACCAAGAGATCTGTGCTTTTTTGGTCATAAACAACGAGGATGACGCCGATGAATTTCGCTTGCACCACGTTAACCCCGATTTCTCTGGTCAAATTCCTCGTCATATAACTTTTGATCTAATATTAAATTCATAAAATAACCTAATAAAATTATTGGTAAAACTTAATATTCATCATCAGTTATACAAATGGAAATGAGAAAAAGGTAAATGCTAAAATAATAACTGAATACTATATCATTTTTTTCCAGTTTAAGTTGGTTTATTTGATATTATCAGGCTTGTCCGACCACCCCCCCCCCCCCCCCCCCCCCCCCTCCGGACACCTATTCCCTTTGCATACGATTTTGGAGTTATAATTGTATTATTCTGATACATTAGCGAAGTAATCATTTATGTTAAAATAAGCTAAAAGCACCATAGATTTGCACCTCATCCCGTCGGCCCTGACACATTTTGAATGTTTTATAAGACTGATAAAACTACAAATCAACTGCAATACCAGAAACATGGTTATAAAACACAGTTTTGAAACGCTGTTTCACGATAGCATGTTAATAGCTCTTTTCTCCATGCAATTAGGAAGGGTGTTTACAAACAATGGTGTTTTTATAGCTCCCCAGAAAACGTGTTCTGAAATGCAGCAGTTTTGTAACTGTGTTTTGAAACTGCGGAAAAAGAATCTCCGGACGCAATCGGGTTTTGTTTTTTTGCTAAACGCTAAACGCATTATCAAAACGCTGGTTGTGGCCTAATAGATGGAGCATTACACGCGATGGCTCAGTGGTAGAGCTGTGGTCTCGTAATTGGGAGGACCCGGGTTCGAAACAAGTTGATGAGCTAGTGCCCTTCGATAATGCATTAATCATCATTTCCAAATCCTTCGAAGAGGACTTAAAGCCTTTGTTCCCCTGGTTACTTACTTATAATCATATACATGATATAATGCTTTCATTAGCAGTCAGGTAAAATAAACCATAAATCTTTTCAAACTTACTATTCTTTCTTGTCTAAATGTATACTCTGCAATAAAGAACAAGCGCTATGACAATGTCAAACTTTATTGAATTGTAAACATAAATGTGAAGGTCGCAAGGCATTATTCGTTCAATTCATTTTTTTTTTACTGAGTTTATTGATGATCATTTTGAAAGGAGCATATTTGCAAACATCCTTCACTTTGAGACTCTTATATCACAGAGTATCCCCCCTCCCCACTCACAATTTCGTATCATTTGAAATCGGTCACTCTCTTTTGCGCATTCAAGTTTATGCTCTCCGCCAACAGATTAACGAAAAAGCTCTTTCAATCAACACAATTTAATTTCAAAACGCATGTATTAGCTGTTGCTAGGTTAAAACCTCCTACAAACTGTTTTATACTTGTTAACCTCAAAAGACGTGCGTTAGCACTGTTTAAAAAGAAGGTCTAAAAAGGCATAATTATTTGTGGACATCACATCATCCTGTCCATTGATCAATCATGTTAGTGTATATATTTGAGCATTTTGTTTAATATACTATATATCTATAAATTATTTAAACACAAACACAGACATACACACACACACCCTACACACATATACAGTGGGTTTAGATAAATACCACCCAATACCTAGCCAATCAATACGCGCGCACACACACGCACACTGGTCAGCCCACACGTGTTCGTCACCACCTTCCTTTGGCATTACATGTCAACGGACGAAAGCACTCTCCTTTCTGGCACCTGTCATACCACCGCGGAGAATGTGTGTTTATTTCGGCGGCCTATTAACATTCCTGTCTAGCTCTAAACAACAATAAAATGTAACAATAAAATATTTGAGGCT
This sequence comes from Heliocidaris erythrogramma, assembly GCA_025617745.1. Classification (NCBI taxonomy): domain Eukaryota; kingdom Metazoa; phylum Echinodermata; class Echinoidea; order Camarodonta; family Echinometridae; genus Heliocidaris; species Heliocidaris erythrogramma. The sequence goes on along the minus strand of CM046864.1, from coordinate 41,747,199 downwards.
TTTGTGTCGTTGGGTATTTTTTCGTGCCATGTAATGGAGATAGCTTTGCTTTCATCGCCTCTTGTTAAAATTTGACGGAAGATCCGCCTTCGCCTCAAGCTGGAATGGGGGTCAGTGAAAGAAATAGAGAAATAGTCATATTGTTCGATGACAGTAATTGGTGAAAACATGTTTTTATAGTTTTATAATATAATATTAGTCCAACAACAGGAGAGAGAACAAAAAAGAGAAGGGAAGGGGATTATATATAGGGACAGTGTTAAGAATAAAGACGTTTAATTTGTAGCAATGACCATGATAACATTAACGATATTAACAAGTTGTCAGACATCATAATTATTATTATTAGTAGTAATTATTATTATTATTATTATTATTTATTATTATTATTATTATTATTATTATCACTATTAATATTACTATTGCTGTTGTTATCATTATTGATATTATTGTTGTTTTATAGTTATAGTTATAATTATCATTACTTTTTTATTCTTATTATCATAATCATTATCATTATATTTGTTATTGCTATTTTCATTATTCTAATTGTTATTATTATAACTGCACTTGCAATGCACATAATTTCGTAATATTTTCCCAATAAAAAATATCGAAAATAATTGCTAGGTAAACATATTAAAGCAGTTAAAATAATTATTAATCTACAAATAATCTGCATAATCTACTATGTACAGATAGAAATGGTAGTAAGGATATAATTATGGTAATCACATTTCTGGACTTTATTATTTGTTCATAGAGTATGATACAGAGGACCACGTTAAAAATGCCCTTAGAACGAAAAGTTTGTAAACTTTATTAAATATGAAGAGAAATGGGGTTGACATCATTGTGGTTTCAAGGTGATAGTATTTAAAAACCACATATGTTATTGAAATTCCAGGGTATGGGACCGATTTGTGGGAAAGATATCAACAAGACGAGACGAAATTAATGGATACGGATTACGGCATGCATTATTGAAATACATCACTATCTGATTATAATGTTCAGCTGGAGTTTTCCAGAAAGAGAAAAAAAATATAGAGAGAGAGCGAGAGAGAGTCCTGATGATTTGTGAAACCAGTCAAAACATCTCCCACGTGGATGACCCTCAGAAATATTTCCGAAACAACAACATGATCAGTGAAAGGTGGAGAAATAAAATAGTCAATACGTCTGCGATTAAACCTTTGAAGCCATGTGATGTAACATACTTCTAAAAACAAAGAAGAAAAAAAAAGATAAAAAAGGAAAATTTTATATCAGAGATGCATTCCTTTCTGAGAAATACAGAGCAGGCTTTACATAAACTCAGTGACTATGGTAACGGATATATGTTGAAGGCTCTTTCTAATTCACACGTTATTTTTTGTTTGTCTTACATAAAATCATTATTTTTTTTAAATACCTAACATTGTATATTCTTTTCAAAACAGTGCGTTTTAATGCATGATAGGACATTTGCCCTTGAGCAACTCATTTTATCTACATTGCTCCTCTCCACCCAGGTGTTAAATGGGTACCCGGTAGGATGCGAACGTCATTGTGGTTGGATTAGCGTTAGCACGCTTGGAAACAGGTGACTGGCTGGAATGCTCCCCAGAGGAGTGGAGAATGTGCACTGTAATGTGCAGAATCGCAACTGAATCCAGTGACCGTGGTAATAATGTTGTAAGCGCTTTGGTCGGTTATATTGTAACTGGTAAGGCGCTATATAAGAAACTATATAGAAACAGCTATTTTTCTTCTTCTTCTTCTTCTTCTTACTATTATTATTATTATTATCATTATTATTATTATTATTATTATAATAATAATAATAATAATAATAATAATAATAATAATAATAATAATTATTATTATTATTATTATTATTATTATTATTATTATCATTATTATTATTATTATTATTATAATAATAATAATAATAATAATAATAATAATAATAATTATTATTATTATTATTATTATTATTATTATTATTATTATTATTATTATTTATCTGAACCACAATTTATTGCCATGGTTACATTTAATTACTTCATTCGCACACCGTTGCTGCAGTGCAATCAGGTAACATGCTTTTGACATATTTCAGTGTATTTTAAGTCACTGGTTAAAAACAGAATTATTAGGGAAGTGTCTGGCCAAAAGGATTATCGTCCACTTGTGTGGAGAGAATTCTCTCCCATTTGCATCGACATAAGTTTCATAAAGGTCTTTGGGGACATGCCATATTTAATCTCATATATAATATTTTCGATAAATATTCCATTCGGTGTGCTTTTAATTCGTTCTTTTGATGCCACAGACACTTTTAATTTGATTTTATCATAGCATAATGGGGTAAGCATGGTAAGGGGCATCCTTTGCCCACAGATATCTCGGAATTAAATGAATTACCCGTGAGCGAAAACACGGTATTATTGTGCCCCCCCCCCCCCCCCCCCCACTTCCCCTCCCCTACAAAAGGAGAAAATCATGAAGATGGATCGAAACCCTTACCACAAATCGGTTTCGAAGAATGCTTCATCTAATGAGCTTTTACAGCCCCTCATGAATTAACTTGATAATATTTTGCTCTTAGTGCAGATTATCAGTTCGAGTGGCGGATATCTAATAGCACAAAACCACTCTATAATAAAAGCTAAGGAGTTTGCATGATTAGATGCAACAGTTTTCCGAACCTGTTGAATTTATTTGAAAAATAATCAAGGTGTTATCCCATGAAACTCAACAACACCTGAATATGAGGACTATTATTTGTCACCCACGTTCCAATACACTTGACATTTGCCGCTGCGAAAAAACAAACAACAACATTCATACATGCATTTATTTTAATGTGAATTACATGATGATGCTTATGATTCCAATCATCTTTCAAGATATCGAGAGGAATGGTTCAACTTTTGTTATTTCATATTTCAACAAAGCTAATTGCCGCGTAAGGGTTTGAAACAATTGACACGTGAACCAAGAGCCGAAACGAAGTACTTTCCATCAAAAGTACCGCGTGTCTATGCACATGCAGTAAGTGTGGTTTTAAAGCGAAGGCTGAGTACTGGGATAGATGAGCTTTCTCATTCTTTTAATATCATGGATCAAGTGTCCCTGGAGAAAAGGATTGCTTTTCAAATGCCCTCATATTCGAAGTATGACGAGAAGTAGCCAAAAAGTTTAGACATGGACTTTCACGCCACATACTATGCGTGTCGTCCCATGTGCACAGTTCTTTGTGAATGTATATCATTTCATTTCGATGATTGCGAAGCACCACTGTGTACAAAAGTATTACATAATTAACATTTTCAATTGCTTTCAGGCAGATTTCTTCTACAATTTAATTGCATGGCCAGAACTCAACTTCATCTTTAAGGATACGTTTCGTAACCAATACTCAGATCTCAAGTGAGCATGTGTCAACAACTTTTAATGTTTCTGGCCAATTTTATGCAAGGTTGAAGAATAATATAATCACAGAAGTCGCACTGTAAAGCTGCAGGTGCCTGGAAGCCTTCATCACAATCACCTCACGTTTCAATCCACCTGCTTTTAAACAAGGACGGATCAGGAAATTGGCACAAACGACCAAAAAAAAAACCATTCATAAAAATCATGTAAGCAATATGATAATAGCTACCTTTTCTTCGATTATGAATAGCGACCCTCGTTTCGTATTATGAATAGCGACCCTCAATCCGTATTATGAATAGCGACCCTCATTTTGTATTATGAATAGCGACCCTCGTCTCGTATTATCAATAGCAGTCCTTATAAATAATGATCCTTATGCATGATGAGACTTTTCTCCATTATGGATGGAGGTTCTTATGAATAGCTGTCATTATGAATAGCGGTCCTTATGACTAGCGAGCGGACCCCGTACCCCTCCTCTCCCACCGAACTCAGCCAACGATGTTACAAAAGAATGGTGTTGACAGAATATGCTTCGCCTTTTTATTTAAATCATTTTTTTTATAAATTACGATTCAAAACATCCAAAAAAATTATTCTGATTGTTTTATGATTTGTAAAATTATGTTTCAAGGCTGAAAATGGACTAGATTAATTATGTGGCGTTCCTGTTGATAACATTTTGCGATTGCTTTCGAGATAAATGTTGTGTGTGTGACGTGTTTCTAAATTGCGATTCCAAATCTTCAAAGTGCAGATATCATTTATCTTCTTCTTCTCTCGTATGTCATCCACATCAGTCAAAATTGGCAGTTACTGAGGTAGGTGGCCAGGTCTTATCTTATCTTATTCCATCAAGCATATCTCTAAACCATGTAGATTTTTGTTTATCTAACAAATCAAGAATTCCCATGACCAGAATGCGTAGCACATATTTAATTCATCTTTAGATTCGATTAAGACTGAGTGTGATATTCCCAGCATGCTAAATAATTGGATAAGAAAAAAGAGTAAGATCAAATGGAAATCATACCTTTTCTAGTACGTGCAGGATTAGCAGAAGGGGGGGGGGGGGGGGGGGGAGGAAGGGACCTAAATTCAAGACTTGCAAGGGGCAGCGAAAAGAGAGAGAAAGAGAAAGAGAGAGAGAGGGGGGGGGGGGCGTGGAGGCACACAAAAATGAAAGAAAAAAAATTACCTGCACACAATTTCAAACCGGAAATAATTATATATTTTATTTTCCAGAATCGAGTGAAGAGAATGACCTGCGCTAAAATTGTAAGAAAATTCCTAAATATTTATTTTATTCGTGGTTTCACTTAAACAAATGTCATAAATGTCATTAATCACCTTCTGTTCATAGACTACATTACAGGAAAAAAAAAATCCCCTTTCCTTTGAAAATTAAACAAAAATACCATCCTTTATTGTGTAAAACACAGAAATAGAATGAGATTATTAAAGCTAAAACATTGTATTTATTTGACATTCCTGACATTTTCTCCCGCAAAGTGGACACGTGGTCATGTTGGTTAATTTGATGTCATTTGTTTCACGGCCTACATTGCCTCGTTGTAAACCAAATCTCTATATGGGTCTCGTAGGTTCGACTATAGGCTGTACAGTGCGTCCAAAATATGTGAACAGTTGGAAAAAGTCTCTCTAAATAAATAATTCAAAATATTTGTAGGAAATGTTCGTACCTGTGGATAGCTAAGAATCTCTTCTATCAATAACAAACAAAAAAATTGCCATATCTTAACCTTCAGTGAGCAAAAGCGAAATTTTGCGAAAGGGTGCAAAATCCATACTTGAGAGGAATTAGTATTAGTTTTGTTTCAGCTGGTATTAACAAATTTGAGAACCGTTAAAAGTTGACAGTTGCAAAAAGTCTCCCCAAATTAAAATTTCAAAATATGTTTATGAAATGTTCATACATATGGATAGCTGTCAACATGACCAAATGACACCAAAACATCTAACGATATTTTACGCTTGAGAGAGAAAAGGACATTGTCTGATTGTTGTGATTGGTGCAAAATCAATGGTTGAAAATAATTTCTATTGGTTCTGGGCTGGTATCAGCAAAGTTGAGAGTCTTGAAAAGGCTTAGAAATTTTCATATTCTTATCATTAATAGGAAATTTGTGAAAATGGGTTTTTGTCTTCTGTATGTCATGACTTTATCCCATCAGAGGTTTATGGTTGACTTGAAGAAAGCCAGCTTGAATTAAAACCTTGCCAAAACTAATATTTTTGTTGTTTCAAATATTGATCAAAATATAAGCCTTTACATGACTCTCAGCATGCTCAGCTATGCTGATACCAGCCAGAACAAATACCAATTCTTGTCAAGTCTGGATTTTGTACCTTCTCAAAAAAAAGGGGCCTTTGCTCAGCGTAAAATATCGCCAGCTCTTTAGGTGTTCTGTAATAGATGAGACCCTAAGCTATCCACAGGCATGAAATTTTGTTTCAAATATTTTGAAATATCTATTTGGCATGTTTAGGGAGACTTTTTTCGCTTTTTTTTTTATCTGGGACGCACTGTAAGGAACCAGATGTATTTAGTAGGTGTGTACACACAGCAAATGGGTGTAAATTCTTCCCTTTTTCCTTCCGTACTCTTTAATTCATCTTTATCCAATTCCATATAAAAACATTAACATCAACATGCAGAAAATATGTAATATAATATTTGTATACTTAGACATAGTTATTACATTGTGCATGCAATTATTAAAATATTCAGATTGACAATAAAAAAAAAAATTGGTTGCTGTGTAAAAACCCTTGTGGGTTTGTCTTGACAGCCACCATGACATGAAAAAAATACATAAATAGGAAAATTAAGAATGGAATCATACAAAATGATTTATGATGAAACAACAAAAACAAAACAAAAAAGAACACAAACAAAAACAAAAACACAAACATAACCGCACAACCCTAGACAGAATTACATTGTGGAAAGATATATGTATTGTTTACAACGCGAGATCATTGGAAAAAGATATAATTTAAGCTTTCTTTTATATAAATTAAAACTTTTAACAGAAGTTTGGAATAACTATAAAACAAATCATGCCCAATGTGAGCTTGAAATGTATCACATACCTAGAAACGTTTCCATTTGAAAGGCATTTGGAAACACTGCTCGTTATCTAGATTTATTTTGGACTTCATTCACGGACAGGATTACCTTGACAAAAAAATGCGGTTTTAAATCTTTCCGAGGATACCGCAACCGCTGGTTTTGTTAATCAATTCGCACTTAATCCTTTTCAAAGTCAAACTCTTACCCCCTCAGACTCCTGCCACTTGACCAGGGGGTAAAGATGGGGGACATGAAGACCATCCCCAGGGGTGTATCCACTGGACAGGGGGCAAGGCGGGATACATTCTTCAAATATTTGTATTCTTTCGGCCAAGCTATCTGCACAAAAGTGGCTTGCAGTTCCACGTGCCAGCTCGCAACGTGATCTTTTTCTTGAATGAAGAAAAAAGTAAAAATTTATCAATACCTTGCAGTTTGTCATTCTACAACTTCAAAGGATGGAGAATAGAATGATTTTGTATAAAAATAAAGATTCTATGTACAGGCTCATAATTGTAATGTGGTTAAAACGCCTGATCTGCGAGGCCTAATATAGTCTTTACACAAAGTTTATATCATATGCTTTATAACTTCCCGTGTCCTTTCATTTGTACTTGCATACAAATTCAGGCCTACACGATACTGAATACGTTTTATCCGATCTTACTTCACTTATCTTACCGTTCTCTGTGCGTCCTGTCTGATAAGACTTAACTCTAGACCTATTTCTACATCTTTTTTTGTGAATAAATATCAATAACAATTATAAACGTCAATACAACTCACGATCAGTTATGCGTGAAGATATGGGGGGTAGGCTTTTCCCAAGAAACCAAAAAGAGTATTTATCTTGATATACCTCAGAAAGATCCACGGTTGGTTGGGAAGCGTTTCATCAAGCTTTTTGTCAGTGATTTTTACCGACAACTGTTGTAAGCTACTGAAATCCTTGCATCTGATTGGCTGAGAGCAAATTTGTCAGTAAAAAATCACTGACAAGACACTTGACGAAACGCTCCCCTGGACCATGAAGTAGCTTCATGCCTGGGCGCAACGTTTGGCATGTTTGGTGCGGGGAAATTCCCGCTTCCCACCTCGAGCTCCCTGGTTGTTCTCTCTATCTCGCTCTCGCTCTCTCTCTCTCCGCAATGCGTGTTTACGACGGGAAGCCTTTACACTATACGGATATGGACAGTGTTGGATGAAAGTTGGAGAAATGTGTTCAGTTGCCCTTGTTATGAAACTGCAGTGTCTACATTTTCACATAAACAATTATGACACTATTGATGTTGATAAGGCATCTCGTTGTATGGTTCATTAGCAGCATGTTTTTTTTTATTATCAGATATAGGGAGAGAGGAATAGTACATGTATAATCATGTTGTGTGAATGAATAAATGTTTCAGAATAGACATGAGAGACCTAGCTTTAGAGAATAAGCTTTTTTCAAAATAGTATTAGTAACATGGATAAATATAGCTTCAGATATTTCCTTTTGTTCTTAAAAATATAATCTATCTGCTTTTTATTTTGTATCTCGTGTAAAAACACGTGAGGTAAAGTGCAAAAATCGGAAACATTAAGAAACCTCACATAGTTATCTTTTAAGATAAACAACAGTGTCTTCCTACAGAAAATATGTTAACAAACAGGAAAGATCAAAGTTTTCGATATGAATAGCAACAACAACAAAAAAATAGTGAGAAATAGAATTTTGGATCCTTTTTCGTATCAGTGACACCAGGCAGTATGCCCACAAGTTCCGCCTTCCATTGAATTTGACTTTGCAGGGAAAACTTTCAAGAAGTCCCTGTTTTCCTATTACAAATGGAACGAAAATAGGATACTAGCAAGAAGTTCTGTGATTACTCCTTGATATTAGTAAGTAGTACCAGAACTTCCTATAATATGTATAGTAAATTGTAATGAAAAATATAGCAGGGGAACCATTTTGGGAGGAAGGAAAGAGCGAGGGGAGGATGAAGGGAGTTGAGGAGGGAGGGAGGAAGAGACTCGGAGGGAAATTATAGAGAAATAGAGAAAGCAAAAAGGGAGGGGGCAGCGGATGAGAGAGAGAGAAAGAGAGAGGGAGACGAGAGAGGGGAGGGGGGCGGGGAGGGGGGTTGGGGAGCAGACAGCGAAAAAGAGAGGGGCGGGGTTGGTATTGGAAGCACAAGAACTCGGTGAAAGAAGCCGGAGTTTTTGCCACGGAAGATCCTGGATTTTATAGTTTCGGCTCCAATTAGACGTACCCTTCTTTTCTCTATTGATTACTTAGTGACCACTGATAACCTAAGGAGTTATCACAGACCTGGAGTTACAGCAGAAGCGAGCTGTGATAACTTCTTGGATAACCGGATTCCTGTCGACAACCAGGTCAACCTTCAAGTCAACGATCCCCTAACTTTAACCCTAACAACCCTAACCCTATAAAACACAATGATTGCAACCCATGACGTAGTGCTTTATCTTTGACGAAATAAATTTTGCAGCAAATGTCGCAGGAGTAACTGTCGGATCACCCCTCTAAAAGAAATATAAAAATGATATTATTATTATTATGATAAAAACTAATTGGCAGTCGTCATAAGACGGGGTTCAATCGTATTTCTTACCCCCCCCCCAAAAAAAAAAAAAGAAGAAGAAGAGGGTTTTATTGAAGCAATCTGTGTTGACATTATGTGAGTATGAGGTCAGGATTTTATTTTTTCGGGGGGGGGGGATACGAAATTAGTCCCAAATGTTCTTGGAAATTGACAATAGTTTGCAAAACTGCTCAGAATGGAAGTGACGATAATCCTTAGCATTTTCTCTTTTTGTGCTCGCCGATCGGACGTAGAAAAACTAAAGAAATCAAATGAGCTAAACGTTTCCATGATTTAGTACGCATACAATCAAAACAAAGTCAATTTGACATTAAGTGCGAGGAGACAAATTTAGCGTCAAAAGTTCATCAATCGGCGAAATATAAATATAAGTCAACATTTCCGGAATTCTTTGATAACATAGACGAAGATATACGACCTGTGCTGCTCGGATCCGACCCAAGGAATGCGATAAGAATCAATGCCAAGGTGATTGCAGTGATGGAATCCGTTTTGGGACTTTTGTTGTTCCATTAGCCCCCTTATAGCTGAAAATGACAGAGATTTATTGTTGGAGCGCATTTGTGAGGTGGGTTTGTATATATTTCCCCAAATGCTATTATGATATGATGGAGGAACGGTGTGATTTCGTTTTGGAGTGGGTGCTGAAGTAAGCGTGGTCATTAAGATTAAAGCACACTTTTGTACTTTTTAATTTTTGAATTTAGATAATTGACTTGAAATCCGCCGAAGTGCCGATTGGTTTGCGTCACTCTTATTAAAGCAATGAACTGATAACGATATTTTACAGCTACTGCCTAAGTTTAATGTATGGAATGATTGTCAAGCAGTCTGCCATTTTTAATGGTAATTGGTGTCTGAGGAAGTCTTGATTTGAAAACATCAGATTTGGTATTTTAGAATACCTTTTATTTATAATCCTAAACTTTAAACATATTCTGAAGATTTGTAAAAATCATTTGGATAACCGATAGGGTATGGGGAAACGATTTAAACATTTTTACGAAACCAACATGGAGACATAGCCCGACATCTTTATCTAAAAGAAAACTTATCTTTCCAAAACGAAACCTTCAACATAGATATATGAACACCTGTTGTTAACTATAACCCTTTGTATCGTTTTGTATGTTTCTCTTAATATTTTTTCTGTGTTTAAACTTTCCTTGTATTTCCTGTATGCCTTCCACATTGCATAAGAGTACAGGCCTGCTATAAGATTGAATTTTATTAACCAGTGGAAAACTATGATTTTTCAAATGCATTAATCTGACCCTTATTAGTTATTATCTGATTATTTGGGATATACTCAAGCCCCGGACTCAACCCAATGAATCAGTCTGCCGAATTTAAGTGGGTGTGGTTGGTCCCGCAGTTGAATTGGAGTTTAATTTTTACCCAAACATGATTGGGAAAACAGACTTTTGTCTGTTTGTGAAACACTCTGTTGTTGTGAGGATGTAGAAAGACTGGGAAATTTGGCCTCCCCCACCGTCTTAATATATAAGGTCGCTGGACTTGTGCAATTTAAAAACACCCCTACAACCCCCCCCCCCCCCCCCCCCCTCTTTTTGACAATCTTGGTTCCGGCTCTGGAAATATCATATTAATCGGACACAGATCGTGTGAAGATTTTTATGAAAGGGGGATGGGAAGCATTTTTAAAATGATTTTCTTATAAATCGCGTATCGTGTTTCTTCTTTTCCTCAACTTTATCATATTAATTGTTGTCTATGAGGTCAACAGAAACCCTTTAATTAGAAAACAAACTCACTGTCGGCTATGGTATTTGAGTGCCCTGGATGTATCAAAAATGTGTACTTTTGTATGTCATCTTCACCTTTCCCAGTGACATTTAAACGAATTATTCTTTGAAATAGGTTACTGCGACTTAATTTTATTTCATTTTCATTATTTTTTCACAAGTAACAATATTGGCATTTAACAATGTAAAATAATTGACAAGTAAACTAAGCGCAAATACATTTTCAATTATTGCAAGCAAAATAAAGAGCATTATTACTTCAGTTGTAAACAAAGAAAAACAATAACAACAAAGTTAGCAGAATTTTATGGATGAAAGATAGAAATAAACAATTATAATAAGTTCAAGAGCATATGGCAAAGAATTGAAGGCTTAACCCATTGTCTACAGGAACAAAGTGGTTAAAATGCCCTTCCTTCCTTCCTAAAGCTCGATCAGTTTGCCCCTTTGTGTTTTGTATTATGTTAAATATTATACGATATAATATATTATATTATACATTTATTATCAAATTATATCAAAAGGGATTGAACGTTCTGTTCTTTTTCGAATTTTCCGTCTCTCATTGTTCATAAAGAGAAGAATATGCATCAAAAATATCCTTTGCAGATGTGAAAGATCCACAATAATGAAGTCACATTTGGCTCAATCCCTTATCTAAAATGTCTGTTGATCTTCGTGCTATTATAACATTCTTATTTCAAACATCCTCCAAAAGGCTATTTGAGACAAATAACTTGCATATAAATATATATATATATGCGTCTAGTCCTGGCAGAGATAGTGGGTGGGTGCTCAGAGAGAAAACGGTGTCGGTTCACTAACTTATCGCCAATATTTAGAGCCTTCTACCGGCAAATTTCAATCAGAAAGTTTCGGACATTGCGACATAGATGCAATGTGTCAACAGCTTATAACCAAACAGGAAAATAATATGGAAATGTCATCTAAATCACGGCAATCTCGATAACTTCCGACTCGAGATAAACTCTTCAAACCCAGGAACAACAGCACATTTCTGGCAGAGATAAACTGTTGGTAACAGAAATCATTAGAGGTGCATTCTTATTGGCTGGCATGCGGGTGCGTGCAGCGTCAACTGCGCATGACGTGAACGAAAAGGCGCGTGCAGACACATTGAATTTGAAGGCGCATGCTCAGATTCTCGACAACACACACTTGTTCCGTGTTCCATAAAGAAGTACGGACCCCCCCCCCCTTCCTTCCTCTTTCTCTCTCTCTCTCTCTCTCTCTCCCTCTCTATCCCACTTCATATATCACTCGGCTTTGTTCTATCAGTGCAGCAACACTTATTCCGATTGAGTTATACGTCACCGAGTCCTATCTTTTACAAAATCGAATATATTTCTGTTTCAGTCTTTCTCTCTGTCTGTCTATCTGTCTCTCTCCTTCCTTCCCGCTCTCTCCGGGAGAGCAGGTTGTCGATGCCACCCGCCCGTTAATAAAATCCTCAGTAACCATCCGTACCAAACGCATTTCAATTCATGCTTTCAGTCGCATCACCTCACCGGCAAATCGCTCTCTCTTTTCACACCACCAAGGAGCTCTATTTCACTCGCACTTCAATTTCTCCGCTCCCAGTCGCAAAGTTGATCCTCTTCTTTTCTTGCACCATCGATCGTTACATTACACCAACGTGATCACTTAATTCAAGACATAATCCTATAAAATAGACTCCATTTGGACAAAATGCTTGACGGGCTGTGTGCGATTTCTTACCATAGGATATTCACCATCATCTAGCCTTCACGTTTTGATTTTTACGCTTTAAAAAATTGACTTGGAACAGCTTTTCAAAGAGAAAAGAGAAAATTTACAGCACAATTTGAGGGGGAACACAAAGGAGGTTTCGTCAGAAGGAATAGCATTTGGGAAATCATAACTTTCATGCAAATACAGAAGAACGAAGCTTATTGGTATAATTTCTTGTTTCATTTCTTTGGATTTGCTCCTGTAATAGAGCGAAAACAAGTGGAGTAAAACAGGGGGAAGAGACAGAGAAATCAGGAGATCAGCTCTTCATTTGAGGCTATTGTTACGGGGGATTTGCCGTATCACCTTTCTTCCAGAATCACAGTATTTTATAAATGTACGTTAGTATCTTTATAATTATTATCTTTAACTTGCTCTATCTTTCGTAATGTTTATTTTTGCTCAAATTCGTTTTAACACTTAGATATCAATTATCCCCGTGTCTAGCATTAATCAGCATTTGTCACACCCGACTCGGGTAAGTTAAATGGGTGTCGGTAGAAAGAAATTGCTTGAATACGAGAGCATCAGGGCAAGAGGGTTATAGCCATGATAGCCGGTAACCAAGTCCATAGCTCTTTGGGTGCGCACAGCCATGACCATGATGACAGAGGCGTATAAAGTGACATGAGCTTTTGGAAAGCGAAATACTTTTATAATTATCACCTCAAATATATACGCTTGCTTCTTTCTATCCAGTCTTTCCGGTAATATATGATTAATTGATTATTGATTGATGGAACTCGACCAGTCTTCTTATGCGAGATATATCTGTCATGTAATATAACTCATAACAAACGTGACAAATGGTGATACGAATTCCCTTTTCCTTCTACAAATGTGAAGATTTCAGGTTTTTTATCCAGGAGTCTCATACATATTTTTCAAAATTGCTGCGTTTCTATGTGTTTTTTTTTGAGAATATGCCACGTGGCAATTATATTTCAACATTCTTTACTTTTAGATGATTTCAGGAAATATACATTATTTTAAAAATTGTATTCTCTATCATAGCATATAATGATATTAACTGAGTGATTCATTGTAAACATCTTTTTAAAAAATCTATGCTATGTTTGAGTCAACGCAGTGGAACATAATAGGCATTACCTTTCTATCGGCATTAAAATTCATTCAAATCCAAAGGTAGCTTTGAAGAAGAAGAAAAAACAAAATGAAAATCAGCTTCAAATGTTGAAAACAACTTGTTTACTATCAACCTGTTTACTAACATCTTACAATTGATTGAGTCTGTGTATACCCCTCCACGTTGATATATATGTTAATTAAGGATATGTCCAAATTTGCACGGCGGTTGCATCACCAAATAATGACATATTAAGATGTAACCGTCATTTTCTAATTCGCCGTGATACCTACACTCATCCATTGAAAGAAAAATAAGAAGGAAAAAAAGGGGGGAAAGGGCCCAGTTTACGATATCTAAAAATTGTCGAGTTCACTTTGGGATTTACATTTTGATTGGCAATTTAAAACCAGTGATCACTCATATTAATTTCTCGGTTATACCCACGCCAGTCTTTCGTTTCTCACTATGTCTCTGTCTCCCCCTATGTCTGTCTGTCTCCCTCCCCTTTATCGCTCTCTTTCTCTCTTTCTCTCTCTCTCTCTCTCTCTCCCTCTCTCTGATAAGAGAAATGTAAGTGTGAGACTCATTTCCCTCCTCTGGTTCTGTTTACACTCTTATATCGTGTGTTGAGAGCCAGAAGGGCGTTAACTCGTATGTTCTAACACAGAGTTAACGCCCTTCTGGCTCTCAACACACGATATGTAGGAGTCGTTGAGCAGACGAAATTGTGTTAGGGCCTAGATCAACGTGGGCACGATCTTTAATCAGCATTTTATTCGGTCACAACCATGGAAAATGAATATGCCTGCATAATTGATTTCGTCTTGTCCACATGCAGTCTCGTAACTACTTGGTATATGCTAGGCTTCAACACTTTTTCTTATGATAAAGTTTTTTGAAATCGTGTATAAACCATCATCGTGATTCTAATATTACTAATGTAGGGTAACAGATTTTCTTGTTGTTTTTTCTTTAAGCCAATGTATCGCTAGATAAATTTGGGTGTTTGTTCTCTTTGTTTGTTCTCTTTTTTCTTGACACGTTTTCTGGGCCACGTTTCATAAACCTTGTTATCAATAAGAAGTTACAATAATTGTTATAAACTACTGAAAACCTTGGAACTGATTGGCTGAGAACAAATTTGCCATAGAAATGGGGCATTTGTTATTGATAACAAGTTTTATGAAATAGGGCCCAGAATCGACTTAAATTATATAGGGAACCCAAAATAAACAAATCAAATAAAAGAATAGAATAGATTAATAAATTCTACACCGGGCCTTTAACTAAAATGTTTCTGTGTATAGACAGTGTCCCGAAATTCAAGGCCTGGCTTCGTGCTTCTATACAGTCATTAAACTTTTCTCGTTTTAATGTGTCCAAATATATTTGCGACCTCTACCTTCCGATGCTCGAGTAATCTCATAACCCGCAAATGAGCGAGGAATTTGGATTCCTGCTTCCATTAGTAAAGATGCAGTCCGCATTACGTCAACGCCAAATCATATTTATTACATTACATTAGATAATTCATATAGCTGTCTAAAAATGTAGGATACACGCTTGTGCATGTAGCCCTGGTCTGCGAGTCGTTGGTTGGCACATTGAGTGGGAGGGGGAGATGTAACATCTTTGTACACGAGCGAGAGAAAAGTGGATTAATATTCTGGGAAGGAATTATATTTCCTTTTAAGATCCAAGTGGATTAAAAGAAGTCATTTTAAAAGTTGTAAGCTATTTACATAGCACTCTTAATTCCAGGAAATCCGGCCACAGTCATTGATTTGATCGGAATGGAGAACCAAATAAATTCCCCATGCCCAAGTTTCTTCGAAGTTCTTGGGCTGTTGTCGGTTTCAACCATTCCTCTTGACTTACATGATTATTCATGTATGTGCGAAACATCATCTCAGGGTTTTCGTCAGTGCATAACACCCTCGGCCTCGATGCTCGCTAAAAACCCTTGCATCAACTTTATATTTTTCTGATAATATCTCCAGGAAAACTATGAAACCTCCCATACAAATTAAAAATCATATGAAACCCTTTCAGTCACCCTGGTCATGGAGAATATGTTTTAATTCAGCTGTGATCCCTAGCATTCCCTCTCTTCCTAATAAGACTGTTCTTTGTTTTGACTGTATTATCACTTTATGTACAATCTGTATATCATTTTATATTACTCATGCAAACAAAACAGATTTCCATTTATGAATCTGGAATAATGAAGAGTTGAACTGAACTGAATATTGAATTGCTCATAACATTCTCGAAGGGAATATCTTATACTATATAGCAAGAATTAAGTGAACTATATATTTTACAGTTATTTCATTGTACCATTTCCTTCTGCAGATATAACTTATTTTCGTACACCCTCCTGTCCAACGCAAACCAATCTACCAATCATGTCGTCATCATCGTCATTATCATCATCATTTCCATCATCGTCGTCGTCATCAAGACCACGGTCATCATGGCTCCAGGTCGTCCTCTTTACGGTCCTCGTCTACATCCTCCTCTTATCTACCGCCTGCTGCCACGCCGTGCCCGTTTGGAAGACATCACCGCTGAATTCGGTAAGCGCTAGCAAACTAGAGGAGGACAGCGCAGGGGCAGTCGGAGGGATCCCCAGCCTACCGACCAGGGAGGGCGAGTTCGACAGTCCCGACTCAATACTCCAGAGCTGCCTCGAAGCTGCCAATGGGGAAGTGGAGGGGAACGTTTTTGTAAAAACTCTTTGCACTCTGGCCATGATGCATACACGATACATGAAAGAGAATACGAGTCACCGTGGCTACGTTAAAAGAGGTGAGTAGCATAGGCGTAGACAGAGGAAGTGCGGATTACCTCAGTGAAGAAAACAATGATTATAATTAAACATATGAAATATGTTTTTTATATTTTATTTGCTTCATCAGATCATTATACTATAATTAATGGTAATTTATTGCTCTTTTGACACAGAAAATGTCCTATGAAAATTTCATCATAACTCTTATTATGATATTCTACTAGAATAATTATAATTATGTAAATGTTGTCTCGACCAAAAAATGCTGAGAATAACTGTATGCATGAGCTTTGACATTATATTGATTACAAAATGAAAAAGAACATAGAGCCACCGAAATCTCTTCGACTTTGCCTCATCTACCCCATGCATCAAACCTTGTCTTAAGCAAGTGGTGTGACTGCAAATTACAAAACACCCCCCCCCCAAAAAAAAAAACAAAAAAAAAAAAAAAAACAAAAAACAAACAAAAAAACACACACAAAAAAAAATCAAAACAAAAACAACAAACAAACAAACAAACAAAAAACAAAACAAAACAAAAACAAAAACAAAAACAAAAAACGTATGAAAATTCCCTTCGGAATGCTGTTGTCATGCCCAAATTTAAAAAAAAAGCCCTCTAAAGATCTCCATTGACCGAATGTTGCCCCTCCCCGAAAAGCAAGAAATTATGCCTTTGATGTATGTAGAGAAAAAGCATTTCCTCTCAAATTTAATTATTCAAGAGTACCTAATTCCAGTTAGTTCGAAATGACATTGTGTAAACTTGAGTATACAATTTGGTATCCAGTGATTTTGTTCTTTAATAATTTTTCGAGGTGAAAATTCATGCATACTTAAACAATTTTTTTTTTCGTTTTTTTTAAATTTTATTTCGATACAGGTATTCCATCGGATCGATCTTCCTTTAGCGCGTTCAATCGGTTGGTGAACAGATTAAGGGAACATGCCGATGAAGTATCGGACTACCAAGAAAAACTCAACCGAATGCAAGCCCTTGGAATACTCGATAGTGATTATAACGTGATATCGGTACCGGACGAACAAGCTAACCTTATGCGCCAACTAGGTTAGAATTATCTTGTGATGTAACTATTTCCCCCTTCTCTTCTCAGTCCTGATCGTTCTTTTGGGAAGTTAATCGAATATGGAATATGTTTTTGAATTAAGCTTCAAACTCATGAAATTTTTCGTTAGACTTATAGAAACAGAATCTCTTGACTTTTTAATGAGGTGTGGGAATCGAGGGGTAATGCTTTGAGATTGTTCACCCATGATAAAATTATCATTTTGCTTTCGTACCAGGTTCTCGGTCGTGACTAAGCTCTGACGGGAGATGACGCTATTGCAATTCCATTCCTTTGCACGTGAAATAAATTACATCAAACCTGCCATATTGTTTTTAAATTTCCTTCATGACATTAAAACTATATGGGGTCCCCGTTATCTTTGATCATTTTGATAATTTATATCATGTTATTATTGTCTGCTATTATATTCGTTTTTTCCTCATAGAATTTTTCTTTATTTCGGCGATAGTGCAATATTATGTATTTATGAAAACTTGTATAATCATAATAAGAACAGAATAATTGTATTCTTTTTGTTCTCTCATGGACCTTTGTTTTCGTTGTAGTTATAGTTATCAACAGTTTGCTTGTAGATGTAAAGGTTCTAAATTATTTTTGAATGAAATGACTGGCCTCAGAGACTAAGAGTAAAATCATTTCAACGCACAACAAGCTTATTAGTACATATATATGTTTATAATATTTATGAAAATGTTCATTTATCTGTAGAATGAGATAACGGCCATTTAAACAATGAATAGAATGCGATAGAAAGGATAATTCTGTTTAAAACAATTCCTGTTTATCTGAAATGTGAGGCCCTTGCACATTCCATAATGAAGTGATCAGACATGGAGAAAAGTATACTATTACAATACGATTAAATGTCTCATCTTTGAAGCTGTACTGATGTTACTAGTTATGTAACTTTTATTCACATCGTTTTGTATCCTAATCACGTGATTGCACGAACTAACTACGCACCGTGGGCATACACATAAATTAGGCCAGGATGCTATATGTAGATCCCAAAGCCTTTAATATGAGCAATTTAGTAATTGTATGAAGTATAGTCATATAACGTTATGATTACATAAGAGGAAAATGTAATGATTGTGAATCTATTTTAAATTAAAGTCCAACATAGTACTATGTGTGCACCACAAGAATGCTGTACTAAGAGCACACCTGTTTAGACAGTTGTAATTTATATTCAAGAGGTTATGATTAGGTCTCGAAATGGACCGGTGCTAGGTCATTTACAAGCATTAGTCACGTGATATCATAATGAGCTTGGCAAAGAGGAATAAATGTGCATCTATAAAGTGACAACATGACATAAATTCTTAAACAGATCCGTTTGTCAGTATCATTAATTGGTCTTTACACTGAATCGACTTGCCAATCTACTGGTTTTGTGTTTATCGTGATCTAATTCCTTTACTCCGTGTGTTCCTTTTCGAAAATGTGGATTCCTGGTTCATAATCAAAGCTTGCATTCGCTTTTAAGGTAACCATATTTAATTTTTCCTTTTTAGAATTTTTTAATGCTTGGAATATGTCGTTTGTTCCCTATTTACTGTAAACACTCTCTGACAAAGTTTAAAACAACGATCCGTAATTACAAGTCTAACTTTAATAGCACTCGCACACACATATTCAGTGGAATCAAAGTACACTTGTCAAGTGTATAAAATTATCACTATCTGTTCTATGACGCTAAATTAAGTAATCTGGTCGGTTTACATAGTTAATGGAAATGGAACTTAGTTCAAAATTCCTGTATATAATATATTTTTGTGACGATTTACGGAAAAGAAGTAACCACAGTTGCTCAAATAGTACTTTAAAAATATAAAACCCTATATCTTACTTAATTTGTGACCCCCTGCTAGCCATTGAATAAAGAGCAGAATAATCGACTTCGCATTTCTTGACAATTATAGATGATCCACGGATCAAATAGTGATGATGCGATGTATGAAAAGTTGTGTTGGTGTTTTGACCTCGATCGTCTATAATGCCAATGTACATACAAATTATTTTTTATGTGTTTGCTGAAAATTGTTAAATAGAGAGAACAAGCATCCAATCTATTTAAGATGTGCCAGAAATGTTATGAAATGTGATTTCCCTCCCTTCTCTATGTACAAAAGTGTATATAAAATAGAAGATGATTATTATTATTGGAGGAAAATACGAGAATGCTTTATGCAACGATCGCCACCGGCGTTGCTGGTATTTCATATAAATATTCACGAACAATATTCTGCACAAATACGTTTATCATAATGTTTCGAATGTTACTGTCATTTGAGTAAATTTGATTTATTCGGTGATTGGAAAATGGAAAAGTATGATTATGTAATCTCTACCCACAGTAGTAATTGAAAGGGTGCGGTGTTTTTCTCCCTCCTCATAATCTTCATCCTCTATAGGACTACGCCATTGGTGGTCGTTATTGGTGGAGGAACATTTCTAGAAGAAAGTCTGAAATAAAACTGCATGACCTGAGTAAGAATTTAAAGAACATCATGTTGTTTAGTTGTTTATTTAGAGAGTGATAATTTGGTGATACTGAGTACTTAATATCAATGCGATAACGGATTGCTCGATGAGAGAGAGAGAGAGATAATGTGATGTTGAAAGAAAAGATGGATAAAAAAGAGGATGATGATGATTATGATCATCATTATAAAAGTCATATAGATGGCGGCCATAGTGATGTTGATAGCGATAGTGATGATGATAATGATAATGAGGATGATGATGATGATGACGGTGATTATGATCATCATTATCAAAATCATATAGATGGCAGCGGTTAGAGTGGTGTTGACAGCGATAGTGATGATGATAATGATAATGATGATGATGATGATTACGATCATTATCAAAATCATATAGATGGTGGAGGTTACAGTGGTGTTGATAGCGATAGTGATGATGATAATGATGATAATGATGATGATGATCAAAATCATCAAAATCATATAGATGGAGGTTATAGTGGTGTTGATAGCGATAGTGATGATGATAATGATGATGATGATGGTAATGATGATGATGATGATGATGATGATTATGATCATCATTATCAAAATCATATAGATGGTGGAGGTTACAGTGGTGTTGATAGCGATAGTGATGATGATAATGATGATGATGATGATGATGATTATGATCATTATCAAAATCATATAGATGGTGGAGGTTACAGTGGTGTTGATAGCGATAGTGATGATGATAATGATGATAATGATGATGATGATCAAAATCATCAAAATCATATAGATGGAGGTTATAGTGGTGTTGATAGCGATAGTGATGATGATAATGATGATGATGATGGTAATGATGATGATGATGATGATGATTATGATCATCGTTATCAAAAATCATATAGATGGTGGTGGTCATAGTGGTGTTGATAGCGATAGTGATAATGATGATGATGATGATAATAATGATGCTGGTGATGATGATGGTGATGCTGGTGATGCTGGTGATGATGATGATGATAATGATGATGATGATGGTGATGACGATGATGATGATGACGATGATGATGATGATTAAATGGAGATGACGATGATATTGCTGGTAGTGGTAATGACGATGCTGCTCCTGATGATGGTGATAGTGATGATGATGGTGATAATGATAATTAAGTAGATGATCGTGATGATTATAAAGGATGATGATGATCAAAATGATATAGATGGTAGAGGTTATAGTGGTGTTGATAGCGATAGTGATGATACTTAATATCAATGCGATAACGGATTGCTCGATGAGAGAGAGAGAGAGAGATAATGTGATGTTGAAAGAAAAAATGGATAAAAAAGAGGATGATGATGATTATGATCATCATTATAAAAGTCATATAGATGGCGGCCATAGTGATGTTGATAGCGATAGTGATGATGATAATGATAATGGGGATGATGATGATGACGGTGATTATGATCATCATTATCAAAATCATATAGATGGCAGCGGTTAGAGTGGTGTTGACAGCGATAGTGATGATGATAATGATAATGATGATGATGATGATTACGATCATTATCAAAATCATATAGATGGTGGAGGTTACAGTGGTGTTGATAGCGATAGTGATGATGATAATGATGATAATGATGATGATGATCAAAATCATCAAAATCATATAGATGGAGGTTATAGTGGTGTTGATAGCGATAGTGATGATGATAATGATGATGATGATGGTAATGATGATGATGATGATGATGATGATTATGATCATCGTTATCAAAATCATATAGATGGTGGAGGTTACAGTGGTGTTGATAGCGATAGTGATGATGATAATGATGATGATGATGATGATGATTATGATCATTATCAAAATCATATAGATGGTGGAGGTTACAGTGGTGTTGATAGCGATAGTGATGATGATAATGATGATAATGATGATGATGATCAAAATCATCAAAATCATATAGATGGAGGTTATAGTGGTGTTGATAGCGATAGTGATGATGATAATGATGATGATGATGGTAATGATGATGATGATGATTATGATCATCGTTATCAAAAATCATATAGATGGTGGTGGTCATAGTGGTGTTGATAGCGATAGTGATAATGATGATGATGATGATAATAATGATGCTGGTGATGATGATGGTGATGCTGGTGATGCTGGTGATGATGATGATGATAATGATGATGATGATGGTGATGACGATGATGATGATGACGATGATGATGATGATTAAATGGAGATGACGATGATATTGCTGGTAGTGGTAATGACGATGCTGCTCCTGATGATGGTGATAGTGATGATGATGGTGATGATGATAATTAAGCAGATGATCGTGATGATTATAAAGGATGATGATGATCAAAATGATATAGATGGTAGAGGTTATAGTGGTGTTGATAGCGATAGTGATGATACTTAATATCAATGCGATAACGGATTGCTCGATGAGAGAGAGAGAGAGAGATAATGTGATGTTGAAAGAAAAAATGGATAAAAAAGAGGATGATGATGATTATGATCATCATTATAAAAGTCATATAGATGGCGGCCATAGTGATGTTGATAGCGATAGTGATGATGATAATGATAATGAGGATGATGATGATGATGACGGTGATTATGATCATCATTATCAAAATCATATAGATGGCAGCGGTTAGAGTAGTGTTGACAGCGATAGTGATGATCATAATGATAATGATGATGATGATGATTACGATCATTATCAAAATCATATAGATGGTGGAGGTTACAGTAGTGATAATGATGATGATGATGATAATAATGATGCTGGTGATGATGATGGTGATGCTGGTGATGCTGGTGATGATGATGATGATAATGATGATGATGATGGTGATGACGATGATGATGATGACGATGATGATGATGATTAAATGGAGATGACGATGATATTGCTGGTAGTGGTAATGACGATGCTGCTCCTGATGATGGTGATAGTGATGATGATGGTGATGATGATAATTAAGCAGATGATCGTGATGATTATAAAGGATGATGATGATCAAAATGATATAGATGGTAGAGGTTATAGTGGTGTTGATAGCGATAGTGATGATGATAATGATGATGATGATGGTAATGATGATGATGATGATGATGATTATGATCATCATTATCAAAAATCATATAGATGGTGGTGGTCATAGTGGTGTTGATAGCGATAGTGATAATGATGATGCTGGTGATGCTGGTGATGCTGGTGATGATGATGATGATAATGATGATGATGATGATGACGATGACGATGACGATGACGATGACGATGATGATGACGATGACGATGACGATGATGATGATGACGATGACGATGATGATTAAATGGAGATGACGATGATATTGCTGGTAGTGGTAATGAGGATGCTGCTCCTGATGATGGTGATAGTGATGATGATGATGGTGATGATGATAATTAGCAGATGATCGTGATGATTATAAAGGATGATGATGATCAAAATCATCAAAATCATATAGATGGTGGAGGTTATAGTGGTGTTGATAGCGATAGTGATGATGATAATGATGATGATGATGGTAATGATGATGATGATGATGATGATGATTATGATCATCATTATCAAAAATCATAAAGATGATGATGCTGATGATGATAATGATGATGGTGATGCTGGTGATGATGATGATGATGATAATGATGATGATGATGGTGACACTGCCGACGACCACGATGATGACGATGATAATTGTGATAATGATGATGTTGGTGTGATATGTGGGGGTGATGGTGGTAGTGATGGTGGCGGTTGTATATGGTGAAGAATGACTATATACATGTGGTGATGATCATGATAATGATGACGATGATGACGATGATGACACTCAATAACATAGAAGCTGTTTTACCTCCCTGTGGGCAATGGCTTAAAATCAGTTTTACTGTTCAAAACAGTAAGATAACTAAGAAAAAACACTGTTTCTGATTTCAATATAACTCTAGGAAATTATGGCATGTTTTCCAGACGCGTTTGGTACTGCAAATCAAATTAGTAAAGTTTATTATCTAACATACTTTACAGGCTATGACGTATACAAGATCGATTTAAGCACAACGCAAACACTCTCATTTTCACTTGGGGATTAAAAAAAAACCGGTAGATAGATTTGACCAAAATTTTAACGGCACCTCGACCTAGAGAGCCTGTTTGTTTCCAGTCTTGGAGAGATATGTAATGTAAATCTGGGGAGCGTTTCATCAAGCGTTTTGTCAGTGATATTTACTGACAAATTTACTCTCAACCAATCAGATGCAAGGATTTCAGTAGCTTATAACAGTTGTCGGTAAATATCACTGACAAAACGCTTGATAAAACGCTCCCCAGAAAATGGAGATGAAGAGAAACGGAGAGTAGAAGCATCAACAATTTTCTTTAGCCTCTGACACAACACAGAATGCTTGCAGTTTGCGAAAATTCTAATGTAACATTATCTATGGAAATGAATATGGATGTATGACATATAATATTTATTATAATGTGAAATGTGAATTTATAAAATAAGAACCCATTAATCATAAACATACACCAGGGACAATGAAAACAAGCGAGCATGCATGCAAGCTGAACGAATTAAGTTGGATTATCCATTACGTTCATCTCGATGACAGAGGTAAATGTATGAATATTCGGGAGTATTTATTTGAATTTGTGAAAGCTGCGCCATGCACTGTGAAGGCTGATGTTGTGGTTGTAGTTGAATATGATGGCGCACTTCAATCTCTCCAGATTATACGCGCCAGATGTCAGTGAAGACTATTCATGACCTGTGAGGGCGGCAGAGCAGTTATTAATCTTGTGCGAAATAAACTCCCCCATCAATTCCATGCGAATAGTCTGTCAGATAAGAGTTGACAGCCGCTCGAGCTCTCTTGGGTCTACAGGAGAGAGAGAGAGAGAGAGAGAGAAAGAGAGCGAGGGAGGGAGAGAAAGAGAGAGAGAGAGAGCAGAGGGGGAAAAGAGAACGAAATTGGGAGAAGACAGAAAGCAGGAAAGATAGAGGAAGACAAAGAGAGCTAGGAAAACAGAGAGAAAGAGAAAGAGAGAGGGATAGGAAATAGAAGAGAGGACGAGAGAGAAAGAGAGAGAGGACGAGAGAGAGAGAGAGAGAGAGAGAGAAAGGGATAGGGCACATAACCCTTTTTTTTTTGGGGGGGGGGTGATGACGGAGAACAATAGGGTAACCAGGGATAGGGCGTCTAACACGAAAAGTGGTAATAAACCATCCACGATCGGAGGGGGGGGGGGGGGGTCAAGGAACAAAACTTGACCCTATGCTAGTATACGTTTATCTTCCCTTCCTCTTCTTCCATCTCTTTCTCTCTTTCTCTCTCTCTGCCTTACATAATTTTCTTTCTCTTTCTCTCTCTTTCTATGCCAGTCTCTTCCCCTACATAATTTTCTTTCTCTTTTTAACACTTTTCACTCCTATTCTCGTTTTGTGATGTAAAAAAAAAAACCCTCCCTTGCCCCCACTGTACATCGTCGCCCTTGTTTCCTCTTCCCCCCCCCCCCCCCCCCCACCTATAGGCCTACATCTTGGAGTGTTTTTTTTTTTTACATCATAATTATTATAGTATTTTAAAAATAATTCCTGATGGAACTTATCTCACAAGCTATGCATCACAGATGAGGACTCCAAGATTGTCTTTCTTCAAAATAGTATTGCCTAGCTTTTGTATTACACACTCGTATATAACAGTATTATGTTATTATCCTCTCATTCTCTGTATTCTCTTCATCGGACATCCGGGACATCCTCCGCAAAACAACCAGGCGCAAATTTGTACACAACGTCTATGGAGTTTTTCTCCCTTTCCTTGCTTCAAACACGATGACAGCTGCTATCTCACCAACTGTTAGCACCTAATTATGAATATTTTGCCCTGACCTTTATGAAAAGGGGAAACTTAGGACAATTTCTTAAAAATAAAAAACCCATTGACGGTATAGAAAGTTTCCCTTTGCAGCTGCACATGATTAAAGGAGAATTAACCTCAAACAATAAAGACGATAGTGTTCAAAGGTGTTATTTATTCCTACTTGTTAGACTATATGGCTTCGCGTCAAAATATACGAGATCGATACGAATCAAGATTTTCTGAGCAAAATTTATCATCTGCTAGCAATATGTATCGTCTGCTAGCAATACATGGGGGCTGCCATTTTTTTTATGTGTACAAGAAGATTTTCTTAATCCAAATGCCCAATTGCCTTTTTCAAAATTAAAAACCCATTTGAGATTTAAAATATAGAATAGATATGTCAATTTATTTTTAAACTGAAGATTTCCTTATATATTTCTGTTGAAAATCGATATTCGCTTAATATAAATCTATTTTCTAGATACTGTGACGCAATGGACGGAGCAAATTAATTCAAATTTTATGGATGCTTCTTCCCTGAGCATCTATAGCGGCAAACTATGCATTCACCTGCTTTCGGATAATGGGACTTGAAAAGTCAGAATGCATGCTGCATATATTATGCTCTGCTCTGTTTGGCAAACCCAAGAAAATAGATTTTTGTTAAGCAAAACCAGACAATTTAAAAGTATCATTATAAAGATTTAATTTTTATAAATCATGTAAACACCCACTTTATATTTTTCGTCACATATGGGATTTTAGGTAATGAAGAAAATCAATTTAGGTCTTGGATTCAAAATATCTTCCTGACCGGAACATTTCTCAATGGTTCATGTACAAATCCAAATCAGCAAGAAAATGGCAGCCCCCATGCAAATGAGTAGTAGACGATACCGGGTGTTGGAATATCTTTATTATACCCTTTTCTGATATCTTATTGGAAAATGATTTAGGCCAATAAGTAGGAATATACTACACCTTTCAATATAAGTAAATTTGTACTCAGGGGTTAATTCTCCTTTAACATTAAAGTATACATTACATGAGGTACTTGAATCCCCCCCCCAAAAAAAAAAACACACACATAAAAACAGTCATCAGGGGAATACACATCTGAACTATACCTGTACAATATGCATTGGAAATTTAACTACATGTACAAGGGAAATAATTATGAAAGACATAGAAAATGTTAACATGCACGTGTAACTTTCTTTGCTCACTGCTACCTTTGTGTATTTCTTCTCTGCCACACCTTTTTATTTTATTATTTTTCTTTTTCTCTTTTTTTCTTATTTCTTTTTTTAAAATCTTGTAAATGTTATTTGTTTGACTGTTGTTATAATAAAAAGTTAAAAATATATTTAAAAAAAGTTTCCCATTTGTGAATCCCTTTGTTCGCCGGTGGGCGTTCTTCATAGTCTAGATTCTATCCGTTTTTTATACTTTTTTTTATTCCCCTACGCTGCTCTTTCTCTACACTCATATCCCACACAGAGAGCGACTCTACTAATCGCGCGATCCCCAAAATTTCACCCGTCCGAGGGCGGAGATCGGTTAGGTTTTTAGTTTTGTTTAGTTTATTAACTCAATCACCCTCCTGGAGTATGCGAGTACAAACAAACAATAAAGATTACACTTTTGGTGTAGGCTGGCAAGAGATACAAATAAAGAAAAAATGTATATGCCTAACAAAGTAAGATAAGAATAACAATATATATATGAAGTGATAAAAGATGAAATGGTAATTATATATAGGAGATGGAGCTGAACATACTACTTTGCTATAAACAAATCAAATTTTACATCAGGCACTGTGCCTGCTTATAAAAGGTTGGTTAATTCTCATGACATTTATAGTCAGTAGAAAACAGTATCAACCTCTATCTACATGTGTCCAAAATATTTAAGACCACTATCTCATAAGTACCGAGCTTATATTATTTATATTAAAGAATCAATAACTGTCTTACAATGAGTCTCAAAATCACTGGTCTTGTGGAATGGTTAAACAACAAATCCATCTAATATTTGGTCTTTTCCAGAAGCACTTCTTTAATGCTTGCTTACGGTAATTATCAAAAACTGGGCACTGGAAAAGATAATGAAATTCATCCCCGGTTTGGTTTAGAGAGCAATACCCACACTGTCGATCCCCTCATTTGCATACCTCCCATTTACTATTGGACGCTTATTATTCAAACATCTAAATCGACAAAAATTCTTCCTACCAACTGGGTTCAGTTCAACCAAATAATTTTCAAATTCTAGTTCTTGCTTAAATATTCGATAGACGGTACATTGCGAATTAATTGCATTTACATCATTATGCCACCTAACCTCTGTGACACGATATTTTTAAATACAGAAAATTCCATATCTCGTGCTTGACTATCCCACATAATTATACGGAAACCCTAACGCAAAATCACACAGCCTTGAAGGCAGAATAACTGGCGAGATATGGACCACTGACACACACACACACAATAACAATCAATGGCGAAGGAGTGACCTGGAGATTATCATAGTGGAAATATAATTATAGCTGCATATACACTAAAGGAAAAAAGAAACTTATAAAAGTTCAAGAGATCACCAAATTAAATTCTCTGCATGGAAATGTACCAAATTTGGATATAATGTTGATTCAATGCATGGCTTTAAATGACAGTCAATAACAAAAAGTTTTCTTCAATGCCACAAAAGAAATGTGCACTGAAACAAAGGACTCTCTAATCCCAAAGTCACAAAGATAAACTGCAGTCTTGTACACCATATGCATGTCAATGAATGAAACAAAAGAATTTCA
The DNA here is from genome assembly GCA_025617745.1 of Heliocidaris erythrogramma. Lineage (NCBI taxonomy): Eukaryota > Metazoa > Echinodermata > Echinoidea > Camarodonta > Echinometridae > Heliocidaris > Heliocidaris erythrogramma. The sequence continues at coordinate 41,718,342 of CM046864.1, read as the reverse complement.
AAAGGGATTTGCACCCCTCGAGCAAGAGGATATTGATGTTCTGCCATGGTTCGCCCGTTCACCAGACCTTTCCCCAATTGAACATCTCTGGGAAGAGCTTGGTCGACGTGTGTCAAGGCGTGACAATCAACCCATCAATAGGGAGACGCTCATTGCAGCACTGCAAGAGGAATGGAACAATGTTCCCCAGGCTACCATCGCGAATCTGATCGGAAGCATGCGAAGACGGTGTACAGCTTGCCAGCAAGCTAGAGGTGGACATACTGGCTATTAATCTGTTTGGATATGAACTTGCAAATCCCTTTTGAAATTCTTTTGTTTCATTCATTGACATGCATATGGTGTACAAGGCTGCAGTTTGTCTTTGTGACTTGGGGATTAGAGAGTCCTTTGCTTCAGTGCACATTTCTTTTGTGGCATTGAAGAAAACTTTTTGTTATTGACTGTCATTTAAAGCCATGCATTGAATCAACATTATATCCAAATTTGGTACATTTCCATGCAGAGAATTTAATTTGGTGATCTCTTGAACTTTTATAAGTTTCTTTTTTCCTTTAGTGTATATTCACGTTGGCGTGTTGCTGAAACAGCCTTCAGTTTAGCGCAGCAAAACACGTATGTGTGGACGAGTATTTTATGGCACTGACTATGCTCAACTAAACAGACATCGTACGGGAGACTGAAGTTCATAATAACAAGCTGCATAGCTGCACATGACCAGAATATTCGCGGGTAATTCATCGCGGTAATATTACTATATTTACCTGTGTACTGAAGTATATATGGTCGGTAAGTAAGTCATGTTGACGTTTGATATGTATATTATGTCATTTTGATTATCTGAGGTCGGGAGGGGGCAGGGCTGGGGGACGGTACCAATATCACATACAGAAAGTAATATATTCGTTGGCGTGCATTCTGCCTGCCCGGCCGTCCCCCATTACATTCACATGGATGGTCAGTATGAATAGGGTTAAGTTACATTTCCCTGGCATAAATATGGATATATTATAAGGGTACATTAGGTGGACACACGACAATGCGGTTTATTTCGTCATAATAGCGCCCCCTACATTAGGTGGACAGTTGAGCATAGAAATAAGACAAAAACTGTCCACCAAATGTAACCTTTAGAGTTATATCCATATATATATATATATATATATATATATATATATATATATCTATATCTATATATATCCATATGTTCTAGGTCATAATTCAAGACTCGATTGAATGGTGGATTGAGATGGACCTTTTCGCTTCTATTTGGATGTGGTAAAGAACTCCTTGGTTAAATAACTAATATTAAAAAGCAATTCTTAATTTTTCTTATAGTAGCTAAGGTGTTAAATACACTTACCATTTTCATATGCAAATATATACAGTTTATATTGATCGATAATTTAAAAAAAAGAAAAGATGATACGGTGCGGTAAAATTTCTTGGATGCTATATTTCCATGGATAAAAGTGTACCGAATAATTGCCATAGATCAACTATTGCCACAATGGAGATTACAGTATCTAAACAATGAAAATTAGTATAAAATAGTCAATTACATGTAACATGAAAAATATCTTTTAAAAATGAAATAAAATACACTGGACAGCTGTCAACAAATTTTTTCCCCGCAACCTATTCAAGATTTATCCTTTTCTTTCTAGACCAGTTTAGTCCCATATACAGTTACCTGGTTTGTTTTCGAAAAAGTTCGTTAAAAAAAGGAGAATTTCCATTCATTCATTCAACTGGAAAGTCTAATCTATGTATATGTAGATGTATATATATCTCATATCACAAAGATCTGTTTTTGAAAAAAACAATTATATAACAGGAAAACAAGCATTGCTTCCGTTGGTAATAGCAATTTGCGCAATAGACATTGCAAGGTCAAAATACTGTGAACATTATATCAAGATAATATATGTATGTTATCCATCGCACTTATCGGCTTGGTACATTGCCCCCATAGTTTTGATTCAAGTTGATGTGAATTCTTTCTTTCCCGGGCAACTCTATACTGATGAACAGATTGTTTGGTTGGTTTTTTTTTCTCATTCAAATATACAAGAATCCTCACCGATCTCTTCGTGCGGCCAGTTTTAAAACACAAACCTATCTTTAGAAAAAAAACTCTTGCATTTTACAGACTTCCGCTAATATCCCTTTCATCACAATTTATCTTGCCGTTATACCGACAATTGTATAGGCCTATCTCAATCAAAGCACGAAGTACTCTTTGAATGAATCTGAAAATTTGTTTCTATTCTTACCTCCTAAGAAAAATCTGTGCTGAGAAACAGGCGCGTCGTTCAGTTTTGGGGAGTGGCTTGGAGAAAAAAAAATATAGGAGCGAAAACAAATTCTAGTATTGAAAAAAAAAAAGATTTACCGACGAAGGTGAATTAGGACCTAACAACTCGACGACAAAACGTATAGATTTACTGCCAGAATTGTTGAAGATAAAGTGGAAGACTCTTTTATTTATTTATTAACTTTTTGTTTATTTATTTTATGCATTTATTTATTTATTTATTAACCATTGTTATATAACGGCCCCATTCTTTCCAGGATTCGCCCAAAATGGCGGACACAATAACCAAACTCAACCGTGAAGACAAGAGCGCATGGTTTAACGTACAATGGTCGGATGGCTACAGGGCTCGGTTTCCATTCGTCTTCCTTTTCGACAACTGCCGGTGTCCGAATTGCTTCCACCCGGCCTCATACCAGCGATCCGTACTCATGGCCAACATCGACCCAGATATCCGACCGACCGGGCACGAGGTCATACAGAACGGAGAGGTTATCCAAGTCACGTGGCCTAATGGTCACGTGAGTCCGTATCCCGCAGAATGGCTGAAGGTAAGAAAATGGTTAAAGAGATCACATTACAAGAAAATTCCATCAAAATAAATATTGGTTTAATACTTATTATCCAAATTCAACGCTTGGAAACATTTGAAGTAATGATTTTTATCAATTATAAAACGGTAAAATACAGCCCCCGATATAGCAGCTGAAGAGCTCCTCGAACGCTGCTGAGATGTGTGACGACACACCAGGGACCAGTCCTGTCTAAGCAGACGATGTCCCATAACATCTTACACATTTTCAGTGCCTGTTTTGTCATCTCCTCTTCACTTATTTCTCTTACTTGACTAGCGTCAGTCTTAATGTTAGTCTGTTGCCTCACTCTCAACTTCGTGTATGGTATTATTTTGATGAAAAATGCAGCGTTAAAAAAACTAAAGGAAGCAGTCACTTGTAATCGAAATAAGACGCCATTGTATTTTCAGCTGTCTGCACCGGGGCATGTTCGGCGTATCAAGAGGGAACGAATACCATCCGTGCTATTATTCGGAGAGTTCAAATGAACATGTAAACTTCCACCATCCTCAAATTCGTATTTTTCCAACTCCACAGAGACACCAGTTCGGCAAGAAACCCTACGATCCCTTGGCGTCTCTGGAGATCAAATCCTGGGGCAACGAGAAATCTAAGGACATCCCAACCTTTAAGTACAAAGACGTCATGGAAGATAACAAGTCCCTGTACCAGTGGCTTGTCAAGTTGCTCACGGACGGCATCACCTTGATAAAAGAGACTCCTGGCGAAGAAGGTGTCGTGGCGAAGCTTCACGAGCGGGTCTCGTGGACAAGAAAGACGATCTACGGGTAAGTCGTTGAGTCTGGTTCTCAGGGAGGTGGTCCGACATAATGCTCCTGCGACGATTGCCCCGGCTTTACTTCACCAAAGATATATGGTTAGGGTTAGTGTTGGGTAAATTGGCCCAGAGTTGAAGTAGAGAATTCGGTTGGTGTAGGATATTGACCGCGGATCCATTTTCGCCGGATCATGAGTCGTCCTACCGTTAAGGGACCATGAATTATCCCAAGGTTTTATTGCTGCAGTGGCCTTTGCGGAGAACATTTTGAAACGCTTTGTAATGGAAGGAATAATTTATAGATTGATTAGTTTGGATCGAACTTTTGGGAACGTGAACAAATAGCACAAGAGCGTAGGGTCATGCTTTCCCCAAAGAACTTCTATGATACTCAATGAGTCATGTAGGAAAGGCAAGTTCAATGTCAACTTTTCCTCAATGTATCCTTTCGCCCTGTTAAACTAGATAATACCTTCCCCCCCCCCAAAAAAAAAACCCAACCATGATTAAGCCACATTAATTTGTTTATGTCCCCCACCCCCTCTCTCTCTCTCTCTCTGCAGTGGTATCTTCAATGTGATAACAATGTATGATGCATGCAGTTTAGCGTATACCGCCAAGCAACTGGGACTGCATAATGATCTACCTGGATTCTACGACACCCCCGGGGTAAGATTGATAAGGTCCGCATGGGATTTTATACAGTTATCGGCTGGCGAATAGCATGCCTGGAGACAGACTGAAAGAGAAGATGGATGTAAAAATGAGAAGATGTAGACTAAGAACTGGTATGGCGTCTGAATTGATAGGTGACAAAACTTGATAATTGGTAGCGATATGAATAATTTCTTGGATGTTTTAGCGCCTAATAAGAGCATCAAAGCGAAAGCTGGGGTAATGATCCAAAATCACTTTCGACGGCCTTAGACATGCATTATCATAGTGTGATATGAGCTACAAGAACGGAATATTATTGTGAAGTATGTTCATACATCTATTACAGGTCCAGATGCTACACTGTATCAAACAGGTTGAGTCTAAAGGAGGCGATAACGAATTCGTTGACGGTCTCCGCGTTGCCGAACAGCTCGAGCAAGAATACCCTAAAATCTTCCAGACTTTAACCACCATGAAGGTTGACTTCAGGACTCTAGGAGCCGAGTATGTGCCTTACCATACCATGACACAACGACCTGTCATCGAGTGAGTTATGATGTCCTATAGTGTCGCTGCGACCATTGTCATGAGACACTGCAGGAACTGTCGTTGTTTTAGGTGTAGATTATCTGTTGGTAATTCCTATAATGTATAGTTAGGAGGCCTACATAATCATGCATTTACTATTGATTGTGAGAGCCAAAATTCGTTCATACTAATTTCAGTGAATTACGTTTCTTTTATGTTAAAACTGTCTGACTGTCAAAGACAATATGTACATTCATTCAAATTTAGTTGAATCTAATTCACGTCTGAATATTAACAAAATGAATGCGGTTATTGTCTTCTGCTGTTTGTGAGAAACAATACGTACGCTGCAAAAAAATATCTGTATTTTTACAGGGGAAAAAATACAGATTAGTTCTGTATTTACTCATAACAGCTAATCTGTTGTTTTGTACATCAATGTCATAGGAAAAAGTTACAACTAATCTGTATTTTTACATCAGAAGTTATGGCGACTCTGCTGACACCAGATTTGCTATAAAATTACAGAAAGTTGTTTTACAGTGTACTAATTTCACTGAATCGGATATAATTCATGTGTAGATCCAACAAAATATATACTGCTAGAACATTATCACAATTCTAATCGACAGGTTTTTATGAAATGTTCAATGTAGCACAAAAGTGGAAAAAAGAAAGGAAGAAAGAAACAAGAAACTTCAATAGAATTAAACCAGTGGCTGGTTTCTCCAACACTCCTGTCTATATTTAATACTAAACCGAATTCACGTGTCAATTACAGATATGACCGGAATGGTGTGTTTCTGGGTATCAACTACAACGATGGGGTGAGGGCGCCCTACTGGTCCCTTCCTGTCGATGAAGTCACGGAAGGCTACAGGGCGCTCAAGACTTTCCATCGAGCCATGTACGATGAGAGGAACTTAATCTCTTACAAAATGGAAAAAGGTGCAGTGGGTTTACATTTATCTGGTAGTGAAATATTTGATTGCAACTATTATATTGATTTAAACTAGCAAGCCATGATAATCTCAAAAGTACATAATTATAGCAGTCTCATTACGTCATGTTGAATTGTTTAATATTTAAAGACAACACACCTTTTAAATTGGCATAAGAATTTCCTGACTGTTTGCCCTACTATATGAGGGAGGTTGTACGAGACATGCTCCGGCGACAAATGCTCGCTCTGCGGTCGTGCACCAACCGAATTCAGAACTTCAACCGTGGTTCCAACTCTAAGCCCACACCAAACCTAAAACTAAATCTAATCGAAAATCAAATTGCAAACCTAACTACATTCCCTTTATCTGTGACGTAACGTCGTCTGAGAAAAAGGATGAGAACCATGGTGCACTTTTGTAAAGTAATTTCCAACTTACTTTATTTATTATGAGGTTCATATACCAGGAGGTGTTTCATAAAGCTGTTCGTAAAATTACTCATGACTTTACGAATGACTTAAATATGACAAGCCAAATGGGATGCTCAATCATTTTTATCTGCATCAACTAAAGTTGAACTGTGCAAATGTCGATAAACATTCTTATTATAACAAACATTTTTAATGCAAATTAGGATATTTTTTTGCCATAATTTAATTGAGGTTATTGGAAATACAGTCACACTTTGTTAAAACATCAGGGAAAAACTTTGGGCGTCTTATCTGGCACTTCATATTCAGGTCGTTCGTAAAGTCATGCGTAACTTTGCGAACAGCTTTATGAAACACCCCCAAGCATCTTGTTCCCTGTTGATTTCAGCAGTCTATAAAGGAAAAATATCATACCATGATTCGATTGTTTCCTCTCTCTAAGGTGACATGGTGATATTCGACAATCGTCGAGTCCTTCACGGTCGTCTTGGTTTCCAGGTCCTGGTCCAGGAAGGTGAGGAGAGTAAACAGAGACATTTGGAAGGAGGATACTTGGACTGGGATGGCATCAAATCTAAGATGCGTCTACTCTATGAGGAGATACACGGATTAGAACGGTTTTAAAATTGCGAATTTTGTATCCATGTTCCCTCGAACTTTTTTTTTTGAATTTCATGTTTTATACTCTCAGATGCTAATGAGACCCACATATCTAATATGTAGTTTCCAGAGCAAAATTATCTCGAAAGGAAGTGTGTGAAAAATATATAGAGAGATAACATACAAATAGCATTGGCGGATCCAGTATGCATTTTGACCATAGACGATCCGCCATTTTCTCGAATGTGCCCCCCCCCCCCCTTTTAGAATGGAAGACTTTTTTTTTTTTTTGCTTGTCAGGGAATTATGGAGGGGAACTGGACCCCCATAATCCCATACTGAGCGAATTTTGAAGGTTTGGCAAAAAAAATTTTTGTCGCTTTTTGACAAACTTTCATTTTTGTGCCCCCTCTTTTACTCAATCCTGGATCCGCCGCTGCAAATAGGATGGCGTATCAATGCATGATGTTTTTTTAATGTTATATTCGTGTAGATGATGTGCATGAATCTGACGGGTGTTTACAACCGTGTGTGAAAAATCATAATAATTGAATGGCAGTAAGATGATGAACGTTGTGTGAGTTCATGTAACCTATTGTATTTGTGTTATAAATATCAGTTGTTGATATATACATGTATACATTTATAAGAAAGAAAGTGTATTAAATACATTTCATAATTATATCTTTGTGTAGCTAACAGAGTTGTATATTAGAAAGAAAATGCCATTTTAAAACAAAATTATTTTTACCTAATTATATATAAACGAATATTTAAAAATATGAAGTTTGACTTCAAAATTTGATTTTGTACTGTTCTGTTTATAAAATACGTAGGCCGTCAGTATCATGAGAATCAAATGCCCTGATAAACTGGAAATGTATGAAACTACATCGGAAATTTTACCGAAAAAATATTCTTCGATAATGTATATACATTTTGGTTGTGATTTTTTTCTGACCGTTTAGCAATTTTTTCCCCAATTCTAAATGATTGCTTTTACCGTGTGATTATTCGCGTTTTTTGCGCATTGCATTTTACGAATATAATATACCAAGCCAATACTAAATATTTGGCCAACACAGAATGGATGTATTGTCCATTTATTAAAAAACAGTCGTGTGGTTCCAGCCTTTAACAATGCAACAAACGAAGGATACATGTATTATCACTATGAACATGGCGAACAAAGAAGCGGACAAAATATACAGCTCCTCATTGTACCTCCCACAATTGCTCTGGTAGACAATAGAACATCCCTTCATTGCTATTATGTAAAAATATGTAGAACAGGTGTCACATGCATATTCACCTGTTCTACTTATTTTACATCATAGCAATGAAGGGATGTTCTTTTGTCTACCAGAGCAATAGACCTGTTTACTAATTTTATGCATACTTTGTGAACAAAGGTTTCTCCTGACGACTCAAAAGCTTGCCAGAGGCTTGCCCGACATAGCAGCAACTAATGTATGCAAAATGGATTCCATCCATAGAGATACCATTTATGCATAATAGGTGCACTAAATAGTTGGTAACTATCCCCCTGTTCAGACGCTATTCAGTTTATACCGAAACTCGATAAAGAAACGACGTATAAAGAATCATCGTATAGCTAACGGGTGTTCAGAAGCATATTGCGACCGTCGTGAAAAAGGTGGTATAGATGCGCAGTTTCCCATTGCACGTGTTGTTATGATCACGAGGTATCCGGGGAAGAGAGGTAAAAGGTCACCTTTCACGCGCGCTCCCGTTAAGCCCCGCCCACTTATACCGTTCTATGGTCGCCATACGTTCAGACGTACACGGAACAGTGATTCTTTATCGATTGATTTTTCTTTATTCTTTATCTAGTTCGAAACGATGCTCTGACCCTCGTTTCGCTATACGTCGTTTCGCTATACGTCGTTTCGTTAGTCAGCGTTCAGACGCAAAATTTCATCATATAGCTATACCGTTCTAGTATAGCTATACCGTTTTGGTATAGATTTTTAGCGTCTGAACACCCTGAAACATGCATGTGGTTAATTTTGCTCGTGTTTAACCTTGGACAGTTGAAAAGTTATTTGTATGCACCTTTCATGCTCTGGTGATTCATACTTGATTTTTCGTTTCAGACTTTGATTCTTACTTCCTCCGTCTCTGTCTTTGTCTCTCTCTCTCTCTATCTGCATGCTTTATGTCCTGGTCTTTGTCTCCCTCCCTCTTGCTTACTATCCCTCTCGATCGAGCGTTCCGCATAACAAAAGATCAATGCGTGATTCTGAGGAAAGACAAGAGCGCCCCCTTCAGTAAGCGGCGTAGCTTGTATAGTGTCATGCCGAGGAACGTTCACAGAACTCCTAAAGTTCTGTGGGAACGTTATGGAATTAGGCCCTATGTGACGTATTTTACATTTTATATAATTACAGCAAACTTCGTAATTTTTAAACAATCCAATTACTCTCTGTACGTCTCTATTTTGACACCCTCTCTCTCTCTATAAATGTTTCACTTCTCTCTCTCTCTCTCTCGCTCCATTTCCTTCTATTTATCTAAAAAATGGAGTATTTTAGAATATACTAGACTTGTCTACTGACCGTCATAATGCACAGCATTCTCTCTAAAGCCAACAATGAATTTTTAATAACAAAACATCATTTCAATGATATATCTGTATTGTCAGTCTGTGGAAACAAATGTTAAAAGGTTCTATTCAACATTCACTTTGTGACATGGTCAGATGGTCATGAAAGAAGTTTAGTAATTCATTATGTCTTAGCAATGTAAGAAGAAGAAGAAGAAGAAGAAGAGGAGGAAAAAGAGGAGGAGGAGGAAGAAGAAGAAGAAGAAGAAGAGGAAGAAGAAGAGGAAAAAGAGGAAGAGGAGGAGGAAGAAGAAGAAGAAGAAGAAGAAGAGGAAGAAGAGGAAGAAGAAGAGGAAAAAGAGGAAGAAGAGGAGGAAGAAGAAGAAGAGGAAGAAGAGGAAGAAGAAGAGGAAAAAGAGGAAGAGGAGGAGGAAGAAGAAGAAGAAGAAGAAGAAGAGGAAGAAGAGGAAGAAGAAGAGGAAAAAGAGGAAGAAGAGGAGGAAGAAGAAGAAGAGGAAGAAGAGGAAGAAGAAGAGGAAAAAGAGGAAGAGGAGGAGGAAGAAGAAGAAGAGGAAGAAGAAGAGGAAAAAGAGGAAGAGGAGGAGGAAGAAGAAGAAGAAGAAGAAGAAGAGGAAGAAGAGGAAGAAGAAGAGGAAAAAGAGGAAGAGGAGGAGGAAGAAGAAGAAGACCAAAAAAAAAAAAAAAAAAAATGGAGACAAGGAAGGAGGAGGAGGAGAAGAAAGAAAGAAAACAACATTTCTGACAGGAAAAATGAACGATCAATGTTTAGAACAAAAATTAATGTTGATTTACAAAGAACACCAGGAATTCCATTCATATTGCGGTACAAATAACACCAATTCCATAGAAACCCTCCTAAATACGTGACAGAAATTTCAAAGAAATTTAAAGGAAATAATTGTTCTCATTCATATCATTCTGCTTCACATTAACTGTTGGATTGATTTTCAATATCTTTTTACAAAAGCTGAAAAGTGCCTCCCAAAATCCCAGTGGCTAAGAAAGACAATAACGACTTAAGAATAGGATATTTGATAAACTTTATTGTTCTAAAATCTATATACACAAATAAAAACGGCGATATATTTGGCCTTTACAAAATATACAAGGAAAAGGTTGAACTTCTCATGGAAACCGGGCAAGAAAATTTGAACACTTCATAATAACATTTAACACAACAAAACCTGAACAGTAATATAACACACATGGATATAGCATCTGAATAACTTATAAAAACAGACCCCCCCCCCCAAAAAAAAGCACGACATCTTACATTCGCAGACATATATCGAAGTATCGTTTGCATTGAACACATTACTATACTAACTGAGATTTTGAAAATGCCTAAGACATTGTATATGACTGTAGTGCGAAAATTACCACTCTGATACAATCTAACGTCTTTCAGAATATCTTTTTATTTAACACTCTTGAAACATTCTAATTCCATCGTCAATAAAAAAAATCTCACTGGATTTCAACTTTCTTCTCTTTTTTGTTATATAAAGAACGTCAAACTGAAATGTAACTGTTTTACAATGACTAAATGATACTACAGACTTCTATCATGTCTACGCATTTTACATTGGAGTAAAACCAAAATCTCGATTATAAAGAGAAGGTTGAGTTCTGGGAAATGTGACACACAATTTGTGAGCTCTCTCATTCGTTTTGTGTCAGTTTGGAAGAACATTATACAGTAGAAATGCACCCTGAAAAGGATTTCTCTTCAGATAACCTCATATTCGAAATATGACAAGAAAAAGCTGAAGTGAGCCAAATATTCATGCCACACGTGTGTGCAGTGCATTAGTTTTTTCTGCGAGATTGCGTCAATTCCAAATGATTCTAAAACCTCACAGTATACACAAATTCCTATGTAGACACGATCAAGCTTTCCCAATCGATTTAAGACAGGTTCTGTCACAATGTAACCACGTGATCAGAACTCGGCTCTATCTTTAACGTTTTATAATTCAGACAACCGGGAACCCTACTTGTAGTTGAAAATGTTTGAACTTAGGTCGCAGTTATTCTTCCTACCAGATTATGCCAAAGAACCTTTTGTTTATGAGTCACTTATAAAAATATGATTTTAATGAATATGCCTCAGTAATATATCATTTTTCCATCAAGAATTGTACTATTGATGGCCCAAAACAACATTACACAAGCCACTGAGGGACATGCACTCCTGGACAAGCTGGTAATCAGGAAAATTATCTTATTGTAGAAGTTGGGGGGGGGGGGGTCCAGTGAATAAGTAAACACCACTGCTAATTAAACATTTTCATGTGATGGGCCTAGCGGATCGCTTAACCAATCAAAACCTTTTTCGTTAACCTACCACGAGAAAGATATAACGGTAAGGCAGAATTGCTCTGTATAGCGCCGTGCATTACTTTTACTCGGAAGATATACGCTTTCGTGTGTTTCATTACACTAATGTCTCTGCAATATTGTATACCATCTGCTCAGAATCGTCTTGGCTGTGCAGGGAGCTCAACCCTGTATCCGAGCTGGAGTCCGTGTCACATGACCGCGATGGCGATTTCCTATTGGTCATGTCGATGGGTGAGAAGTCGTGGCCGATCCCCTGATCAAGGCTTGACTCCATGGAGCTATTCTTACTACGTACGTTGACCGGGGTCGAGTGATCCTGTTCGACGCACACGCTAATTTCCTCGTCTTCAGCAGATCTGTCTTGACCGTCCCTCTCCAACTGCGCTAGTTCATTGGTAAGAGCATTTAATCGATCATACCTCTCTTTGTACATTTGCTCAGTTTCCTGTAGCGCATCCTGCAATGTGTCAATCTCCTTGCGTTGCGCTACGGTTGTATCAGCGGACCGATCTACCTGGGCTCGGGCAAACCCGATGTCCTGTGCTGCGCGGTTATGCGTCAACTTTGTGCTACAAGCACCGCGTTTCTTTTCGTACCTTCTCGGTTTGGCATTTGCTTTCGACTCACCAGTATCATTCTCCTGTTTTCTTTGATGAGCAATCTCCTGGGCTAAATCAGAAACAACATCCTGCGTTTGTCGCAGTTGCTCGTCCGCATGAAAGAGCCTGTCGCACAAGGCTGTGTATTCCTCTAGATCACGAATAGCAGATTCGTGAGGAGTTGGTGGTACCCGCATGTTGAAATCAGGATTCCGATCTTCCAAGTTCATATGTCGCAAAGTGTTTGCAAAGTGACTTACGCCATTGCTGTCATCAGCAACCTCGTCGTCATTACCCGAACCTGATAAATAAGCCTCTTGAACATAATTCCTACCATCCGCCTGGATTCGTAGGTTGTGTAACCTTGTTTCATAGTTTTCAATGTCTTTGTCCACTGTGGATATCGTCTCTAAAAGATTATGCAGTTGGTGACTCTGCTTCAGAATTCTCTGAACCAGAACCTCGGAGTCTTGTTCGTTGGACGGAAGTTTCGCTTTCCCCTCCACTTCCTCTGCGAGTGTCGTCGGACCTTCTGCGGTGACCTTACCGCTTGAACTGGACGTCGACGCGCTAGAATCGCAATCCAGCGGCGGCGGGCACAGAATGCGGACGTCGGAGAAGCCAACGTCACTTTCGTCCGCCCAACTTCGTCTCCGTTTTTCCTTTTTCTTACTCTCACGACTACCGCCATCCTCAACCTTATTGGTCTTTTTCTTAAGGTCAAAGGCCACAATCCCTTCCTTGAGGTTGTACTGTCCCTGAGTGCTGATCTTTTTGGCCTTTTCGCGGAGTTTAATCCCGCCGCTGTCACCGTCTACTTCACTGTCCAAGCTGTTCCGACGTTTGGAGATCGCGACACTTTTCCTAAGCGTGAACTTGACGTTATCGCGTTCAGCACCCCACGCTTTCCACAGTTTGTACATGCGCGTCCGCGGGCTGAGCTGACGTTCGCATCCTCGCCACTTCTCGAAAAGGGCGTAGCATTCGAGGTTCTGAGGCGACAGCTCGCACTTGGAGAGTTTGTAACGGTCTTGGAGGAGAATGCCGATGACATCTTCGCATCTGGTATGACGGTTGAGACCTCCGACGATCTTCTCCTTTCCACCCACCCACACGGGCAATTCGTTCATCTTGTCACAAGCTGTACTTGAAATTAGCAGTTTGGATAGGACAAGTCACTTACGGTCAAAACCATGAGGAAACCTGCAGGTGAAAAAAGAGAAAAGATAACCAAACGTTTCATAAAGGTTAGATCTGTTTGTGTAGATATAGTGTCAATTTAATTAAATCAACTTTAAAATGTAACCATGGTAACTCAAGAAATGATTTACGATTAAAGGAGCTGCTTCATCTTACACATAATTCAATTTTGTTTGGAAAAGTGGGAAATTAGACTCAACATGTTACCAATCAAGAACATTACTAAATCAAACGTCGGACCTATGTTAGGTAAGCAGTCCTGAGGTGTTCATTGGTCTGCATAAAACAAAACGGACCTTTAACCTCAAATACTTCCGAAAAACCAGGCAAAAGCCGGAAACTTGAAAGGAAATTTCTACCCTGCGTTGAACACTAGACATACACTCTCCACTTGTCAATACAGTTAAAAGTTTTATATCATTGACGTTTTGCTGTTTTCGGTGATTTATGGAAGTATCACCACACAAGTAGAGGCAATATGGTAAGACTGTTTGAAATTTTGTTGTAATGATATTTAATCACACCAATCACAGTAAAAAGGAACATTTAGAAAAGATCAGGGAGGTTGCTTGAACATGTTGATGGGAGAGTTCACCGCTATCAAACATGAAGCTGGTTTGATGGAGAAAGATGCCTGAACATAACGATTAACTTACCAATATGTTATTATAATTATTCTATATAACTTAATTACTTAATAATGTTATTGATATACAGCATGTATATTTCCATTGATTTGTTTCAGCATTTTACAAGTGAGGGAATATTTTGCCTATTTTCATTCTTTCAATAGGGCTCACAATACTGGGGCCTTCTCCGATATGTAAGCCAAGATATTTCTGGAACTTATCACAAAAATCATTTCTTAAAATGTATTATAAATACATATAACAATGTAAGATTAAATGGCTAATAATCAAGATGTAAGCACATAAACCATACACATTCACATTAACTCCCTGATATATTTAAAAAGCAGAATATATTTATATCGGCCCAACCGAAACAATACAAATGTAATCTTACTGACTAAATTCAATTTCAGATTTGTCACTGATAATCTTAATTATGCTTGACACTGTCTGCGTGACAGAATTCAGACACGAAATTTAAAACTGAGCGTATAATGTTTCTTGTAAACAGGTGGATCAGTTGACGAAAGAGCAAATTGAAGGTAGGATTTGGGTTTTGCCATTTTCTAATTCTTAATTTTTCAAGAATGGATACATTAGTATGATGATGAATGCCTGTAGTACATCTGGCGTTATCTGCCTGACGCAAGACTAGCGCGGCCTTTCTCAAGCCATGCATAAATCATATCGTACGAAAAGAAAAGAAGGAAGGACAAGAAAAGAAAGGAAGGAAAAGACAAAAAGCGAAAATGAACAGTGCAAATGCTGCTTTACTGGTGAAGGCAAATATTTCCTTCAAAAAACTTAATTATCGCATCATTCGCATGCAATAACGCAATCGAAAAGAAACCTCATGTGCAAAAGGCATCGGGTATAAGGAAAATAAAAACACGCTTTAGTTAAAATCGTGAAGATGGAACTTTGAAACACCATGACTAACAGCATGCATCATATCTATCCATGTTTTGTTTGTAAATCTTGTCACAGATAATTATGGTAATTATATAAACGCAATTTTAAGTGAATTTCTATCTATAGGTTTGTAGAGTTTTCCTTGCAACAAATCTTCTTACATTTTTGAGTTATTTGATCACCCCAGTATTAAGTATTTAGATGTAGATTTATGCCATTATTTGTTATAATGCGACTTGCAATATCAAGATAAGTGCAAGAACATTTGCATCAACGTGAAGATTAGATGAATTAAAATATTTCGATGTTGGTAAACAAGGATATGAAATGTAGTGAATTATTTATTGAATGCTGTCACATTGAATGATTCTAGATATAATAGAGCAGGGTGAAGTGCATTGTTGTAGTTAACCATGTTAATTGGTAGGTTGTCCGGGGGTAACTGGCTGTAAGGGGACAGTTGTTCTAGTTGAGGTTGTCCGAGGTAGTTGTGCTGGACTACTTTTTGTTCAAGGAGATATTTGTCACGGTATTCGGGGGTGTCGATGGTGTCTGGGGTAATTGTCCATGGTAGCTGTCCGGTGGTAGTTTTCCAGGAGTGGTATAGTACGGGAAAAGTTGTCCTGATACTGATGAAATTTGAGTATTTCAATTATTTCTTCAACCCACAGAA
The DNA here is from genome assembly GCA_025617745.1 of Heliocidaris erythrogramma. Lineage (NCBI taxonomy): Eukaryota > Metazoa > Echinodermata > Echinoidea > Camarodonta > Echinometridae > Heliocidaris > Heliocidaris erythrogramma. The sequence goes on along the minus strand of CM046864.1, from coordinate 41,702,566 downwards.
TACAGGGATGCCTTCGCCATCTTCGACAAAAATGGAGATGGTATCATCACAACAAAGGAACTGGGCGAAGTGATGACGTCATTCGGGGAATTCCCTGATGAAGGGGAGCTTCGAGATATGGTCAATGAGATCGATGTTGATGGTAGTTCATTTTCAATATCTTTACATATTTTATTTTACATATTTTATTTTACGTATCTTCAATTCTCACAGGGAAAATGTATTGTTTGGGGCGTGTGGGAGAGACGACATGCTTCACCTCTATATGCTTAACATAAAGCACCCACAATTCTTCTGGGTTAAAATATGAACATTATCCTATACCCGGAAACAAAAAATAACTCTCTTTTCTCTTCGATATACATCACCATTATCATTTCAAGATTGTCATTTTACACCCCAATTTAGCAAAGTTGCACATAAAAAAATGACGCTATCTTATTTTTCTCATTTTAATAATTTTCCCTAGGAAATGGAGAGATCGATTTTGCGGATTTTCTCTCACTCATGGCTCGACCTATCACGGATGTAAACACAGAAGAAGAAATCAAAGAGGCATTCAGAGAATTCGATAAAGATGGTGACGGCTTCATAAGGTACATTAATCCTGCCTTACAAACATTTTAAAATTAGGACAAATTGTCCTAAAGCCATGGCGACGAGTTTATCATTCTGTATATTTCACGAGTCTCAGTTCTTGTCTTTCCCGCATCTGTGTTAATGAGTCTAAATACTTTTCTTTGCTTACTTTGCTATTATGTCTACATGTACTAATATAAAGATCTATATAACGTATGAAGATAACAGTTCAAGTCCATTTATTACTCTCATAAAACATACACAGTATAAATCTATGATATGCAAATAGAATTATACAGTTAAAATGAGGGGGGGGGGGTAGCAAGGAAGGAAGACCTTAAAGCAAAATAATATATGAAAACGAACATTGGTGTGATTATTTCGGGGTCACACGTAGTGCAAATTACATTTTCATTTACATTATGATGGAAGTTGTTGATCTTCTTTTGTTTTAAAGGAAAAGACAATTCGTCTACATTCGTAATCATATGATTTATATTCATCTTCAATAGCCCCTAAAAAAGAACCACAATCTCCCCAAAACTTCAAGAATCATCTCTTCTTATTCTCTCTACGCCAGTGTAACAGATTTTCGTTACGCGATGTCGACGATCGCCGACACCCTTACCGAGGAGGAGCTCGAAGAGATGATCGAAGAGGCCGACGCTCACGGGGACGGCCAAGTGAACTACGAAGGTTAGATTCATTTAATTGTATTGCCATGACGCACAGGATATTGAACACGTCAGATATATTTTGAGAGAAAAATCAACTCAAGCGCAATTTCAATACACAATTGTACTGCCGATAGAAATCATGCTTGGATTATGTGACGTGTCATTTTAATGTTCGCAAATTTCCAAAGGTGATTCAGAAGGGTATTGAAATTGCCTTGGGTTGGGTTTAAAATAATATGTCAAAAATCGTCTTCGTCATAACTTTGCTTGTTGTGTTTTTTTTAGGCGAACAGGTGTAGGTTAAAAAAAATATTGTGAGTTCACGACAATTTTTTCTTGTTACATTCTGCTTCGTTTTCTTCTTTTTTTTCTTATTATTAGATTTCGCTAAAACGATTGCGGAAATGTGAAAGAGTTACACCATGCAATCATACCAGCTGTGATGTCACGTGACAACTTTGAAGGGCGCCAGTCATGTTCGCTAATTACCACCTATTACAACACAGCTTTGGGACTTTGCTACATAGCTGGGACTTTCATCTATTCACTTTTTATATTCACATTATCTCGACAAGTATATACACGTATCTCTTTAACCCCCCCCCAAAAAAAAAAAAAAAAAAAAATCTACTTTCAACATTTACCATATCAATAGAGTGGGTAAGAATGATATATTTTCTTTCAGCTTTTTGATTTCCTCTCATCCATACTGAAATGAATTAAAAGCAAGTATTATTGTATGCATGTACATGTTTACAGTCAATACTCCAGTCACACTGGCCCGTATTCTGAACTCCGGTTTAACTTAAACCATGGTCTAAATGTGTGGTTTAACTATGGGCAGCCAAATGTGACACACGTCTCTAACAGTAGATATTCAATTTATCAGCAATTTTGGTACTCAAACTTTTAAGAACTGGCTGGGAATGATAAGTACAATATTTATCTTGACCATTAAAGCATGAAACCAGAATCCAGTAAACATAAGGAACATACAGGGTAAATAAAGTTTTGACATTTTGGGCTACCCATAGTTAAACCACAGATTTAAACCATGGTTTAGTTAAACCGGAGTTCACTGTGAACGCGACTCCCAACCCACTGACAGTAGCGTGGTGTTTCGGGTATTCTATTTCTGTTCGATCTAAATGGCGTTCTGGGCCTTGTTCCATGAAAATTGTTATCAATAACACGTTACAATAAATGTTATACGCTACTGAAATCCTTGAATCTGATTGGCTGAGAGCGAATTTTTCATAGAAATGAGGCAGTTGTTATTGATAACAAGTTTTATGAAACAGGGTCCTGGGGGGCGTTTCATGAAAGGACTTGGATATTTTATCTGACAAATTTGCTCTCGGCCAATCAGAGGCAAGGATTTCAGTAGCTTATAACAGTTGTCGGATAAAATATCTGACAACTTCCTTTCATGAAACGCTCTCCTGGTGTCAGTCTCGTTGGTGTGACTGGGTTTTTAGCCCTCTTGTGAAACGATACCTACATGTGGACCATGGCTTATTCAACCGTATAGACAGATCAGACAGCGCTACCAGAAAAACCGTCACGATGCTCTGCTTTTATATGTGATCAACCTTGTCAAACTTTGTTTATATTGATATCCTAACAATCAGATTCTGAATTATGGTTAGAGCGAGACATAATGGGTAAAGATATGGTTAGGTTTACTTGACCGACATCAAACATGTACTACATAATGATGTCTCCGCCGTAAGCGCATGGTAAAATTCGCGGTTCGGTTAATACTTTCAAAAACGAATTTCGCGCTCGATTGCAACGACACGATGTCTTTAAACAAGGTTGCTTCAAATTTCTCACCACATTACTAACTGCGTGAGACAGCAGTGATAAAGAATGATGTGTTAGGGTTGATCATGTAGCCAACACGAAATGCAGTAGGGTGGGACTGAGCGCGTGTTTGACATACCAATGAAGCTTCAATAGTTTTCTTGTATCCTACAAGGACGCTGGTAAAGAAAAGCGCAAGGCTGTTCTCGCCCCTTTCTTTTATTTTGCTAAGTCACCTTAAATATATTCATAAACGCCGAGGAGGACGCCATTGGAACAACATTCAGGAGAAATTTAAAGTTCCCACCGTTTTAATGGAGGGAGGGGGTTTGGAGGGAATTGTGGGTTGTTGGTGCAATCGTTGATTAGTATTTTTGATACGTTTGTATATGTAAGTATATATCGTCGGAAAAAGACTTGTAATTAAAAAAAATTATCCCACATTTCAAAAAGTATTCAGTGGAAATTAGTAGAACGAAAGCTTTGGTGATATTCATGTGTAGTTTCAACGGTTTCAACAAGCATTTGCGAGAGGTCTAAATTCGTGAAAGTTTCATGCCGCGAAATAATTACCGTAATAGCAACAAATTGCTATACTAGCAACACTGAATTTTGCAAATCGCGAAAGTTTCAGGTCTCGAAACTTTCTGGTATTAAAGTCTGTGAGCAGTGGTAAGCTTGTCATTGAAGTCACGCGAGTGTGTCGCATGCGGCTTGTGACTTTGTTGACTCTTCAGTGGTCGATACTGATCTATAACTTGTGGAAACCGCAACAATGTCGAGCTTGTAATACCTGACGTGAAGTCAGGGACAGGCTTTGTGATCGAGGAAACATCGGTTTGAAGAGGTTTAGTGATATTGAAGAACAGTTGGACAAGCTGGTCCATGCAAACTTAAGAACGGAAAAAGGATGACGATGATGATAATGATGAGGATAATAATTATAACATAATAATAATTATGATGATAATAATATAAATGGTTTTATCCTCTACCAGTTTTCATTATCTTAATTCCTCCTTGGTGCATGTTTTCTAATAAAATAAATTCGACAAAAAAAAGTTTTCCGCAGATCGAGTACCAAAAGAGGCCTGTTTGCTATTTAGCCAAATATAAGCTGCTTTCATCAATTAATAATCTGGAATAAAACGAATAAACTCCACCGATTACAGGTTAACTTAGGATAATACAAGAATGTGAGGTGTGACAAATGCACACTATATGATTAAATTGTTCAATGGACTTTGATTTAGACCATACGGGGGAGAAGTTCAATATTGTACCCATAATGGTAAAGAACCCTTCAAACGCTGATAAGTTATTTTTAATTGGTACATGTAGGGAAGTCAATTATGTTTAGTCTATTAATCATCGTAATAAATTATGATTACACTAAGATTTACCTTGTATAATAATGGCAATGCGCGAACGCAAAAATATGGTTGCAAATTAAAGAGTTACATCATACAATATTGTAGAAATGATAAGAAACCATTGTACGTTCGAGGAAATAAGTTCTTCAGTGTTCGGGATGGAAAATCGAAAGCTGCAGAATGATTCCACCTGGTCTACCTAATGTACATGTATAATACAAATCAGATCAAACATTACAATCGACATCTTTTTAGTTCCTTACGTAACAAATGGCGTCCTCTTAGAATTTGATTATGTGCACATAATCTCATTTTCTCAACTATGTTTTAGGAATAAGTGCAAAAAAATGAAGATTGCACAAATCTATTTGTTCTCGCAAAGTTTTCAAACATGCAAGATTGAGCAATAATATGAAAAATTAAATCATTTTGACATGTTAATAAATAACTTAAAGGTTCAATGAGAATTATGTCTTGTTTGAATATTTTACAGGTTATTGCTTTTTGAGTTGTTAAAAGAAATTACCCGACAAAAAAGTGCAATAATTATTTTCAATGATTATTAAGAAATACCCAATGTGATATTAGTTTTACTTGATATTTTCATTTCTAATTCATGAATGACTTTGCCTCACAGTGTAAAAGTGTAACTTTTGTAAATTGATTCAACTGTTCCCTAAAGACAGGCCCATAAAACACCACTCCCTTGATGTGGCTTCATTCTTTGCGTAAGTGAAGCAAAGTGTTTGTAACGGTCAATCGAGAAAATAAAACGAGAGAGAACCGTTATGAGCCAACGCAAGAACAAACTAAAGGAGCAGAAAAGGCGGATGTATTCGAGATCAAAATGTAGATTATGAGAACGAGGTAGTAAATAGGTGCTAAGTATCTATTTAAACCATCTATTATGACGTTAATGGACCACCTTTATCCTAATATGTCCTATCCTGATCTCATGTGATTTGCTTGATTGATGTTCCGAGAATGACGAAACCTTAAGAGGGACACAAATAAGGGAACGTCGAAAAATGGTGTGATAAAGATTTCAGAGACTGGGATTGAGAGAGAGAGAAAAAAAAAAAAAAGAAAGAAAGAGTGAAAAGGAGATGGGAGACAGAAGATAAGAATAGTCAGAGAGAGACAGAGAGGGGGGGGGGGGGGGGGGTGGTATCAGCAAATTAATACTCGATGAATCCAAAGAATTCAACGCCATAAATGCATGTATGTTATTTTATTCGTCATTATCAGGACAAGGGTTGAGTTATCATGGCTAACCTCGATAGGCTTTGATTTTCTAATATGCAGGAAATACTACAGTAGGTATTCAATGTCGTTCTGACAACCATGGAAATCCTTAATAACATAGAATGTCCTGCACACGTCAACCCTGATATCAGGAGTGGGATATGATCATAATTAGGCTATGCTATCTACAGCATGAGAATACGTGAACGTGTCGGTGCCGGTGGTGATAGATGTTAGGCAGGAGTGAGGGGGGGGGGGGGGGGGGGGGGGGTGGGGGGAGGTCCAAGATTCTGTTAAAAAAAGGGGTCACAATTCCAAAAATCTTCTGACAAGAAATATAAAAGGGTTGTCACACTTTTTGGGGGCTTTTGGCATGTCTAGTTCGAAAATTTGAAAGGGTGTATAGAACAAAATGGAGGGGGAGGGGGACATTTTTTCCCCTTTTGTGTAATTGAGGTACATGTAAGCCACATTGTGCTTTAAAGGGGTAGGGACCATCGAAATCAAACATGATTGATGGCACGGATTTGATATGCCCCTCCCCTAAATCCACCAATGGAGGGATGGAATTCCTGTTGACAAAAATTGAGCACTGAATATCACAATTGTATGTGACAAGTACTGACGTATTTTTTTACAATTTAAAAAAGGGGCACGTAGATGATTATGCCCTTTGATTTTCCATTTGATGTGCTCCTCATGATAGCGTCACTTTGCACACTAACCACTAATTGAATGCTCTTAACAGATAAACAATAGTTGAGTACTTGTACTGGATCTGTGCTCAGCCCGCCCCCCCCCCCCCCACTCAGTATTATTTAGGGTACGCGTATGCTTGTTCCCTCCCTTTGAAAGCACCCCCCTATCTCAGGGCTGCCAAAATTTCTGAACCCCCCTATCGCGGGCTTTGCGCGGGCTTTTCCTGCCTTGGAGACCCCCCTAAATTCAGAACACTGCTCAATGTACCCCCCTATCTCAGGTGAGCTCTCATTCCAACCCCATATCTCAGGACAGACGCCAACCCCCCTCCCAACTAAGCTGTCATTACAATACCTTGGAAGAGATGTTTTTCAGGAATTTGATCCTGGGATTTGATCAATTTTTCAAGATATTTCATAACCGGGGTGCTCAGTCTACCCGCGCTGACTTCATCATTTACTTAACTGAAAACGGATTTTGTCAGGGATTAATAAAATATGGACAGAAGCTTTTTTGTTTTAAACTTAACTGAATGGGTTAGGGTTAGTCAAACTATACTTACACCCTATAGCTCTTTTAATTGTCTTGTCTTGTCTTTTTGTTGACGCCCACAATCAATGAGTTGATTATTATGGCATTCTAGGTGTAGATCTATACCAAACTTGTCCTGTCCTGCATTGTCCCATCCGGTAATGACAAGGTGTTGTTGAAGGTTTTTACATGCTGACTCTCGACACAAATGTGTCAAGAGTCATTGCCGCTACTGCCTTCTCTGGGAGCCCATTCCAGTCTTTTATAGTTCGTGGTAGGAATGATGCTGCTCTGTACTGCGTCCTGCAGATGATGATCGAGTTGGAGTTGCCTCCTGTGGGAGCGTCGTTGGCGAGGTGGCAATGCAACTACAGTACTTTGGATTTGATTGTTGGGCAGTGGGCTTGGACATTGTTGATCCTGTAGAACATGGATAGACGCAAGATCTTTCTACGCTGCTCCAGGGATGTCCAGCCAAGGGAGTCGATCATCTTGGTGACACTTGGAAGTGTTATGGTACCTGCCTAAGACAAAGCGAGCAGCTCGTCTCTGCGGTGCAGGATCCCAGACGCTGGATAAATACTTGAGCACAGGTCTTACAAATTCGTTATATGCTCTCTCCTTGACTTTCCGTGAGCTGATCTTCAGATTTCTCCGGAGGAATCCCAGTGTTCTTCTACAATATTTTTACCACATTTCTTTTGTATTTTATTATGTGAAATATAGAATATTTTAATTTCTGCAGATTTCACAATTAGGAAGCTCTCATTGAATTGTGTATAGGTTGCAACAGTGGTAATTACACATGTTCAGCGAGGAATCAAACCTTGTTCCACATTATAACAAGGACAAATTAAAATATTTCGTATTTCATGTAATAAAATACATGTACAAAAGAAATAGTGAGTGGGTGACGTCACTGGTTCCCTCATTTGCATACTGAGCAGGATGTGCATATAACTGTTTTTGCGAAATTAAGCGAAACTTTAAAATACCATAACTTTCTTATTTTACATCCTATTTTTATGAAATTTTCAGTGTTATGCTTGTTGGATTTTTTTTTCTATTTATTCAAATCAACTTTTTGTTAGGGTGGACTTGGCCTTTAAAGTAAACTTTAACTTTGGAAAGAGAAAACAACTGATTTAGAATACTGCAATGTAGACTTTTGTATTGATATTGCTATTAAAAAAATGGGCATATTGGATATAATAAAGGAATTTACAATCTTTGGTAACTTCTTGATACAATCATACTCACTCATGAATTTCTCTTGTAAACAAACAATTCCAAAGTCGAACATCCTCCAATGTCTTGTCTTTGAGGAACTTACTATTCACATACTCGGTATTTTCCTATTCCTCAAAGAGCAACAACTGGTGCATGCCCTGGGAAATTTCTATCATTTAATATTTTATTCCAGAGATGAATTTACATCCTCCAAAAATAATCCTCTAAAATTATCAGTATAGCGTTTCAACTCTTCAGAGAATGTGGACCTTTGAAGAACAGGTGGTAAGAACAGAAATTGTTGTACGTCAACATGAGCGAAGTGGATACTCATTCTGATTCACTCGAACAATACGCGTAGTACGTATGCAATGTCTCTACGCGACAATCCAGGTAGATTTCAGACGACGGATTTATCAACCTAGGCTCCTGCCAGCTTGAATTCCCCAGAAGCCATACACCTTCCCATTGCTACGTAGAGCGCACCGCTTTATGTCAACGGATTTTGGTGTAAGTGACTGGGTGACGAAATCTACGAATGTCACCTGTCACAAGGTATGTAAGCCCCATTGTCACTGCTTGACTGCCTATGCGAACAAACGACGGTTAATCGCGTAATCGATGGTGGTCCATTCGGCGAGTGTCAACTTTGAAAAGGCTAGCTCTGCGAAGTTATGCCCCATCGCTCGCCAGACAGCTTTTGACGTCTTTGTGAAATAATGAAAGAACCAGTTTGCCCCGTTTAGTTGATCCCATACGAAGAAAAAGTAACATCGGAAAACTCCAGGTTGGCCAATTTTGATTGTGTTTAGGGGATATTCGTTTTTGTTCAATTCCATCTCCCACGAAATCGAGCGTAATTGAGTAAGAGGAAAGAGGACTTGCATGTAAAAGGTTAGCGTTAAATTAAGTAATTGGAGCATAATAGTTTCAGCAAGGCAATGAATGCAATCTTTGAAGATCATCCACTCGCAACAGATATTGATTGATGATTATCTTTATTAGTATATTCCCTGTCCAGAATAAAGGGGTAGAGAGCGAAGGGACTTTATCGAGAATTTTATCTGTAATGCTTTTACAAATTTAATAATTGGTAAAAGAGCAATTACGAAATGTGAATTTCAAAGATATATCGGTTTAACGGATTACAAGTAATAATGTCGGGCCTATAGGCCTTCCAATAAATACTTAAGTAAAAGAAATAATGGACAAATGTTGTTGCGTATCCAGAATAAAAATTAAAAAAAAACAGAGGCCGAGTGAACATGTGCTGTAACAGGCGGCCTTACCGTTGGCCATGTACAAGTTGTACTGGATAGGCCTACGGTTCTTGCTCGGGCTGACTTCGAAACTGTTCCTATCAAAGTGCCCTTAATCCAAAACCGGTGGAACCACGGCAACAAACCGTCATCCACTGTAGCAGGAATTCGGAGTAGCCCCACACAGTCTCAATTTCTGGATAAGGCACTAAAGGAATATATGGATGAACATCTAGGAGGCTTGCTAAAAATCCGTTTTCAAAGTATCGTCCATACCAGTCTAATTGATGTCTCGAGCACTCCAGGAAAAGTACTTCAAACGGGGGAAATAGCCCCTGGCCGGCCGTAAGATTTCAACGAAAACTAAAAGACTGGGAACTGTTTTTTAGTTTCAAGATGTTCTGTCCTAAAGATCTCAAGAGTGGATAACAAAGGAGTTATGTCACACCCTTGATGACTCTATCTTTGGTCAAAGGAAGCCACTGTTTAGATGGTATTGCGCTTGAACTTAATCTCCTCTCTAATTGATAAAAGTTGCCTCGCCAAGTTGTTTTTCCCCTAAAAGCCGAAGAGCATATCTGTATCCACTTCGACTGAATTCCATTGCACTTGAAAATTACGCCTTAATTGCGTTGTAAATACACCACAAACTTGGGATCGGAAGCGAAGGAATGTAAAGCAAAGAAATTGGTTACTGAAAGTTACACGTTTGTAGAGGAGAGTTATGGTATTCAGTTCACAACACCATGAAGACCATATTTTCGCCTTTGGAATGACTGGATATATTTTTATTTTCCAATTTTTAATTACAAAATGATCAATTTTTCGAACACCTAAACTCTCGAATGAAAGTAAAATGACGGAATTACTAAAATGACGAAACCAGTTATCCCATAAGCCCCCAAATCAATTTGTCAGATTTCCTCGAAGTTAGTTTATAAACACAATACCAATTTCATAAGCGCCATGTTTTCTCTCTTAGAAGAAATCCTGACAAGGATTGAGAAGCATAATAAAAGGTGGAAAATGATTACACACTCGTGTCACGAAGAAAGAGAACACTGGTGCAATATTACTGATATGTAACATGAACGATACACCATTATTACATTTATTAAATATGAACGATGCCCAAGAGAAGCTGGTAGAGGAAATGATGTATTGCGGTATACGTGGATAAAGACTGGGCTTGTGGTTTGGGTGTGAGTGTGTGTGTGAGTGTGTGTGTGTGTGTGTGCATGGGGGGGGGGGGGGGTACATTCTCCTCCCTCAGCGCATAACTCTTTGTGACTTCTTTTTGTCAATGTTCGAGAACATATTTTGATGAGAGCAGGGAGCGTCATTTAGCTCATAGAAACACACTACAATAGAGATTAAGAAGCCACTGGCTCGAAGGCTAAAGGGTGGGTTTAAAATCGTTCAGTGGCTGAAGATAATAATGGGTTGATTAGACTGGCTTTGAGCTAGGGTCGAACGTAAACAAGTATTTTAGGAAGGAAGAGCAGCTTCCGATAGAGCTAATCCATTTCTGAAGACCGACATTTTGTCAATCAGGATTATGTTAAGCCTAAATTGTCTGGAAATAATTCGGTCAGAAAGAGGAAGGGCATTTCAAGTGGCCCTTTTTCAATTTTGACCAAATTTAATGCCGAATTTCGTAATTAAAATAACGGGGATTTCGAGCCTATTAAAATAGTGTTTACGTTATTGAGATTTTATAAATAAATATAAATAAATGAATATAATTATGAACGATGGCCAAGAGAAGTTGGTAGAGGAAATGATGTATTGCGGTATATGTGGATAAAGACTGGGCTTGTGGTTTGGGGGTGTGTGTGTGTGTGTGTGTGTGTGCATTGGGGGGGGGGGCACATCTCCTCCCTCTGCGCATAACTCTTTGTGACTTCTTTTTGTCAATGTTCGAGAACATATTTTGATGAGAGCAGGGAGCGTCATTTGGCTCATAGAAACACACTACAATAGAGATTAAGAAGCCACTGGCTCGAAGGCTAAAAAGTGGGTTTAAAATCGTTCAGTGGCTGAAGATAATAATGAGTTAATAAGACTGCCTTTTGAGCTAGGGTCGAACGTAAACAAGTATTTTAGGAAGGAAGAGCAGCTTGCGATAGAGCTAATCCATTTCTAAAGACCGACATTTTGTCAATCAGGATTATGTTCAGCCTAAATTGCATCCTGAGATTTACTCCTGCCAAACTCGCTGCCAGAATAGTTTCGAAACCTAGCTTCAACTCGCTTCTATCTCGTGACTATCTGCGTTCAGACAGCGTTTAACTATCTGGTCATGACCAAAATAGTCTCGAAACCTAGATAGCATCGATGCTATCGCTCTACGTGTGAACGTACCTTCAGGATCCAGCGACAAAGCATCGACGCTTCGTGGTAGACCACCCACCGCGCTTGTGACTATTTTGTAATGTGAACGCAATCGCTGCTTCACTCGCTGCTATCTTCACTCACAACTTCGCATGATATGACCCCTGTGCACAAACTTCAATACCAATTATACTCGGGTCACCGTGTGTGGCGCAGTAATTAGGGAGTTTTCGATTGTGTCGACGTGAACGCCGTCCTAGATCCTCCCAGCTACAATGGACTGCGTTGTCTTAACTGCAAACCGCGTTTTGTGCAAGAACGGCTCAGCCGTCCACTGGCTTCTCCCTCGTCCACTGGTCAGATCGAGAACGCGTCAAACATGGTATTGCCGTCTTCTCTAAAACGTGATCGATTCACCCACTGTTAGCTTCATGCTTAACCTACTTTGTATGCAGTTAACACAAAGCAGTCCATTGTCGCTGGGAGGATCTAGGACGGCGTTCACGTCGACACATTCGAAAACTCCCTATTATTGTTTTGGCAGCGAGTGAGAGATGAATAGTCACGAGTGGGTGATAGAAGCAAGTCGATCATGCCCTGTCTGAACGTACTGGAAATAGTTTCGAGACTTACAAAGCATCGATGCTATGTACTACATATAAACATAACTATTAACAAAGCAACGTAATACGTGTGGAAAATTCTTTCTTTCACCAAACCATGACCATATTAAAGGTCTGTATGGTCATACTTGCAGTTATCTATTCTCTTATTGTGTCTAATGTTAATCTAACACAGATTTTAGGTTGACTCAAGACATGTGTTTGAATAATTGTATTTTCATTGTAACTATAACGATCAATATCTATTATCAGCATCTAAACTTAGATCTCTGACGGCTCATTACATTAGAGGAAGAACATTTTAAAGACTAGATCCCAAGGATGGTGATCGATTTTGGTGTCTCGGAGGTGAATGATGGAACCTGTCCTTTCATCTTGATACTTTCGTTTAGGGGGGTGGGAGACACCATAAATACACACAGTTTACTTAAATCAATAAACAGTTTCGCTTCATCGAATGACCGCTTTGTTGTTTTGTCTGGGGAAGTACCACGGCGATGTTCAAAGCGGGGGGGGGGGGGGGCATATAGCCCCCCGCCCGATGAATAGGACTGCGTAACATATGTCCGCTACTGTCCTGTTGCATGTGGGCCGTCATTTCGTTGCGTTATTATCTGATCAAACCTGTGAAGGGAACTAACCCATATACGCAATTCAAAGCAATATTTGCATTATTTATTTATTTTGCTTTCACTTTTCGTACACTATCACTCTCTTATGGCGTGTCAAATGCCGCGTCAGTGGCTGACGCAATCTTCATGTGCAAGGGGTATTACTAACCAACATCTCTACAATGCGTCATGTTCTAAATCAAATGTCGACATATTTTAAACAATAAAGCATACGCAAACACACCTGCAAGACATAAGCAGGGGTGAATACGTATTTAATAAAATCTTACCTAATGAACTTCTTCTTTTTTTTGCTATACGAATAGCATGCCCGATGTATTTTTTATTTTAAAATTGAGTCCAAGCTATTTTAGCCCATACATTTCTGACCACATTTAGTATGTCTGGGCACTGTTTCATAAAACTTGTTATCAATAACAACTGCCACATTTCTATGACATATTTTTCTCAGCCAATCAGATTCAAGAATTTCAGTAGCTTTTAACAAATAGTGTAACTTGTTATTGATAACAAGTTTTAAGAAACGGCATCCTGATGTGTTTTTCTAGCTCGCAGTCCTTTTTGAGCTTGGATCAGACAAAATATGAAGTAAAATGACATCTTTATGTCACTTTTTTATTCCATAATACAACTCAATGATACTTGGTCACGTATGGGACATACGCTGGACTTGCCCAGTTATATTCCACGATTTTTAAGAGCTAATACCACAGTCACGCCAACAAGGGCGACATCAGACCGACAACAGACCGAACAAAACATTACATCGCTACCATAATAATGGCCAAGAAGCGATCGGTTGGAGCCGGTGTATAGGTCGGATTGACGGTGTGACTGTATAGTATCATTAAAGGTGACCCAGGTTTTACATGCTAACGGAGTAACGGCCAACCACGCCCCATTGACCACCCTATTCTTTAACTGTATTTTACATACGACCTATTGATACAACAATCCCAGTGGGATATCGCATCGATACCATCCTCAATAAAAGGGTACTGTTTCTATTTTAGGAGTACCATATTCAAATAACAAAAGGAAGTATCGAAGAAAAGGAAGGGCACACTCCGTCTGGTCAGGTCCATCCATTCAGAAAACTGACCGGAAAATATTGGTGTGAATTAGGTCATTGGTCTAGTTCGGGGGGATAACAGACCCGAGCCCTCCCCCTCCTTTGAAGGCAACCTGGCTTTAATACCTTTTAAGGTATACCTCAAGATGGTCACAGTTTAGTGTGCACTTAAAAGTGGCCACCTTATAATTGTGCCCCACCCCCATACTTCCAGAATCCTGGGTCCGCCCCTGTTTCAGAGTGGTGTAAAGTTTCGTCGTTCAGATCTAATATAGTAATCAGTCAGAAACATAATCTATACTTATAGATTTTGAATAAACTTACGTATACAGCGTCGATCATGATTCTTTCTGGCAAAATAATTAAAAGGCGTACTTAATTGGTACGTATTTATGACCACGTCGATCACTCCGATTCCTGTAGATTGAGTTGAACGAGGCAACATTTTCAGTCATTCACATGTGATGCATTCGATCGGTAATGGTTTCTTTCAACATCATTACAGTATTCCAGTAGCATCGTAATCACCACTTCTGAATTTGATACAGGAGAAGAATGATATTATCTTGGAATCACCAGATAATATAGATCCCAAACCTGAGAATGAATACAGTTACAACTCATCCTGTACCACTATGTTCTCTGAAATATAACCACACCCCTTAACCTAGCACCCCCCCCCCCCCCCCAGAAAGAGAAACTCATAAAAATCAGTATAAAATTTATATAAGAAGTGTCTACATGCAAATTCTTCAAGGACAAGAATATCACCATCTCCTTGATAAAGATCTGACATATTTCCAACGAAATCAAAATTGACGGATAAGCAGCTAACTGAGAGTCATAAATCCCATATCTTGTGTGGGAGGGTGTCAGGGGTGCATGAATCTTTACTTGTCGGATGGTGGGAAAGCTTTTCCGAAAAGGCGGATTCCACAAAATAAACACTTGCTGACACGTTGCAAATGGTAGACATATGTAGAGCATTCCGCAGAGATCTCTTGCAGATGATAGAGATCTGTGAAATATTGTTTTGAAATACATGGTTGAAATCAGTCCTACAGACGACAGGAAGTGGTGAACTAAAAAAGGAAAAAATGACTGAAAAATGATATAGCTTTGAGTGTAGGGTAATGTGTAACGCCGTACGAACGGATTTCTTATCGTTGCTCCCTGAAAAACTCCCTTTTATGGTGGAGCAATTCACTACTTTAAAGATAACTTATGAAGAAGAACATTAGTAATAACAATAAGGACAATATATAGAAATACAACGTAAAAATATAAGACAAAGTCATAAGATTAAAACAGTACTACGAATTCGGACTCACAACCTGATTATACATATTAACTAAATTGTGAGATTACATTTTGAAGAGATATGTCTTTCATCTGGTGTTTTAAAAAGAATTTCATGTAGAAGGGTTTTTAAAGAACGAAAATTATTTTGACATGGTACATGCAATAAGTTATTCCTTGCTGGAGCATAAGGGCTTCATGGGTGTAGTGGTTCATTCAACTGACTTTCAATCAAAAGAATGAGGGCTTGAATATGCTCCGTTGCATTATGTCAAATGCATATGACCCATTTTATCTCCTGTTGTCTCTCTTTCGACCCGGGAGAAGTCAGTCATTCCTGAAACCGCTCGATTTGTAATAAAGGGCGGGAAATAGATATTCATATATGTCTCTTTTTACCAAAGCTTTTTTTAATGAACTGAGATTACCAAAGGGAGCAGCTCAAAAAGTATAATATTAATCTCCCTGAGGTCTCTCTCTGTCTTTCTTTTAAAAACTTTTTGTGAGCGACAAATGAAAGATTCAGATTCAGAAAGAACACGAAAGAGAATCATAGTTTGTGAGAGAATACAAAGTTATAGATCAAAGTTACCGATTTCTCACTGAACGATATCGAGAGGTTTGTCAACGACCACTTATCTCATCGCTCTCTAAATATTCCGCTTCTCTTGTGTTCGGACGCCAAGTTCGTTCCCATGGCAACCGTAATCCAAGAGTTGCAACTGATCACGGACGCTAACAAGGAATCTAGTGTACTATAGCTTCGTATCATTCGACGTTGAATTAAGAACGTGACATTTAATCCCAAAGGAATTAATAACAGTGAGCGATGGAGAGGATAAAGTACATAAGTCGTGTTTAAGTTGTCTTGGACTGAGCAGCTTTTCACGGTCTTAATTGACATGAATGATTTTGTGACTAGTTTTGAAGAAGAAATACGAGCATATTCATATAAAACAATGCATGATACATATTGCAATCGACTGCTGATATGGGTAGTAGTCACTCTATTATGTAGCATGTATACCTCTATGCGTAATTCAATTCGAAACACAGACAACAAATCACCTGTAACTTGATAATCGATATACGGAATTCATTTTTTTTTACAACTTGCCACGGTTTTGTATGAAGTTAAAATTTGCCATGCTCCTGATTTTTCCACTTTGACCAACCGAAGCGCATATTATTCAACATTTCAAGAAGAGAGAGAGAGAGAGAGAGAGTTTCAGGACCAGGGGAGCGTTTTAAGCGTTTTGTCAGTAATTTTTTGTTACCGACAACTGTTATAAGCTACTGAAATCCTCGTATCTGTTTGGCTGAGAGCAAATTTGTAGGTAAAAAACACTGAAAAACACTTGATGAAACGCTCCCCTGGTATTTATCAATAAACATCGAAGTCAGCTGAAAAAAATAGAGAGAGGAGTCAGACATATTATGCGCTACACGAATTGCAAAGAAAGATTTATAACCCTTTAAAGATTCGAAAACGGAAGTTACTTGGATAAAATTCTAAAAGCAAATGACAAAGAAGGAAGGACTATGTGTATAGGCCTATATTCAAGAACATTCGAATACAAAGTCTAAAAAAAAACCACGAAGACTACGACGCTTTATGCTTAGTACATGTAAAGCAGACAATTCCTTACTCCAAATTGGCGGGAAAAACATTAATGGGTAAATTGATCAAAACCGACAGGAGTGTGAAAAGAGGGGAGGATTATGGGATGGGTCAAATGACGTATCGTGTCATGAGAGAGAGAGAGAGAGAACATGTAATGGACTTCAAGCATAATTCAAATTCAGGATTATAAATCAGGCTGGCACGAACATCATGAACATTATAGGAGCATTTTTATCAGAAGTTGTTTAATGTTTGGAAGACGAGACGCTCAACGGCTGCGATTTGATGACAGACATGAAACTCCTACGAGACGAAAATTCGCGTTTTGTTGTTTCACGTTTATGCTCTCTACCATACGTCGTCTTGCGTTCATACAGAGGAAGTCATAAATCTATAGCCCCTATCAATTCAGTAAAACAGGTCCGGAAGCATCCGGCGAAATCTAAAAACTGTTCTGCAGACAGGAATGAACAAATCTGTAAAAATGTTACCAAAAAAAAATATGAAGAAGAGAATGCCCTCATATCTATAGATCTGAAACACTGCAGAGTATGCGGATGGAGGGGGGGGGGGGGGGGGGGTGAGGAGGAAAGGGGCACTCAAACCCCCTCTAACGATACCCATGGACAGGCAAAAAACACACACACTGACTTTGTACTCTCTTTTGACATGTTTGACAGGTGAATTATTTTGGGACAAGGACGATCGTCATTAAAGCCATTTACTGATATAAATCTGCTTGAGAAAAAAAACCATCACGAAATACAAACAAAAACAACAAACAAACAGAGAAGAAAGGAGATAACAAGTAGTATTCAGCTGGTTATGCATGCGTGATCTTGAGAAAATGGGCCTTTACGACGATAAACTTTGCTGTTTTCACAGGGTCACCGTAAATATTTACGCTGTGTTTTCGCCTTCTCGTGGTCTTCAAATGTCTCTTATTTTAAATTACAAAACTAAGAATGACGTTCAAATGGAATGGGTCAAGCAAAATCAAATATTAATCGTTAGCTATTTTCTTTTCGTTTGTAATGCTCTTCTCTTGCAGGTGTTTGGTTATATTCCTCTCAATGGCAACCGACACCAGAATGTCCAGCCGATCGTGTGCGCGCCCTTGATCTCTATTCATCTGCTTCGTCAATCATATTTCTCAGCCATATTATCCTTGGAAAAGTGCCCCTAATGTTTTCTTCTTCTTCTCTTTCTTCTTCTTCTTTATGTAATAAAATTAGCGAATGTTTGAAAATAGATAAAATGTAGGAAAGGATGGTAGTAATCATCTGAGTTCTAATATTCTCAGAGAACAGAAATTAATTAAATGAAAACAACAATGATAATATTATGGACCCAGCAAATGTGTAGGGAAAATATAGGTCCTATACGATATTGAAGACTGACTGTCGATTCATCTAGTCGACTCGAGATTTATCTGTTTATTGGAATAAAAGTTGCATTATCATACAACATGATGAACTCGAAATGATCCATTTTCTATTTTTATAACTTGACAATGATTTGTATTTTCAGGTAGAATGACACACATGATTTTTAGGAGGTTTTTAAAGCGGTAAATAGCTGTCGTCTATTGTTGTCATTACTTCATGAATCGCATTTCTGTTGGGTTTTTTTTATAATATGGTTTGCGCAAGCCTTGGAAAAGCCTTGAATTTGACTCAGCCTTGAAAGGCCTTTGAATTGTATTGCAACCCGACCGGTTCTTCAATGGTCTTTAAAGTTTGGAATAATGTCCTTGAAATTACACCTGAAGCGCAATTTCTGACAAAATGTTGTTTATAGTAGTGAAAATGATTCAATCATTGCATTGAGGTGATTTTGAAACTTGCTGGAAGGTTCTTGAATAAAAGTATTTTAAATCTATACCCACCCTGTAACCGTAATCTTAGGCAAATAATGAGTTATACCCTCTTTCGCCTGCAGCCTGGAACATTTCATGACACCCAAGACGCTCAATGAAAGGCATCTGGTAACCACGGCAACGGGAGAATGTTGATATAGATATTTGTCATGGATGGTAACAGTATCAAGGATTATCAATCAGGAAGGTCACCACCTCGGTCGACCTCCAGCCGAGTCCGTCGAATTGAAGTGTTTATCGAATATCAAACAGTGCTCCACCGAAAGTGTAAAAGTTTGATGGGAAACCAAATGATTTCAAATTGGAGATAAACATTTTTATGAGATGGAGTCATCTGTTTCTGAATCATAATTCATACCTCTTTTCATATCATGTGATTGCACAGCTCCAAACTGGTTGCCTTTTCTGGAGGAGTCTGTGGTATTTATTTTCTCATATCCTTTGATATGGCTGTTCTGTTTGCAGCAGACGATATATCGTCTGTTTAAAGTCAGAATGGCGTTAACTCATACGCTGCAGAGATAACGTCCTTCAGTTTCTCAATAGACGATAATGAAGAATAGGCTTAGATATACTCAACAGAAGATGAGAACAATACCATTTCATACAGTGTGGTAGCAATTATCCAAAACCAACGAATAAACAAATAAGCAACAACAACAACGAGAAAAAGAATGGAGGGGTGGGATGGGGGGGGGGGGGCTCGTACCTTGAAAAGGACAGTGAACGTCAGAAAATAAATCATCAGTAAATGATTTTATAATCATTTTCTGCACAGAAAATTATTTGTTGATAATCGGGGCACACGTATTCGAGTTTCTAAGCAAACGTACGCGTAAAATACTAACGACCTACAGTCATTAGTGTACATTGTTAAGAGTTACGGATCGGAGGATTTAGGAAGCACAAAGTTATTCACTGTTTACTATTTCAACAAAGAGTGGAGGTAGGGTCAGTGACTGGTGGGTCAATATAATTATACACTCTAAAATATCAAAAATGGACAATTGCAATTAGTAATTTACGATTACTAGGTATGATTATCAGTGCTTCAAGTACCTTATTTTAAAAAAGATTTCTTCGAAAGAGAAAAATTGTGAGGGGAAGAAAATGTAACGGACCGCGGAGTCGACAAACAAGAGGACGATGTTTTTGAGAGAAAATGAGGTTATAGTTTTGATGACGTAATGCTGTTCCAAGTTATGGAAACTGTTCTTTGCTTTGTAAAACGTGCCATAATTTATAAATATAAAGAAATATATATATAATCAATTCAGATAAAATGTAGGAATGAGACTTAAGGATGGTGACGAACTCTTCAAAACAGAGATTTTCATGATGGGTAAGACGATTTGTGTCCATTTCTTCCTCGTGTATGCCAATGTATCGAGAGTAAATCATGTTTATTGGAAGACAATTTCCATGCAGACTTGAGCCTGGCCTAACTATATGTCCCCGATTACAGTATGGGGGCCTGTGGACTGCAGTCTCCATAGTCAGTTTTAGTCTAACGGTTCAGACGGTTCAGACCCTTTGTTACTCATTACGACTAGCAAGGGTTTGTGTAACATATGTCTACTTGAATGCCAGTAACTCCGCGAATAATAGATTCAATTACGAGTATTGAGCATTGTAGTTTTGAATCGAGTAAACAAAATTGTTTTCTTTGAGGAGTTTAGAACTCGGGATTGTGATCATCCTCAAGCAGTGTTCTGTTTTTAGTTTAGTTTTTCATGTTTATACTGCGATCGGAACGATTGTCAGTGACAGCAATAGACCTGGAAAGGCATTGTATTTTACACATATACATGTACATGTGTAAAATTGAATGCCTTTTCTATTCTATCTTACCAGGAATGAGGTATATCACCCTTTCAAAACATTTCCAAGAAAAGGAGCCCCGATTTTGTATGATTTTGCGAAGGAACAATGACCGAACGAGTCCAGAACCTGCCAATCAATCAACATTGTTTACTGCTGCAACTAGTAAGCTGAGGATTGCTATGACTGTGATATACAATCAATGTGTAAATACATTACGCAATGGTCTGTAATGAGACTTTCGTCCTCAGAATACATAAAACTAGAATGAAAAGGGACAACGAAACAAAAATAAAATTGTTGCAACAATTACTCGATTTATGTGTGCAAATTTAAACCTACGGGAAGAAGTCCTTTATTCTTTACCTGTACAATATATAACGCCAAAAGACAATAACCGTAGAGCAAAGAGACAGAGCTGAAACGGTCTTCAATTGTTTAAGATCCTGCGCTGATGAGGATTGGAAGTTAACGACCCCTCTTAATGGAATCAAAACGCATTTAGTAAAATTTAAACATAAAATCATGTACATTTTACTTTCAAACCTTCCTATCTCTTCTCGACGGACACGTCAGACATGCCAGAAGAGCTCGATTTTTTCATACCCTAAATGGAAGAAAAGAAGAGCCTTCCTATTCATGTTCCGTGAATTCCATCACACCAACCTGGGCCCTGTTTCATAAAACTTATTATCGATAACAACTGCTCCAGATCTATGACAAATTTGCTCTAAGCCAATCAAATTCATTGATTTCAGTAGTTTATAATAATGATCGTAACTTGTTATTGATAACAAGTTTGATGAAACAGGGCCCTGGTCTTCAATTTTGTAACCTTAACATTTATCACGATCATTATTCATCAGCGGATCATGTGATCTGCACAAATCTGTCTAGCTTTCATTTGTCAATGCATTCATTCGCGCGTTGTGACGCCACTCATGGTGATTATGCTGCATTCATTTGCCCGTCTTGCTTAATATTCTTTTAAGACCATGGTAAGATACTGAACAGGAGATGGGTTGTTTTCATTCTATCTGGTGCCCTACACTTCAAATGCTTCTGAATACAATGTGATCACTGCGTGTTTACCTTTTATCATAGGCGTCTTTGCACGTTGCAGAAGATAATTTTTCATGAAAAAAATGCACAAGGTCATGCTAGGGAAGGGGATGGGGTGATCGGCAAATTTGTAAGTTTGAAAGCATTCATATGGTGAATCCCAAAAAAGTATTCTGGGAAGGGGCGGGGGGGGGGGGGGGGGGGTAAAGTTATCAGCAAGGTAAAGGTCCCGGCCTTTCATGTTCTCGAGGAATCAGACCGTATTATGTCAATCATCGACGGTGTAATGAGCCAAAAATATAACCTACACTTGAACTCTGTGTTATTGTCTTGATTGTATTTGGGGAAAAGCGTGACAAATATTTCGTGATTTTCCTGCCAAGGATGCGAACGTTCAACATGTTCAATGATAGCTTGTGTAGTACGTCTACATTCCATTCTACAAAATAATTTTCGACAAATCTATACCCCCCCCCCCATTTCGAAACGGACATATTGACCCCCCCCCCCCCCCCTTGACGATCAGTGACGAAACACACCCTTGTAAATGTCTTTGTCTGTTTGTTTTAAATGATAACATTTCTTTCAGTACTAGTATAAAATAATATAATATAAATTACATTTGTTTCATTGTGTGTGTGTGTGTGTGTGTAATTGGGTATTTACAGACGTGTATCAATCAGATATGATTATTTACGTCTGGGACCGACCTTTAACGTCACCATCCGAAAGACGTGACTCAGTCTCGAACCTGGGTCCGCTGAATCAACTTTTGTTTCATTGAGGTTTTGCTTCTAGTCAATCATTCCGTTATTTTTGTGTTTTATTTTCTTTCTAAGGATAGCAACATTACTTTCTGTAGAGTATAATTCCTACATGCCAATCGGTTCTGATATCATTTTCTTATACGTGTTGTCAATGTTGTTTTTCTATTCAATATGTTGCTATCATACTTTGTCTTGTTTTGTTTTGCTTTGTTTTGTTTTGATGATAATCCTATTATGTCAGGATTTTATATAGCAATAAATTTGAATTTGAATTTGAATTTGAATTTGAATTCAATAACCAAATAGCCTTTGTGTAAACCTCATTTCATTTTAGATTTCATGAAACCTGAAGACTCAATTCACATTTCTATCCACCTGCATTTTGTAATGCGCTTGCAGTTCGTTATCATTTCCAAATGACATGATCTTTTATCAAGGTATATACTCCACTTACGTCAACGGTCTATTCTCTTTCGGAACCGGCCCCTGCCATATTTCCATCCTGGTCGTTAGCTAGTGTTGAAGTTGAAGGTAAGTCATAATAATTATCAGAAAACAGAATATCATACCACCTGCCCCTTGGACAAAATGGCGACCCAATCAATAAAAATTGTATGAGCGCATTCTTTTGAATCCATCTCCGGTCAAACCTGGGATCAATAGATTGATTTTGTACACGATCGCTATACCAGTGCAGATTTACGAGGCATCTGCAGGCTCCTCAACATTGGAATCGGGTTGGAGTATTGGAGTATTTCGCATCAGAACTCTTTGAATGTGAATTATAGAGTTGTTGGTATGACAAGAATGAATTACGGCGTGCCAACTATAAACATTTGTTTATGTCACAGAACCTACATAACTGTATTCAATAATGGCCATGCACATTTGAATTGCAAATCATGAAGTGGAGCTATATAGACTAATTATGTCTAGTCTGTGCAGATACCTATACGCGACCATGATCATAGATCAATAATCGAAAGAGATTTCATTCTAACACAATAATTATATATACGAATGCAATTACATATCACCTGGGGGGCTTTGCGCACAATGTAATACAACATCACACTGTGTTAAATTATGTATTCATATATATTTAGGAAAATAAAATCATAAAATCATATTGTCTCGCCAATGGGTGGATGGTCAAGCAGTGACCTAGACATGGTCAAAGGCCATTGACACCACTTATCGAGGGTGAAAGGACGCCCTCGGGGGTTGGCAATCATTGCAACTTGTCAAGTCTCCGTGTACTTTCGACTTGATAGCGAATCCCGACATGAAAGATATTAAATATCGCCCCTCTTTCCGAAGAAAATGTGATGAATATCAGCAAGAGGGCAATTAGGAAGGAGAAAGACAAACACGAACCGATTCCATGGTTTAAAAAAGAAAATGGCAAGTATTATGATGATTAGTGACTGGTGATTGTAGGAAAGTATGCCCGGAAGGAATGAATAGGGTGAGAATTTCAATCAGTTATTCCGAATATGTCAACTTCAGAAAAAGAGTGATGAAAGTGAACTTGATGGTTTTGAGCACCATGCAATGTACTGTGAAAGAAACTGTCGAGAAGTTTAGTCTGAAAAAGTTAGTCTGATGATGTATTCAATACGTGTATTCCTATTATGGCAACAAAATAGGTTTATGAGGATTTGGAGTCAGTGAAATTATAACACAATACTAAATCTTGCTGACAAGCAGAGTGGAAAGTACTTCATGGGGACAGACGACAAGCACGAGCCATCAGAATTTGGTTTAAAAAAATGTAGTGCCCAAACTATGTCTTATCTTATTCGCTAATCATACCTGGGAGATCTTCCTGTTATGATGGTAACAAGGTTCCAGAAAGACTTGATAATACTCCTGAGTTCACAAAATACACATTTTGGAATAGGTAACTTCATTCGTTCCTAATTCAAGAGAATCTTTTGGGTTTATTGTCACTTCCAGGAAAGTGCTTTTGGAAACGTGACGAGTAAAGTACTCGGGGTCTTTTCTACTCGTACTACCACTAACTACACACACCTGCATGAGTATATGCTACGCTACCTTTAGGTGAACAAAAAAAAAAAAAGCTTGGGGTAACATGAGAAAGCACTTGTAATTCTTGTAAAAATCAGCAACAGAACAAATCGGCCTCCGTCAGTAGGAACGCTCTCAAATTTCATCTGAAATATGTTTTCATAAGACCACTGCGGGGCAAAGAAACACAGGGATATGATTCCTAACCGTTGTACGCCAGAGAGTTCTCAAGATCCAGTGACCCCCCCCCCCCCTCGCCCCCCCCCCCCCCCCCCCCCTCTGAGGATTACTTACATATAACCAAACTGAAAAAAGACAAGTGGGCGTTATTACGAATATGGAAGAGTGTTCTTTTGAGGAAAAATTTAAACGAAACTAATTGCCAGTCCACATAATATTAAGCCTAGTCCATCATACAGTTGTACTATTTTGTATTTAAAAAGCTTTCGAATCAGTACCTTCCTTTAGCAGGGATGCCACCGCTATATGGGGTGTTGCAAGAAAGTGTCAGAATGGTTCAGGGTCTGCCCATTCAACAAGATGCGCTTGCAACAATGATTTTGATTGGTCAGTACCGATCAGTTGCAACTTGCAATCAATCGCAACTTTCTTGCAACACCCCATTAGAATTGATATGAAAGCCTGAAAATTATCTAAAATGAGCCATTTTGTACAAAACAAAATGTGTTTTCTATGGCCTGAAAATAAGTTGCTTGGGCCTGAATTCAGGCTTTTGCCTGAAAGGTGGCATACCTGCTTTTGATTCTGAATTTCTCTCAAACTTTCACTGATCCGCTTCTTTCCCCTTTTCTGGTTTTTTATTAAACCAATGCCATTTCAGGTTGAGCCACCCCTTTAAAAGCGAAACTGCATCGTCACGATTTCGTTATTAAATTAACATAATTAATTGAACTATTACAGACAAAAGATGATTATGACTCAAAAGATAAGTCTATGAAAGCAGCAGCACCATGTTAAAACATGTTTATTGATCGTATCAAGAATAATCAAACTTAAAAGTATCTCGTACAGCTATAGGGGCGAAACAGAAATAATTTATAGACAAACGAAGCGCTGACAGCATAGCGTCCGGTCAAAAAGCATATAGTTTAAAACTTTTGACACAAGTAGTCTACGTGGTCTATTCAGTTCGAAATATCCTTCTGGGTAGCTCACCTACTGTGTCGTCCTAAATATGATTTTTCTGCACCTACATGTCCTCATGAAATGAAATATCTCAAATTTATCCTCGTGCGTTCCCATGGAAACACAGGATTCATCAACACTCAACGAGGTCTTCAAGGTCATTCATAAAATTGTCAGGAAGTCCAACAAATCAAGTAAGTGACATCTTGGCCAAATTCCCAAATCTAATTTGGAAATTTAGAGGGGTAATTTACAAGCACCATTTTTTCCTCCAAAACGGATTGTCGCGTTATTCCATGTCACTGTTCATGTATAAGGAGGACTTTGAGTTTGGGGAATGTTTTCTGCTGCGATGCTACTTATATGATAAGCTAGACGAATATTTACATGAAAAAAGATTTTAAGATTTCAAGATTTCATTGTCCATAATACAGAAATTTGCTTTCAATTGGTGTTACGTAGAATATGTAAAACAGAGACAAAAACATGGTATCGTGTGCTGAGAGTCATGAATATTTATTTCAAATTAAATATAATTACAGACATTGAAGAATTACTTCATAATATACAAGACTTTGTATAAATACTTATATGAAGTATTATGAATACTTAGTTCAAATGAAATACGCAAGCAGTGATTGAACTTTTTTGGAACCAGAATTTTGTTGCGGAATCCGATTGGTTAAGGTCCAATAATCTCCATGTAGCTGTTTTGTTATAATTATGAATTCTAAAAGGGGTTTCCAAATGAGAGGGTGCGTACCCCAGGCCTATTCACATTCAGAATAAAATACATGCCGTGAAATCCATCGGGTTTTTTTTTACAGTTTGGTAATTTCTGTCTTAAATCTTCTTTTTGTAATTGCAACTTTTGTCTTCCTAAAAGTAGACTTGTTTTCACTTTTCTCTGACCTCGCCTATATACCCTATCATACGCGAGTTATCATTGTTATAGGCCTATATATACTACTCCATCGATGGCCTATACGGATCTCCCTAATTAATGATAGATCACTTCGAGTAATCGTTAAACGGTCGAGGTCATTCATGATGATAATTAAGTCAGTTGGTTAACTCGAACACTGATAAATCAAAAACACGGTTTATGCTAATATTCAAATAGTAATAGATGAATAGAATAAAAGCTCTAGCAGCATGAATATATTTTTCCTTTTAAATGAGGAAAAGGAGAAACTAAGGTCTTAGGTCTCTCACAATTCATCCACCTACCGACGCCCTCAACATCGGTGCCCCCCCCCCCCCATGATTCAACCCCTGCTACGCCACTGATCCCGTACGTCACTTCCCAATTTATGTCAGTCGTTTTTCATCAATTTCCATATCACTATCATGATTATGAAGAAGAAAAAAATGAAAAAGGAGAGAAAGACATAAAAGAGAAATTTAACTGAAACTAGAACAATAAAACGAGGGGGGGGGGGGGTAAATCGATGAATTTAATGACATCTCCATTAAATGTATCCATTGCTTCTGAGTTATAATGAAACCGTTTATTAATATCGAGTTTCAGAAGTGCAATATTTCAAATGTTATTCACTTATTAACTAAATTCTGTGGAAATTAAGCCTAATTATCTTAACCTAGATCTCGGTGGATAACTAAATCAGGTGTTCATAGATTAAGACATTGTTCGAAGGTGATACAGTTATTAAAAGTGACCTTGTAGAAAATGAGTAATTATGTTATAACGAGTTCACGCTCACGAAAATTTCGATTTTGGGAAATAGTCAAGCAATTAACCGACAGGTTGTAACCGAGGTGTTTTAACTGAATTTTTTTTCCAAGGATTATCTTTATTAAAACAAGGAAAACATACATTGTACATTGAGATATCACTCCCCACAATAAAGGTAAAGGCGAACGCTAGTAGAATTTTAAAATCATTTATCAGTAGCCATAACAATCAGAAGTGAACCACACGCTTTACATGAAAATTTACTCAACATAAGCATCTTCGTCTTTGATAAAATCATAACCATGATAACAGTTATATCTTTAAACAATTATGTCGCATTGGAGATTGTATTATTAATTATTATTAATCGACTCCTTCTCAAAATTGCTGGTTGGAATTTTTGGAAGGGTCATTTATTAATTAATAAGCTATAAAGGTATAAATTCGCAATTGAATTCACAGTTGATGCCCCAGAATAGTGCATGTCCTTGTTATACCTTTAAGGTACACAACAGTTATATTAAACGGGAACACACGAATACCATCATACCGTGATTGTTTCCCATAGAGTCATAATGATCTATCCACGCATGATCTCACATAATAATTGAAAGCCCGCCTCCTATTATCTATCATGAGATTGTTACAAGCCAATGCTCATTAAAAGAATACCCCATTAATTGCATGACTCACTTTCCAAAGTGAGCAATATACGTGATGTATCAATTCTATCTTAATCTCCTTTTTCTTTTCTATTTTAATCTCCTTTTTTCAATTCTATTTTAATCTCCCTTTTCTTTTCTCTTCTCTTTTCGCTTCCTCGTTACCCATCAGCTTTCGTTTTCCCCAATTTTTCGTAATCATCAAATATTGTAATTTCTTTTTGCGGTCAGATGTGTAAATTACACCAGAGGTATTATAGTTTTTTTTCAAACTGTATTTCGCGTTTGTTGACCGTATCACAATTTCGATTTTGATAATACAAAAACATCATGTCTTTTATCTGTCTTCTTTTTTTCGTTTAATAGCAACTTCGTGATCTATGATTATTCAAACCATTACAGTTCATAGATTGAAATCTTTGCAGCAAACCATGAAAACTCATGGAATGGTTGAAATATTTAAATATAATTTTGTACATCGGTCACTTTGTGTCAAGATTTCACCAAAATATACAAGAATTTTTACTGATCCGAAAGTATGCTAAACGCTAAGGAATATTTGCATTTGAAAAGAAAACATACTAAAATAGGTATCAAGAAATAATAATGAGAATCATTTATCACTTTTTCGATAATATAAAGCATTGATTTAGCAAAAGCACGTATGAAGATGACGTGAAATTTCATATATTCTGAATTTATTTGCAAAGCGATTTTTGAAAAAAGGGGGGGGGGGGTCACCTTATGATTGCTTAAAATTTTACCCCCATAAGACTTCTGATTGATTTCTTTACAATAATTATGATGTTAATCTAAATTTTAAAAAGTCAAATAAGGTTGATACAGGGAAATAAAAGTTTTCCTCTTAAAGTTTGTAAAATCAAATTTGTGGTCCACCAATTTTTGTGGTTTGTCTAAAATAAAAAGTCAATCTCTTTGCCATGATGTCGCCCATTATTTCTCAATCTCCTGTGAAATGAGATCAATGACCCCTCGATCTATAACAGAGTAAGCACATCGTTAGCATCGTGCGATGGGGGTGAAGAAAGTGAGATAGGGATACAAAGAGAGAGAGAGGGGTGGAGAGGGGGGGGGGGGGGCTTTCGTGATATTCCAAAAAGTATATATTATCTGAACAGAATGTAGAAAAAATACTTATTTAAACAGGATAAGGGACAGGGAAGGGGAAAACAGGGATAAGATCTCAACATGCGCCTGAGTCTATATACAGCCCTTGAAAAAAATATTACACCAAGCTTCTGTAATAAGGGTAGTATAATATGCATACAAAATTATAAAAATGATTTGTCTTTGTACTTCATTGAATAAATTCCAGCAAATATACCTTGCTTTTATGATATTTTATTTCCTTGTTACCACAAAAATAACACTATCAGTTACCATTCTTGGTCTAATATTTTTTCCATGGCTGTATGTGTGTAGAGAGAGAGGGAAGAAGGGAAAGACTGATGATGTGAGAGAGGGGTTTGTTTGTTTTTATTTCCATGATAAATTAAACGAGAGGTCTGATTAAAATATAGGGTAGGTGCAGGTAATATGGGACCCTTAAGCTCATTTGCATAATTTGCATAAAGACAAATAAAGACACACAGAATATACTTTGTTCCCATGAATCAGTAACGACTAGTCTAACTTTTAATGTAAAGAAAACAAAATTATCACCAGCCCACTGTCCATTATATGCAAATTATGACATCATCACCAATAGTCCCATATTACCTGCATGTGCAGGTAATATGGGACCATTAATTAAAGACATTAGGTTCACATTAAAACGACTCTATTATGTCTGGTATTTACTTTAAAATGTATAAAAGTCATTAACTGTAAGATGATTTCACATTTTAAGAACCTTTAATGAATATGTTGACTTAAAATTATATAATTTATAGATCGTCTGAAGAAAAGTAAACCTGCAGACCAGTCCTATGCCAAGAATAATGCAATGCTTAGGCTTCCAGCTCAGTGAAATTGACAAAATATGTATGGTTGCTGTGGCTTTTACTCAGGCTTTTACTCAGGGTCCCATATTACCTGCAGCCCCATATTACCTGCACCTACCCTACTTGTCTAATTTAAAAAAAAATACATGTATATACATAACTAGGAGAGCAAGAGTAAGTGACATCACACATTCAAGGAGATTGTCCCTTTACAGATAAAGAAAGAAAGAAAGAAAAGTAGAGAGAACGAGCGATAAGCACTCCGAGAGGGGAGTGAGAGGACCAGAAAGAGCAAGAGAGAAATAATGAAATAAGGAGGGTGGAGAGATGAGAATAGGAGAGATAGATGAACAGTCAAGATGGGAAATGGGTGTAGAAAATAAGATACACAAAAAACTTGAAATGATACAAGAACCATGATGACAGAACATGAGAGAGAGAGAGAGAGAGAGAGAGAGAGAGAGAGAGAGCGTGTGGCGAACCACAAAAGGTGGGGGGGGGGGGGGGGGGGTAACCCACACAAACTTGTGATGACAGTGTCAAAACCAGTTTAGCTAATGGGGCATGCAGAATGGTATTCACTCTACGGCTCGTTATACTGCCACCCAGCCGTGACCGTCGGCTTACTCTTCTCGCAGCGGGGACCTCCAGTTGACACCGGTTCAGGTGCAACTTGAAATTAAACCGACGGAAAACAATTATAGCCCCTAAACAAATACAAACTACTTTTCGCATTTTTTATTCGATCTCAAAAGTCGACAGGGAGAGAAATCAGGAAGGTCTGGACATGCACTTTCAGATATAGCCTTCTAGCTACAAGAAACGTTCGACGTTCAAATAGAAAAAAAAAAAATATTACATACCACCTTAATGCATTTATGCCAGTCTTGCAAGTAAGAGGAAGTAAAGATGCGAATGCAGCATAACATGTCGGTTGCAAGAAGGTCACAAGTTGGTGGCAACCCCTAATTTTCATTTAAAATCTTGTGTATCGATAAACTACAAAGCAATCAACCAATAATTACCGGTAAATGAATACATGGGATATAAATTCACCTGGAGGAGGGTATGACCATAATGACCCAACTCGTAGACCAAGATGTATAATGTAAAATATTTTCATGTCCCTGTGAATGCTGTAACGTGGTAAAATCGCTGATTAACTTGTGCAACACTGTCGTCTAAAATATGCGAACCTTCATCAGTTCGTCTTGATTGACGCGATAGTATACAATAATCTTCGATTAGGTGTTGGCTGTATTTGTAGCGACAGAAGAATGTTAAGGCTAAATCAATCATGAATCCGGTGTTTAATTTAGAATCTGAAGTGTATGAATACACAATTTCTTGTAATGCATTCAGATTTTCTAATTAGTTCTTCTCCGATGATGACATTGGAGGTCAGAGCACAGTGACTTGTTTTAAGGGCTGAAAATGAGAGAGATTTTTAACGACATTGGTGACGACGAATGACATAACGAGGGAAAGGACAGGTCCCCTATACTGCAAAATTAAAAGCTTTCGCGAATTGCAAAATTCTGTGATTAAATCATTTGGCGACATTGCAACTTTCTTGGTTTTACCATGTTTACAACATAGCGTGAACAGAGGAGGTACAGAACAATCATGATCGAGAAGATGAGGAGGCAAACCATTGATTTCAGACATGTCAGAAACGAAATAAAGGACGGAGATGAGAGACCCAGTTCAAGAAATAGGAGAAAAGAAAAGAAAATTAGGTAGAGGGTAGGATGATAGTAAAAGAGAGGGAGAAGAAAACGGGGGGGGATGCAATAGTAGAAGAAGAGACGAAAGGAGGGGGTGTGTGTGAGAGAGAGACCGGATGGGGTTCATTCGGTGTCATTATGGTTATGGTTATGACGTGTTCAATACGGAGTATGGAATTCATAATTGTGGACTTCACGCTTATCCATTACCTCCCTTGCTGTAATATAGCGATTTTTAAATTTGATACTTTAAAAAGATGAGTAAAAGGTGATTCAACTCGAAGCTAACTCGGAATAAATAATGATTCACCGGTTTAAAGGGTAAAACAACAGCGTCTTTGGAAAACCATTGTTTTTTTCTAAATTTGTGGTTAAATTATAGACAATAATATTTGGCTCCAGAACTGTCTCTGTTTATTTCTTATAGCACCAATTATGGAACACAATACGAAATCATCCGCCTTTCGTGTTATCAAAATCTATTCTTGGAATTTATTTTTCGGCATTCAACAGCTCTTCTGCCAAGTTTGTTTGTAAACGATCAACAATGACTGTGTCATTTTCAGGATTATTCAAAAGAAAGTTCAGATTTGTCGTTTTAAGCAGATTAGCGACCTTTAGACAAAAAGGGTTGTTTTTTGCTCCTCTACCTCCTCGGCTACCATCTCTATCATAATTTTATTTACCTTATCTCATTATTAAATATTTCTAACAATTGTCGCAGCTCTAAGATTTTATCCTGGAACATATTTTTGGTAACAACCATTTTTGTTCAAACCTACTTTATCTACATTATTAATACAATATCATTTGTCTACGGATTAAAAAAAATCATTTATTTCTTTATTTTTATAGTGAAAAAGGCTGTCCTATGAAAGAGGGTTGCTCCGGGCTTCTATCTAAGCTTCACAGTTGGACAATTATTTTCGCACTTTCTTGAATTACCCTTTCCCGTGGAGGAGCTATGCATTTGATCTTTCCGCGCCCTAAATACTCACCATATAAAATGTCCAGGGCAAATATGAACCCATAGGAAGATATTAAACGTCATATGATGGATTTAAAGAACATTTAGCAGCCCTTTGCAGTAATGAAAAGAGAGCATTGAAATACAATGTCATAAATGCGATTTTCCTTGAATATTAGATAGTTCCTGAAACAGTTTTCGCTGAAAGAAATAGGAGGGGAGATCATCTTTGGGGGGGGGGGGGTATATTCTGGTATGTCGCAACCCTATTCACTCATATACACTGTACATAATACAGTGGAATAGTCTACATTGAAAACAGAGTATACTTCTCTCAAATAACCTTAGGGGGAAAAAACAACTTAATTCTGATTGCTGGTAATGATTATTTATACAGCACATGCTTGAAATTGTTCACTATAGACGTACTACAGTGCACAATTATGTGACTTTGGTATTGTGAGGGTTAAAATAAACCACGAACGCGCTCTTGAAATGGAGACCCATGGGCACTTGACCCCTCCTCTTCCCCTCAGGTCATCTCAGGTCAAAGATCACTCAAAGTTTGGTTTCACTTTCAACCGGGGAATAACATTTCATTCGATTGGAAATAAATTATCCCTTCCACTTGAAATTTGTTTAATACCCCCAAAATCGAAACGAGGCCAAACAAAACTAATCCTTGTGTATTTTTATCACAACAGAGAAAGAAAAAAAAATCGACCCTTCAGAGTCTTCCTACTGTATTCGCCATTTCAAAGAATACCTTCAGGTGTTCTGATAACGTGAGGCATTATAAATTATATTAACCCAGTTAAGGTTGTAGGTAATATCGATATTACCACAAAATCAAAACGAGGACAAAATAAACCCCAAACCTTGTGGATTTTACCACAAAATGTGAAAAGAGAAATCCTAACATGACATTCGACCTCTCCAATATACTCGCTATTTTTT
This sequence comes from Heliocidaris erythrogramma, assembly GCA_025617745.1. Lineage (NCBI taxonomy): Eukaryota > Metazoa > Echinodermata > Echinoidea > Camarodonta > Echinometridae > Heliocidaris > Heliocidaris erythrogramma. Next base: position 41,668,904 of record CM046864.1, on the reverse strand, counting down.
TGGTGTTTTAATAACTTGAGGCCTGACTTTTGTAGTTTCGAGGGGCTTTTGGGGTGGCTAAAATTATAATTTATCTAGTTACGATACCGTTGCAGGAATATGATTGCAGAATAAAATCTATCATATCGCTGCATTTATACATGTCAGTACATATTCAAGAAAAAGTGTAAAATTGTCTCCACATCCTGTTATTTTGTTCCCCTCCCTTCTCTCCCTCCCTCTCTTTCCCTTCTCTCTCTCTCTCTCTCTCTCTCTCCCTCGCTTCCCCCCCTCTCTCATCCTCTCTCTCCCTCATATCTCTCTCCATCCCGCTCTCTCTGTCATACGTATGTGTCTCCTTGATTCACCCTATATAACACATAAATAATATATTTCCAGCTTTGTTGTCTATGCATCTCCATCTACATGACAAATCAGCCTCGTATGAGGAAAAGTATTGCGCGAAAGGAATATTAAATGGGTAGGCCCATGGAATCAAATCGAGTAAAAAATGATAACTTACCTACCATTTCTGGCATTGCATCTCCTTGTCGCAAGGTAATTTACACGGCTGAAAAACACAAACCAGAGATGAAATAAACAAAGAGTAAGTACATTATATAGACATATAAACAATCATAATTTTACATCTATGTAGGCATTAAAGGTGCATTTAAAGATGTTGTTTAACACTAGTCCTTTTGATAATGATAGCCAGATACATTTCACCCTTCTACAAATGGATACAACCCCCCCCCCCCCATTTTCTCCTCTCTTTTTTTTTCCTTCTCTGCTTCTCGACATCCTAGGTTTAGCTCATGCTCAGCTCCAAATAAAGGAGACTCAGGAGAGCGATGTCATTTGATTACCCCCCCCCCCCCCCATTTACATTTTCTGGATCCCTCCCTAATTTCTTCTTCTCTCCATCTCTCTTTGTCACTCTCTCGCTCTCTCTCATCTTTCCTCTCCTTTAACCTTCGTCACCTGACAATCCTTGGTTCCTGAAGTCGGAGTGTTGTAATCCCATCACCAAACAAAATGAAACTTTTCAGTGCAGAGCTTTCAACCTAAAACTCCATAAGACATCCCTTAGCCAGGGCTGGCAGGTAAGCGCCATCCCCTCCCAATTCAAACCATTTCAAGATACGCCACTATCTCTCTCCTTCGTTTTCTCAACTTTTCTCTCCTTTAACCTTCGTCACCCGACCATCCTTGGCTCCTCAAGTAGAGTGTTGTAATCCCATCATCAAACATAACAAGACCTTTCAATGCCCAGTTTGTATTTCACACCTCTTCTGCCACTATTCCCTCGTATAACGCCCTTCGTGAAAGCTCAAAACTTCTTTAAAAAGAGGATTCCAAATATCGTTTCTCTTGTCCTTTGAAGAAGGTCCCTGTGGTCAGTGGTGAAATTTAGGTCCAGTCATATTTTGTTGGTAGGGGAGCACCTAGAATACCATGGGAGCAGCAGTCTTACGACATGTACGAAGGAGATGAAATGGGAGAGAACAGGTGCGCCCCTACCAACAAAGTATGACTGAACTTTGAACAAGGCCATCGAATGATGGGCAGAAGTACCAACCCTTTTTTTTGCGGGGGGGGGGGGGGGGGTCGTTAGGGCACGTGCCCTTCCCCATCAGTTTGTTACTATTCTAATGATGCACAATACACATATATTTATAGGTTCTGCAGTCCAACATTTCCCCAAAACTTTTTTTTTCGTAAGACAATCTCATGACCAGTACTCAAAGTAGGAGGTTTCATTTCCATGGTGTCATTACCTGCGCTTATCCACCCTGCAAGGGCAATTAACTTATACGCCAATTACTCCAGGTACCATTTGTGCACTGTTCATTTTGCGATCATTTTTTAAAGCGATATCATTCTTCCATGACGCGCAAGACACAGTACCACCAGACACTGACGCAGTCCTAACGTCAGCAAATGATGCATGTGAGCCGGGCTTCATGTACGCTATCTTTACAGACGCACTTCAAATGAGAGCAAAATAAGTATCGGCGCCGTAATGCGTACCACAGATGGAATTTCGCAAATGATCTTTTCGACAAATATTACAAGTGAAAGGGGTTAACAAACTGGATTGAGTTTACAGTCACGTCTGAGGTGATGATGACCCTGCTATTAATGGATATTCATCCGCTCAGGAATGGACCAGACGCAATGATGGGACATGGGTGTGAAAAAGCTGGATGACTCGAGAGTGAAAGTGATCAAGTCTGGAGTCAGTTCGTCACGTTTGTTCATTCATTACCCTCCTCTAACCTTATACTGGGACCACGCCCATCTGATCAGATGGGTTAATGGAAGATGAGTCATACGACATATTCGCGCTCTGCACAGCCATGTTGTTGTTGTTGTTTTAAAATAGGCAAACTAGTCAATTTTGACTATTGTTGCCTTACTAAATTGCTCTTTTCAGTTATACTTTATTTGTTGATCCGTGACAGCAGCCACTTCTTTTTTAATGCAGTGGAGAAATGGCACAGGGGGGGGGGGGGGGGGGGGGGGGGGGGGGTTGCAAAAGATATTTTTGTTTACTATAAAGCGTTTAAGTGCTTGTTGACTATGCGATGGAACGTATAGTGACCGGGGGAATATTTTAAAGTGTTAAAACAGGACATTCTAATGTAATTCAGAACTAATAGAGGCCTATTATATTTATTTTAACAAAAGCTCGTGGAAGACATATGCCCCAAACCCCCTGACTACACCTCCTGATTTATAAACGTATCAGAATCGTTTTGTCAACTGTATTTCCTACAATACATATAAAAAGTAAATATGTAGGTGCCTACAACGCTTATGTAACCATGCAGGGTCGTGAGGCCATTTACGATGTTGTGACATAATTTTTTTTTCCCCGTCAAGATTTTGCATTTTCACAATCACATATGCCCTGTTATCTCTAGTAGTATACTCTTCCTATTTTCAAATGTTGTATACCCCAAGCGAACCGCTTTGTCGAGACTGGGAATTCCTACAAACTTGATTTGAAAACTGTTTCGATGACATCGTTAGACATTTTGTAGCCTTTCTTATTTATGTACGATTTCTTTCTTGTTTTACACGTAATTATCCCTTCACACCATCTTCCGAGTTCTGATACTCTTCTACTTTCAATTTCGTGTATAAATTTGTACAATTTTCTGTAAACCATCGGCAGACAATCCTCACGACACTCCCTTCAAATTATCAACGCCACTATCCTCTACATGCGTTCGCCCCCTGCTGTGGGGAGAGGATTTTGGTAATCCCCTTTGAATCCAAGCTCACTTAGCTGTAACTGATACGGGATAATCCGCGAACAGTTTAGAGAAATCCCCTTTCCTACATTTCTTTAAGATTGTTTCGTAATGTCAGCTAAACAGGGAAAATGAACTAAAGATACATATATCTAGCTTGAATTCAAATATTAGACATGGGTTGGGTAATGCGTGGAATTATCGCGTGAGTGTGTAACAATTCGAATATTCCAAGATAGTCTCAGAAAACGACGGAAATGTATAATATACATCACAATTATTGATTGTGTCCTTTTGCTAAGGCTCTTCGACCAAATGTCCAAAAAAAATGAATAACAGTTAATAAGAACTACCGCCCCCCCCCCTTAAATCCGCCAGTACCCGATATATTGATTTGTGTGTCGAACTAGTGGCCTTTACGAGTTAAAAGACCTATGACTAGACGATTATACGGATTATTAGAAGCCTAGATAGAGTTAAAGTAGAACACTAATGATTTTAAATATTGGCTTAATACTTATTATTGCATAGATGGCATAAATTAAACAAGGTTATCCAAATTTAAAGCTTGGAAACATTTGAATTAATGATTATTATCAATTATAAAACGGTAAAATACAGCCCCCGATATAGCAGCTGAAAAGCTCCTTGAACGCTGCTGAGATGTGTGACGACACAAGAGGGGCGAGTCCTGTCTAAGCAGACGATGTCCCATAACATTATACACATTTTTCAGTGCCTGTTTTGTCATCTCCTCTTCACTTATTTCTCTTACTTGACTAGCGTCAGTCTTAATGTTAGTCTGTTGCCTCACTCTTAACTTCGTGTATGGTATTATTTTGATGAAAAATGCAGCGTTAAAAAAATAAAGGAATCAGTCACTTGTAAACAAAATAAGACGCCATTGTATTTTCAGCTGCTTGCACCGGGTCATGTTCGGCGTTTCAAGAGGGAACGAATACCATCCAGCTATTATTCACAGGGCTTTTCAATTTGAAAGTGGGGTTTATTTCATTGATCATTGACCCTTCTCCTGTGTATTTACAATCAAACGGTTTTAGTTATCAGAATCAGTTCACTTTCCCTTTTAGAATGGTGTGAAATAAGGTCATGTTTAAATGTACCAAACTCTTTATAATTTGATAAATAATTGCATTGCAATTACGTTCATTCATTATAGGACGTCGTCTGCTTAAGCAGGATCCATCCCTCGTATGACGACATCAAAACATCGCTATATTTCTGGCGAATCCTCGGATATTCCACATGCTGAGAAGAGCTTTTATTTATGTTGTTTTTATAATCATCATATATGCAGTTGACATAAAACTTATACGATTGCCATCTGTAAGCTTCCCAATTTCTAGTGATACATTAATTGCCATATTTGTGATTTTCTTGAGTGTTCTACTTTAAAAAGCTCTCCGACATTGTTATGCTTTATCGTCCGTTTCTACGAGTCATCTATTCAGCTATAGAAGTACTGACATACATCAACATAGCAATTTTGTCGGGATATTTACACGACTATTTGAAATTCCATTCTAGACTTATTACCCTTGATTGTAATAGATGAACACGTAAAACGTACTAATTACATTTAGGATTAAAAAAAAAATTCCGAATCCCCCGGAAATCATTTTCCAGGGTGAATCCACCCCGCCCTCTCAAGGTCCGAAATGGGAATAGGGGCACTTTTACCCCTAAAAACCCAGATTATTTGATATATTTGTCTCAGTATATAGGACCGCGGTCGTTTGCCTTCCCCGATCCGCCCGAGCTCTTAAAATGAAAAATACTCATATATGGGGTGAAAAGGGGGCTACATAGGAATAAATTTAAATCACCGTCCTTTTCTTCCGTAGTGCAATATTTACTGAAATCCAGCTAAAAAGAAGCAAAGTTAGGGTCCGACACAAGCAATTTAGGACTGGCGCCGTTAAGTGGTCTTCCGACGATCAAGGTTTGGAACTTCAGTGTTGAAAAATCGAGTATTTATTTTATGATAGGCCTACAATAAGTGCATGATTTGCGATTCAATTTATAATAGAAATGACTGTTTTAGCTTAGTTCCACTGAGGACCTCTCTTCTTGACTGTGACATTCCTGATGATAATGCCAAAGACAAAACAAGTAACCTACATTGCAAGCACTTAATTCTAAAGCCACACCAAGGAGTTATCCTTTAAGCAGAGATAACTCCTTGGTTATACTCTTAAAAATCATGTACAAATGACAAACAAATCTTCTTAACAACTTTGGAGAATTTTATCCAATTCTTTAAAACTTTGGTTTGCTCAATAATGATAGCACATGTCCAAACCCAAATTGGCCTATCACCAAACTATGATTTCATAAATATTATTTTGAAATGTATAATCATCATTATCAAGAAATTCCACCTTCCATGAAGGATGATACCCTATTTCTTTAAACATTCCTACCCACGAAAATGATATCACAAATCTTACACTTATTTGTTTTATTGCGTGCCTTATACTGCCCATTCACACCCACTTTAAATTGTTAGATCAATATTAAAAAGACAAACCTCTCAAAATGTAAACATTCCTCGGGACTTGAAATGCACGGAGGTCAACGTATAAAGGTCAAGCTTCAAATATTGAAAAATAAACAATTCATGCCATAAATGTGGAAACAAGCAATGACGAACTTATGAAGAATTTTAATGCGCAAAAAAGAACTTGTTTCAGACTCTATAAATTCTAAATAATATCTGATGCTCAAGGAAATAGAAAAAGACATGCAAGGAAGTTCGTCCGTTTTCACACAGAGGTTGGGGACACGCATTAATACTCAAACTTCGGGTGTGCCTCACTTCGAGTCAAAGATCATTGGGAAGGTGGGGGATACAGTACCCCCATCATCCGGGCTAGATTCCCTATCGAGTATCATCACTGAGCATTCTTGGTATACAAGAAGCGGCAATTCTATTTCGGATGTCCAGTATATGTATACGACTCATGCGTGTAATTAATTTTGATTTATTTGATCAAGACAATGCCACGTGTCAATAGCAGACTTCTCACATGATACAGTGTATAGCTCTAATTTTGAAATAAACCTTTTAGCGAGAACGATCATAAGGATATCATGCAGTAGCCATACAGCAAATCACATGTTTGTAATTCTTTTAAAAAAATCATTGGAATGATCAAAATATTTTGTTGGTATACATATTGATAAACACTTGACTTGGAAACCCCATATCCAACAGGTAAATAGCAGTATAAGGGAAAAAGTCGGTATCTTGTTTAGGCTAAGGCATTTCATATCGAAACACACTCTGATATTGTTGTATAAATAAACGCTCTAATACAACTGCATATTACATACGGTATTGAAGTATGGGGACCACTTACAAACCTTCAATGTATACTCTATACACAAAAGATAGCAATGCGTGCCATTACCTTTATTTTTTTCAGATCCCACTCGAGACAATTATTCCAATCTATAAGAATCTTAAAGGGAAATCCAACCTTAATAGCAAGTTGCTTTGAAAGAAAGAGGAAAAATCAGAGAAGCAGTTTGGTGAAAGTTCAAACGAAATCGGACAAGCAATAAGAAAGTTATGAATTTTTGAAAGTTGTAATCACTATACATATGGGAATTTCAAATTGGCCGAATAGGTAATGTCACTGTGATGTAGCTGTGGACAACTCCTCCATTCGCTACAACACATAAAATGACTAAAATGTCACTTTTTTCAAAATGTTTCAATTAGTAGGATCTTTTTCTTTCATGAGGACCTATAACAATATGCTATCTCCAATATATTTTGAGTACTGCCCCGAGGGTAAAGGTACTTCGGAGAAAACTGCAAATTAATGATAAATTTGTGTACGACAAATGGGAGAGTTGTCCACAAGTATGTCAAAATCGACTCACCAAATTGCCAATTTGAGATTCGCATAGATGTAGTGATCTCATTTTTCAAACATCCATAACTTTCTTATTCCTTGTCCGATTTCTTTCAAAATTTCACCATCCTGTTTTTCTTATTTTTCTGCTTTCACACAAATCAACTTATTACCAAGGTTGGATTGCCCTTTAAATGTGTTTGAGTTACATCATCTAGCAGTAGCAACTTTCATGTTTTATTTGGTGCATAGAAACTTACCTCACTCCCTTGTTGATTATTGCCGCGACATCATACAATACAGTTATTGAACGAGACAAAGGGTGGGAGGACAGTTGCACCCTCCACATTTTAAAACGACTCGGGATAAATTTTCAAAGTCATTTGTAGGTAGCAATTGTTGGAATAAACTCCCTTGTGGTATAAGACTAGAAAATACAAGAACAGGTTTTCGCAATGCTGTAATGCATTTGTTGTTAAATGATAATCATTATTGTTAGAAGATAATTTCATCATAGTTTAAATTCTACAACCTACCTTTAGTTAGCATAATATATACAGTATTAGACTGGTGGAATTTTAGTTAGCTTCGTAAATCAATGGGTTTTTTATATTCATTGTTTAATGTGATAACTATTGTTCATATTAGTTAAAATCACATGCTGATATATATCGAATGATAACTTGCATTTTCATTAGTAAATTTTAAACCTGGGGCCGGACCTGACTAGCACTTGTGCTATTTTCTGGTTCCATTTTACCATTTTCCCATTGTTTTTGCCATGATCTAATTATTTAATGTTTTCCTGTAAATATTGTAAATATTATAATGTATTGTATCTTGTTATTGGTAAATAAATACAATCATATCATATCATATCAATACTATACTCTCATTTCGATAATGACTGAGAAGCTAATTCAAATGAAAATCAAATCATTTCCTGGATGCTGAAAGCTATTTGTACATATCATGCGTAGCTCTTTTGTAAAACTGTAATACATGAAGGTTGCGATGGCTCGCTTCAGAAAAGTATTGTTTCTATCAATCCCGTATATTCATAAGAACTAAACAAACAAGGATTTCATGTTGCATGCACCGTGTAAATATTTGCATTATTCTCTCATGACGAGTAATTGCGCGAACATTTGTTTGGGGAAATCTTCGCCAAGTCATTGTTTTTCCCTTCAAAAAAGAGGAAATCACGAGGAAAAAAAGTGATTGACGGATATCCTCTTTGTATATAAATTTCATTGCAAATATACTGCTGTCCTTCACGGTGATGGAAACAGAAAACAGTAGTCAAAATTCATGTTTACTTTTATACTCAAGCATCGTGATATCTTTGTTTGTTTCTATATTCTATTTCTTCTTAAAGTCGCACATTAAAGTACGGGTACAGTCTACATGTGCGAATAATGTATAGTTTAGTCATGAATTCATTATGACAAAGAGAAAGATGTCGGTCTTCACCTAAAACCAGATTACATTTTAGAGTTTACACACATAGTTTACCTTTAAGTTAGAATAGGATTGTAGGCCTATACACTTTATAAAAGTAAAATGGTTCAGATTTAATTGACGGGGATGACGTTTATATGTTTTTCAATACGATATCTCTACGGAAATCTACACGTAAAGCAAGACCTGTCAGATTGAAATAGTTTCAAAAGTGTGACTTAAAATATATGAAATAGCTTCTAAAGTGTGACTTCAAATATATGAAATAGCTTTTTAAGTTTGACTGAAATATACAACATAATTTCTTACGTGTGATTTTCCTTTTCAGTTTGACTATTTCATTTGGATCAAACATAATGTAGTTTGACTAGTTTCCCATCAATAAGATCAATATGATGAACCACCCGATCTCTCAACTTAGATGAACAACAAAACAAAATATTTAGAGCGTTAATAAATCTTAAGGTCAATTTATTCTCATTTATTCATTCCTCAGTTGTTCAATTTTTAGAATGACAGCAAATTTAAAACACTGAGTGTTTCAATAACAAAATAGCATAATTTCCCCTAAAAAAAACCCAGAAATGCAAGAATATTTTTGTTTGCCTTTAATCCTAAACAAATAACCCTTTCCACACCTTGGTTTTATTTGAGATGACATTACGAGGTGTGATTTCCATTCTTCAGTTGTGTAATATTATAATGGATCAATGTTCACACCATTATTTTCTGGAAGTTGACTGGAAACGAGATCAACTATTATACTAGTTTTAATATCCGTTTAGAATTTACGTGCTCCTCTTCGTAACACCCACCCCCTTCTCTCTCTCTCTCTGTCTCTGTCTCTCTCTGTCTGTCTGTCTGTCTACCTCTCTCAGATTCAGATTTTATTGACTGTTTTCAATCATATTGTTGTGCATATCATAAATTAAATACAATAACAACAATATAACGATGACGTTTTCCATAGATATGGGCACGTAATTAAATTAATGAATAATTACAATAATAAATGCATAAACTAAATCTCTCTCTCTTCCGTTATCTCAATATCAGGTATTCTCTATATTTGTTGTCTACCTGTTCAGTGTTAGTGATTAAAAAGAGCTGAATTAATTTACTGATTTCACTTTTGTTTTTTCCCTTTCAAAATAAAATAGTGAAATAAAACATGTTATTTTATTAATGTGACTGAAATCGCTGAATTTAAATAGCGATTTTTTTTAAAGAAAGAAATAAATCACCGACCATGTAACTATATATATATATATATATATATATATATATATAAGAAGCCTTATAGGCGAAATATTGAACTTTTTGTGTCTAACGGAGTAATTTATTCTGTGTCTCTCTCTACTTTTTAAACTCCGTCACAGAACTTTTGAACACTCCCTCTCTCTATATATATATGTCTATCTATCTATTTATCTATCTTTTTGCACTCTTAGAAGAAATGGATTCTCAGTTTGACTAGAAAACAGAACGCTCTCTCTCAGTACCATGTATGCCACCATCCCAAGCTGATTAAACCGACCTACAAAATATAGGCTAAAGTCGTCACGTAAAATCAACACTCGATCTTGACAACATAATTAACCAATATCACAGTCTATCAGTCAGATATTGGACATGGAAATAACTTATATCATAACCGATAAGTACACGAAGGAAAGCCGCATGGGTTGATAAGGATCGCTGATCCCTAGTTGCTGAAAAATCGAGATAACTCAACATACATGTATATCTATTTTCTTTTTGATCAGTGATCAGATCGACCCAGGATACTTGATCAGCTTGGCGCGGAAATGCACCCACGACGTTACCATGGCTACCGACTTTTAGCCTTTTCTCCAACCCAATGTTTTCAATAAAAGAACGGTTCACAGAAGTTACATTTTTCCACTTCGCGAAGGTAATTTCCTTTTTTTCGTCATTTCTCGTTGGTAATTAGGTGGACATGATTTTGAAAATTTCAAGCAAAACATATAAGCACTTTTTGTATATCATGTAAGGAAACCGCGGTGACCTAACCAGTGACGGTTTGGGGGGTTTATTTACCCAACCCCTAATATTCTTCCTAATTGTGTATGTTTCGGAATTGCGCCCCCCCCCCCCCCCCCCCCCAATCTTTTAAAGAATCCTAGATCCACACCTGACTTTGAACGCCACAACCAGTTCATGGCGTTTCAGTGCGACAAACTCATGGTAGGTAAAATAAAATTTCACTCTATTATTGACTATAGATCAATGTTATTTTATGAGGTTCTACCTCCGTTGGTCAGTGCGCACACTGATCTGGTGAATGATCTTAGGCAACATTGACAATATTTATTCATTGGTGCCTGAAATCCAGACTAGAGCCACAAAAATGATTGATGAGAAGTCTCGAGCGACAGTAATGATAATAACTAAACGGGTCTAAGATGTTGACTTCGATATAACGCATTCTATACAGTGGTATTAAAGTAACAAAAAGGGGCAAGTTGCACTAGTGTGGGAATCAATTTTGTATTCTGTTCATCCTGATGGTTTTGCCTGCGAGTCGAATCGACACAATACTATTATTAAATGGTTTCCAATGTATGGCTTCTTGGGCACTGGGTGTTGAATGCTCAATTCGTTCGCTCGGAATTGGTATGTTTTCTTGAATAGAATACAGGTTGCATGGTATGTTTGTGAAGTGGTCCATGATGTAGGTCACCTAGTTCGTTTGAATGGGAAAACTTTCAACATGTTCAAGACGGTTTTGCAAGATGAGCAACGGAAAACTTACTCCTATCGTACCAAATACTAGTAGTAGTACACATTTTTAATCTTTCAGCAAAGTGTCACATACACGTTTTCGCACATTCGTAGAAACTAAGCAGTCAAGCTCTAATGTTTTAATCCTTATGGGTGGGATTATTTATAATTATTGTGTCAAGTGTAGAGAAGTTGCAGCGCTTACGTTTGACCAGCGTGAGATACATTATTATTTACAAGGATGTACCACTTGTCAAGAAAACAAATTGGCACTCAGGCATGCCGGGCAGCACTATGCACGGTAACCTTTCGCCACTCATACTTACACGAGAGGGATAAGGCTAAAGTTAAATTGATTCCTAGTTTCTCGTCCGGAGTTTGTGAAAATGAGGAGAGGGTTACAGGTTATCTTAAATATTTGATATTTTTCCTATACATACAAATTCCTTGGGTCAAATTCACACAAATTAACTTCATTCAGTTTTACTTGTACATGCATTACACAGGTTCAAAACAAAGTGAAATTGCATTACATAATGATTTCTGTTTCCTCACTGTCTCGATGTCCTCAGATCCTTATTTATTCCATTTCAGAAAAAAATATGAAATAACAAAGAAACTGAGGCGGCCCGAACAAAGGAAGGAGGAAGAGACGAAAGAATATTTAGCCTAATTGATTGTTAGGAAAAAATGTATTATATATGAAGTGTATTATAACTTATTGATGCGAAGGTAATAGTGATCAATAATAATATTTATGATGTGTTAATTAAGTATATTCACTGGTATTAAAGTGTAGCCGGGAGTCGACACATCAATAATCAATCATTGTAAACATTCTATAGTCATTTACATCGTTTATCGTGTTATTTATGCGACTCTCGTGTCGGTGAAAAATATGTGAATATCTATTCATAATTGTTTATCATAATGCGATTCTCAAGTCGGCAAAATGCTCTTAAACCAACTATCTATCATGATTATTACTATTAATCCTTCGTCAATAATAACACCGATTTCTACTTTGGTATCATTGTAGAGAGAAATTGCCTTAAACCACCTATTTGTCATCATTATCAGATAAAATTCTTAAACATCGTTTTATCAGCTTTGATTACTCTACCGTAGATGTAATTGATCAATGTTTAAGTCTTAAAGATTCTTCAATGGCCAGATAAGCAAAATGCCCTTAAACCAACTATCTATAAAATATGATAATCATTATCTTTCGTAAACACCGTTTGATCATCTGTGCATTCCACCATAAATAGTGAATATAATCAATCAATACCATAGTCTTTAACATTCCATATCGCCATCAGCGAAATACATATAGAGGAACGATGAGAAAAGCAGAGAGAGGCGATTTATGTATACTGAGCTAAAACTAGGTTAAACTTGACAACTTCAATCCTGGTTTCCAAGACTCATCATGGAAAGTCTGAACCCGATCGTGGCGGTTTTTTTGGAAACGAAATATATGAGGGATGCAGAGGGCAAACTCGGGGCTTTTGAAGGAAACACTTCAGACCCATGTTGGATTTAGATCCCGCATTCCGTCTAAAGCTAGATTGATGGTAATGCTATTGCGATTCCGCTGTTTGCTTTTGAAAGGGTTTGAAATTGTATGTGCCTTGCGAGTGAGCTTTGACACAAAAGTGAAGATAAAGAGCAGAACGCAGGGGCGTCACCAGACCATTTGTTAATGGGGGGGGGGGGGGCTGAAATTTGGCGACAAATTAGGGGACATTGATTGAACGAGAAAAAAGGAGGAATGGGGACCACCAATTTATGCGATTTGCCTACAAGACTCCAAATTCCTAATTTGTCAAGCGAATCTTTTGAAGGGGCGAGGGTGGTGTCACATCCCCATCCTCACCCTCAATCGACACCCCTGGTAGACATGGTAGAATTGTAGACAGTGATAGAAGATGCAGATAAAGTCAAGACGGTCATGACGGTCATAGAATAGAGAGATGAAAAGAAGAGAAGGACTCGAGAGGGAGAAGGTATTGTAGACGAGATGATAGAGATAGAGAGAGAGAGGGGGGGGGGGGGAGAAAGCTAGTAGTATAGAGATAGAAAGAGAGAAAAGGGGGGGGGGAGACGTATAATCGATGCATGAACGTGACATAAATTTCATTGATCTGTTGATAGACAAATTGAGTTTAAGCATGGTAATGAGAAAAGCGTCAATCTAGGTTGAAGAAGCCAAAATGTGACTCCAAAATAATGTACCCAAGAATCGTGAACCACAATATTACCGGTACATTTCCATTTGGAAAAAAGTGAGGCATGCCCTATTCAATTGATAACTTAATTAAATAATTCATTTGCAGTGTATACACCGATACACGACAGAACATATACAATTTGAAGAAACACATCAACACAAAATATTAATTGTTGTTTCGAGAGGGAGGATACTAAACTATTGGAATTATGAAAAGTGACATATGAAATGTCATACGACAAAATAAAATTATTGACTTTTACAGGTGGCAGCTTACCGTTTTTCGTGGGAATAAGGAGTAGATTTCTGGATAACTGGATTCCTTCCGGCAGACACCAATATATCTCATAGTATTCCACAACACAAGCTACAGGCGTCAAAGAGTAAAATCCACAACAAGGAACAACAAATCAAAAATATACAATTCGTAATTGGCCTGGAGATATCAACTTAATTATCTCCGCTGTGCAAGTGTCGTGACTTTATGCGAGCCTGGTTTCCTGCACGGAGCGACAAGCGAATGCCGTCAATCTCTACGCGGAACTTACGCTCAAATGCCGACTATTCAGGTAACGCATGCATGTGCTGCACGCCAGAAATAAGATTGCAAGATTGCTCGCAATTTCTGGCGCGCGCGAGTCGAGAGCAACCGGTGCTGCCATGCTCCAGTGATGGAATGTGTGGGCTGTTTATCAATGGTTGTTAATTATAGGACAAAGCAATACATGCATGATAGATTTATTATTTAATTTGTTTCTTTTTGAAAATGGCGTTCCGCACAGAAGAATAAATTCATAAAACTCAAAGACCATGTGATAATAATTGTCTCTCCAAAATTCCAACCGTTAAAGCAAACTGGCAAAATGGTACTGTGCAAAATCTCTTTAAATCCTGCATCCACCGGTGATATTCGAGTCATTTCTTATTTATCATGTTCATTGCGTATACTTTACCCAATACTTAGTTCTGTGCTTTTGTCTGATTTGTTGTACGTTCTCCTTTCAGAGAATTACTTGAACTACAGGATTGAAGCATTCTAATTCTGACATAATTATGATTTCAAAGACCCTATCAAGAGTTGACTGGCAGCATATTAATGCCTTTTAATGGCATCCACTGATTCAATTGACCGTATAGATCGTTATATTTTATGGCACGTGACTTAGGTCAATGATACATTTCTCCTAACTGTGAGATGGATTAAAATTATAAATACGAGGAGAAAATCAATGGGGGTGGGGAATGAGGTACAGGATCCAATTTCATTTGGGGGAGGTACATCGGACACCCTCCCACCTGGATCATTTATTTACACTGAAAAATAACAATAACCTTTCAGAGCTATTTAAATTATGAATAGGCTATAGACCCTAACCCAAGAGACCACTATTATTTTTATATTCACGGTTGATTATAACCAAATTATGCTACAATCTTTACTTTGATGAAACAACAGTCTATGTGACAGTTTTTTAAACAATAAGGTGCTTAACTTTCTGAATGTCTAAGACAAACCTGGTTGTCCATCGAAAGACATGTGTTTCATCGCTGTCAAGACTACCTTTTCAAAACGATATTAAACTGAATGATGAAATGGGCAAACACTACATGAGCAATGTTCGCTAAATTCCCTGACTGAAATTAATAGGCATTCTAGTATATCCAAATATACATTTATACAAAATACATTCATTTGCAATTTTGTCTTCCTTTGTGTCTACGAACACCTCGACCTGCTCCCCCTTTAACCCCTATTTATGCAATAGTACACTAAAAGAGTAAATGGTCAGATCTTCTCAACTTCAGACATTATTTACTTTTCACGAAAAGGCGTAATAATTTTCACCTTCTCGTTCACTGGTCATTGGTCCCAAAGTCCTCCTTGTTGACTTGTCGACAGACGTGTGAAAATGCTATTAGCATGCTAGATCGCCGGCGTTGCACCCCTACCCCCGCCCCCACCAGCGAGGGTGGGTGAGGGGTGGGTCAGAACATTTTAGTCCAACTATTTTTTTTTAATTAAAAAAAGGTGAACATTTTTACTATTCTATTAGCATGCTAGACGTAACTTTTGTAGTATACATGCCCCCAGAAAGAGAGAGAGAGAGAGGGGGGGGGGGGGGGGGAGTACACGGGACATCTGAATATCATCCAAAGTCGATGTGACACCAGCTACTTCTTTCATCTCACTTCGGTCATAAAACGCCTTCACAAAACCCCATCATCTCAAATCTTAATCAAAACCACACATCCTTCCCATTTGTCACATATCAACTCCCTTCTGCAGTCACTGGTCGAATGGTCGTAATAAGAAACTGCTATGCACATCTCTTTAGCTGAGATCATACCTAGTTTTGACAAGGGGTCAGGAAAACGATCGAAATTTTGATCTCCTCTCTACATCAGGCATGTCGGGATGAACATGATTGATGGATCATATAACGTGACTTTTTTACTTAAGAAACGAAATGTCAAGGTTTCAAATGGATCATCATGTCTCTTCTGTAAAACGATGAAATATGTGGATGATAATTTATATACATTATTTGGCATGTAAAAAAAAAAGTCAAGGAAGTTTTGCGGTAACCCAAGAACTGGTGGCGTAACTGCGATTGCTCTAGGAGCAGATGCCATCACCACCCCCCCCCCCCCCCTCCAACACACAAAATACAATAAAATTGTGGGTGAATTTTCATTCCAAATGATAAATATTATTGACAGCCATTTTTCAACATTTCGTTTGCCACTTTAGGAAACGTGCTTGCTCATGTCATGACGCTTCTGATTCAGAGAATATTAACCTTTCGTCTGCCTTCTACCTTTCAATTTGTAAAAGTACCCCTTGTTAATGACAATGTGGCTTAGGGATATTATCTGAGTGGCAAATAGAGAGTTAACGGCGAGTTTCCTCCTAGCAGGATAGCAGTTGCACAATTTCTCACCTCATAATAAAATTATTACTTATAAAAGTAATCAACAACCTGTACGAGCCCTTACAATGTTCTCACGCGTAATGATTAATTGAATAATGAATTAAATGAGAGCAAACATGGTCGTGGGAAACTTTTTTTGAGTTTCTTTAGAAAACAATAGAATAGAAATTGATACGCAAATGCAGTTACGAAGACAATGATAAATCGGAAAATTTCACAATGATATTGACGGGGGTTAATAGTTTATTCTTATAATTTTAGCAGCAAACTCTTTATGATTGAAAATATATAATAATTTCATTTTGGGTAGCTGTCAATGCGAGAGCTGAGGGGAAACGAACATGATATGACAAGAAAATCGCTCTCTATAATTAACATACAGCCAAGGAAAAAAAATATTAGACCAAGAATAGTTACTTTTTGTGGTAAGAGAGACATAACATATCATAAAAGCAAGGTATAATTGCTGGAATTTGGTATTCATTCAATGAAATACAAAGACAAATCATGTGTATAAGTTTGTATGCATATTATAGTACCCTTATTCCAGAAGCTTGGTCTAATAATTTATACCAAGGCTGTACATCTAATTTCTGATTCAGATTATTGTTAATCCCGCCAGACGACTAGAATATGACCAGTAGTCATCCCCTCCCCCGCCCCCTTCCCCTTGCTCATGACGGGACCCCTGCTACACCTCTGTCAATACCTGTCGTGTCTTTGGCCATGACCATCAGTAACCTTGTATCCTGCTCATGACTAACGCTTGGTCATCACCAAAATACAGTTGACTTGATGCTTACCTCCCTTCACTGGCGTAGCCTAAGGAGAGAGCTGAGGGACCTGGAGGCATGTGCCCCTAAATTCCTGGTGCTCCTCAGGTGCCCCCATAACAATTGAAAAAGTGCAACAAAAAGAAGGTGGATTGTAATTTAATACTAAGTATACGCTGCATAAGCTCTGTAATGCAATATGAAAAATTACAATATCTAAAAATCGCAATTTTTTCTACGATCCCTTGCAGAATACTGGATAATTATGGAGCATCAAACTACGATCTTTCGCAACGACACCATGCTGAACTAATTATGGAGCATCAAACTACGATCTTTCGCAACGACAACATGCTGAACCTACTGAAAAGGGATGCTATTATAGATTTGGAGTAAGAGTGTTTGAGATGTACGAAATTAGGAACTTATTTATCACGCACGTAATCAACATTAGATTCAGTTTCAAATAAGATGGACAGAAACGGAACCGTACGATGATAAAGCTGTTCCAGATTTCACTCAAATGACGTCATAAATAACTCGACGTTGGGGCAAAAAAAGTTGCGGTTTTACCCCCAAAATGCCTTTTCCTTCGAGATTTCCACTTACCCTTGTTCCTTCACAAAGTACCTAGCTGACACGAGCCCCTGGGCGTATTTACATGACTCCGAACTTGCACCTTTATTTGTGTGTCCAAAGTTTATGAGTCACTTTTAAAAATGTTTTTACAACATTGAGCCTACCCCCGTAGCCATAACTTTCGTCATGTAAAGATTCTGGATAAAATCTCAAAACAACTTGAAATTGCATTAATGTAATGATTTAGTGCCTCTGTATATGTTTCCTTAGATTTTTTTTCTGTTTCATGTCTTGAAAATATCAAATAGCAAAAACTGGGAGGCAAGAGCGAAAAAGGAAGCGCGAGTGGACGAGAAACCTGAGGAGCGTTTCATCAAGCGTTTTGTCAGTGATTTTTACCGACAACTGTTACAAGCTACTGAAATCCACGCATCTGATTGGCTGAGAGAAAATTTGTCAGTAAAAATCACTGACAAAATGCTTGATGAAACGCTCCCCGGGAATGAATTCTACTTTCTTCGCCTAATATAGAACTGAAGGGTTCATACGAAAGGAATTTCATGTATTACTTAAGCGCATTTTTTAGTTCTTGTATTTGGCTTAGTTTGACATGTCCGAGGGGGTAGATTTTTGGAAGAAAACCACAATGTTATTGATATTGTATTATCGTTTCTCGGAATCTTGACCAGTGGATTTCAGAACTATGCTACGGATTGGCAAAAATAATTATCAGAGAGATCGTGTGATGATAGATATTGAAAATTCCAAAGTTTCTCCATTTCTTCGTTTTTATTTTTCTTTGTATTCCGGATATATTCATCTTGCACTGCCTTGTTCCTGCTTGTCACCAATCGTCTTCCACACATTATATGCCTTATAATAATAATAATATTCCGCTTTTATATAGCGCCTAATACATCGACGGTGTCTCTAAGCGCTTAATAATAACAGGTAGTCATTATTATTACCCCCGGTGATCGGATACTAGCATGGCCGCACACAATGTATGCACATTCTCCGCTCCCTGGGGAGTATTCCAGCAATGGGCTGTACAGTGACGCTCAAATTGCTAAGCAAAGGACATTACCTTTCGCCATCCTACCGGGTACCCATTTAACACCTGGGTGGAGAGTGGCAAATGTAGATTAACGTCTTGCCAAAGGACGCTAGTGCTGCGGTGGGATTCGAACCCCGGACCTCATGGTTCACAGTCCGGGGACTTATCTACTGATCCACAACACCTCTATTTTTATCTCTATTTCTATTTCTACCTCCCGGTCTATCCTCTCCTACTTCTCATGCTTCTGTTACGTGTTTGCCATCTCGTGAATATAGATATTGATTACCAACTTAGGAATATTATTCTCGGGAATTTCGCCTTTTTCATCATTTTTCTATTAAATCTTGATTCTTGAAACTTATTATTTGAATGTCAGTACAGTATATAATCACGGAATATAATAGTTATAGACCGTAATATTTTATTTCTTCTTCAGTGTGGTGCTTTCTTGGACTATGAAAACATGCCGAGCAGTTTAATGAACAACGCTTGTCATCACACTGAATAAGCATTCCAAAGAAAATGAGATTCTGATAGATTGATTCCCTCACTCGGTGGCGGAGTTACGGGAAGCACGAGTACACGGGGGCACAAGCCCCCCTAATCGGATGATGAAAAAGGAAAAAAGAAAGAGAAGGCAACGAGAAAAAAAATATGACCCCCTTCAGCTTTAGTAACATTATTCCTCTGCAATTTCATACACCTTACGATACCTGGGGGTGTTTCATAAAGCTGTTCGTAAAGTTACGAATGACTTTACGAACGACTGGAACACTTCTTGGGTGCTATCACTATGAACATGACCAACAAAGAAGCGGACAATTTATGCAGCTCCTCATTGTACCCTTCACAAATGCACTGGTTAACAAAAGAACATCCATTCATTGCTATCCTGTAAAAATATGAACCGGTGTCACATAATAGCAGTGAAGGATGTCCTTTTGTCTACTAGAGCTATTGTGGAGGGTACAATGAGGAGCTGCATAAACTGTCGCTCTCTTTGTCATCGTGTTCATAGTGTATACTAATCATTAGAACTGATCACTAGTCGTGCGTAAAGTCGTGCGTAACTTACGAACAGTTTTATGAAACACCCCCTGGTACGCCACTGATTACCTGCGGACAGTACATATGTCATGGTGCACCTCCCCATAGATTGGTTAATAAACCTCTGGTTAAAATATAAGTAAGATTATTAAGTATATATATCTGATAAGGAAAGTATTAGCTAAGAATTTTCAACTCTGTATTTAAAACCCCAATACTTGCATGTTTTGTTGTGCCATGGGTGGGGGTGAGGGGGTTACGTGATAGCTATATCACTGTAAAACCATTCGGTTGGATATCAAATTAGATTTCAATCATTATACTTGTATAAAAAAAGCTTTCGGTTCGAGATTTAAAATGAATCCACACATGAATACTACTTTTATTATAATTTAAAGATTCCTGAGCTATAATTTAATCACTTAACATCAAGGAGCAATACCTCGGTGGAACTATAAATTATAGTGTCACTTTAATCCAACATTATCAATCAAACGCATAATACAAAAATGTGATGGGTGATCAGGACCCGATGAGGACCCGATGAGGACCTAAACCACTTTAACCTCAAATCATGCTTTACTTACATCTTTGCGGCAGAGCGGCACATTAATCCATTGGTTTATTGAATCTAACCGCGTCAGCCACACCAGCATGGTACTTGCGCGTTTGTCAAAAGATCTGCCCTTTTTGTCCATAAGAGTGGGAAGCAAGCGACTGTGCCCAAAACTTGAACAGGAACGTTCACATTTACGGACACATTAAGTACCGACAGAATCTATTTTGTGTCCCCCCCCCCCCCCCCCCCTTTATCCTACTTCATCCTAACTCATCTTTCAAGGCTTAAATTATTTTTTTTTTTTGCATTTGGTTTATGTTAACAAAAGTGTCAAATAATCTAAACAGCAGTAGGCCCATGATGTAATTATGAAACTAGAACTATAATTATAGCAAGCATATTGAAAAGAGAGGAATATGATCATGGTCATATATATAGAGGTGCACCTCTATAACTTTCTTCCTAAAATTTTCAAATCATCCCCCCGGCCCCACTTCCTCGATTTTCCTGCAGTAATATACTCTCAAGTAATTACTGAGAGATAATCAGTTATGAGGTACTATTACCCCTTTCAGACAGGAATTATTTAAGGACTAAATATCGATTACACTTTGTTCTTCATATTGGCAACAATAATACTTTTATTTTAGTGCTACATGGTTCTAACAAGGTGTTTAAAAACAATACGCATGGTAAGGAAGTTTGTCGAAAAGTTGAAAAAAAATTGCCAATTTTGATAAAAATAATGATTTTTAACCTCACAATATGTTGCCAATTTAAGGATTTTAAAGCTTATTCTCCTTTTCAAAATTCCTGGCATCAAACGGAATATAGTAATGCAACAAAAATGGACATAGTGGGTGCAGAAATTTGTGCTCTTTCTGGTATATTTTTTAGAGCTCTGACTCAAAAGTTATTGAGCCAAACCGCAATTGACCAGTTTCAGAATTGTGGTCAATTGTCTCGAAAGGGTTAACTGATTAATCACCCTTATTATCCACTGTATAATCATAGTGAGTACATGTTTTACATGTTTGAGGAAGACTGTTAGACTCGACTGATAGTAGGCCCGTAAAAAGCTGGAGGAGGAGAAATATTTATTCATACCATCATTTTGCAGCCTTTAACTCCCGGATAAGCCCTCACCTACAACTGCCCTTGACTGTACGGTAAATACATTAGCAGAAACATATCCTGGAGTCGCCCCTCCAATTTACATTTAGCACAAAAACCGTAACATGCTTTGGCAGGCATGTGTCGTTCCAAGTTCCTTCAGATTGGAAATTAAGATCTAGGTCAAAATTAGGGAGACGATCTTATAGTCTGCACAAGCAGAATCATGTCCAAAAATACGTCCAGAAAGTTCACATGAATAAAGTTGCAAGAAACATTTATGTTTTAAAGTTGTGGTCATTATGATTCAGTGCCCCCCGCCCGCGTTTTTTTTCTGTCAGGACTTGCGCCACCGACAAGAGAGGGCAGTATTTGAGCGTCAAGATCGAGGCCCCGTTTTGGAGACTTTGAGAGAGACTACAACTTTAAGACTTGTATTTTCTCAAAGTTTCAGCTTATGTTTAATTCAGCAAAAGAAAATTTTGTCAATGATAATTTCCTAAACCCTAACGAGACTCGAACTCGGGATATTTTCATGAAAAGCACATCGTATATACGAATGCGCCAGTACACAAGGAACTGCGTGTTTGATTCCCTTATTTTATTATATCCCTACAATTTGTTTTTCATGAATATTCATGCCGACTAGTCTTGAAGGAATAAACCGTATTTTTACCCCTCTTGACTATTATATATAGTCAAGATGGGTGACAATACGGCTCTGCTCTTGACTAGAGTACCTACTATATACATAAAGAGAGTAGCGACAACTCATGATTTGAACGCCATTTTGTTTCCACTGCTACCAACATTTCTATTCAATTCCGATGAGCACCCGGGTGTTGTCAATAGAAATAATTCAAACGCCATTTTGTTTCCCGAAAAGTCAGACGTCCATGTCGCTACTCTCTACATAAAGGTACTCTACTCTTGATGCTCAATTATTGCCCTATCTCGTCGATGGCGCAAGTCCTGACAGAAAAAAATATCGTCCCCCACCCCCGCCCACCCCACCCCAATCAGAAAGAGCATCTTCCATCTCTACTCTGTTTATCTCCCTCTCTCTCCTCCTCCTCTCAGCCTCTGGAATGTTTGGTGTTATATTGTTGCTATATTACGTAAATAAACTGTATTGGAGGGGTCTTCTGTTGACCTCACTATCATGCTTTTTTTTTTTGTTGTTGAAATCAAGGTGGGCATGGTCGTGCACTTGTTTCATGCTTTGCCATACAATTGTGTGTTTATTTGTATATACTTGTATGCTTCTTGTGTACAAGACTTGTATATATATTATTGTCTTCCACTTTCTTTTATGCTACCCCTTATTAGTTGTAACTTGTACCAAATACATATCCCCATCATGACACCAGATCATGCAGTGTGTTCGTCAATTTGGAATAATACATTGGTGTGCTTAAATGATGCTTGAAGAGTATGATTTACAAGAAAGTATTGATTGTAGGTATTATGTTCCTAATGAGTATAACCCTGTCATAAATGATATTCAAACTCATCATTCGCAGTGCTTGAGTTTCTTACATTGTAATGCCAGAAGCCTATCCAAAAACTTTGAAAGTATTAATTTATTGCTATCCTCATTGAAATTTGATTGCTCCATTGTAGGTATTTCTGAGACGTGGTTAAATCCATCATCTCCCCCTCTGTTTACATTGGAGGGGTACAACATAGCTCGTAAAGACAGACCAGAAGGAAGAGGTGGTGGTGTCCTTTTGTATATCTCTGACAAATTAACTTTTAAAGTCAGAGATGATCTCTCGTTCTCAAATCAGAGTGCTGAACTCTTATGTATAGAGGTAGATCTGCCCGCTGAGAAGAATTTTATTGTGTGTATAGTGTACAGACCACCAAGCAATGATGTTGATACTTTTCTTAATGATCTTGAATCGCTCATGGAATCAGTTAATACATCTGATAAGTCTGTTTGTATAATGGGTGATTTTAATATAGATTTCTTGGCTATTACTTCAAAGACTATCTGTCTCCAGAATATCTTAGATTCAAATGCATTCAAAGTAATGATTGATAAACCAACAAGAATAGGAGACCGGTCATCAACACTTCTCGATAACATTTTTGTAAAAAGTGTAAAAAGTTCGTTTCAGTCTGGTTTATTCTATTGTGAAATTTCTGATCATCTACCTGTATTTTGTGTGCTTTATGATGTGCACTATGACATTCCTAGAAAACGCGAAAATAGTATGAAACGAAATTTTACTGAAGAAAACATTTCTCATCTAAATGAAGCTTTTCTGTCAGAGGACTGGCATGATGTACTGGATGTAACGATGTTGAAAAAGCCTATGATCTGTTTAGAAGTACATTTTACCGTCACTTTGATAAACTGATTCCTTTGGTGAAATCATCTATTAAGAAATCTGGTAAACATCCGTGGATAACAAAAGGGATCATTCAATCTATCAAAAGAAGGAATATTTTATATAAAAGAAGCGTTAAGAAACCTTCTCAAGAAAATAAAGATAAATATAAGAAATATCGTAATAAGTTGACGTCGATCATTAGATCATCACGATGTCTTTACTACTCAAAACAATTTGAAAATGTTAAAGGCAACATGTCATCTACTTGGAGAATTGTTAAGGATTTATTGTGCAAGCGACGGAAGGCGGAATCTGCCAAAAAAATTGTCCATAATGGTAATGAAATATCCAATATTGAAGATATTGCTAATGCATTCAACAATTATTTTGTGAATATAGGCCCAAATCAAGCAAAGAAAATAAATTCCACCGGCATGAATTTCAAGGACCATCTTCTAAATCACGGGAAGACCCAGGTGTCACTTTTCCTTAAGCCAACATATTATTTTGAAATATTAAATATTGTTTCTTCGCTTAGGAATAGTAGGGCTTTGGGTCATGATGAAATTAGTTCAGCTTTTCTAAAGCAAATTATTGGTTCGATCTTGATACCTTTGGTGCACATTTGTAACCTTTCTCTCTCATCTGGTGTGTTTCCTTGTCATTTCAAACTGGCAAAGGTTATCCCTGTTCATAAGAGAGATAGCACTTCTAGTATTAATAACTACAGACCAATATCAATTCTACCTAGCTTCTCAAAAATCCTAGAGAGAATTGTTTATAATAGACTCATCGGCTTTCTTGACAAAAACAAATTACTTAATCCTAACCATTTGGATTTAGAAAGGCTCACTCTACTGACCTTGCGTTGGTGAGATTTTATGACTTTGTTTCTGGAGCCTTGGCAACTCGGGAACACACTATAGGTGTGTTCATGGATCTGAGCAAAGCTTTTGACACACTTGATCATTCCATACTCTTATATAAACTTGAACATTATGGGGTAAGAGGCATTGCTTTAGAATGGTTCTCCAGCTACCTTTCACAGAGGAGGCAATACACCTGTTATAATTTTGTCAATTCTGATATATCACTTTTAAGATGTGGGGTGCCTCAAGGTTCCATACTAGGGCCACTGCTTTTTCTTATATATATTAATGACTTATGTAATGTATCCACTTTGTTGAATTACATTTTATTTGCTGATGATACGAGTGTATTCCTTTCTCATCGAGACATAAATTTATTAGAAAACCGAGTTAACTCGGAACTGCCAAAAATAGCGAATTGGTTTCGAAGTAATATGCTGTCTCTCAACCTGCAAAAAACTAATTTTATTCATTTCAAGGGTAAAAAATCATGTCAACAAAATCTTTCCATCAAACTTGATGATGTCCTATTAGAGCAGAAAACATGTACGAAGTTCCTTGGTGTTCTGATAAATGAAAAACTCAACTGGGGAGATCACTTGCAGCACATAAGGACACCGATTTCTCGTGGCATTGGTATTTTATATAGGGTTAGGTATATTGTACCCTCCAGAACATTATTTACTTTATATAACACTCTTATTCTACCATATATTTCCTATTGTAATATCCTTTGGGCTACATCCAAGGGTACAACCGATAATATTCTCATGCTACAAAAGAAAGCAATTCGAATATGTGCTGGTGCTGGTTACCTTGACCACACACATCCCCTGTTTATTAAACTGAAAACTCTGCCAGTCTGTGACATTAATTTCCTTCAAATGTCAACATTTATGTATCGTTATAACACCAAGCTCTTGCCTGCGACCTTTTGTTCAATGTTCCAAAGAAATGACGAAATTCATTCTTATCGGACTAGACAATCAGCAAACATTCATTTATCCAACCCCCGCACAGTGTTAGCACATAAATCTGTACGGCATTATGGCCCAGATGTTTGGAACTCATTACCAAATGAAACTCGTAACTTATTGACCATACACTCCTTCAAAAGCAGTGTTAAATGCATGCTTATCTCACATATGTAACTAGTGCTGTTTCTGTATCCATCAGTTCTGGGTATATTCTCACTTTATATAGATTCTTACAAGCGTTGTGAATTTCTCTGGGTGTACATGTAAATCTATATCTTTATAACTTACGAACTATATAGGGGTTCTTTTCTTTTCTTTTGTATATTTCCATATTCTTTTTTTTTTTTTTTTTTTTTTTTTTCCTCTTTTGTTTTTATTATCTCGTTTACCATTTTAAGGTTCGTTTTGATTTATGTTTATTTTATTATAATGGTTTTTACCCGTTTATATTGTTTGTTTTAAGTATGCAGGTGTGGCAATACCTCTCAAGCTTATAGCTTATTTTGCCAAACCTCTGTGTGTTTCAATATGAAACAATATTACTGTGTAATACTTTGTATTATTATGTGATTGTAAATATGATTCCTGAAGCATGCACAAATAAATAAATAAAATAAAATAAATAAATAAATAAATAAAACTTTTATGTTGTTTTACCTTATTTTTCCCTCTTCGTTTTCCCTTTTTTTTAACCGTAAGTGATGTCATCATGAGGTACCTAACATAAAATTCACATTCCTAATTTCTTCTTGAGAGGCGATCGGGATACAAGTATAGCGTGCAGAGAGTATTGGACTTTTAATACGTTTCATGTGCGCGCACACATTTGGGGGCAAGGGCTTTAGTTGACAAGGCCTGTCAAAAGAAAACGGTTGAACTTTCATGGGAATTTTGCATTTCTGCGATGTATGTGTAAGAAAAAGAATTGAACATTGTAAATTCCAGAACACATTCGTGTGTTCTTTCCCAAGACCTTCGTAATCCAGAAACATGACGTATGTATTATTCTTTACTCTATAACCAATTGGGCCCTGGTTAGAATAAACAGAATACTGCCAAAATGTCAGCGAGATGTGCTGATGTAAAGGTGTTTTTGGAGCCTAAAAGAAATAACATGTTTGGCGTGAAACGATCGAGGATAGAACGTAGCTTTCAGAAAGTTCAACGTCACATGAGTCATCCATTTTACATTTCAAGAGAAAATCAAATGCGAGAGGAATTGGGAGAAAACAATATTACTGAATTTTGAAAGCCTATGTGGGAATGGGTATATGACCAATTAATGCCGGTCACATATCACACCAAAAAACAAAAACAACAAACAACAAAATACACGACGACTCTCTTTATAGGTAGATCAATTCACACTGCCCCCTCTCTCTCTCTCTCTTTCTCTCTTCATTTTCTCTCTCCCCCCGCACCTTCAACTAAATACATATGGTAAAAAGAACAAAAATAAAACCCCAAAACGTCATCCATTAATCTAATTCGCTATTCCCATCTCCAAAATAGATTTAAAAGACCCTTGAAATCTCGAAAGTCAATTTGTTTTCGTAAGTACATTGTACACACTCTTCAAAAAGATCAATGGGATGACGTTTATTCCTTTGCTTATTCGATCTAACCATCGTAATCCCATGGCCGAACTCCGCCCAAATTTACAATTGGGAGGGTGGGGAAATCGGGATGTTGAACAACTTGAAATATACCATAATCATGAAAATATGCAGGGGCTAGGGATGTCGCTAGACAATTTTAAATGGGCTGTAGGACCAAATTTACCGAATCAATGCTTTCAATCAAATCTCCCGGCGTTTGATTTTGCCTTATTTTTTCATAATATTTACTGACTTTGGTATTTTTAGATTGCGGACAATAATCTCATTTTTGTGTGTGACTCCTCACAGGATGGACCACAATGTCATCTTTATGAATCTTGTTTAGAATACATAATTTCAGAAAACTGCGAGGTATTACATCGTTCCGAACAGATCTCTCTCTAATTTCTTCCACTTCAATACAATAGTATAACGGGGGAATCACACACCCATGCTAAATGTGCCCGGAAAATGTTTCAAGCTATTAATTTATTTTCATGCTTTGAAAAAAAAATATTTAGAACTGTTATTTACTCTCTATACACTATCTTGCAATAATCATAATATAACTATATCCAAGAGTGGTACACTAGTGAAATGCACATATATGGTAACCTGCGTTTCACTGTGTTTAAATTCGAGGACGCTTTATTCGACCAATTATTGCCCTCCTAATGAAGCCACCCGCCCCTCCTTTGTTTCGCACCTGTTTCGAACTAGTATACCCGATATTTTTGAGACACCCTGTACTCCACATTATTTGATCAAATCTTACCAATACGACTATACTTAGATTCTTAATTGTCCAATCCTGGTATTTGTTAAAGGCGGTAATGACAATTGCCAACTGACCAACCCGTCCTATGACGTAGTTGAAGTTAAACAAGGAATACCCTCGATGATGCCATGTAGATTTAATCGGGACGATGGTCAGTAGTGATAGTTTGTTGTCCAATTTGTGTATACTAAGCTTATTACAAGCTCCTTACATAAGATGACGTCATGATGTTGCCGATCTGTAATATTGCTTCTATAATAAGAAAGTTTCACCATGATATACTTCTTCTTCTTTTTTTCTACGATTCATGCATGCTCAAACGGAATTTAACCATCGCAATGCACTATATTGCATTACATAATTATGAAAAATAACTGCAGGGCGCAGAATGTACCACCCAGATGAAATAGGCTCTATCCACCTTAGTCCCTACGCATTTAGGGACGTAGACTTTCGTAAATTATTATTTTAACACTTTATATTTGATCTTGAAGTTTTCTATGCATATCATACATTATTGCAATTAAGCTCAGTTGGTAGAGCACTGGTCATGTAATCCAGGGTCCCGGGTTCGAATCCCGGTCGGGGCATTGTAATTTTCTCACAATTACTTTCATTATGATATATTCAAATTAAGCTTTCCACACGCATGGCATATGACATTGAAATAAATTGTATAAAAAAGGGTTCGTCATATAAAGCAAAGAAGTAATCACCTGAAAATCCTGAATTCGTCCCTACTTACAAACAGAACCCTACAACTCCAGGTTTGACCAGGCTATTTTATCCCATCTTATTGAATTTGAACAAAAGGAATAGCTTACTAAGTAGGCTTTGAAAATAACCTCAATAGAGGTCCAATTGGAGAGGCCCTTTATTTACATGTCTATCGCATTTTTTTTTCTACTTTCACTTTCCCCACTAGAAAGGATTGAGACGTAAATATGTTTGCTCAATACTTAAAACCTATCGTACAACGACAAGCAAAAGCCTTTTAACCATGTTAACGACTGATGTAATTACGAGTACCTATATAGTCAAGGTTTCGAATTATTTCTATTATTTTGATCCGCATCCAGCGAAGAGACTACTATTTTCGTGATATAGGTATTTATGAACAGAAAGCTTCTCAACAGTCCTGAATTGAGGGTTTGGTAATAACCGATAAAAATCTTAATCCGTTGGCTACTGAATTCTTTAACTCCCTTAGGCTAAGTACAGAAGCCACACGGTGACAGACCACCCCGGATTTCTAAATCACTTTGCAGATAATACGGAGTTGTATTAATTTTCACGTTAGACTTAAAAATCTTAAAAATCTGTGAACATGTGATTGATATTTGATATTTGCAAACCGCTTAATGAATATATATTCAGGCACACTATTTTACAATAAATCTCAGTCTATTCAATTGCAACTTTACCGTGTTCGCAACCATGCATGTCAACATGCAAACCTCTGACACTCACTTATAATGCTGGAAATCTATTCTAGAAAATCAATACATGCACATTAACATATTACAGACAAAATACTCATTTTGTGGTTTTGCTCGAGGTCCTCGAGAATATACCAGAAGTATGTAAGACAGGGCAAAGGTTTCTACTGATACTGTGCCCATTTTGTTGTACACTATGCCTTTTGACACTATCTGTAAAAAGAAAACTAAACATTCAATTTTTGAATTGGCAAAACATTTCCCATACAAATTCGCTAAAACTGTAAAACCATGGCTCATCTCCATTTGTTTCATTCATATTGTATACATCATTCCCACCCCCCCCCCCCTCTCTCTCATGAAATGGAAGAAAAATACAAGCATTGCCAATTTGAATAAAGAAAAGCTATTCAATTTTCGCCTTTCAAAAATCCCCGCACTAGTAATGTTCTAGTAACAATGGGTATTTGGTCGAGATTCTGAGAGTTCAACGAACCTAATGAGACAGCTTGGTGCCTTAACAAGCAGGGTAAAGATCATTGACAAACATTCATATAAAGCCAACTCATTCGTCATAATTGTCAGATTGTGAAGTTTTCTTTCCTAATAGGAGGCATCGGATGATGGATGGGCGCTTCTGTGAAGCCCATCTTTAAAGCTTGATTTATTTTTCGCGCCAGATTGTATGTGTGATCGTAAATGGCCGATCCGCCCATATTTCTTTCATTCCTTTATTTCATTATTATTTCTAGGTTGTTGGAAAACCTCGTTCTCTCGTTCTCATATTTAAGAAGGATTACCCATTAAACCAACTAACAAGTTGCATTGTGTGTCTGAGAGAGTCTGTGTATCGACATGATCGAGGCACCGTGGCGTAGCCTTGATTGAACCATTGAGGGGTGGGGGCACCGGTCGTACTATGTCTATGTGGATGATATACCAACTACCAAGGTTACTGACTAGGAGAGGATGTGGAAGGGGTCCTATCATCTTCCTCTCACTTTCTCCTTCTCCATCTCCCCTTCCTTCCTCTTTCTCTCTCTCTCTTTACCCCTTTTTCTCTCTTTCCTTTATTCTTTTCGCCATTTGGTAAGGGGGGGGGGGGGACATGCCCCTTATTTCCCTGTATCTACGCCACAGTCTAGGTATGTCTATTTGGTTTTATTTACTTCGACCACTTCACCTTGCGTTTTCCCGATTTCCCATCGATGATTTGTTTGCTCTCAACGCACCCATCCCGTTTATGTCAGCTCAACAATTTTAAATTTCTTTAATTTCACCTACAAATTTGCCAGGCATTGTTAAGAGAGGTACATCCTACTTTGGAACATGAAATGTATTCTTTTATAAAGTGAATCTCCAAATAAACATCCCGAAAAACACTTTAGAATGATTGTAGGTGGGAGATAATCCAAGATCTAGCAGGAGCCTTCCAAACTACTTCTGAGACCACAACCAAGACAATCACAGCATACGGTACATTTCTGTTTTGTTATTGTTATTGAAAATAAAAGAGAACCTAGAAGTGTTTCTAGATCCATTGGCGGTGTTCGGTTTTCGGATTCTATACATGGTCTTTGAAGGATAAAGTGGTATTACACAAGTATCTACTTACTACAAATCGTCTTCAAAACCTCGGCAATTGACTAATCTTTTGAATTTCTTCGTGGTTGGAAAATTGAGTTTTGTTTCCTTCACAAAATAAAGTCGATACAATCCACCTTCTAAAATTCCAGAGATTTTCAAGAAGCAGGCCACCCCAAAATAAAAAAGGGGGAAAAAAGAAAAAAACACACCCAACAAAACAACAACAAAACAACGTTCTAGGCATATTCCGATTCTCTGAAAGTGTTGTTTATGAAATTAAGTGGATGTAGTGTTTTCGTTTGTAACATTACATGATATTTGTCTAGTCATGCTAGTTACTTACTTTAACCTATAATGTTGGTTGCTTTTTAAAAAATTCTTCTTCTGTTATAGCTTATGAAGATTTGCCTATGGGATTCATATCTCGGTTGTGGATGGATTGGCAAGCCTTCAATGGCGATTTAGCTATTCGGTCGCTCGGTTCAACTGAAAGAGCAGCGTTGAAGTCTAAACATGATAGAGACTGTTAATTGTCAGCATACTCATCAGACATCACATCACATCGATATACTCCATGAATACTTCATATATTCATTGCATTGCTTTAACCACAGACATGACAGAAGTCAAGCATGGATAAAGAAAATTTTATAGGTAATCTGTCACACTTTCTGTCTCTTTCGTCGGTTTGTACTTAGGGTACTTACAGCTTGTACATTGAACATGTTAGGTTTCTTAATGCGGCTCCTTTGAAGATACATTTAACTGCGAGTTGGACGTTAACTCTTTTTTTATCGCTTTTCACTTGCATGTCACCCCTTCTCATGCTTCTAGTGGAGATATGGGTAATTGGTGTGATCTATTTTCATTTTCCTCATTTCGGCAGCAGGTGGGTGTGTTGCTGGTTTCTTCTTGGTGACCTTCTTGGTGCTATCCTTCTCAGCCTCTCTCTCCCCCATTTCTCTCTCTTATCCTCTGATTCTCTCTCTCTCTCTCTCTTCTCTCTCTCTCTCTCTCTCTCTCTTCCCTCTCTCCCTCTCTATCGTCATTCTTTGCCCCTAAAACAACTTCAAATAAGTGTAATTTCATGTTTCCCGATTAATGATTTCCGTATTTTGTTCAAAACATAAATATATGTGTGGAATTGTATGAGAATTATGTCATATCAAAAATCCTGTAAATATTATGTTAATATTATGTTAATTTTGTGTACATGCATGTATGCCCACACTACATTTCTAATAAGGGCGCAATTCTGATAAACATGGCGCGTCACAAAGCGCTCACTATTATAGCAGGAGTGCAGGAGGTAGTGGGAGAAATTCGGTAAAGGGGATGGGGGGGGGGGGGGGAACTAACAATTACTATAATTTAATTTTTCATCAAACTCACATTTTAGAGAAGTGTCATTTTCTGAGTTCTTGTTGCCCTATTAATCAATTTGATTTTGTTCTGATCCAATTTGCGAACTTTTCCTCACGTTAGTTTCATAATAATGACAATACGCTACATCTGCATTTTATCATAACAAAACTTTTTAATTGCAGCTTTTGACCCTGTTTTCAAGTCAGCGGCCATGAAACAATCCTAAATATTTGATCGAATAGTGTCTTTGTTTTCAAAATTCAGAGAGACAGCTGCTCACGCCCGGAAACAAGGCTACACCTCAAGCGAAAAGGGAACAATAGGAAGGGTACAGACTGTGCTTCTCTTCTGTAACAAAGGAATATAAATGACACGCGAATTAAAATCGCAATTTTGTTGGAAAATGCCGAAAAGCAGGAAAATTATTTATAATAAGAGTATTACCGGAGTTTCCGTTTGGTTAACTGGTAGTACCAATGTTCGGAAATACGTTGATACACAGAAAGCGGAATCCGAATAGAACATCTTTGATTACGCGTTCGTATTTTCTAGCAAATATTATTACCTATCTTAATAAATAATGTTCATCTTGGTAATGGGGTTTTCAGAGTGTTTTGCCATGTTTGATGCGTCAGTCAAAGGCTACTAGTATTCATAGTTTCTTCATGATGATACTAAGACAAATACTCTGATTTTAGTCATTCCTAGTTCGAGTTATCAATCTTTTATTGACAATCATCATGATCATCATAAGGAAAATACGTGTGCACATCTTTTCCATTAAAACTCAAATAATGATCATTGCAAATGTCATTATATCATATATCACTGTCTCATCTAATTTTCATACGAATTTTGAAAAGTTTGACAGTCATGCAGTCACGTATTAACATCGTCATTGACATACCTCAATTTAAAAGAGATTTCACGGTCTGCTGATGATCATTAACCGCAAAATAATTATAGTATTGCAAAATAATTAAAGTATTGAGTTTGATATTCCACGCCTTGGGAGGTTATTATCGATTTTTCTTTCTTTTCTTTCTTTCTTTCTTTTTTTTTGTAATACAGAAACTGCGTTTTTTGCCGTTTTCGGCCTAAACGTAAAGAAAACAATGGTAGGTTGGCGGAACGGTATGTTAAACCCGACTTTCAAACATGACGCGTTTGGGGGTCTTTTGAAGCGGCAAAATGGGTTAATTTTAGAAGAGATTTTGATTGTTTTCTTTGGAGATAAGCGTCATACTCGGCTTAGCGGCACGACAAAGTACTCTGAAACTAGCCAAAGTGAAAGAATTTAAAAAAAAAAAAAAAAAAAAAAAAAAAAAAAGGAGAAATTAATTCATTAGAGTTTTCCCTAAGACAAATAAGGCATCATGCACCTAACAGCTAGGGTTGCTTTCAATTATTTTAAATAAAGAACACATTTACTTTTAAAAGTCTTAGCTTTAAAAGTTGCACACGGAAATGAACTCATATCCCATTCATAACATTGCGCACGTTTCATCAGACACCATGACGAAACTTAGATAAACATGTCTAAACATTTTAATAACAATCATAAATTCCATAAATGATCCATGTTACGGTTTGATGGGAGTGTAAATACTATTATTATCATGAACAGCTAGAATGCATCGTGGGAACCAAATTATGAAATCAGTCAGTATTGGCTTTTCCACATTAGAAGTCTTTTTAACCCTTCAGCTCCTGAATAGTGGTCCTTATGATTAGCGAGGTAATTTGTCTATGGTTTGCTCGCTATTTAGAAGGACCGCTATTCATACAAAAACCGCTATTCATCTAGTCACGCGTTATGGATAGCGGTCCTTATGAATAAGTGGTCCTTATAAATAGCGGTCCTTATGACTAGCGAGGTTACCCCTCTAAATATGCCGAGATCCACATGGGCATCAATTCCGCTCGCTGGGTGTTTATCAAGACCGTCTTGTCAGTGATTTTTACCGACAAATTTGCTCTCAACCAATCAGATGCAGGGATTTCAGTAGCTTATAACAGTAGCTTATAACTTGTCATTGATGACAAGTTTCATGAAACGGGCCCCTGAAATTCATAAAGTCCATGAATTCATAAAAGTAACACCATTCTCTGCTCTCTGTTTCTTGAGTATTCTATGAAATTTGAAATCAATAAATTTGAAGTGAAAAAGATCAATCAATTTAGTTTGCCTTGGTTGGCCGCATATTTTGATACCTGGCAAGTCTAAGGTATTCCCATACGTTACCATGGCTACCAAGTATTATGGAATCGTATGATGGAATCATGAACATAAACCGACTTAAATATATCATTATACTTGGTATTTTGTGTGATCAAAGCTAACAGCTTGGTGAAGTCATCAGATATACTGAAATCGTGGAAGTGGTCGGTAACGTATGGGGAAGAATAGCTTGGATGTTCTCTTCTGAAAGACTGTATCGTGGTAAATATGACTTCAAATCGTTTTTTTTTAATCGAAAGGATAATGCACACCATTTTCGAATACACAAAGATCAGTGCAAGGACTTGTTGAGGTACTCTGGGGATTAGACGGTTTAGCTTTGCTCCTCGATGCTCATGGGTAAAGTGTTAATAAAAATAATCCGAACAATGAAACAATCCATTTCATAATACACTGGGACCGAAAGAAAAAGGTAAACACCACAGACCTCCTAAAGACTGTGCTAAACACCCATGAAATGAATTATCTTACCTCTCCACCATTGACGGGAGAACGTGTCCTTTTGAAAGAGCCTATAGTCGCTTGTAAATCTTTACATATTTCATGACAACGAAAGCTGAACAAAATAAATATCAATGGTATGAATTTAAA
Organism: Heliocidaris erythrogramma; assembly: GCA_025617745.1. Lineage (NCBI taxonomy): Eukaryota > Metazoa > Echinodermata > Echinoidea > Camarodonta > Echinometridae > Heliocidaris > Heliocidaris erythrogramma. The sequence goes on along the minus strand of CM046864.1, from coordinate 41,633,490 downwards.
GGTACTGAATCACCTTATTAGAGGTCTGAATTACACTAAGGTCCTCTGGCAAGACATTAATCTGTATTTGCCACACTCGATCAAGGTGAGGTAAATGGATAGCTGTGAGGAATTAGTGCATCCAAATGCTATCTAGAGCGCCGTAATAGCATCCATGCTAAAGCCAGGAGTGTCAGGTCTGACAGACAAGACCCCACTGTACAAGAACCCAATAATAGACTATATCATTATTGTTATGATCATAATTATTATTATTATGATTATGATTATTATTAGTAGTATTGCTATTATTATTATTATCTATATTACTATTATCTTTATTATTATATTATCATTATTATGATGATGATTAGGCCTATTATTATGACGAACTCCTGTTAGCTCAATATTAAGCTAAAACGACTTTTTTTTAAACTGTCGACTGCTAGATTAGAATTAAAATAATAAGCCGGGTTGTCAATTACATGTCATTGGTGTATATGGGGGGCTAGGTGCGATATTTGCAATCTGTGACGGTTTAATTCTTAATGTTGTTGTATAACTTTTGGTTTTAATATGTTTTGCTTTTAAATACATGTACACACTTCGACATCAACTCTTTTTCGACTGCCAATAAAAATACGGAACACGTATGCATGACTGCTAGAATTCAGCATTGTTATTTTTTATTGCTGTTCAATGCAAAATTTGTAAAAAAAAATGTATAGTAAAAAAAAGAAAAGATTGACACAACCTTTAAAGATAATGCTAGTCAAAAAGAATCTTAAGCTACATCGAAACACCACTGGACTACAGAGGGCGCAAACCATCTATCCAGGTTTAGTTAAATGAAGTTCTGTTACCTCCACAGAAAGTATAGCCCAAAGATGGTAATATGGATGAATTTACTACGTTTCATATCGGATTTTGCGCTATGACATGCAGTTTAAAACAATTTTCTCGTATCATAGGCACGTGCTAACTTTCAAGTAGCCATGTTTTATTACTTTCACGTAGCCATGTTTTATCAGCTGCTGGGTCAAATTTGTTGATGCTAATGTCTTTGGAAAAGTACTTACACTCGCAATCAACAGGATCATATTATCCATTATTTTTAATGTTCACAAAAAGTAAAATTCAATGACCTCTTGACCTTTATTTTGACCTTGAATTGACCTCGTGGATCAAGGAATCCTGAGATGAAATTACGTGAATCTATATATAAACATATTGCTCCAATCATACATACAAAATAGAGGTATATAATGAAATAGAGGTATATAATATGAAATAGAATTTAAGAAATATATATATACATAATTATAGCGTATTATCTGACAAAACACACGCGATATTCGATGTAAAGCCGTACACATTGTATGGTAATTTCTACATGCATGCTCTGAAAGGATGACTGTACGGGTTTAGAAAAATAGCGTAGATAATAAAAAGCATACAAACATTTAATGATGCACACTTTGTGTAACATAAAATGATGAAAACAAACGTTCATTTTAGAAATGGAATTTCATTCAGTCGCGATTAATTTTTCACAATATTCGCTCTCATCACTTCTAATGACAGCCCAGCCATTGTTCAGACGTCTTACATTTTCACGAATTAGATCCCTGTTATACCAAAGCTTAAATCTGTGCTGGGGCGCCTTGAGATAGGTCTCGGGTATACTCTTTTATTTAGGTTGGGATTAGGGTTTATTAAGGTTGGGGTAGATCAAGTATTACCTTTCAGGCTAAGTTCATTTAACTGTCAACCTGTTGCACACGAGGGGTCGTCTGCTATAATGTAGTAAACGATATCACTCTTTGATGACGATCAAAAGATCGTTTAAGTAACTGATTAACGGCAACAAATGACGTCTCGTGTGAGCCCGGCTCTAGCCTAATTACTACCCGTTGCACACCATGCGTTATTCTGGTGATATAGGTTTAGTTAGCGCAGGTTATCACGCGATCGAAATGACGGCTCAAGTGCAACGGGCACATTTATCTCAGAACACGTAAACGGTAATGGTGTATAATACAAAATGATTATGATAGCGTACGGGAAATGATGCGTATGAGAAATTTAGTTGGGGGTGTACCCAGTTTTTCATTCTGATCAAGTTAAATTGACAGTAAAATGAAGCTCTTAAATAGTGCCATCTTCCAACAGGGTTTGGGAAGTGTCTGTGCCTCTCATTTCCCCATCATGCCTCATTCTAGCTTGTAAAAGCTTCAAATGTACCTGCACACAATTTCCCACAATGCCAAGTCAAAAATAATAGTTTTGAATATATAATTTGCCTATTATCCAAACAAGCTGTTTGTCAAAATTCAAAGTAAAATGCAATAAATGTTCAAAGTACGTATAACGCTAATTTAGCAATCATTGTAAGATGGCGCTGTTCAAGTTCTACCAGTTTGATGCCACTTTGAATAATATCTAAAGGATCTGAATATCATCTAGCTCTTCATCCAGAAGTCTGAGTCCTGATTTGATGACGTCCCATCCGAGATAACCTCCTTGAAGATGGCGGGTCTTCTTGCCTTCTTCTTGAGTTTGTGCAAGCTTGAAACTTCCCCGACCATGCATCACCCGGTTGTTGTTGAAGGCCACCACTTCACCTGAGTAGACAATAGGAAACGACGGAAGGAACAGCGTTATTATGGTTACAACTATAGGAAGTTTGTATAGAAGGAAAATGGAAATTTGGCAATCACGATGTATTTCTGCAATCCTAACCACTTACCATCCTCGCTTGGGTAAACAGGGACAAGATAAAAAAATATTAATTTTATTGTGAAAGGATTAGAGTCATGCCTGAGATTCGAACCCAGAACCATTTGATGCGTAGCCCGGTGATCAACACCAAGTGAACTCTTCAGAAAATATGCAGCAATTAAAAAATGTACAGAAATAGTAAGAAGTTCTGAAATGATGGGATTATAAAAAAGTAAATAAAGTGACTAAATCAATACGTTCATGACGGCTGGGAAAGATTTTCACCAGTGATGGTAATGGTTCAATTCACCTGACTGCTAAGAACGCAAGCGTATGCGTGTAAATAAGCAACCAGGGGGACCTACGACTTTTAAGTCCTATCTGAGAAACTTGATAATGATATTTAATGTCTTCCTAAAGGGCATGAGTGCATCGTCTTGGTCACTGTGAGAGAAGACAATTACGAAATTACAGCAAGAACAACTTCGTCGTACATGCATTTACCAATTTTGGAAAATGGAGATACATGTTCACAAATTGAATTCGATCATGAAATGATTTTCGGATACCTTCTTTCAGTTTGAATTGTATCATGTTTCCTTTATCATTCAACTTCCCATCCAAGCAAGCCAAACTCTTGTACCAGGTTTTCACATCTGCTACAGGTATATTTATGTATGGCGCCCTCACACCGTTGTTGTGCGTTATCGCTTTGAATTTGCCTTCGTCATCAAGCCTGTAATGGAATACAACATAATTAGGGTTTTTTCAAAACAAATGAACAACTAAACATACTCGACAACTAACCATGTTAAATAAGAAGGGAATTATTTGGGGTAATTATCCGTTGGTAGTAGACCTAGGCAATGGTATAATAAGGGTAGTTGTCCGTATTTGATTAATTCCAGGGTAGTTGTCCTGATGGACATCCCTAAAACTATAAAGGACATCCTGCACTCACTCTATGATGGGTCGTGCATACTGGAAGTGATAAGGGATGTAGTCTTTGCCTCGCAAACGAATGTCCACCTTGACACGTGTGAGTGTGCCGTAGAACTCTGGATCGGATTCCCTGAGATCGTTGGTCACTTTCATGGCGTCACAGAACTGACTTTCACCACCGACTGACTCGCACTGCTTGATGCAATGCAGCATCTGGACCTATGAAGAAAGCGAATGCAAACTGAAGTTATGACCGTTGCACACGAGTCATCATATGCTTCATTATTTGCACTTATCTAGCCTGGGAAGGCCTGATCCATACATTACTAATTCAACGCAGTGATAGCTCTTTCATTCTCCTTTCACCTTTTGTACGGTATCACTAGCGGCATTCTCTAGGGGGGGGGGGGGGTGCCGGAAAATGCGCCAAGTCTGTCTGTAAAAAAGGAGGGGGAAGGAAAAGGAAAGAGAAAAGGAGAAAAGAGAAAAGAGAAAGGAGAAGGAAAAAGAAATGAAAGAAAAAGGAAAGGAAAGGAAAAAAAAAAAAAAGGAAAGGAAAATTATATTAGGGCAAAAGGCATCCCCCTAATCGGCTATGGGCTGCACAGCCCCCCCCCCCCCCCCCGAGGATTTTCAAAGTTTCGATAATCGAGCAACCAGCACTTCATACTCGGGCAGCGAGGTGCCAGAATATCCACATATTTGGGCAACGAGGTTCCCAGATAATAGTGTTACTTTTAATTTCTGTACATTTTCACTACGAAAAGTTTAAAAATTAGATATTGAAAAGTTGATATTCGAAAATGGGCCCGTATGATCAAGATCTCTACATCTGCGATTTTCTTTTAGTATTATTTGGGGCGGAGATATTAAGGTGCAGCATTTTTGTTAGCAAAGCTAGGTGTCACCCCTGAAAATTGTCGCCAAATTTGGGTGTATGGTAAAGGTCTCGTCAGTCGCTGATGGGTAAAGGCTAGTCGCATCCCCCCGGTCGTGACAAGAAATCGGCGATAATTATCCCTATAAATTGCCTTACCGAGGGGGGAACTTCATACATCGGAAGATCCACATGTAGACCCAGCTTCAACGTTGTGTAGGCCAGGTTACTTGAAGACGCAATAGCAAGAACTTGAAAAGTGTGGCTTTGTGATAAAAATTGATACAACAAATATATAAATATCAATATATTTGCCTTATACATTTCCATCTATTCGTTTCATCATATCTTTTTGTGTTCATTGAATTAAGTCTTAAATATTGTAAGTTTCTTTATTGGTGCTTGCATCATGCGATGCTTGTTCTCAGCTTTTTTCATATAATATAAAGTCAACGGACATATTTTCAAAATAAAGTTTTACTTGGCGTTCGATAAGAAAATTTGATGCGGTTAAGGATTTAGCTTTGGGAAAAAGATTTCGTGCAGTATAGCGAAGGACAAATTGCCAACATGGAATCAGTCTCAGGATTTGAGATTTACCTTTTCTTATAAATGTACAGTGTCAATGAGGAATTGAGCTACCACTCAATGCCAAAACACTGCGCTTCTCGTCTCGTTTGAGCTAAGCATTGCTAAAGAAAGAACAAAGACTTGTAGAAGTGCTGACCTGTGTAATTCTTATGATAATTTCCTTTCAATCAGAATGCGATGATTTTTTTTCTTTTCAAATTAAGAAGATAGACGAACATACCCATACATTGTAGTTCTTAGGTGTCCAACGCGCTTGCCAAGCTCTTCGATTATTCCTGTTTCCTTAGGTGCCCCCGTCAACACGGCGATACCACTTACGACTAGACTCCTCAGCCAGTCGCGTAAAATCCTCGAGTCTTCCATCACCTGAAGAAAAGAAGAAAGTGAAGGAGGAGAAGGAGGAGAAGAAGAAAAAGAAGAAGAAGAAGAAGGAGGAGAAGAAGAAGAAGAAGGAGGAGGAGAAGAAGAAGAATGAGGAGGAGAAGAAGAAGAAGAAGAAAGATGGTGAAGAAGGAGAAGGACTAGAAGAAGAAAAAAGGAAGAAGAAAAGGAAGAAGAAAAGGAAGAAGAAAAAGAAGAAGAAAAAGAAGAAGAAGAAGAAGAAGTGGAAGAAGAAGAAGTGGAAGAAGAAGAAGTGGAAAAAGAAGAAGAAGAAGAAGAAGAAGAAGAAGTGGAAAAAGAAGAAGAAGAAGAAGAAGTGGAAAAGAAGAAGAAGAAGAAGAAGTGGAAAAAGAAGTGGAAGAAGAAGAAGAAAAAGAAGAAGAAGAAGACTTTTTTGACTTTTCAGAATAAAACTTTATTTACAAATATAATAAAACTTACAAACAAAACACATAAAACAATGATGCACTTTACACTTACAGTGATCGTATGTTTTACCAGTATAGTACATAATAGGTAATACAAGTAAAGAAATAATCTCCAATAGAAACAAAGGAAAAAACCATGAACAACTCAGTGATGTCAAAAGACATCAAGGGGGATAAGGCTCATATATAGAGCCTCAACATATTAAATCAACCATGTTATGATACCGGTATTGTCTGAACAACTCAGTGATGCCAAAAGACATCAAGGGGGGGGGGGGGGGATAAGGCTCATGTATAGAGCCTCTTCAACAAATTAAATCAACCATGTTGTGATACCGGTATTATCTGAAAGAAAGAGTACATTGTTATGTGACCAAGTTTTGTGAAATAAAGCCAAATTATTTTGCACTTTGTAAAACTCATAATCAATAATTATCCTGTTTTTTATTCTGAAAGTCCAAAAAGGAACAGGATCGAAAAAACGGGTAGTACGATAAAGCCAATACAATGTACTTTTAAAACTGATAATAAGGTAGTTGAAAAGGCGTACAGCTTCCCGACAACGACCTCCTGCATGTGAAAGTAGAGTCCAGTACAGATCAAAGTCAATTTTAACGTTCGGAAGAAGACGTGAGAGAAGATGATGCAGAAGATCAAGAGCAGGCTGAATAGAAGAACACTCGATGAAAAGATGAACAATAGTTCCTTTTTCACCACACCAACCACATGAAGAAGAGATGTCTGGGTTGAGATGATGAAGAACAGCAAGCGATGGAAGAACATTGTGCAAGAGTTTATACTGAATGTCACCGTCTTTCTTATACGATGGATAACGATAGACTTCAGTCCAGTTTATTGACGTAGACGGGGAAAGCATCCCAATATCATGCCAGTGAGTAAATTGAGTTCTCGGTAGAAAGTTAACAGCTCGATTGAAGATATGGTACACTAATTTACTCGGTATGTTAAGCATGTTCTTGGTGTCAATAACAAAAGAGAAAGGAGTCACAATAGGTGCAGTCAACGTAGCCAATTTCGGAAGATGTGAAGTGACGGAAGACATTCTCAGTCCATTGGTTGAGAAAAACTCAGGAAAAATGTTTGAAACCACAGCCTGAAGTCTTAAAAGTTCAAACTCAAGGAGGCGAAGGGATGGACGCTGTAGAACAGAAGAGAAGACCACATCTGCTGCTCGAAGCCAAGTGCCATTGTTGTTTACTAAATGTTTGACGAGTTTAATTCCACATGCAAAAAGTCTAAAAGGGAAACTGTTAACGCCACTCGATGTACAATAAAGGAAACGATGATAATTTAAAGGAATATTTAAAACATGGTTGACAGAGAAGGACGATGTGTCTACGCGAGCTCCAGAGAGAGTCCAAGCACGCAAAATTTCAGAATAAAAACAAGGGAGACTGGTATAGTACTTTGGGTCTAATTCAATTAAGAATAATTGATAATTGAAATCAAGTTTTTTGTATCGTCTTAAAAAATGAGAACAAAATGAGTACGCGGGGTGAGAATAGAGTTTTAAAAAGCGTTGTAAATAAGTAAACCGAAAGGTAAGGCTCCGTGCTTGGAGACATACCAAACCAAGTCCACCTTTGTTAGGTTGTTGAAATAAAATCTCTGATTTCAAAAGATGCCTTTTTCTAGACCAAATGAAATCAATAAGCAATCTTTGGAGTTCATCCAGGATATGAGGAGGAGGAGAAACAATAGCCAAACAATGAAAGAGTTTAGTTGAAGCTAACTGATTAGCGACAATAATCTTTCCTTTTAAGGATAAGGAAAAAACAAGATAACTCCAGCGAGAGAGAGTTTTGTTTAGTTTCTCTTTGCATTTAATCCAGTTATTATTCACATAACTAATACTATTGCCTAGATGAACCCCAAGAAAAAGTAAACCCTCATTATTCCATTGAAAATTAAGAGGTTTATCTTTCCGTCTGGACCAGGATCCTGCCCACAGTCCCTGTGATTTTGCATGATTAAGGCAAGCGGATGATGCCTTACTGAAAAGATTATATGTATTAGAGATAATGTCAAAACCTGTATCATTGGTTACAAAAATTGATATATCATCAGCATAGGCTGAAACAGCAACATTTCCACTGTTATTAGGAAAAACATAACATGAAGAATCAAGATTCATTTTTAACTTGTGAATAAAAGGTTCTATAGCTAGAGAATACAATAAACCAGACAAAGGACAGCCTTGTCGGATGCCCTTTTCAAAGGGAAAAGGTGCGGTAAGAGAGCCACACACTTTGACTAGGCCCTCTGCGTCATTATACAGAAGTTGAATACAAGAAATAAAGAAATTACCAATGCCCATACTCCTCATTGTATTAAAGAGGTAACTATGATCGACGTTATCAAAAGCTTTCTTTTGATCTAAGTTAACAATAGCAAGGGGCGTGTCATTACAATTCGAAAAGTGAATAATGTCACGAATTAAACTAAGATTGTCGTATATTGTTCTTTCAGGAATACAATATGTTTGATCTTCAGATATTATTTTCGATATATGTGTTTTAAGTCTATTAGCCAAAACCTTTGCAAAAATCTTATAATCATTGTTAAGTAACGAAACTGGACGCCAGTTGGAAATATCTGCTAGATCTCCCTTTTTAGGAATTAATGTAATTACAGCTTTACAAAGTGACTTAGGAAGACATCCAGAATTAATGGCATATTGAAACACAGAAAAAAGATCATTCCTAATTAACGGCCAAAACGTCTGATAGAATTCAGAAGAAAGGCCGTCTAGACCAGGTGTTTTGTTTTTGCCAAGTTGGGTAACAGCAATATCAAATTCGTCAATAGACAAAGGAGAATCAAGAGATTTAGAATCTTCAGGGTCGAGTTTCGATAAATCATTTAAAATGGAGTTAACAGAATCAATATCAATAGGAGTACGAGAGTACAAATTCTTGTAAAAGTTTCGAACATGACTTTTAATTTCACTCTGATCTTCTGTAACAACACCCAATGGAAGACGAGTGCGAGTGAGTGTCTTGAAAGAAGAATTAGATTTCTCAAGACCATAAAAGAAGGCTGAATTTGTGTCTATCCATTAGCATATTGAAAACGTGACCTGACAAGGGCACCTTTGGCTTGATTCTTTAAAAGATTGTTACATTCATTTCTTTGTTCAGCCAGGGCCCGCTGAATGTCAGGTGTGAAAACAGGCGCAGACTGCAACTCATCAATAAACTTATTTATTTTTAGAAAAGCTTCTCTATTTTCATTTGCTAGTTTAGCACCATACATTTGGCTGAGCGATTTGATGTGAGATTTACCGAAATCCCACCAAGACAAAATATTCGGAAAATCCGTTTTCTGTTTTTGCCAGTCACACCAAAAATGAGTAATTATATTTATGAACTCATTATCTCCAAGAAGAGAATTATTAAAATGCCAAAAAGCACTTCCTCTTGGTTTCTTTGGAGGAATTTTAATTTTAAGGGAAACTGCACAATGATCAGAAAGAGAACATGGAAGAATACGGCAAGAAAAAATTGAAGGTACTAAAGAAAGAGGTACATAAAAACGATCAAGTCTAGCCTTGGAAACGCCATATATGCTATGGGGGTTGTTTCTATGCCACGTGTATTTTTTTTCGAAAGGGTGCAATCTACGCCAGCTATCACACAAGTTGATACTTTCAATTATATGTTTGAGAGAAGAAAATAATTTTGTTCTGTGTTCAGTAGGCCTACAAAATCTATCCAATGAAGGGTCAATGGTGCAGTTGAAATCTCCACCAAAAATAATAAACCCATCACTGCATTGATTAACATGAACAATAAGAGAATTGATAGCTTCAAGAGCAAAGCTGTCATCCTGTGGCATTAAAATATTGTACAAATGATAAATATTAGAGTCAAATTCAATTTTTACATAGAGAATATAATTGTTGAAAATAATTTGATGCTCACAAACCCTACATTGTCTACACTTTACAAGGGTGGCAACCCCAGAGCCCTAGTACAACCCGGAGCACAAAAGGGGCTGTAAGAAGTCCACAATTTCCAACAATGTGAGTTACGGGATAATTCATTAATTTCTTGCAAGAAAACAATATCGGAGTCAAAAAACAACTTGTCAACATAAGAGAAAATGGAGGCATTCTTAGTGGAATTGGAACAGCCTCCAGTGTTGAAAGTGAGCAACGACAACGTCATAAGTAAGGCAAAAAGAGAATGCAGGCCTACGTCCATAGTACACATAAAATGAAAGGATTACACATCAAGATTTTTAATCAATTTAAAGATCCGCTGCTGTGTACTCTTTGTGAAAAGAGGACTTTTACGCAGGGGCCTCAATTGTCTTACAAGTCCTGGTATATTCGAAGTAAATTTCCTAGCGACCTCTAAAGGTTTTTTCCGAGCTTTGACTATTTTAAGGAATTTGATCAGTTCTTTTTCTGAAAGGGGTCCTTGACTTGACGGAAAAGAAGAGGCCCAATCCAAGGAGTCATCATCGGACTGTGTGTCTTCTAACACAACATCATCAGTATCAGCAGTACCTGTTGTTGAGGCTGGGGAGGGTGGAATTGATGATGTAGGTGATGTACGGTGTGAGGCAGGGGTAGGGGAAATGGGCTCTGATGATACAGGGGAGGAAACCTTTTTCATCATTTTCCGTGAAGGGGTATCTGAAACAAGCTGCATAAGTTTGGGGGAGTCTTCTAAAAGAGGAATGGTAGATTGTTTCCTTTTAGCAACAACGTCAGAGAAAAGTCTCGAAGGGACGGGTGGTGAGCCCCAAACAGGGGCTGCATGAGGGGAATGGGTCTGTGATGACTCCTTGGTTGAGGGAGGCAAAAGTTCTTCAGAAGGCCGTTTGCTCTCGGCATCCTGGTTACTTTCCATTGGGGTCTCTCGCACAGTTGCAGCCGAAGGCTTAGGTTGCGGAGAGGGGTGCGGAGAGGGGGGCGCAAGAGCATCACCATGGTGAATAACATTTTGGGTTTGCTCCCGACTTGAGGTTTTAGTCAGAGATCTAGACTGCTTGGAAGGATGACGTGGATCAGATTTTCCTTTGCTCTGCACCAAATGGGGGTGGAGTTTGTAGGCTCATCTTGTTGAGCTGGCTTTTTTTTACAGTTTGTACTAAGATGGCCAACTTCTCCGCACATAAAGCAGCGAGCTGCCTCCGTGGAAATAAAAACACGATAATTGATTCCTAGATGAGTAAAATTAATGTAACCGGGAGGGGTGACATTAGGATTAATCAAAACTTGTACCTGACGACGAAAAGACATTATGTGAGAAAAATCTTTTTCCTTAAAGCCAGCAGGAATAGGGCGAATTTGAGAAACTACTTTACAGAAAGAAGAAATTTGTTTCACTAAAACGGAATTCGGAATTTCCGTATAAACGTTAGACATTGTTAGCCTTGTTGTTGGCAATACAAGTGGAGAGACCTCAATGAATGAGTTTTGGAAAGTGATGCCATTGTCTACAGCACGCAAGACTGCATCTCTGGAATTGAGGTAAATGGCAATCCGCTGGTTACTAATGCGAGAAGCAGAAACAATACTTTGTGCAGGTGTGGTTTGTGCGAACGCTTTAACATAGTCACGAATGGGAACATGTTGCTCAGCAATGAAAGAAATTCCATTGTTTCGCCTAACAGACTTGAACGGCTCCGGGGCTGAGCCATAAACCTGAGCCGTACTGGTCCCCGGCTCGTCCCGGGAGGCCTGTTCGACCCCGGTGGCCATGTTGGCCTCACAAAAAACTTAAGCAAAGTAAAAAAAAAAAGACTTAAAAACCACAGAAAAAAAACCCAACAAAAGGTGGACTTGATCTGGTATTACAGCAAAAATGTGTATAAAGACACTTAGTAAAGTAAACCTGTAAAAACGACAGGATATTAAGGTAAAAACTTACAAAAGTCTAGAGCAACTTAGACACACGTCCTTCCGCAAGAAGAAGAAGAAGAAGAAGAAGAAGAAGAAGAAGAAGAAGAAGAAGAAGAAGAAGAAGAAAAAGAAGAAGAAGAAGAAGAAGAAGAAGAAGAAGAAGAAGAAGAAGAAATCACGAAGGGAGGTTGGGTACGTAAGGTGTAAATGACTTTATCTAGAAGTCATATATTTCTTTGTGCATATGCTAAAGGAAAAGGAGTTCGTCTTTTGAGCTGTTTTGGAAGGCTCTGATGGATAGAAAAAGAGGAATGAAACATATGAAGGCTATTAGTTTGCGGAATTCAAAAGATGCTTTTCATTCATTCCCATTATGAATGGAAGCAAGCTTTGCCTTCGTAATTATGATGCAGAAGTTCTCTTCCGAGTTTACGAAGACGTCAAGAGCGTGACCGGGAAAAGGCAACCCAGTCTCACACTTAAATAGACGAATAGAGTCAAAGTACCATCACCGTTAATTTAAAGGCCAAGTCCACCCTAACAAAAAGTTGATTTGAATAAATAGAGAAAAATCCAACAAGCATAACACTGAAAATTTCATCAAAATAGGATGTAAAATAAGAAAGTTATGGTATTTTAAAGTTTCGCTTAATTTCGCAAAACAGTTATATGCACATCCTGCTCAGTATGCAAATGAGGGAACCAGTGACGTCACCCACTCACTATTTCTTTTGTATTTTATTATGTGAAATATAGAATATTTTAATTTCTGCAGATTCCACAATTAGGAAGCTCTCACTGAATTGTGTATAGGTTGCAACAATGGCAATTACACATGTTCAGCGAGGAATCAAACCTTGTTTCACATTATAACAAGGAAAAATTAAAATATTTCGTATTTCATGTAATAAAATACAAAAGAAATAGTGAATGGGTGACGTCACTGGTTCCCTCATTTGCATACTGAGCAGGATGTGCATATAACTGTTTTGCGAAATTAAGCGAAACTTTAAAATACCATAACTTTCTTATTTTGATGAAATTTTCAGTGTTATGCTTGTTGGATTTTTCTCTATTTATTCAAATCAACTTTTTGTTAGGGTGGACTTGGCCTTTAAGGGGCATTTATAATGGCGCCATCTACGTTTGCAATCGTGGCCGAGTTATCCAAGAAAGCTGAATCGATCATAAATATTTGTGCCAATTTTTGCATTAAAAGTATGTCTTGCTTTTCAAGGTTATTTAATGGAATTGTGTAAAACAGTGGCGTTATCGTGAAATATATCGCCCCTCATTCACTCCTCAGAGTTTCGGTTTATTGCGTACAACGCTTTACTGACTTCATTCCACCTCAACTCTGCCGAAACCAATATCACGATTGCAAACGTAGATGGCGCCATTATAATTGTCCCTTAAATTGACCAAGAGTGATGGTACTATGACTCCATTCGTCTATTTAAGTGTGAGACTGGGTTGGAAAAGGACATCTACGAAACTATATGATAATCAACCATGTCAACCGAACCGAATGGAACGACAGTAATGAATGGAAATGCGTTTGTTTTTTTACTTGAAAGTCTTCCTTAAGGTTGATTGATAAGTGATTTCATTCCAGAATTTTGTAATGATCAGATGATTAAAGCTATCGAAAACGCTTACCCCCTTGTAGTCGAACTTGGGCAGTTCATTGATCATTTCGGATCCCCAGGCTTTGGGTATGATGTTTTTCACAGGATCAAACTGCGTCTTGTCGAAGCGATTGAGATAGAGCCATTTAGATGGGAAGGGACTTACGTGACCGTCGGGCCAGAAAATCTGCAAGGAATTTAAATAAACTTTTGTAAATAACCCCAATGGTGAGTGGATTTTAAAAAACAATAGATATATAATTATTTTCTGTAGTGTTATTTCCTTGAGGTCTAGTAAAGTCGGGGTTATTTTGGTGGTGTCTCAGCACGGACAGCGGCGGGTTCCCCAGGATGAGTAGGCTTCTATATTAAATAACCAACAGATTTTGAGGGGGAAAAAAGGTTATTAATCGCTGATTTCTTTGATCAACCATGAATAACATTGGAAGTGGTATATATGATAAACTGACGTACCCACCCTTGAAGGTCTAAAAAAAAACCCAACAACAACAACAATAAAACAAACAACACACGATCCTGATCTAGGACACGTCTGGCATTTCTGAAGTGAAGATTAAGCACAAAAAGAAATGTGCCCCTCGTTTTGTGCTTGCTTACTTGTCAATGAATTTTCGGACTTCATCCCACCCCTCCCCAGGTCAGAAAATCCTTTATCTGCCTGTTAAATATTTTTGTGGATACGCCACTATGTGGTTCTGTGAAGAGAAATAGCTTTTCGTTAGCGTTATGAAAGACAAAAACGAAAAGGCCATTAACTGATAAATACGGATGTTTTGGGGACCCCTTTGAAAAACAGCTAAGGGCAATCCAATCCATGAGAGGAGAATATATAAATAAATAAATAAAAAGGATGTAAAAATGGCTAACAGGAGAGAGTAGGTACCAGTAGGTGTATGTGTAATATGTCTGTCTACTACGCACATCGTAATGTTCTTAGGACGCTCCACATCCATTGTCTCTGGACAAAACTAAGGAATATTAATAAAAATATAGCATTTCTCTTCGAGAATTCAACTTTATATCTTAATTACAAAAATATTTCCTTCCGAAATTATCAGCTGTTCAAATACGTCCTTCTTCAGCAACGTGTCCAGAACATCCTTCTAACGTAACGATCAATAACCGGGTCACAGACATTTGGAAATTCGTATAGAAGAACTTTCATGATAGTACAATAGTATTTCTAATGTGTTTGCTCTATACAGCCAGAAATATATTGTTGCCAATTTCATTTTTTTCCCACTTTTTTTCCTTCTCGATTCCCCTCCTTAATTACTTTCTTTCTTGCTTGCTTTCTTCCTTCCATTCTTTCGTTTAAATTCAGCAACATACCTTAAGTTCCTGGCCGTGGTCATTGATCTCCTCCCGCTCGGGTTGCATCTCGACATCGATATCGGAGATCAAAACACTTCTTTGCTTCGAGCTCGGATAGTAGCAGGCAGAACAGCGACAGTTATCTCGGAGCCACACATAGGGGTATCGACCCGTGAACCCATCATTCCAGTCCAACTCGTACCAATCGCTAGACCGCTTCACTCCTACCAGCAGGGGTCCTTGTTCGGATGTATCCATTTTCTTTATGTTGTGCTTACAGTCAGATCAAATTAGGATTTATCTGATAAAACTGAATGAATGAAACAAACCCAATTATTTTCATATTGTACAGTCAAATCAAACGGTCTTAATGTTGATCATTTTTTTTTTCCATTTTTCGTATACATGCAAGCAACGGGATTTGCAGCCGAGTTTCGCGGGTACTTCCACACGCTCATGGGCGTATATAGAGCTCACATAAGTAATTCTGGTCCCCATACGCTCATTTGTTAAATTGACAGTAATAATAATAATAATTAAAAAAAAAACATGGGATGGAATTCATTTTAATGTTCCGATTAGAGATCAAATATTACAATCTCCTGAATGAAATTACCTTATTTGGGCATTTCCCCGGCGATACCAAAAGTTACGAAGGCTGAAACGCAGCTAAACAAAACTCTCGCCGAATCGCAGGCTGAAATAGTGGAAATACACTGAGATAATGAAGACCCTTTAAAAAAACACAAAGGCAAAGCACAAAGAAGGTAAAATAAAACGACCCATGGATCAATACTGACTTTGACTGCAATCATGCATTTACGACTAGTGCATGTTCGATGCTAGCTGCTCTACATAATTATACAAAAACGAAAGGGGAGGGAGGCGGTAAGAGAGCCCAATTTCTTATCCACTTCCTCCCCTTTCGTTTTGCCTTTCCTCAGGCACCTGGGAACGATTTTGTTACTGAGGGTGCTGTGGGCAAAAAAAAAGGGTCCTCAGCGTTTTGGGGTCTCTATTTAACTACTCTTTAGCTACAGCACAACCCCACAGCATCCCCGGGGCCTGGCCTTCCTCCATAACAGGAGATAAAGTTTTTGTATAATTATGTAGCTCAGTATCTAACATGCACTAATCGTAAATGCATGACATGATTGCATTCAAAGTCTGTATTGATCCAGGGGTCGTTTTTACCTCTCTCTCTCTCTCTCTCTCCACAAAAGCTTGAGCTACAAAACGAATGTGGACCAGAATCACTCTATGGAGTCCTATTGTCTATAGAGACCGTTAGAATGTCACCCCAAACATTGTCGCCCCAACCATTTTCGCATCTACGATTGTCGCCCCAACCATTGTCACCACAACGGCCTCCAGCTATGGGACATATTATATAGACAGACAGACAGACAGATAGATAGATAGATAGATAGATAGATAGATAGATAGATAGATAGATATAGGTATATAGATACTTAGATAGATGTATAGAAAGAAAGATAGATAGATAGATATATATATATAGATCGATAGATAGAAAGGAGGTGGTATCGACTAAAAAGCCACCCAATGATGTTATATATGCCAATATTCACAATGCAGATTGTAAACATTGGGTGTTGTCCCCGGGTGTTGTCACAACCTGCAGGCCGGACAAACATCACTTCTCCGAACTAACAATTTTATATAGGCCTACATGTATATAAAGTCAGGACTGGTCGATTTTCGCTACTAAACAGTGCTCAATACATAATGTAGAGCTAAATAAGTATATATGAAGAAAAGTACACAACTACGTGTATACCCGACAAGCCTATATATATATATATATATATATATATATATGTGTGTAGCATATATGCAAATGCACCCTCTATTGTAAATATTATTTAGATTATTCATAAGCTTTTTACCTCTATCTTGTCCTGTTATTTTGATCTTTTTATATTGCACACAGAATTATAACATGTGCTGGCTTTTTGTATTCAAGTTTATTCCATAAGATTTAAGCCCTATTCTCTTTGATTCCATTCATTAGCTTAATCCTTCTTTTATGTCTTCAATAGTTTTTCTGTTGGTTAAAATCTATGTGTGTAAGAGAGAGAGAGGGGGGGGGGGGGACAAACTGCCTCCATGTCCCCTTTAAATACGCTAGTGAGTAAAGCCTGCATTTCAAACGATTTAAATACAGATGACTGTATACCAGGTTGTTCTAAATATCGACCCTGTGTGTGCTCTACTATTCAATAATAAGCCACAGCCTAAACCATTCAATGCATACAAAGATATTTATGTATGCTTCCATTCAAGCGCTGGCCTTTGGCTTTGAAAAACAGAATACTTCTGGAAATGGACCATTGGTGCATATTATTAACGGAATAATGACATTACGTTCATGAGCACATACTTGTAAGTCCAAGTATTCGCGTTACGAGAATACACCAGATGGTGCATGGGTGGACGTATATACGTACCCAACTAGAACTAAGAAGAGTGGGATATTTATTCTGGTACAGATGACCTTTATCTGCTCATGCTCAGATTGTGTCTGGAACTGGCCATAAACAAATGGTTAAACTGGCAAAGAATAATAGATCTACATGTACTAGTATTGTAAAGGAATACTTACCTCTTCTTAATTAGTCACAGCACTTGTTTAAATCTGCTGGGAATAGGTAGGCCTACTGCATTATATTCACTACCATCGCTTGAATTTGATAAGATAACCACAGAGTCCTATTTCCCATCTGCTCTAAGTGATCGAAGAACTGTCATAATCAACTGAGAGCGAAGTCGACCTAGTTTTGAGATGAGAGATCTATATACCCGCCTGCGGACCAACCTATGCTATGGCTTTGCGTTCGATCGCGTGCGTCACACGAAACTGAGTGTGGAGCGTATGATGGGTGCTGGAGCTGGAACAACTAGAGCTACCCCCCCCCCCCCCCACATATTTCTTTCAATCACACATAATACAGGGGTGTAGCTACGCACACATTATTCTATTCATGTTTTTGTCAACATAATTCTGTAACTTGGTTTACTTGTCAATTGTGTAATGTGTATGATATTAGTATAACTGAAAAAGTCAGCAGGACATATACAGAAGAGATGTAAGTCATTATCCTCACTGACATTGTAAAATTGACTGCACATATGCAGTGTATCAGCGTTACACCTCAGTGTAACATAGCTAAATATAGTTCAGTTCAGTTCAGCTTATTCTACGTGAAGCAGACACACAAATGCATGAAACATAAACGTTCGACATGACATAGGAATATTTACAAGGCGTATGATACATAAAGTCTATACAATGTAATATACAACGAAGGAAAACGTAGTGCAAGACACAACAAGGAACATGCAAGGATAATTTTGCGTTGAATAAAACATTAGAATAAAGATACGTGTGCATGTATATCTTTCCAAAATGCCTGTCAGCTAGTAGTCAGAGGCATTTCTCAAGGACAGTGGCAAGGACGAAATCTTAAGTAAATGATATCTGATAACTTGAATTTATAAACAAACAGCGCAATAACAATACCATGTTTGATTAGATCTTTCTATAGAAAGGTGCATGACCAAAACAGACCCCACCCCCATTTAGCCTTCCTATTTTGGCTTATACCAAGGAGTTCTAACAGAGCAACTCCTTGCTTGAGTAGTTACCTTCGAGTGTGCTGTGGGTGACATATTGCAACAGTATACGCTTGTGAACTGAGAAAACACAATTCAAAGTGATAAAGGGGAAACTATGTTCTCTTTTATATTTATTGTCTACGGTATTGTTCGGAGTAGGTTTTATGATACCCTTTTCCCTTAATCTTTTCAAATTGATTTGAACTTTAAATCAGCACATGACCGACAAAAAGCAAACGAGTAGTAAGGTAGAGAAGACGAAATAAATGCATCACGAAAATTAAAAAAAAATAGGATGGAAAGAAAAGAACAAAGAAAGGGAAGGATAGAAAGAGAAGATGAAAGAAGGGGTAAAAGATAGAAACATGCGAGGAGGTATATGAATAGATTAAGAAAATACATATAGAAAGAACAAAATAGAAATGAAAACAGGGGCGGACCTAGCTTTTTTCCAAGGGGGGGGGGGGGGTTGACCCAACCAGGGGCGGATCCAGGATTGAGGAAAAGAGGGGGCACACAAATGAAGGTTTGTCAACTTTTGGAAAAGGTAGACCCGTATTTTGTTGGTCTCGCCAGCTTCTCGAAAGGTCGCTCAGTGGGGGGGGGGGGGGGGGGGGGGGGGGTTATGGGGGTCCAGTTTCCCTCCATAATTCCCTGACAAGCAACAACAACAAAAAAGTCTTCATTCTAAAAGGGGGGGGGGGCACAATCGAGAAAATGGCGGGGTCCTCTATGTTCAAAGTGCATATTTTTCTTCCAAAGGGGGGGGGGGGGGGGGGTACGGGTCGGAAGTGCCCCCCCCCCCCCTTGACCCGCCAATGGACCACAAGCCGCAAAGCGGCGAGCCGATTTTTTTTCCCCGCTATTTTGAACCCTCGTAAGCGATGTTTTCCTGTCATCTACTAACGCAATGGAGACCATAAAAAGCAGTCCTGTGCTATAGGAACATAGCAAGGGGGGGGGGGGGGTTAAACCCCCTAACCCCCCCCCCCCCCCCCCGTAGATCCGCCACTGGAAAAGAAGGAAATAGAAAGAAAGAAAACAAGGAAAGAGAAAAAAAAGCAAAGAAAGAGCAGAATAAATAGAAAGAGAAGAGGATGGAAAGAAACAAAGAAAGAAATACACGGGGAAGAATAGAACAAAATATGAAAAAAGGTGTAAAATGAAGATATACATGTACGTCAGGAAAGAAAAAGAAAATAATGAATAAATATATTTTAGTCGATGTCGGTCTTGTGAACCCTGTAAAGAGTGGGTAGAGAGTCCACGAGACCGACATTTTGAGTCTTCTAGGTTGACGGTCTTATGAACCAGTCCTTATGAACCGTATAAAGAGTGGGTAGGGAGTCTTCTACATTTTGAGTCTTCTAGGCTGACGGTCGATCTTGCGAGCACTCTGAAAGAGGAACGATTAGGCTGCCGGTGTTGCGAGCTCTCTGAAAGTGTAACGAGAAGGCTGTCGGTCTCGCGAGCTCTCTGAAAGAGTAACGAGAAGGGTGTCGGTCTTGCGAGCTCTCTGAAAGAGTAACGAGAAGACTGTTGGTCTCATAAACCCTTCAAAAAGTTGATAGAATTGCTCACGAAATCTGAACTTTCAGTCTCGTTTACCAATGCTCGTGGGCTGTCGGTTTGTGGGCTATAGCTGAAATTTTGATTGATTGAAATTAACATTTATTTCCTTCTCATCGCTACAATGTTATATACAAAGAATACATGTATAGCAAAGTGGTGATCATAGAGTATAATACAGTAAATAATTTAGAAAATCGAAGGAGGCGAAACCTGAAAGCTTGTGTTGGGAACGCTCTTAGCAATTAAACACCAGTTACTCAAACAACATCATTATGAGATACGAGTTTTTCATACACAGAAGGAATCGATTATATAGGGAAGATAATTCAAATTCAAATTTAAATTCGTATTTATTTCATTTCCAACAGAAAGAAAAGACAATGGCATTACAGATATTGTTACAGAAAATATGAAAATATATGTACAAATTCAATTTGCCTTGATAAGTGTAGAAGTACATTGTACATAATTTATAAATAAATTATTATAATACAGTAGATGGAGAAATTGTTTGGTGTTTTAATTGGCACAATATCACTTTACTCACACAATTTAGAAAACATGATGAAGCATAATCCATGTCATATGTTTCACCTCTACGTGATCTCCATGATAAATCAAATATCGAACGATTGACTTTTAGGAGATAACCTTTGAGTAATACCGTGTAATTTCTCTAAACAAGTATGCTTACGTGACAGCGAGATGATCAAAATGAGACTTGCTATCTGCTTGTTGATCTGTACTCGTCTGGTGCAGTGGCGTAACGTGGGTCTAAACATCATGGTGAGGGGGGGGGGGGGGGGGGGGTGAGGGGGGTAATAGTGGGTTACCGTGTAAGGCGTTGTGGTCTAGTTGATAATTCAACAGACGGCAAATCACAAGGTATGGGGTTCGAATCCCACCACTAACGTCATTTGGTAAGCCTCTAATCTACATTTGCCACTCTCCACCCAGGTGTAAATTGATACCTGATATAATGCTTGAGCGCTAGTTACTTTGGCGACTCGGCTATAACCTAGTTACAGGCACAAACCCTAGTCAGTCGTAAAAGAGAGTCTGCGCTGTAAGACTACCATAGGCCATGTACTGTAGCTGCTCCTGAAGCCCGGCGCACACTATACGATTTGACTGCGACCCGATTTTCGAACAAATTGCAGTTTGCATTAAATGTGAAAGTTTTAAAGAGTGAAATTATCTCATTTGAAGTTCGGAATAATGATACGAATACTAATATCGAAATTTTGGTTAACTGCAATTCTTCTGGTTAGAATAAAGGCCAAATCGGCTTCAAATCTTAGTCGATCGCAAGATTGGTATGACGTCACTACGATTTGGAATTGAATTCGCTTTTATTCCTACACGGGGGCTTGCAGTAGCCCGGAATTTCGATTTTAGTATTCATACTACTATTCAGAACTTTGATCTTAGATTTTACATGTTTGAAGGTTCATATCAAAATAATGTTACAACAACTTTTCCCAAAATCGCATCGTAGTCAGATCGTGCAGTGTGCGCCGGGCTTTACACGGCCAGAAGGTAGATGAATTAGGCTTCTCTCAAGACACAATGATTTTCTGTTAAAGTGTCAAATTAGGGTCTGTGCTTGCAGACTAGCTATAACCAGGGTAATAATGTCTAAGCGACATGAGCGTCACTTGTTTACGGATATGGGCGCTATTACAAGTGACCACTATATACACAGAACTCCTAAAGACGAGTTCTGTGCTATTATACCGGTGTTACAACTATTAGTTGAGTGGAATGTGCAATAACCAGGTCATCAAAACAATGAAGGGGTGTATCAGTGCTCCTTTTCACTCTCTTCTTTTGTATCTCTACTTAATCTCTCTCTTGATTTAATATAATTTATTTTTTCGTCTCAAAATAAAAACATAAAACAATGTAATAAGTTTGTACATATCAAACTAACAATACAAAGATAAGGGTATTTAAGAAGAGTACATGATCACTATAGACCTGGGCGTTGTGGCGTGCGCCTGTAATCCAGCTACCAGTGGAAGTTATAAACTGATTCAGCGGACCCAGGTTCGAGACTGAGTCACGTCTTTCGGATGGTGACGTTAAAGGTCGGTCCCAGACGTAAATAATCATATCTGATTGATACACTTTTTTTTTTTTTTTTCAATGATCTTTATTGACGATTCCATGAAACACAAATTATACAATCAACATATTCTCTTGAATGTTCTAACAATATAAACAAATAAAATATTTTATCATCACTTATATAATTATCATGGAAAATATTCTCCCTCTGGATTGTAAAATCAAAATTAATAAATGAGCGTTTCTAATGCTGTAACTGAACTGAAATTATTCCATACATGATTATATAATAATTAAACATATTAGTGTGATGATATATATCCAAACAAAGTGAACAAATCATAATTTTACGGAATCTATTATTTAAAAACAAAAACAAAAACAAAAACAAAACGACAAGGACCCCCTCCCTACCCACACATGCCCCTACCTCCCCATTCCCTCTGGAACTACCACTGCGTGAACACCTTCATCCCTCCCACCCACACTTACTTCCCTAAAAACCAGACATTCACTTACACACACACACCTACCTACACACCCACACCCCACATACACGTCTGTAAAAACGCAATTACACACACACACACACACACACTATAGACCTAACTTACAAAATTATACGGAGGGACATGCTGAGAAAGCAATGATTGTATAACGCATGCTTCTTAATCTTAGTTACATAATAGAGTTTTGGTCAAATTATAACAATTAGGTAAAAAAGTGGCAAAAATTACCTACAAATTTACGGTACGCCTACTTCGATTTATAGGAAAAGAAAGAGGGGAGGGTGTTGTGAAATTAGGGACAGGAAATAGAAAGGAAGAGCGGTTGGAAGCAGGAGCAAAAACAGGGTCGTTACGCCCGTATTCACATGAAAATATGAAACATCTCTCTATCTCTTTTCTGCACTGAGCAGGTCTAGGAACGAAGCCCCCCCCCCCCCCCCGCTCTCCCTTGTTTAAAAAGGGAATGGTGATCGGGGTGACATTACCCATGCCTTCTGCCAATTTGAAATTCCTAATTAAATAGGAAGTGATTACAACATTCAAAATCCTAACTATTTCATTGTTTGTCCGACTTTGTTCAACCTTTCACCCACCAATCCGCTTGTCTGATTGTCTGAATTCCTTTCGAGCAACTTGCTCTGCCTATCGTACCAGCGCACTATCAGTGCTTTTGAGATACGAATCACGGTAAAATTGTATCAAGTAATTTCCATTTGTGTTTCAAAAAGCTATAGTTTAATAAAGGTTGGTTGGTTGGTTCTTCTTTATGATGGCGCTCTTCAATCTCCTCAGATTATTTGCGCCAGTCATAGTAGGTTTGGCGTAGGCTTCGGAGAGCCCACGAGTGACTTTTTTGTGATGAAAATGGAACTTGCTCTGCCTATCGTACCAGCACACTATCAGTGCTTTAGAGATACGAATCACGGTAAATTGTATCAAGTAATTTCCATTTGTTTTTCAAAAAGCTATAGTTTAATTAAGGTTGGTTGGTTGGTTCTTCTTTATGATGGCGCTCTTCAATCTCCTCAGATTATTTGCGCGTCATAGTAGGTTTGGCGTCGGCTTCGGAGAGCCCACGAGTGACTTTGTTTGTGATGAAAAGGGAAAATGCAAGCGATCTACGCCGTGAGGGCGCCCTACAGAAATATATCCAAAGAGATTCGATCATACACAGTATGCCCTCCGAAGGAGGGCTAGAGGGCCAGCTAAAATCTGACCTTTGACATTCCATAGGCTTTGCATTGGATGCATTGTGGGAGCTTTGGCCAATTTGAACCGTGAGCTAGGAGGGTCAATTTCAATAAATGTTTATTCATGAGGAATGACGTCAAAAACTCGTCAAATACTGTTCGATGATTGGTTAGTTGCTCATATTAACATAATGTTTTATGTATAAGATCATACATAATTCATTTTTTTCATTCCCACAATTCCCTACGATTTGGACACGAAATAGAGAAAATGGCGGCCGTGCGGGTAGTGCTACTTTTGTGCCATTTCAACACAAATCTAAAAAAAACTTTGTTTTTGAGAATTTTCTGTTTTAGAAGGAGTTTGTCTTGTAAGTCTCACGAAAGCAGAAAATTCTCCGGTGGACATTCTCATCAAAGTAATGCCGTATGATGCCATGAAATGTAAGTAAATATGTATTTTTGTTTAACATTCCTCTTAATAATTGGGATGTGTTCGTCGTGGCTGCTAAGTTCACTGTACAAAACGTATTATCCCACATCCCACCCAGCCCCCCTTCTCATGCATGACAAAACAAAATTATTATCTTTGATTGAACTCTAAAACGGTCATTTTGAATAGTCTACTTGTAATATTTTTTGAGAAGATCAGATATTTTCCGAAGATCTGTATATTATGATAGTGCTCAAGCTTAAAAAGTAAAGTGCATGGCTTCATTACCGACAATCTGCGGTAGATGTGGACCTGTTCAAGATTGATCATGACACTGAATGTGCAAGATCCTCACTCTGGGGAGCTGGGCCGCGCGGGTAAGATCTTGCCCAGCGGTCTGTTAGTTTTGGGTGCGCCGATCCTGGCCGGCTAACTGCGCTTTGCCTACGGCTACGATAGCCTGGGTCTATTCTAGGCCTGCCTTAGACTTAGAGTTAGGCCCTCGGCCTCGCCTTGAACTTTGTTTAAGGAGGGTCTAGAAAGATCAACTTAGAATTTGAATGATAATGTCCTGAATCATGCTGGACCAGATTAAAATGTTCTTTATTATATACAGTCAGTATAACCTTATGCTGCTACTCAGAGAGGTGTCCCAATTTATTTTGTGTACTACTGTACTCTGTAGTGACAACCATGACGAGTCACCACTGTCACTGAGACGAGAGAGTACATAGGGCCTTTATGTGCGCGTAATATTATTAATTTAAACAGATTTGTGGCATGCTTTTAATTACTACTATGATTCTAACCTCTTGTTCTCTTTTGATTGCAGAGCTATTGCCTTGGACCGAAGTAGAGAAACACAGGGGGACCAGGACCAGATCATTCAATATCGTGATACTAAAAACTGATAGACCCTACCTGGGGCTGGGCTGTAGATTATTGTCATCCACTCACTGCAGGAAACCCAAGTTGAACTGGAAAGGTAAATTGTTTTTTGAAAATGTAGACCTCTAAGCCCACATAATTGGTGTAAATTTCAATATTCCATTGCTTAGTCTTAGTAGTAGTTCTGTAAGATTAGATCTTATTATTAATAGACTTAGATTTCTACCGACATAGTCAGTGCAGTCAAAATCAAAATTCTAAAGTCCAGTAAATTATTTTGATTTAGCCGTTTTAAAGTTTACTAAATGCCTTGGTCTAGGATCAAATTTGGAATGGAAGATGAAAATATGTACGTCTGTTAAATGATTTAAACTTAGATTTACATTTCTATAATTAAGAAGGAAGAACAAATGCAGTGGTGGGTTTTTTTTTTCGTTTGTTTGTTGTTTTTTTTTTTTTGGGGGGGGGGGGGGGGACAATCCCGGCCCGTGCCCCCTTTCAAACAACTGTGTGTGTGTGTGTGTGTGTGTGTGTGTAATTGGGTTTTTACAGACGTGTATCAATCAGATATGATTATTTACGTCTGGAACCGACCTTTAACGTCACCATCCGAAAGACGTGACTCAGTCTCGAACCTGGGTCCGCTGAATCAGTTTATAACTTCCACTGGTAGCTGGATTACAGGCGCACGCCACAACGCCCAGTTAAACAGTATGCATTGTGCCCCCCTTTTGGAACGGAAAACCTTTTTTGTTTTTGTTTTTGTTCTTGTTTAGTTTTCGTGTCAGATATTTATGGAGGGAAACAGGACCCCATAACCCCCCTCCCCCCTCCCCCACTGAGCGATATTTGGAGGGCTGGCAAGACCAAACAATATACAGATCTCCCTCCTAGCAGTTTCCCAAAGTTGACAATCCAGCATTTGTATGCCCCTCCTCCCCCCCCCCCCTTATTATACAAAATCCTGGATCCGCCCCTGGATAGATGTACCCATTTTTGTTTCCTTCTTTAAAATCCAGTCCACAGTCTACAAGAAGTTTAATTTTTGTTTGTCCTTTCTTTTTGTTTTTATAATGCAGGTTGTCCAAGGAAGCTCATCAGTTACATTGCTTGTTACGTGTCAAGTAACGGAGTCATTAAGGATCGAATTATTTTTATATTTATTATCATTTAAACATAAAGTTTAACTAATTAATTTCTCTCGAGATTTATTGCTAATTTACATAATGGCAATTACATTTATTCTAAATGTCAGGAATGCTATTTCTGAGCTGGAAATTGAATGTCAAAGTTTGGGTCAAAAGAAAGAGCTAACATATTATTCAAAGGGGAAACAAACAGATTTGTAACTTTTATTTATTTTTCCATTTTTTTTTTCATTATTTTTTTTCATTTTTTCATTTATTTATTTATTTATTTATTTATTTTTATTTTTTTTTTTTTTTTTTGGGGGGAGGTGGTTCAGGGTTGAATGGCCCTTATTGCAATCACTTGACATTTCACTTCAAGATGATTTATAGATACACCCCCTAATTCGTAATTTTGAAATAAAAGCAAAGACTAAATTTTACATCGGATTTACCTTTTGTAGGTGTACATCTCCATGTACACGTAATTAAAAATATATTGCATTTGGTACGATTGGCCCATTTGAAACATGATTATGAGAAAGTGATTAATCTTGAGCCTAATTCTAAATTCTTTTCACACTTCAAAAAAAATTTGATAAAAACCTTTTAAGTACAGTCAGTTATCATGTCATCTCAGAATAATGCAGTAATTTAAATTCAAACTATAACCAATAAATTTTCAAAATCAAATAATTTTCCTTTTAATTCCATTGTAATTTAGAAATAGAGTTAGAAAAATGTGGCATGACTACATTATGAAATATGATTTTAGTTCATCATCTTTAATGCAACGTGTGTTTATAATTGTATGCATAAGTAGTGCATTAAGATGTAATCATATTTATTTGATCTTCAACCTTAAGTGATAATCCCTTTCATCAAATTCTTGAAGCTATCCTGCGATAGCTATGATAATTTTTCTTGAAACGCAAATGGTTCTATAATCTGTAATTTCTTCCTTTTTATCATCTGTGCAATGGTTGTGCCATCAATCTGGGGCATGTTTCTAAGCAGACGAATCTTGCGCTTGGGAGTTTCAGCCCACCCCGAAATTTTCAAAACTACCAATATTTGGACAAACATCGCCTCATCATTTTGGGCAGTAAGGTGGTCTCTTTGGACTTTTATGTCTTGTATATTCTGATGATAGATTGAAGGGATGTACATGGATATACATTATAATCCACCTATATATCGGATGTCACTAGATTTAAACTTGTTTGCTTACAAACTGAAATAAAATAGCAATTGGTATGCCGCCCCCTCACCTGCTCCGTGATTTGTTGTCCATAAACAATATGTTGTAATCTGTATATTGCATTTCAAGAGAGCATTAACTTTTATGTTGATAAGTGAGTTAGTTTAATAAACATCATTTCACACTGAGAAACTTCTATTTTGTTTTTTTTCCCCATAAATTTGTGAAAGATGTGGTGGTGATGCTGATGATGATGCAGGCACAATATGGCATGTGTTCTGAAGTGTGAAGGTGGATTGGTGTAAATACAGCCTTATGCAACCTTGAATAACTGGATGATAGACTGAATTGTGTGGGTTTTCTGTTGATGGACTCATTTTACAAGATGAAGAAAAAAGGAGAGGAAGAAGAAGAAGGCAAAAATCAAATCAGATTTTTTTAGATTTGTTTGTTGCTGTTTGTTGGGTTTTGTTTTGTGCCTTTTTTGTTGTTTTTGTTTGTTGTGTTTTTTTTTTGTTTTTTTTGTGTGTGTGGGGGGGGGGGGGGGTACATGCACCAGAAGCCAGTGCATGGTGGTACATAATTTATATGAGGTCATGGGGAGCAAATTTTCCCTTTGTACTTTTACTTGAGATATGATATGCCAGATCTGCAAGGCACAAAAAAGCGTTCAATGAAGGGAAATTCAATATCGAAGGAGGGCTTCTTCTTCCTCCTCCTCCTCTTCTTCTTCTTCTTCTTCTTCTTCTTCTTTTTTCTTCCTCCTCTTGCACTTCCTTTTCATCTTCATCTTCTTTTTCGTATTCTTTTCTTCATCTTCCTTTTCTTCTTGTTCTTCTTCTTCCTCCTCTTCCTCTTCTTCCTCCTACTCCTCTTCATTTTTTCTTCATCTTTTTTTTTCTTCTTCCTCTTCTTCCTTTTCCTCGTCCTCTTCTTTTTTCTTCTTCATCTTCTATTTCATCTTCTTCCTCTTCTTTTTTTCTTCTTCTTCTTTATCTTTGTCTTCTAGTTCTTCATCATCTTCTGCACATTTTTGCTGCAAAAGTACAGTATACGCCTAAGTACAGGTTAGTTTTATGTTAATTAATTATAAAAGCTCATGAATATTCAAATCTATAATTTCAATAACTTTACGCGCCGCGCGCCGGCTAAAATCTGGTTTTCGCTGGTACACTGAAAAAAAGTTGGCTTCATAGGCTAATACATGAACAGAGGGAGCAGTGTGCACTTTTGACCCGCCGGAAATGCCACCATGGAAAGCCGGATGCAGAAGCGGAGTTGAGACCCCCTGAATATATCTTCAACAGAACACAATTTGAAACTCCCCGACAAGAGTTTGGTTTGCTTAGAGAAGTTGTTTGGCAAGAGATATAATTCAAGCTTATAGCAGGTTACTAGAAGGTTACCAAAAATTATTTCGTGATCTCATTCTTTATTTGTAAATTTACTTGCCAAAGTCCTGATACAACGCTCCTCCTACCCCTTCTCCTCCTCCTCCCTCTTCTTCATCATTCTCTTTCTTCTTCTTTTTCTTATTTTCTTCTTCTTATTCTCCTCCTTCTTCTTGTTGTTCTTCTCCTTCCCCGCTGGCGTAGACAGGGGAGAAGGGGGCACACTGGGGCCATGCCCCCCCCCCCCGCCTATTCAGCCCCTTAAAATAAAAGCGAGAGCGAAAAAAAGGGGAAGTGAGAGGAAAAACCCAAAAGCTACGAGCCGTTATCTTCGCGCAGGAAGGGGATATAACTCCCCTCCCTGCACCCACCCCTGTTACATACAGTGCAATATTGTGTCCAAATAATGGAAAAGCAGCCAGGGCGTCGAACTATAACTTTCCACCTAAAAAATTGTTTGCTACGAGCCGCTATCTTTATATCAAATTTGCTATAAAACTTCAGAGCTTTCGCACTCCTCTCAGGAGGGGAACCCCCCCCCCCCCCCCCCTTCCTGGGACCCAACACCATGGGGAGCATGCTCATCACCAATTTCGCACGCTTCCCTATAATGAAATCCTCGCTACGCAGTTGGATCCTTCACGTCTGCCCCCCCCCCCCCCCGGGTTTAAAAATCCTGGCTACGCCACTGTTCTTCCATACTGTGAACAAACGGTTTTAAAAAGCAATGAGAATGCAGAGAGGAACGTTGTAATTGTCTCCATGGAGTGTTCACTGATGAAGAAGCGCATGCCATTTGGACTGCATTTCTTTTTAAAAAGTTCTCTGATATAGCCATCTGTGATTATATTACTGACGTACAAGGCACAGCACAATTCTTCCCAATCATATCTGACAGATTTGCTCACTCAGAGTCACCCGCCTCGCAACCTCCGCTCCAGCAACCAAGGTCTACTCCACACACCAAGAATCCATACATCATACTACGTAGTCTAGTTCTGGACTCTTTTTATTGATTTTTTTATTCGCCGACTATACGCGTGCGATCCCGAGAACCTGTTGGCCCCGAGAACCTGTTGGCCAACAGGTTCTCGACTTCTCGGTATCACTCGGCGTATAGTCGGCGAATAAAAAAATCAATAAAAAGAGTCCAGAACTAGACTACATACGACGGGGCCAGATCTCTTGCAGTTGCTGGACCAAATCTTTGGAACAATCTCCCACAATACATTCGAAGGAACCCAATTTTTCAAATTTCAAATCTGTTCTTAAAACCCACCTTTTCCGCCTTCCTTAATTATTATTAATTTTCAATTTGCCTATTTTGTTAATTGTAATATACTTATTATGTACATGTATTGCTATTCATAATAATTTGTTCAATGTAATATTATTTGGTCTTGATCTATGTATGTGCAGCGCGTAGAGAATAAGTATATACTTATGCGCTTTATAAGTAGAGTATTATTATTATTATTATTCCTTAGCTTAATAAGGAATGGTTGCTGCCTATACTAAATTTCAATTCATTATTGATTAGGTCTCTTTACATTGTATTCAGAAGTGTTACAGAGTCATGTGAATAAAATTACGGCTTCGGATTAACACTAGCAGTGCTAAATGCGATTTATATATCACGCAAATCTTAAAGGAACTGTCGACGTTTGACACATGTTTGAGGATTTGAATTAGAATTAATTTGGTTTGGGCAATAAAGGACACAACCTAAATGTTTGAATCTAAAATAATAAATATTTATTTTTATTAAAGGAAAATAGTTTTCACTTTGAATAAACTTGATTATTCGCTCTGTGGTATAACTATCACCCTAAACTATACAACAAAATCGATTAAATAGAAGAAACTCCGTAAGATTGTCGCCACCCATATAACATTGTTTCTCATTACCCTTTGAACTAATTTATCAACATGTCTTTTTGAAAAGAAAATAGTAATAATAGTAATAAACCGTTCTTGTATAACGCATATCACATTATGATATAACGTCCCTACGCGCTTTCCAAAGGGTTTGGATATTATTACCCTGGCTTTAGCTCCGGCAGCCGTATAGCGCATAGTGCATTTCAAGGAATAAATCCTGCCAGGTACCCATTTAACACCTGGGTGGAAAGTGGCAAATGTGGATTAATGTCTTGCCAAAAGACGCTAGTGCTGGGCTGAGATTCGAACCCTCAACCCTTGGATTGAGAGTCAAGTGAATGAACCACTATATACCACGACACCTGCACACCAATTTATAGTAATTTCCATATAAATCTGATTCCTTTCCAAACTAAGAGAGATTGTTTTCTTCTTATGTTTTAAAGGCTGGGTTCTTTTGTGAAATCTGGTACCCTGGAAAACTTATTTTAATAAAGATGAGCATTGGAAAAAGCATCGGTAATATGTAAAAATTGACGTCTTTGATCAGGGCGTATCCAGGATTTCCCAATAGGGGGGGGGGGGGCGCCAGGAATTATTGATCGCCGTCATGGGGGAGGGGTCTTTGGAAAATTTTTGCTTCTGAAGAAGGGCTGGGATGCAAAATAGTGCTATATGTGAGCAATTTTGAAGCCTACATGTATTTAATGAACAATATTTTCAATTGGTATGAGGATTTTTTTTTTTGCTAGTTTTTTTTTATTTTTTCGCCCCCCCCCCCCCCCCCCTGGATACGTGATGCCTATTTTGAACTTGAGTGGCAGTAAGAGAAATATAAAAGAAAGCTGGTATAATATCGATATCTTTTATTCATGGAAGACGATATTACCCTAAAGAAAAATCATAAAAAATGTAAAATTCTAATCGCTCAAAAGTGGCCTCCATTAAAAAAAAGTGTATCGATCAAGCCTCTTATTTCCCTTTTGCTTCTTTTTAATGCAATTCTCTCTCCTCTCTCTACTTATCTCTCTCTTCTCTTTCCCTCGCTCACTCTCTTTCACTCGATTTCTTTCCAGTATTTCCTTAATATTCTATTGAATAAATTTTCACCAGACGCTGCTCCACCTAAGTGGTTTTATCGATTACGTGACTTTTCGGGAGAAAAGAAGATAGCGATAATAAGCTCCATTTCAAGTAAACATATTAATCCGTAACCTTAAAAATATTAAAAGATCACATTTCAATAGAAAAACTTAATCAATATGATCATGATGATATCTCGATGAAAAGGTTTTCATTTCCTTGCAAGAACACTATAGCAGGCCATCGCACTGCCCACCATTTACAACTCACCTTTTGAGAGCCATATATACGAAAACTTGGCAGACTTTGAAATAAGTAGCTTTGAAGTTTGTACTTATTTTCCTTCATTTTTTTATCTCAGGTTTCTTTTTCAGCACGAGACAGGAAATATATTTTTATTCTTTATCAGTACCCTTAAATCTATATTCACATCTGAGCTATTCCTATATCATTTGTATCAATCATTTCTATGTTTTGTACAAGTGTGCACTTTAGGTCTACATGGTCTATATATCCTCGTTTTCTTGGCAGAAAACAAGTCTCGAGAAAATTCTTGCCCGAAAAGTATTAAAGCAGTGCTGACCATACTCTCCCATCTTGTTGGCTGTAGAACATAATCGACCCATATGGATGAGACAACGCAGAGCTACTCGACAGTCATATCTTGGACTGATTTTCAAAATCCAAGCGAAAACATGACTGATACCATCCCGGTTCAAATAGTCGAATCAAGTGCGTTTCATTTAAAGAGGCTCATTCTGATTGCAGCGTTCGTCATGCTCATCATACTCGCCAACATCATCAGTCTCGTGGCATTTTTCAAAGAAAAACGACTTCGTACCTACAACAACTACTTCATCATAAACCTGACCATTCTCGATCTCCTAATCGGGATTGGACTTATTCCTAATGTACTACACGCCTATCTCGGTCACTACCCCTTGTCTCAAACGGCATGTAAAGTCCTTGGTGGTGTCGTTTACGGGATCGTCAACGCCTCCAATCTCAGCGTGGTCGCTATCTGCGCTGATCGACATCAAGCCGTCTTTGACCCCATCAACCATTTCATTTCTCGTTCGAAGCGCAAGGCCGTCATCATCAACTCCCTGCCGTGGGTGATCGGGCTGTCGTTCTGGATAGGTTACAGTACAGTGTGGGAGTTCGTCGTCGGGTTCGAAAACGGAGATCAGTGCATCCATCAATTCACCATCAATCCGTTGATGAACATAATACAGAAAGTAGCCGTGTTCTACTTGCCTTTGGTCATCATTGCTGTCCTCTATTTCAGAATCTTTATTAAGATTCGTAGGTCAATCGGTGGGAAGAATGTCGACAAGAAGTTCGATTCCATGGACGGTGATCTGTCGAGCACCGTGAAGACTTCGACGGCTCCTGACAGCCCGTCATCAACATGGAACTCGGGTACTGCCGGTGACACCTGCAAGACGGGACATGGGGATACCACAGTAGTGCCTTCGTTGTCTGATGAAACTACGATCCGAACCAGCGGCAAGAACTCATCGGTATGTATCTTAGCAAAATTTTCTGAGGGTTAAATGAATCCAAGATTCAAGATTCAAGTTTTATTGCCCGTAAGTAATACAGAAAAGTGTTTTCCATTTGTGTTACATGCAAAGTAAATGCAAAGAAAACATGGTATGAGTTGAGAGCCAGGAGGGCGTTTACACTGCGTTATTTGAGAGCTGATGTATCTATTATCACTTCTATTTGTACGACCAACTGAGCCAAAAGTTTTTAAATAGAAAATACGTTCATCTAATTTCTTCCTCAGTTAAAATATCGATTGTGATCTTATGTGCTAGAAACCACTTCAGTTTTATCTACAGAATTTTCATCTTTGCTTTTACCATATGCATGGCACATCGCTATTACTTTGGCGGACCCCCTCTGGCCTAGGATGGGGGTCGGGGGGGGGGGGGGGTAGGAGGACCAAGTCCAACAATCCTCTGAGTGACAATACGCCAATATTTTCAATGTTACATGAAAACCCAACCTGTAAATTTTTAAAATGGGTGCATGTTCATTTGATTTTTTCCTCAGAATAAAATATAATTTTGTCATTTTATGTGCCGTAAGCATGGCAAACCAATTCACTAATCATCAAGGAGCACATCATCTTTACAGTAGGCCTGCAATATTTTCGCTAAATGTTATTTTAATAAATAAGTATCAGTCATTCAGTCAGGTTTCAGGCCACTTCACTCTACAACAACAGCCCTAGTGAATTTTACGGATGATTGGCTCAAGAGTATTGATAATGGAAAGGTAGTAATTGCTGTCATGCTAGATCTAAAAAAGGCATTTGATACTGTGAATTATGATATTCTTCTAGGAAAATTAAAGCAATATGGCATAAAAGATCATTATGCTTCCGTGGTTTTCAAGTTATTTGAATAATAGATCGCAAGCAACATGATTATGTTAATGGAACTTTTGCTGACTTTTCGTCATTGAAATGTGATATTCCCCAGGGGTCAATCATTGGCTCCCTCCTTTTTATATTAAATTTCAATAATTTTACCCAAAATAATGGTAAAGTCAGTATGTACGCTAACAACACCTTTCTGGCACTGATATTAATGACACCCCCCCCCCCCCCTACCCTAGCGACGCCCCTGGCTTTTTGTTCATCTATTTACATGATTAAAAGGACGCTTTATAAAAAAAAAATTATTAAAAAAAAACTTTCATTAATTTGGGATAATGTAGTTTAATCCATGAAATTACATAATAATGGTTCCAGTGTTATATGAAAATTTTCATTCTGTTTTTAAATAGATTCAGCAGCGTGTAGAATCATCGTCGGAGACGAAGAAGGCGACCCGTACCCTACTCCTCATCGTCGTCGCTTTCGTAACGGCATGGATCGGCGAAAGCATCATCAGCTTGATCTACAGCATCGCGCCTCGACTGGTCATACCTGGTCTCTCTGTCGAATTGTACGTGTTCTTCAGTCTGATGCCGTTCGCAAACAGCCTCCTGAACCCCATGTCTTACGCCATGTCTCAGCCACTGTTTCGTACCACGGTCATCTCAATGTTCTCCTGCAAACGCACTTAGAATGGTTGTCGTTGTGTTTATGCTTTATTTCCCCTTAATCCTTTCAGGACAGGAATTATTTAAGTGCTAAATTGATCACATTTTGTTCTTCAAATCATGGCAACAATAATATTTTTCTTTTAGTGCTACATGGTTCTAATAAGGTGTAATGTCTTTGAAAACAATACACATGATTATAAATTTAGTCGAAAAGTTTAAAAAAAATTGCCAATATGGATAAAAAACAATGATTTTGAACCTCTCAATGTGTTGCCAATTTGAGGATTTTAAAGCTTACTCTCGTTTTTAATATTCCTGGGGGTGTTTCATAAAGCTGTTCGTAAAGTTACGAATGACTTTACGAACGACTGGAACATGTTCTTGGGTGCTATACTAATCAGATTCTCAATCATTTAGCACAAGAACTGATCACCAGTCGTGCGTAAAGTCGTGCGTAACTTATGCTATGGTCAGACGGACAGATACGCGCGATACGCATGTCTGCGGATGTGCATCCGTAAAAATCCGTAGAAATCCGCAGCAATCCGTATCATGCGTATCATCCGTAAGTGCATCCGTAAAAATCCGTGGGAGTGCGCAGGAATCGAGGTCTTCCGCGAAAAAGTTTTGAAAATCTCAAAATTATTTTAAATTTCCCGCGCAAGGTCTTTTGCGCAGAATTTAGGTAGAATTTGCGTATTGTTCCGTATCATGCGTATTGATCCGTATCTTTGCGTATTTTTGCGTAAAACGTCCGTATCCATCCGTAACCTAATCCGCAGGATCCGCAGACATACGCAGATCCGCAGCGTGAATTTTGATGCTGATGAAATATACGTAAGCATCCGCAAAATATACGTTATCCATACATAAACTACGTAACTCATACGTATCGTCCGTAAGTCATCCGTAAGTCGTCCGTGACATGTGTCAGCGGGTTGGCAGCGGATGGGCTCATCAACAGGTTTTACCCGTAACATCCGTAATTCATACGTAACATCCGTAACTAATCCGTATCGTCCGCAGAATATAGGTAACTTTTGCTCAAATTTGCGTTATTTGGGGGTAAAAATTACGCATTTTCATTATCCAAATATACGCAGGCATCCGCAGGTCCGTAACATGGCCGTGTGACTGTAGCATAACGAACAGCTTTATGAAACACCCCCCTGGCATCAAACCCAATATATGGTAATGCAACAGACATGGACATAGTGTGCATGTGCAAAAATGTTTGCTCTTTCTACTCATGCATCTGGTATATATTTTAGAGCTTTGAATCAAAAGTTATTGAGCCAATTAAACCACAAAATGCGGTCAGTTGTCTTGAAAGGGTTAATACCAGTTGCATACGAAGCGTCATTTTGACCGACGCAGAACTGCGTCAGCGATTTGACCTTTCAAATGAGATTGATATCTTACATACACTGTTAAAACATGTATTAAAATACTACGGATTAAAAAAATGTTGATTAAAAATCGCTCAACATTGGTTATAAAATGAATGTTGGTTAAAAATGACTTTTAATCTTGCGTGGGTTAAAAATATTGTTGATTAAAATAATTGTTTTTAATCTTGTTGGTTACTTTAATAACCAACATTGATTAAAATCAGTGTTCTCTGCTTTCCCGCCAAACTGATAGTGCTAACTGTCAAGACACTTTATCTTTTTGTTGGTTAAAAGTTTGATCAAAGTTGATTAAAATACCAATCGCGTGACCGAACAGCGCATGCGCATATGGATTTGGAACAAATTCGCTGCGCACAAATCTATCACAGAAATTGTTTGCGATAAAAATGGAAGGCATTGTCATTCAAGTCGCTGAATAATTCGGGACTTTCAAAGAGTTTGTCGGCGTGTTTGAAGGTGAGAAACTCTTCTTCATATATGTGATTGTTGTCTAGCTTAATCTTGGGAAGAAATAGATCTACAGTGTGCTCTTTCTTTCTAATTTAAACGGCTTGGGAGCAAGTTCGACCTGCTCGATCTGGACTAGACCTGGCTAAGCCAGGCCCACCGGTAGATCTACTGACTGCGCCTATGGTAGCGAGGAGGCGACGCCGGCGGTATGGCGGTGTGTTCAACTTCGCGCATGTCCATATTTCGCGGACAGGGCAATATGACAAACACTGAAACTAGAACAGTTTTTTGAGAAAAAGATATAAGCACCAATGTAGGCGTAGGCGTAGTCTACCGGTGGGCCTGGCTTAGTCAAGTCTAGTCCAGGTCTGAGCAGGTCGAACTTACCAAACCGCTGAAAGTAGATCACTGAGTAGATCTATTTCTTTAAGGCTAGCTAGACAACAATTACAGATATGAAAAGAGTTTCTCCGGGGAGTTTCTCATCAAATAAATCTAACCAACAAATGGTTAAACATTTAACCAACAATTTGTTTAAGTTTAATCAACACCATTTTAACCAATGTTGAGTAAAATATGATTAACCAACAAATGGTTAAACATTTAACCAACAAAATAAAACGAACCAACAAATGGTTAAACATTTAACCAACAATATGTTTTAGTTTATCAACACCGATTTAATCAACGTTGAGCAAAATACGATTAACCAACAAATGATTAAAACTTTTAATCGACCACAGGTTAAACTTTAATCAACATGCCGTTGATTAAAGTTTTAACCTACAAATGTGTGGTTCACCTGGTAATCCTCGGTTGATTAAAATTTTAACCAACAAGATTAAAAATGTTAAATTACAACCTATGGCACAGAATCAGTCGGTTTGGAATGAGTTTGGAGGTGTGACTTAAGACCGGCGCACACTACACTGTTAGAACGTTGATTAAAATTTTTAATCTTGTTGGTTAAAATTTTAATCAACCGAGGGTTACCAGGTGAACCACACATTTGTAGGTTAAAACTTTAATCAACGGCCTGTTGATTAAAGTTTAACCTGTGGTCGATTAAAAGTTTTAATCATTTGTTGGTTAATCGTATTTTGCTCAACGTTGGTTAAATTGGTGTTGATTAAACTAAAACATATTGTTGGTTAAATGTTTAACCATTTGTTGGTTAGTTTTATTTTGTTGGTTAAATGTTTAACCATTTGTTGGTTAATCATATTTTGCTCAACATTGGTTAAAATGGTGTTGATTAAACTTAAACAAATTGTTGGTTAGATTTATTTGATGAGAAACTCCCTGGAGAAACTCTTTTCATATCTGTAATTGTTGTCTAGCTAGCCTTATAACGAAATAGATCTACTCAGTGATCTACTTTCAGCGGTTTGGTAAGTTCGACCTGCTCAGACCTGGACTAGACTTGACTAAGGCAGGCCCACCGGTAGACTACGCCTACGCCTACATTGGTGCTTATATCTTTTTCTCAAAAAACTGTTCTAGTTTCAATGTTTGTCATATTGCCCTGTCCGCGAAATATGGACATGCGCGAAGTTGAACACACCGCGATACCGCCGGCGTCGCCTCCTCGCTGCCATATATAGGCGCAGTCAGTAAATCTACCGGTGGGCCTGGCTTAGCCAGGTCTAGTCCAGATCGAGCAGGTCGAACTTGCTCCCACGCCGTTTAAATTAGAAAGAAAGAGCACACTGTAGATCTATGTCTTCCCAAGATTAAGCTGGACAACAATCACATATATGAATAATAGTTTCTCACCTTCAAACACGCCGACAAACTCTTTGAAAGTCCCCACTCATTCAGCGACTTGAATGACAATGCCTTCCATTTTTATCGCAAACAATTTCTGTGATAGATTTGTGCGCAGCGAATTTGTTCCAAACCAATATGCGCATGCGCTGTTCGGTCACGCGATTGGTATTTTAATCAACTTTGACCAAACTTTTAACCAACAAAAAGATATAAAAAGTGTCTTGACAGTTAGCACTATCAGTTTGGCGGGAAAGCAGAGAACACTGTTTTTAATCAATGTTGGTTACAAAGTAACCAACAAGAATAAAAACAATAATTTTAATCAACAATATTTTTAACCCACGCAAGATTAAAAGTCATTTTTAACCAACATTCATTTTATAACCAATGTTCAGCGATTTTTAATCAACATTTTTTTAATCCGTAGTTTTTTAATACATGTTTTAACAGTGTATACGATCCGACTGCGATCCGATTTTGGAACGAATTGCATTTTGCATTAAATGTGAAATTTTTAAAGAGTGAAATTATCTCATTTGAAGTTCGGAATAATGATACGAATACTAGTGTCGAAATTTTGGTTAACTGCAATTCTTCTGGTTAGAGTAAAGGCCAAATCGGCTTCAAATCTTAGTCGATCGCAAGATTGGTATGACGTCACTACGATTTGGAATTGAATTCGCTTTTATTCCTACACGGGGGCTCGCAGTAGCCCGGAATTTCGATTTTAGTATTCATACTACTATTCGGAACTTTGATCACGAAGATTTCACATGTTTGAAGGTTCATATCAAATGTAATAACAACTTTTCCCAAAATCGCATCGTAGTCAGATCGTGCAGTGTGCGCCGGGTTTTAGATATGAAACTCTGCGAACACTCTTGAAAACGTGATCTTGACATTTATAGGGATGAAATAGAATGCGTTGGAAGGTTGTCATTCTTTATTTATTTATTTATTTGTTTAAGTTCATAGGAATAATTATTAAGATGTTACAAAAGGGAGAACAGATTTATGAACGATTAATCGGCAGAGAAAAACTTCCCAGGCGATGGGTACGAACAGATGTCCCATCATCATTGTCATTGAAATTGAACATTTTTCCCCCCTGCTGGGCCATTGATCATTTTCCTTATTTTGTTTTTAATGCTAAGGAAACTCAATCAACAATTAATCTACTTTTACCACCACGTAAAAATGTTATATAATATTATCTGGTACCTTTAATATTTTATTTGTTTAACATAAATAATGGAAATAATGCTTTCATTGTCTGTGTTATTATTACATGTCCGATTTAGGGTAAGACTGTAGCAAATGTAATAATTTTATGTCCCTGTTTCATAGAACTTATTATCAATAACAACTTCTACAAATCTATGACAAATTTGCTCTCAGCCAATCAGATGCAAGTATTTCAGTAGCTTATAACTGTTATTGTAACTTGTCACTGATAACACGTATTATGAAACAGGGCCCTTTTGTGTAAATATAAAACACAGAAAGCGAATGTTAATTAAAGTGAAAGGATGAAAAGTGATTTATTTCTGTTGCCAGCACAATTGATATATAATTTGTAATTATAGACTGTAGAGTTCACGAGGATACAGAAAAAAGGACCTAAACATACACAAGGGTCATTCCAAGCATGAGGGTGGGTCACTTCTTGTGACATACCCAGGGGAGCGTTTCATCAAGCGTTTTGTCAGTGATTTTTTTTTTTTTGCCGACAACTGTTATAAGCTACTGAAATCCTTGCATCTGATTGGGAGCACATGTGTCGGCAAAAATCACTGACAAAACACTTGATGAAACGCTCCCCAGAAGTGAAAAACTGTGAGTTCAGCGTAAAAAGCAGAGCCACCATAAATAGTATTCATGGTGAATCAATATTATAGACCCGACGTTTATGTCATGATAATGAATGTCATGTCCATATTACGCTGGTATGTGTGCGTGTATATATATATATATATATATATATATATATATATGTAGAAAAATTCACCTGAAGAGATTAAATCGAAAGCGCTTGTGATTTTTTTATAAAAACATGCTTCTTGTGTGTGTATTCTATATGATGTTGTGAACTTTATTTTTCTACATATTTTAACACTGCACTTTGTTGGAACTTTGTTCCTGTAAACACTTTACGATATATATATATATATATATATATATATATATATATATATATATATAGGAAATGTAGGAATATAGGAAATGCATAGACATTTAATTATCATATATTTGTAGGACCTTTTGGGTCATGCATGAGGTTGGGGCAAAAAGATATGACGATGTCCATGTAACGCTTGTATCCGATCTAAAATAATGGAAGATGAAATCATCGGGTGGAGATGCTTTATGCAATGAATATTATACTACATGTAGTAGTGTCCTGCCAGAATCATTCTTGTTCAGGTGGTTTCTATTTATAGAGAAGGTTGAGTACTGGCAAAAGTCAAAATTCAAATTTGTGTTTATATAGTGTTATTTTTATGCCTCCGCCCACCGAAGGTGGGTGCCGGAGGCATTATGTTTTCGGGTTGTCCGTCCGTCCGTCCGTGTGTCCGTGCGTCCGTCCGTCCCACTTCTCGTTACCGCGATATCTCAAGAATCATTTGAGGTAGGAACCTCAAACTTGGTACTAGTATGTATCCCCATACGAAGATGAACTGATTAGATTTTTAGGT
Organism: Heliocidaris erythrogramma; assembly: GCA_025617745.1. Taxonomy (NCBI): domain Eukaryota; kingdom Metazoa; phylum Echinodermata; class Echinoidea; order Camarodonta; family Echinometridae; genus Heliocidaris; species Heliocidaris erythrogramma. The sequence goes on along the minus strand of CM046864.1, from coordinate 41,592,361 downwards.
AAGTAGGTCAAAGGTCAGAGGTCACAGAGGTCAATTTACATGAAATTACATGAAATTCTTGGTTTTTAGCACCGTTACCGCGATATCTCAAGAACTGTTTGAGGTAAGAACTTCAAACTTGGTACTAGTATGTTTCCCTATACGAAGATGAACTGATTAGATTTTGGGGTAAGGAGGTCAAAGGTCAGAGGTCAATTTACATGAAATTACATGAAATTCTTGGTTTTTAGCACCGTTACCGCGATATCTCAAGAATCATTTGAGGTAGGAACCTCAAACTTGGTACTAGTATGTATCCCCATACGAAGATGAACTGATTAGATTTTGGGGTAAGTAGGTCAAAGGTCAGAGGTCACAGAGGTCAATTTACATGAAATTACATGAAATTCTTGGTTTTTAGCACCGTTACCGCGATATCTCAAGAATTGTTTGAGGTAAGAACTTCAAACTTGGTAATAGTATGTTTCCCTATACGAAGATGAACTGATTAGATTTTGGGGTAAGGAGGTCAAAGGTCAGAGGTCACAGAGGTCAATTTACATGAAATTACATGAAATTCTTGGTTTTTAGCACCGTTACCGCGATTTCTGAAGAACTATTTGAGGCAAGAACTTCAAACTTGGTACCAGTATGTATCCCCATAGAAAGAGGAACTGATTAGATTTTGGGGTAGGTAGGTCAAAGTTCAGAGGTCAATTTACATGAAATTACATGGCATTACTGGTTTTTAGCACCGTTACTGTGATATCTCAAGAACTATCTTAGGTGAGAACTTCAAACTTGGTACCAGTATGCATCCCCATAGAAAGATGAACTGATTAGATTTTGGGGTAAGTAGGTCAAAGGTCAGAGGTCACAGAGGTCAATTTACATGAAATTACATGAAATTACTGGTTTTTAGCCTCGTTATCAAATATTTCTAGAACAGTTTGAGCCATCAACTGAATTTAGGCGGAGGCATATAGGAGACGCAGTCGCATTCATCTTGTTTTTATTATTATTTTTTTATGTTTTACTTTTTGTGGTTTCCAGTAATACCAAGTCAGTTTGTTAACATTTTGATCAATCACAAACCTTTTAGCATGCTTATCTCCTCCACAACCATCAGCCTTTCCTAATAACTTCTGGACAGTTCCTTTCAGCATAATGCAATGGCAAAGCGTGCATGTACGAATCGTCATTTTCAATAGGATCCGCGGGATAACTCGGCATTATAGGGCGAACTCGGCCCGAACTCGGCCTTGGCTGAAAATCGCGGCGAGTTACATGTTAGCCCAGAGAATTTTATTGATCGCAAAAGAAGGACAATATGCTTGTCAATAAAGTATGCATTTTTGCCACCAGCTTATATGAGGAGAGTCTCATGCAGGAACTTGTTTTCTCTTTGTGATCCGTATAGGCATTAGTTGATGGTTTTTATTTTTCTTCTGTAAGTGTATTCATTCTTGTATGCTCTGTTATTGTTAAAGTCTTGAAAATGAAATGGAATAAATATAAAATAAAATAAATAAAATGTATTTTTTTTCGCCAGACCTCCAAAATTCGCTCGGGGGGGGGGGGGGGGGGGGGGGGGGGGGCTTATGGGGATCCAGTTTCATTCTAAATGATTGTTTATGATTTGTTTGCTTTCCATGGCCACTTTCCTGTCTTCTTTTTTTCCTCCACCTTTTATTTCCTAATCTATACTCTTCCCCCTTTTTAATTCTTCTTTCTTTCCCCTTTTTTCGACATGATATGCATGATTGCTCAGTCTAGTTTTTATGTATTGCATAAATTATAATATACCTTTTGCCAGGAATCAGCCCTCCTACAAGTTCTGCTTCTCATGGTCTCTGTTTTCATTATCATTTTCATATAATTACTTTAATGTAGTCTTCACTGTTGTTATTTTGTTTTACAACTCAAAGTTAATGCTCTTTATTTTGCTTGACGATATCCGTCTTTCCTGAAGCGCAAGAGACAGTAGTCACTGACACAGTCCTTACGTCAACAACTGACGTAAGGAGTGAGCCGGGCTTTACGTGATAAACAGCACATTTTGTTTCCTTGGCGTGTAGGCCTATTAAAGACCGCTTTTGAAAAAATGATGCAATTTAACTTGTCTCTGCTGTTTAAATGAAATGCTAGATATGCGAGGTGTAAAAAACACCAACATAACAGCAAACCAAACAAAAACAAAAACAAACATTTGATGCTTTTGATCGTTAATAACTCAAAAGTTATGACCGCAATCAGACTGAGGTTTCAGGCTTTCACTTACAAAAGTTTACAGTTATTGAAGGATGTCAAATTTATTTGGAGTAAGTTTTATGGCATTGAAATCGCGCGCCATCTACGGTCATTACATTAATAAAGATGGCAGCGGTAAGTTCGCGTGGTTTTTGTGCTTGTGATTGAAACTGGATTGTTAGGTTCAGTAAGACCTTTGTAGTGCTATTATTGAATTTACTTTTTAATGAATTTGAGAATATTTTCTAGATAGAGATATGATTGCTGACAAGTTATCTTTGAAACTGATCTGTATCCTCGTAGTTTGTAAGTTAGACAATCGATCGAAGTTCAGTATGTTGTGCATAACAACCGTATCCCCGACGCGTAACCAGCCCGCTGGATCAGCGACAAACACACAGTAGCGTGCGGTCACTGCATCGCGCTACAGATATTTCAGCTACCGGTACATACATGACATAGGCTTACAATAATGGCTTAGGGCAGTTTTGTTTGTTTTTTACTACTGCAACAGTGAACAGGTGAAAAAAGGGCTATATGCCTTTTACACCATGAAGCTAGGACAGTATTCTGCCAATCTAACACTTGTGACTTAACAGCGCACGGTCAGCACAAGAAATTTCCGAGAACTCACCAGTCATGCCAGTAATGTCATGAATGTATCTACGGATTCTTGTAATGCAGATTGAACTGTTGAAAATGGTGGCTGCGTGCGCTGTCGGCGATACAAGTTTACAACCATAATCGAAACTATACAATGTGGTGCAGTGGTGGAGATGTCTGACGAAATTTCCATTAATGCTAAACGTTGAGGTCTCAACTGGCTTAGTCCGTGCCATCAAGGCCTACATTGACTCTTTTTGTCAGACATCACCACTGCACCACATCGTATAGTTGTATCGCCGACAGCATGCACACAGCTCAGCCGCCACATTCAATCTGCATTACAGTGTTCCTTATCAAACACATAATATTGGTTGTGATACAGATCTTTCTGGAAAGATGGCAGTGACAGTAAAATTACCAGGAATAAGATGCAAGACACTATCACTTTTTTGATTCAAAGATAATTTATGACACACACAAAAAAAATAACCATGAAACATTTGCATTAAAACCATTGCAATTAGTTTAAGTAGAATTCAATTAATTATTCCTTGTTCTGCAGTCAACAGCTCAGAAGGTGCAGGAGGTTCGAGAGGTAACGAGGATCGAGAGGATAGGAGCTCACTCCCACATCAGGGGTCTCGGTCTTGACGATGCCCTTGAAGCAAGGAATGTATCTCAGGGGATGGTGGGACAAACTGCAGCTAGGAGAGCTGCAGGAGTCATTCTGGAAATGATTAAGGTAAGGCATAGCTGCAAGTAAAGCAGGAAGGTGAAAACAAAACCCAGAAGCTTTAGCAATCCCTAAGGTTGGTCTTGATGCTCTGGAAGCAGGGGATGAATTTTAGTTAGGGGATGGTGGGACAGACTTCTGTTAGGAGAGCTGCAGGAGTTATTCTGGAAATGATTAAGGTAAGGCATAGCTGCAAGTAAAGCAGGAAGGTGAAAAAGAACCCGGAAGGTTTGAGTAAAATTTTAGCTCTAGTAAGTTCAAAAATAGCTTTAGAAATCCCGAAGGTTGGTCTTGATGATGCCCTGGAAGCGAGGAATGAATCTTAGTTAGGGGATGGTGGGACAGACTTCTGCTAGGAGAGCTGCAGGAGTTATTCTGGAAATGATTATGGTGGGACAGTAGTAATACTAAAAGTTGTACACATTTGATGACAGATCTGGGGAGCGTATCATTAAGTGTCTTGTCAGTGATTTTTAGTGACAAATTTGCTCTCAGCCAATCAGATGCAAGGATTTCAGTAGCTTATAACAGTTGTCGGTAAAAATCACTGACAAAATGCTTGATGAAACGCTACACTGAGCTTATAGCAACATGGTGTCTATTCTTATGCACACATTGGATGCTGGCTGACATGGATTTGATTTTTTGACAGCAAGGGCTTGGTTTAAAAATCAAGATCAAGTTAAAGAGGATTTCTGTCCACTTCACCCTAATCTTTTCCAAAATATTGTCCCAAAGATTGTACAATCCTTATGGCACTGAATAGAACCTGTATTCATTTATACTTGAATGGGTTGTAATGCATGAAAGAAGTGATCAAGATGTAGGAAGAAGCCAATTTCAGTTTGGGATATAAAGTAGCCCTTAAATTAGAACACTCAAGAAAATCACAAATATGGCAATTAACGTATCACTAGAAATTGGGAAGCTTACAGATGGCAATCGTATAAGTTTTATGTCAACTGCGTATATGATGATTATAAAAACAACATAAATAAAAGCTCTTCTCAGCATGTGGAATATCCGAGGATTCGCCAGAAATATAGCGATGTTTTGATGTCGTCATACGAGGGATCGATCCTGCTTAAGCAGACGACGTCCTATAATGAATGAACGTAATTGCAATGCAATTATTTATCAAATTATAAAGAGTTTGGTACATTTAAACATGACCTTATTTCACACCATTCTAAAAGGGAAAGTGAACTGATTCTGATAACTAAAACCGTTTGATTGTAAATACACAGGAGAAGGGTCAATGATCAATGAAATAAACCCCATTTTCAAATTGAAAAGCCCTGCGAATAATAGCTGGATGGTATTCGTTCCCTCTTGAAACGCCGAACATGCCGCGGTGCAAGCAGCTGAAAATACAATGGCGTCTTATTTTGTTTACAAGTGACTGATTCCTTTATTTTTTTAACGCTGCATTTTTCATCAAAATAATACCATACACGAAGTTAAGAGTGAGGCAACAGACTAACATTAAGACTGACGCTAGTCAAGTAAGAGAAATAAGTGAAGAGGAGATGACAAAACAGGCACTGAAAAATGTGTATAATGTTATGGGACATCGTCTGCTTAGACAGGACTCGCCCCTCTTGTGTCGTCACACATCTCAGCAGCGTTCAAGGAGTTTTTCAGCTGCTATATCGGGGGCTGTATTTTACCGTTTTATAATTGATAATAATCATTAATTCAAATGTTTCCAAGCTTTAAATTTGGATAACCTTGTTTAATTTATGCCATCTATGCAATAATAAGTATTAAGCCAATATTTAAAATCATCAGTGTTCTACTTTAAATGAACTCTGCATGTTGAGGCAAGAAGATACATGTTGTACATATTTGCTTGTTGGTAGTTAACTTCAATCTGTAACCATAACACACAAAATCTGGTTTTATTTTCTGTTATTTGTGTATGTTTCTTTTGTTGCAGGAAGGAAAAATAGCTGGGAGAGCAGTACTGATAGCTGGTCAGCCGGGTACTGGCAAGACAGCAATAGCCATGGGTGAGTAGTAGTCATACATTATGAGCACTTGTTTGATTAGCGATACAAGTACAGTTGGGGTCCACCCGAACCTATTTCCGAAGTGACATCGGGTGTGTGTGCCTGCTCGGCTTACTATAAAACCTTCGCGACATAAAGCTGTTGCAAATTATTAATAACAGGCAATTTTGCAGCATGAAACTTTTGTGAATTGCGATCATTTTATGTTGTTTCAATTGTGATTTGATTATTTCGTGGCATGAAACGTTCGCGAATCTTGACCACTTGCAAAATTCACGAAAGTTTCATACACGTGAACATTTCTGGTTTTGCAGTATCCTTCAGCGACAAATCTGTGGTCAGTTTCAAACATAACTAAATTCCTAACTTTTTTTGTAGACCCTAAATCTAGCCTAACCCCCAATTACAATGCAAAGCCATGATCTATGTCTTTGATGAAACACATCCTGAAGCTAATGTTGCTGGAGGATGTGTTCCAGTCATTCTGTGCATCAGTCCCCTTTTTACATCTTCAACATTTTGGATGGTTCGGAGAGAAACTTCGGGGTAGATCTCTAAAGGTGATTCTATGAATAGTATCCTGCTTAAGTTTTTGTATTTCATCTCCAAAATGAAATATCGCTTGATTTGACCATTAAAGGGAAGCTTGAGTTCTGGAAAAGGTAAATGCTTAAATTTTTTTGTACATGTATTACTGTGTGTATACATGTATGTAGTCAAACTTGCTTTAGCAACCACTTGTCTACTAGTACTGCCCACTTTTTTCATTTCCCTTCAATGTCATGTCACTTTGAATATGTATTAAAGGAACCTGTACATAAAGACCACCTGGATATATAGAAAGCTTTTTTTGCTCACTTGACTGGTCATTATACATATTTTTCACTGTAATGACAACACAAGAATTTTTCATCAACTATGGGTGCACTCAGTAGGCTACATACATGTACATAGAAATGCCCAATAGCATTATTTATCATGTATATCCTCATCCAAATTACACCATCACACATATACCATGTTCACCACAAATATTGCTATGACCCCGAGTCAGCAATAAATGTCTGAAGAAGGCCAGGCACCGAAAGCTCATTAATCTTTGTGATCTGTCTGGCTTCATCTCTGTTCCATTCATTGATCTATCCTCATATATCTTTTATTGTTGCAGGGATGGCTCAAGCTTTAGGCCAGGACACACCATTCACAGCCATTGCAGGCAGTGAGATCTTCTCATTGGAGATGAGCAAGACAGAGGCACTCACACAAGCTTTCAGACGATCTATCGGCATTAGAATCAAGTGAGTCCATCGCTCTCTCTCTATACTTGCCTCTTGTCAATCTGAGGGTTATTTCAGTAGGTGGTTTCCTTTAATGTAATCTTTCAAAATCAGGACTTTTGTTCATTTTCAGCCCGATATTCAACTACAAAATGCCAGATGACCTTGCAAAGGATGTCCTGATTTTTCACAACCTTGGGTGAAAAAGGTGCGCAAAGTTGAAAGGGAGTTATGAGTTGAGCTGTGAAAATCCTGGTCTGAGACAATCGTAATAATGATAATGATATTATTCCATTCTGGTATAACACATATCACATGATTTGAAGAAGCTTTGGAAGTGTTTACCCCAGCTTAAGCTCTCCGGCAAGTGTTACTGGTGCCCAGAGCATTTCAAGGAATAGTCCTGCCAGGTACCTATTTATCTCACCTGGGTTGAGTGTGGGGAATGTAGATTAAGTTCTTGCCAAAGGACGTTCATGCTTCGGCAGGGATTCGAACCCGTCCCATGTGGTTCACAGTCCTGAGACTAATTTACTAGACCAGCGCATCTCTACAAGATAAGCGTAGTGTACTTCACATTCTGTATCTTGTAACATGCTCGTCGGGAAATAAGGGTAGGAGCTATCGCTGCGCCCAGCAAATTTTTTTCTCCCTCTAGAATATTGCCTCATGCCTTTTGTTCACACAAGTTTTTTTGTGATTATCTGTTTCTAGAGAGGAGACTGAAATCATTGAAGGGGAAGTGGTGGAGATCCAAATAGACAGACCAGCAACTGGAACAGTAAGTATACTTTCCCATTTACTCTCTGTGTCTGTGTATTTTATCCAAGACAGGTATTTGTTACAATGGTAAGAATACAAATACAGTCAAACCTGCTTTAGCAACCACCTGTCCCTAAAGACCACAATTTTTGTTTTGCCTGAAAAGGGTTTCTCATTGAAATGTGTATTAAACTAACCTTTATATAAAGACCGCTTTTCTTGTCTCCCTTGAGTGGTCGTTATAGGCAGAATTTAATAATATTCAGGATTGATATAGCGCCTAATTCATCTACGATGTCTCTAAGCGCTTTACAGACATATAATTACCCCGGTCTTCTGATTAATGGCTTACCCGCACACAATGTATGCACCTTCTCCACTCCTTGGGGAGCATTCTAGCCAGTCGCCTTTTGCAGACGCTCATAATGCGGATCGGTCCACAGTGACTTTCGCATCCTACCGGGTACCCATTTAACACCTGGGTGGAGAGGAGCAATGTAGATAAAATGCCTTGCTCAAGGACATAAGTGCCGTACTGGGGATCAAACACACAACCTTCGCACCTCAAGTCAGGTGTTTAAACCACTCGACTATGACACATTTTAACGATAACTGCCAAACAAGTTTTGTAAGAAATGTATTGTATGCGGGATGCATCCATTATTGTGTCTTTAATCCTTGCAGGGCGCCAAGGTTGGTAAGCTTACTCTAAAGACAACGGAGATGGAGACGGTCTACGACCTCGGAACCAAGATGATTGAATCACTAACAAAGGAAAAGGTACAAGCAGGGTAAGTACTTAAGAGGAAAAAAAAACGAAGAGAGGATATTTCTTTAAAAAAAAATAGATTACAATATTGATTAACATTTTGTAACATAGGCATACCTACAGATTATTGAATATGCATATAAGGCTATGTCATAGATGTTCATTCTGTATTATGATGATGAAGCTTATGACAAGCAGCTCCAGCTGTTTATTTCAGGCTCCTGCATATTGTACTGTTTTAAGCCTAGTCTTGTATCTAACAACAGGCAAGGAAAATGATTTCATTTACTTTCTGTCTACACAGCTTATATATGAATCAATGCATTATCTTATTTTGTAAATACTATTGTACAGTGTGAAACAATTACCTGTAACTGATGTGCTCCAGTGCATCCGTGAAGTTGTTTAAGAAATGTCTTCAAACATACTTATTTAATAATTGATTTGTATTGGGCATCCATTTATGTACATGTGTCTAGGCTTTCATGTTTTGGCTATAATCATCTCCGGGAATCATCTATTTATGTTATATTACAGTATAAGTTGTTAGTATTAATTGATTTATGTAATTTGTAAAGTGCTTTGGTCTGGATATGGCGCTATAAAAGAAACAATTTATTATTGTTATTATTATTAACTGGAGAACTGAATTCTCTTCTCCGTCCGTTCAGGGACATCATCACTATAGACAAGGCTACTGGCAAGATCAACAAGCTAGGAAGATCATTCACAAGGGCCAGGGATTATGATGCTATGGGACCACAGGTAAGAACCAGGGTTGTCTTCATCGCTGATCATAAGGCTCCTATGTAATAAGATCTTCCTAGATCTGTACTGGACTAAGTACGGTAAAACCAGACACGTATACACATTTTGAGCAACCACCATTTTTGTGGAAGCAAATATAGAGCATTTGTAAAAAGTATCAAAATTTGCATTCATGTTTTTTTTTTGCAGATGGCATGCAGGAATTCAGCAATCCCAACTGAATTCAAATACTAGTAATTTCTTTTTATCCCTAGGGAATGTATTTGCATATTTCACTCACATTTACAGTAGTTTTCAGTCTTGCAATGGTCTTTGATTAGGCAGCTGGATATTAGTGCTCTAATCAGACCCAAGCAATGAATAATGCAAATAATTTTTCTATGTTTATTGTGTTTTGATAATTTCTTCAGACCAAGTTTGTTCAGTGCCCTGAAGGTGAGCTTCAGAAGAGGAAAGAGGTCGTCCACACAGTGACGTTGCATGAGATAGACGTCATCAACAGCCGGACTCAGGGCTTCCTGGCTCTCTTCTCAGGTACGTTCACATCAAGGTAACAGCAAGGGTCCGTTCACACTACACCTAGGCTCAGATAGGCAACTTTGGATGAAAGGCAGTCTTTCAGGAGTTCAATTTGTCACAGCTTGCTCTCACTGGACTTTGTGGAATTCCCATTAGAGCATTGCACTTCAGAGATCAGATTGCATTCATTGGGTGCCGTGTGCATCATATAAGACTTGTCGGTTGTAAGACCTAACAGCAGAAAGGATGACTTGATCACTGATGGTGTGATTTTCTCCATAGAAATTATAGCCTGACATTAGTGGTTGAAATGAAGGAAGAAATAATAATTCTTCAATTGAAAGAAGTGACAGAATGAGAAGGCAATTGTTTGTAGCTAGGCAAACAGTCAGTAGGGGTGTCATAGGCAATAGACCTGTTTACTAATTTTATGCATACTTCTTGAATAAAAGTTGCTCTTAACAACTCAAAAGCTTGCCAGAGGCTTGCCTGACATAGCAACAACTAATTTATGCAAAGTGGATTCCATCCATAGAGATGCTATTATGCATAGCAGATGCACTAAATAGTTGGTAGCTAAGGATTCTGGAGAGAAACATGCATAAATTTAAATACACTTATTAAACAGGTTTATTGGTTTGATCATACTGTATGATTGATCCTTGCTTGATATTTTGCATTAGATCTGTAAATAAGACACCTTAAGAACTGTATTTAAAACATTCTTTGATTGATGTTTGTATGATATTTGTAGGTGATACTGGTGAAATCAAGCCAGAAGTCAGAGAGCAGATCAACGCCAAGGTTGCTGAATGGAGGGAAGAAGGCAAGGCTGACATCGTACCAGGGGTAAGTACCCAAACAAAAACCTCCCCAAGGTTTGTTGTGGAAAGGGCCACATCTGTATGAAAGGACATAGGACTATATCTTGAATCTTAATCTAGAAACTAACATCGTATAATTTTTTTGGATAAATAATCTAGCTATGTCAAGGAAATGTTTAAAATTTTTATAAGTTTCCTCTTTCACAGTAAATATACAGGTAAGCATTATTTTTTGTGTGTCTGTGCAAATTTCCTATAGAAGATTTGTAAGTAATGGACAGAATTTGTGTTGCTCACCTTAAAGTATTAAATTTTTGCAATGTACTATTTGCTATGTATCGTAACTTTGCAATGAGCAGCACTACTTGAGGTGCTGGAAAAATAGGTGCAATCAGAACACAGTTACCCCACCTTGGTTGAACATTTCATATGTAAACTAATGTCTTGCCAAGGAATGTTAGTGTTGTCGCAGGGATTCAAACCCTACACTCTCTGATCTACAGTCCTGTAGCCTAACCACTAGACCACAACACATCCACATGTACATATGTGGCCAGGCACCACAAAACCACCCAAAACTTGCACTCTTTGATTTTCAGTTAGCACTCAATAAAGTGTTTTTGGTTTGCATGGTCAAATTTAAGTTACCGTAGGGTATTTCCTGAAAGAGTATACCCTTTCTAAACAATTACAACATTTGGAGGCATCAAACAATTTAAAAGTGGTATTTTTGACAGTTTAGGATACATGTGCTTAATTACTATGCCAGGTTTTAGGACAATCTGATAATCCCTTCATAGAGATTTCTAATGAGTTTTATTCCTCCTTTTGTCACCTTTGCACAATACCTCGCAAGTTAGACTGCAAACTTTAAACCCTTATTTCTAGTGCTGGGACTAAAAACCGGGTACCCGAGTCCCGCCCGAGAGCAGCGGGTCCGGGTCAAAATATTACATGCCCGTTTCCCGAAAATAAGTATTTAATGATTACTCATGTATGTAACATGACAAGGCGGTAGATAACGTCGACCAGCCATTCAATATCTACATGTAAAAATTCATGTAGCGCCCCACTGCAGTGATGCGCTTTCGAGTTTTTCCCAGTGTTAATAGCTTCTTAGGGGTAAATATAAGCTTGTAATTTGTGTTATATGATTTTCGAGTAACCGGGAACCCGCCCGAAAAATCGTCGGGTTCCCGAATTGAAAAAATACCCGAAACTCCCACCCCTGCTTATTTCTCAGAAGTAACATTCTGTGGGACTGGACATTCTACTCTTTGTACAGTGGGTTTGGAACATTCAATGTTAATGAGTTATATATCATTTTAAAGCTTAGAATCTACTTTTTCAGAATCAGACCTTACCTAAAAAAAATCATATCTGGCGACTTTTTTGTGGTTTTGTGGTGCCTGGTCACATGTACTGTCTGCTGTAGTACACTGGTCAATCGATCCTCTTTTCATACAGGTGCTGTTCATCGATGAAGTTCACATGCTGGATATCGAAAGCTTCTCATTCTTGAACCGAGCGCTGGAGGACGACATGGCTCCGGTCCTTATCATGGCAACGAATAGAGGCATTACAAGGTAGGTCACCTTCACCTTGACTTTCAGCTTGACTTTCAAATCGACTTTCAGTTTGACCTTCAAGGCTTCAACTTGACTTTCAACTTGGGATACATTATTACAGAATGAAGATAACCAAAAGACACATTTAACTCGTTGAATACTAAGCCGGAGATAACGCATGCTGGAGTCTATAAAAAAAGCATGTTATACCAATATCAAATCGTACCCAACGCGGCTTGATAGATAAGGAAAACATGAGAGCAGAACTTTCTCTTTTAACAGAAATGACAAAAGAGCCCTCTCTCTCTCTCTCTCTCTTACTCTAACTCTCTCAAAGTAACTTATTTCAACAGGAATCTGATTAAATCACAAATAATTATATGATATGATATTGTCAAGAATTTTGTAAGAGGAGAATGAAGGACTTAAGTTTACAATATTCTGTGATTTTGTTAAAAGGTTTTTTTATAGTACTCTGGTGTTTTAATTCTGCTTTTTGTCCAGTTTAATTGATAGCCTTCTTTTATCCTAATGAATGACTTTTCTGGACAGTTTCTACAATTTTGAAGCATTATTTCATTATTTTACTAGATGTAGATGTGTCCACCTTGAATGTGAAAGATTTCATTCCTGTGACACTATCAATATCTCCTTTTCCTCCTTGTTTGTTTATCTTCACAGAATTCGAGGCACCAGCTACCAGAGTCCTCATGGAATCCCACTAGACTTGTTGGACAGGCTTCTCATCATTTCCACATCAACCTACAATGAGAAAGAGATGAGGCAAATCTTGAACATCAGGTAAGAAACTCCTGGTTGAAGGATTCCAGCACAGTTTATGAAATAACTTGGGTGTGTTAACAGCCAAGAAAAATTGCATGATTTGATATTTTTGATTGTTGTTTCCTGTGAATTTGATGCAGCCTACTTCTAATGACCAGCAGAAAGTGAGATTTCACAACCTAATTTTATAGATGACCTAGCAAGACAATACCGAATTGAGAAGTTAAGCAAGTGCCCTGGCCGATTGTCCAGTTAATGAAATAGGTCAGACACTTCCTACAGTCTATTCGTTTAAAGGACTGTTAGTTTTAGGAATTCTTTCATCTTCTCGTAAGTTAAAAAGGGACTAAAACATGTATACTTTCATCATTTCTTCGACATTGAGAAGGTAGATTTTTAAAAGTATTTAAAAAAAACCAAGCTTTGAACCTGAATTCCCTGTTGACTTTATTTTCAGATGTGAGGAGGAAGATGTAGAGATGTCTGATGATGCGTTGACGGTCCTCACAAGGATTGGTTTGGAGACATCATTAAGATATGCCATTCAACTTATCACTGCAGCCAACCTTGTCTCTAGGAAAAGAAAGGTGAGTTGCAACTTTTCATTTAACCCCAAAGTACAGCAGGCATTTCAACCACCCTGATTATAATATTGTTACCCACGGCGATGAAATCGGCAGGGTTATGTAAAGGGCTCTGTATGTTTGTTTGTTTGTTTGTTTGTTTGTGTACAAGTTAACTAGAGAACGGGTGAATGGATTTGCACCAAATTTTCAGGGAATGTTCGGATAGTGACAGGAAAGAATCGATTAGATTTTGGTGATGATCGGGTGACCCCTGCAAATTCTGTGTGACCTTGAAGTTTTGACCCCATAGTAAAGTATAGGAACTTCATGCACAGAATAGTATTGCAACTACTCTGTAGTGCCGCTAAGGCGTGGGTCTGCCACCTTTGACGGCCTTTCTAGTTGATAATACTATTTGACTAAGAAAAGCTTGGTTTTCTTCTTGAACTTCAAAATAGGCAAATGACTTGGAATTGGATATTATTCCACATTGTTTTCATCGAGATGAACGTTTGAAGTACATGTAGGTAGAATGATTCAGACTTGTCTCATGAAATCGTAGTTGTGATGCGTATTTGTAAACTATGTCCTTCTGTACTAGTTAATAATTGTGTATGGGTATGGAAGACTATCTCTTAAATGTTACTCCAGTGTGGAGGAACAAGAACATCTACTTCTTTTACCAATTCATTATCCTATTATCTTCTCAAACACATTGAAAAGGTTTGCATCTTAGCATACCATCACATTATATTTGAGGCTAGACAACCGTGGTGTTTATAGACATAGAGCGTTATGGGCTATGTTACTGTATAACGATCCATAGCAGCACACTGTCTCCTTTTAGAATGCTGGGAATATACATGAGCAAAAAGATTTTTTTATAAATCACAGAAATTTGAAAGTGTATTTCCAGTGCTGTCCATTGTGCTGTTCACGAATAAGAGCGATGTAATTGTGACTAATCATTTAATTCTCGAAATAGGCAAGGCGGTGTAAAATATATATTCACTATTATCTTGTACAAATTGCCAATTTGTGTGTTAAACTTTGCAAGTTTCATATACATTGGTTCACTTAGTAAACAATTTTATATTTTGTCAAACTACAGTGCGAGCCAGAAAAAAATGTTACACTTTTTAAAATGTTTATATTACAAATATGATGGAAGTATCATACATCACCACAGTTAGATAGCATAACTCTTCCAGTTTTATTTAATACCACATTTGTGGGGAATCGGTAATGAATTTACTAGAAAGGAATCAATTAATGTGTCTGGGTGAAAACTCATTTGCGCCAACATCAACAATGCCTTGCCTGATTTGGATTCCACTGCACAGTGAGCGAGAAAGCCTGCGAGAAGACAGGCAGACACTTCGTAGGGCCATGCATGGCAGCGATACTCCATCGAGCTCAGAAGTGCATCAAGAGAAACGGACGCCATGTGGAAGATTGAAAGCTATGTCCAAGTGCCTAAAGTGACTATGCAAAAGGACTTTTCAGTGAAGATCACTGAATGTTATGATTTCTGGCTTTATGTATTTGTTCATTCATTCATTGGTTCTCATGTTTATTTATCTTTACGCTGATTGTTTGTGTGAATGTTGCTATCTCTGTTTCAGCAGATAATCGTACGACTTGGTGCAAATGAGATTTGACTATCTTTCAAACAATGGCTGTTGTGCACTGAACCGTAACAGCAACATTGAAACAAATGTTGCCAAACAACAAAGGAATATATATACTCTATCCATACATGGTAAAAAATAACTCTGTTAATCCCACATTTTTAAAACAATACTCGATTCAAAAGGTGTAACATTCTTTCTGACTCACACTGTATGTAGGAGTGGAAAATAGGAATAACTGTTGCCAATTTGAGAAGGGAAAACTGATTAATTAAGACCATAAGAAACTCTGTACTATGCGACATCAAACTACAACCATTTTCATAGTAAGAATCTACCGCTAACTGCACAAATCCTGTGTCATTTGTGATTCCGTTATTGCGCAGCATGAAACTTGTGCGAGTTAGAACCACTGGGGAAATTCGCAGTCATTACGTGCGCATGAAAGATTCTGTTATTTAAAGGTACTTCATCTGTTTTGCAGACTTACAAAAAATTTCGCAAAACTTTGCACAGGTTTAGGAGACATCCTGCCTGTGAAATTTCAAGGTCACAAGTTCTATAACTCTTGTAAGAAATGAAAATCTTGCTTTTGTCGCAGAGGGAGCTATTCTGAATCAACGCAAATAAATGTACCAGTAACGGTTAGTAAATAATTCTAAAAATTACACAATCTTTTTTGAGTTGAGTCGAAAAAATAAAGTGTTACCAAATTGTTGTTATTACTTAAAAGCAAATTATAATCCTTTCCACATCTGCACAAGTTTTCAAATTATAACTCGTTTGTAAATTATCGCATACTCAAACAACATCAAAATTAAGGGCTGCACATAGAAACTCCTGAATGACCCACAAAACTCTGCAACCCAGTGTGGTGTCTGTTCAATCTTGATTTATTTCTCTTTTCTTTTCTGATTGGTATGACAGGGTACAGAGGTAGAAGTGGATGATATCAAGCGTGTGTATTCACTCTTCTTAGATGAATCAAGGTCGACACAGTTCTTGAAAGAATATCAGCAAGATTTCATGTTCAATGAAATGGAAGCAGGCGGAGGTAAGACATCACATCATTATCCGTATCAGACATCTGAGCTGTGGTTTTACAAAACTGTATTCCCCTCGTCTTTGATGCAAACCGGGCAAAGATGGTAATATTCCTTGTATCACCCTCTATCACAAAAGCCCATGGACTTTACGTGTTATAAAACCGGGCATTATAGCCTTGTATTCTCCCTGGTCTAACATCCGGGAACTTGGAGATCAGCTACAGTCATACACGGCCGAAGCAGTACAGCTGCGCACAAGCAAATTATATAAGCGCGCATTATTATGCGACACAAT
Organism: Heliocidaris erythrogramma; assembly: GCA_025617745.1. Classification (NCBI taxonomy): domain Eukaryota; kingdom Metazoa; phylum Echinodermata; class Echinoidea; order Camarodonta; family Echinometridae; genus Heliocidaris; species Heliocidaris erythrogramma. The sequence goes on along the minus strand of CM046864.1, from coordinate 41,575,973 downwards.
TATTGCGCATTATTTTGGACTGGATATGTGACGTCACGATGGCTATCAGTAAGAAGACGTATTATAAGTAGGCTTGCTCTAGATGTATGATGTGGATAATGTTAATATTGAATGGCTCCAACTTTCGGGGAGATACAACATATATCGCCCTCACTAGATCAATATTACCCTCGTCTTTGAATCGGGTAATATAAATCTAGTTCGCGGAATATATGTCGTATCCCCCCTCAAGGCCAGTCAATATAATATAATTATTGATATATTTGTTTGCGTTGCAGGAGGGCATAAATGGAGGTGCAGCCAGGAGCTGGGCATTGCTAGATAAACAAGTTTTAAGAAATTGATTGTTTTTTTCATTACATCTGCACAAAACATTTCAGTATGTGCATCATAACTAGTTGCCATCATTGTTAGGGTATAACTTATCTATATTACTGCTTTATGCTTTCATTCCATTACCAAAATGTTGACAAATTTGCATTTGTGCCTTTCTGCTTGGCAATCAGGATTTTTTCTTCTTAGTTTAATTCAAATGAAGATTAGTCAAAAATATTTTGTTTTACCTTATTTATTGAATAGCCCTATTTACGCATGCAAAATTTGGAACATGTAGTACTGAACCAACACAAAATTTAGATCAACCACATCAGGGGCGGATCCAGGATTTGTAAAAGGGGGTGGGGGGCACACAAATCTCCGAAAATTTTCTGACAAGCATACAAAAATAATCATTTTCAAAAGGAGGGGGGGGGGTGCACAATCTAAAAAAAAGGGGGCACACTTTTCTTCCAAAAATCTAAATCCGCCACTGAACCACATTGTTATTACAATTACACTGAAAATAATACTACATTGTAGTTATGGTCTCTTTTTTTTCCCCCTCACCTTCATTTTGCTTTGTAGATAACGATGATGAGATGGAAACATGAGGATCTTTCATCTAAGCTTCAGATCCCTCATCCCTTTCATCAACATAGCATCTATTTATTACCTCCGTGCCTCAGAGACTGCTAACACTTCTCATCCCTATCCAGCCAGTGGTAGAGCACTAGAATAACCAATTCCAAAGTCCACTAGTGCACCATTCCATCTACAGTGCATACATTAGAAATCCTCAGCATCTTCATGGACAGTTTTGAGTGCGGTTGAAATCGCAATTATTACTACCCTTCCCCCCCAAAAAAAATAAAATGTCCGGCATTCTTGGTGCATCGCTATACTTTTTCCAGCCTTGCATGACACAGCCTTATGGCACAGAGGAAATTTGTTACTTTAAGACCTTCATTATTGTTATTATTATTATTTTATACCAGGACTGCACTTAGTCATGAAGGTACTATTTCCAAAGCACAATGGACCAGTAGGTAATCAAGAAAAAGTTATACACCCAGCAATTTTTTTTTCATTCCTCCACCTTCATTTTATATGTGTCTGCCAGTGAACATATGTAACGACAAGGAGTCTAAAAAAAAAAAAAAGAGTCAAATTTCTCTTTGAACACTCTCAACAATATTTTATTTGTAATCCTACCATGATGTTTCAAGCATTCTGTGATGTATCAGTGTTAAATGGTCCCTTTTGTGACACAAAAAGTTTAATGGCCTTTTGGTTTCTGATGTGTAATCTGTATTCTTATCAGTATTCTGTATACAAACATGTATAATCAGCCGATGGGAAGCGACCTGAAAGATAGAGTTGAGATCTGGTCAAGTGATTACGTCGTGAAAGAAACTTTGGAAACAATTTGGAGAGGTTAATTATTGGTGTATACTGTGAGGTATTAGTATTATCAGAATGATAGAAATTGCCACGGTCTTGCTGAATGTCACATGCACTGCACACAGAATTGTGTATACATATATATATGACCCTCCACCACAAAACGACCAATAAGTCGCAATGGGAGTTTTAGAGTAAACAGCTGAAAAAGGTGGTTTGGGGTAGAAATTTTGATTTGATGTGTTTTGTATTTTCTGAAAGTTCATTTATTAATCTACCATCTGACAAAAGAGCAGGATAAAAATGACCATGTTTTCCTAGACATTCAATCTTTGTGTGTTAACTTGCTGGGATTGTACTTCACATCGCTTTTCTGGTATAGCTTAAAAACTATGCACTGTCTGATATTCAAAATCTAAAGAAACAAAGAAATATATCTATTTTGAAGGTATGGAAAGTTTCAAGCCAATCCAATTAGTACTTCACAGTGTATGCAAGGGATTTTTGACTCAAACTTTTGTGCGACAAACAATAGGACACAGATTAGGCGCTCTTAAATGGTCACTCTTCTTTAGAGCCTGTGTTCTCTATTGTTTTGGTCATTAGCCTGTCTGACACATTGACATTCTCATTGCAATTTAGAAGGGTTTGCTTAGTCCATACAAGACAAGTTATATATCATTTTAAAGCTTAGAATCAGAAGCTTTCAGATGCGGTTGATATTCTAAAAACCAAAATTTCTGACTTATTGGTTGTTTTGTGGTGGAGGGTCACATATGGGACTAGTACACGCATTTACATGTATGGCATGTAAGTTTGGTCCAAGCTTTTCTTCCATGATATTCTTCTACACTAACATGAAACGGATGAGAAAGATCACAAATTAGTTTCAGCGTAGACCAGAAATCCACTTTCTCTTTAGGTGCTGATAAATATATGTTGGTACTGAGGCAAGCTTTCCAAGATTCTCTAATGGGGTGTTGCAAGAAAGTTACAACTGATTGGTACTGACCAATCAAAATCATTGTTGCAAGCGCATCTTCTTGAATGGGCAGACCCTGAACCATTCAGAATGGTTGTTCTAATTTGCTTTACAATTTGCAATTGATTGCAACTTTCTTGCAACACCCCATAAGATTCATAAGCTGGAATATAATGTACATATCCAATAAAGTGTTAGACTTTGGCAGCAAGAATATTTTGGAAAAGATTAGGAAAAGTTTGATTCCTTTTCCCAATTTTATACTTTTATATCTGGCGATTTGCAGATAAGGTATCTTATACATGTACGTGACGCACTTAAGTGCTTGTACAAGGTTTACTTAGATTCACTATTAATAGTCCAAACAGTTTCATTCACCCTTTTGAATTGCCCTGCGTAAAAACATATTAGAACTACATGTATGCTTAGCCTCTGTAGCAGAGATAAAAATGTAATTAATATTTGTGTGGATTGTAGCAAATCTGAATGGTATTAATAATTCAATCATTGTACCAATCATATTTGTTTGAAAACCTTCAAATGAACTTGAAAATCCAGCATGTTTAATGCAGTACATAATCAATATTAATGCATATTAATGTAAAGGCTTCTGTTTTTACTTTTCATTGGGGCAGTTAAAGATTCAACATTTATTTGCGATACATGAAAATTGGTGGATGGGGACATAGAATGTGTCATCCTTAACCTTCAAAGTTCGTACAATCTGGTTTAGTAGAACCATTTTATGAATCAAACTGTTACGACAACAAATTTGTATTCTGTTGCATTTGAGCCCAGGGCCTTGTCAAGGCTGTCTTGTAAATAGTTGCAATAGACTGCTTCGGTAATGTATGCATACCTTTCAAACATAGGATGTTCTTGACAACCTGAAAGCTTGCCAGGTGTAGCTACAAATCATGTATGCAAACTGGATTCCAAGCATTGAGGCTCATTTATAAAAAGCAGGTTCATGGAATAGTTCGTCACTAGGGGCTCGAGAATATATGTGCATAAATTTGTATACATTACAGAAGCGGTCTATTGATCCAAATTGATCTCCTCCAATAAGCCAGTTCGGGGTTAGCGCATGGTACAAATGACCCCAAATATCCACAGATATTTTAGACATGGAGGGTCCCTTTATGTGCACTTCAGAAAAATAACTCTGGGAGTGATAGAGGTGCCTCATGAATAGCTTTTGTTTCCCCCTTTTAAAAAGAATACTTCCACCTGGATATCATGGAATGCACCATTAGTGCATAATTGAATAATGATTACACGACATTCTTGAGCACAAATCGAATATTAGTGTCAGTGGGTTTTAGAATTTGGTACAGATGACCTTTATCTGCTCATGCTCAGATTGCATCTCCGAAGTGGCTTATTAGTAGCAAATTTGTCTTCTAACTTGATAATTGCAGTTTATTTGAAGTTGAGATTGATTCAAATCAATCCTTACTGTTCTGTAAGACAGGGGCCTTGATATACCAAATTTTCAATGTACCTATAAAGTAATTCCCTGGTTCCAAGGATTTTGTTGTACATGTAAAGAGACTCGACTGTTATCCACTTTGTATTTGTATTTCTGGAAGTTAATGCATCACTTAGTTTGGGCTATCATGGATTTATTCAACTTGTTCCTTGATGATCACAAGGCCTGATGATATAAAGATCTGATGATATGATCTTTTTTATTATTTTTTTAATGTCAAATGTAAATTTACTTGGTGTGTTGTCATCTGTTTTGTACCTACGTGAAATAAAAGATGTACATTATTGTTGCAGTTTCTTTTGCATTCCACCAATAAACTATGTACATCATTTTGTTAAGAAAAGATGATCAGTTGTCATATTTGAACAGGTGTTCTGATTGTAAATTTAGGCAGGAACTGTTCTCTTTAGGATGCCCTTATTGTTCCTCATGCAAATCAGACTGAGGTTTCATGGGCTCCAAGCATTATATAGCCACCTGGATATTGAAAGAAGGATATTGAAAGAAGGATATTGAAAGAAGGTAAAACTAAGGAAGGAAAAATCTGATTTACATAGAACAAATCTTTCCAACATCATGTAATGGAATTACACGTACATCCGGTTCAAGCACATGCAATTATTTTGTCAAATACGTCTTCAGCCCAATCTATGGTGAATAGAAGTAAAAGAATTACAGAATATCAAACAAAAATTTGACATTGAAAATATCATTTTACTTGGTTAAAGAATTTATCCACACTGGAGTGTAGCTATTGACTTGATCCAGTTTACAGGTACAAAATTTTACAAATCGCAGTAGACAACAACATAAAATTAATCAAATTTACAAGTTTTTTGTCGCAAAAGGTTTCTTGTTTTACTGTAACTATGAAATGGCTTTATGCAGACTCTATGCAACATGTGCAGGCTGCTGTATATCAACATCACGGTACACTAGAGAAAGATTCATGTTTACAATGCAATTGCCTTTGAGGCAAGCTTATTTTATTTACCACAGCTCTTCTGACACACATTGTACAATATTCAGCAGGCACTGCTTACAACACAAGTATTAGCATAATAATGCTTCTCACTGATACATGTATGCTTATATTTAATAGACCGCTTCGGTAATGTATGCAAATTTTATACATACCTTTCAAACAAAGGTTCTTGCACTATGAACACTGACAAAGAGAGCGGACAAAATATACAGCTCCTCATTGTACCCTCCACAATTGCTCTCGTAGACAAAAGCACATCCCTTCATTGCTATTATGTAAAATAAGTAGAACAGGTGAATATGCATGTGACACCTGTTCTACATATTTTTACATAATAGCAATGAAGGGATGTTCTTTTGTCTACCAGAGCAATGGAAGGTACAATGAGGAGCTGTATATTTTGTCCGCTTCTTTGTTCGCCATGTTCATAGTGTTGACAACCTGAAAGCTTGCCGGACATAGCAACAGATAATGTATGCAAGCATTGAGGCTCATGTATAAAAAGCAGGTTCATGGAATAGCTTATGACTAGGTGCTCAAAGAATATACGTGCATACATTTGTATACATGACAGAAGCGGTCTATTGAATGCATTTACTACTGAATAAGCTTATTTGCCTAGAGCTATTAGTACAGTATTAAACTACCTGGGTCACATATTTTAAGAGGTTAAAACATGAAGCATTCAAGTGTAGAAGACTGCATATACAGCCATGGAAAAAATTATTAGGCCAAGAATGGTTACTGATCGTGTTATTTTTGTGGTAAGAAGAAAATAAAATATATCATAAAGCAAGGTATAATTGCTGGAATTTGGTATTCATTCATTGAAATACAAAGACAAATCATTTCTATAGTTTTGCATGAATGCATATTATAGTATTACAGAAGCTTGATCTAATAATATTTTCCAGGGCTGTACATGTAGTTCAATGGTTGACAATGAACACATTAATGCCAAATGAATCAATTTCTTGAAAATGGTAATTAAATGTGTTAATATGTTGATGGATTTTAGTTCTTAGTTCTCCAGCTGTAGTAGGTTTGAAAATGAGCAAAGACAATGTCCAAGGCTGGTTCCCAGCATATTATTTGACATCTTATTTTAGTTGAGGGGTATATAATTGTCAAAACAAAATTAAAGGAGAATTAACCCCTAATTACAAATTCACTTATATTGGAAGGTGTAATATATTTCTACTTATTGGCCTAAATCATTTTCTAATAAGATATCAGAAAAGGGTATAAATAAAGATATTCCAACACCTGGTATCGTCTCCTACTCATTTACATGGGGGCTGCCATTTTCGTGCTGATTTGAAGTTGTACATGAACCATTGAGAAATGTTCCAGTCAAGAAGATATTTTGAATCCAAGACCTAAATAGCCTTTTGACGAGGCCTCGTGACTTGGCTTTTTTCCTCGTCATGCTGTGCCTGAGATGAGACTAGCCAGCGACGAAAAGAATCAACACGGCCCGCGATCGAGCGACTTTAGTTGCGAGGCCTTTTGGAACCTGGGTTTCCATCGTCCGATATGAATTATTCACGAGTTGACATTCGTATGCTAACACGCCTACCGAGGATTATCGACCAATCACAACGGTATCTGCAGGGCTTACTTTCCATGTGCCGGGTGCCGAGCGAGCTAGCTCGAGATGAAGGCGAATTTGCATACCAAATTTATGCTGACGTCATGCGAAGATACGTTCGCTGATTGGCTCCTACCTATAAGGTAGCAGATCCTCGCTAGGAACAAAGGATAGCATAAGAAATACAGGCCAGGTTCCAAAAGGCCCTCGGACTCATGTCGCTCGATCGCGCATTCACCGGGCTGGGCGGCTAGTCTTGTTATGCAGCCACTACTAGCTTACTTGCCGAGAAAAATAGCCAAGTCACGAGGGCCTTGTCAAAAGGCTAAGACCTAAATTGCTTTTCTTCATTACCTAAAATCCCATATGTGACGAAAAATATAAAGTGGGTGTTTACAAGTATTATAAAAATTATATCTTTATAATGATATTTTTAAATTGTCTGGTTTTGCTTAACAAAAATCTATTTTCTTGGGTTTGCCAAACAGAGCAGAACATAATATATGCAGCATGCATTCTGACTTTTCAAGTCCCATTATCCGAAAGCAGGTGAATGCATAGTTTGCCGCTATACATGTATATGCTCAGGGAAGAAAATTCGAATTAATTTGCTCCGTCCCATGCGTCACAGTATCGAGAAAATATTAAGCAAATATCGATTTTCAACAGAAATATATAAGGAAATCTTCAGTTTAAAAATAAATTGACATATCTATTCTATATTTTTAATCTCAAATGGGTTTTTAATTTTGAAAAAGGCAATTGGGCATTTGGATTAAGAAAATCTTCTTGTACACATAAAAAAAATGGCAGCCCCCAATGTATTGCTAGCAGACGATACATAATTGCTAGCAGATAAATTTTACTCAGAAAATCTTGATTCGTATCGATATCGTATATTTTGACGCGAAGCCATATAGTCTAACAAGCAGGAAAAAACACCTTTGAACACTATCGTCTTTATTTTTTTAGGTTAATTCTCCTTTAAGTTGGGACAAGTGCATAGATAGCTATGCATGCACAATCGCCTATAATGCACAGAGAGACATCTTCACAAGCTCCAGTACAAAGTGTTTATTCCATACGATATTCATTTTTTACAATTAAAATACCATTCACTACATGTATAATCAAAATATTTCTTTAAATACACTGTACTTGTACATGTGCATGTACAACTCTCGGGTCACATAGAAATACTGAGCATAGGTACACAGAAATATAATGCACATTGAAATAATTAGGGGTAAAAATAATGGCAAATCACTCGACATGACAGGGTGAGCACAAACCGATACTGCATCAAATTTGTAAAGTGTTAGGGCTAAATCAATGACAAAGTCCATTAACATAATCCCAATATGGAATCCCCCGAAATCTACAAATGTACAGATGTACTACGAAATCCAAAATGAAGTAACGACACACACATTCTTTCCACAGAGTCGAATATCAACTCCAAGTTTCTAAAGTTTGGCACTTCAATGTAGTGTAAAGGTACTGACATAATCATATCTGGGCACCTCCCCACACAAATATATTTGGGCACCGCTCTGCCCGAATATCAGTCCAATTAAAATTCTAAAATTACTGTTTATAAGATACCACTATGAACATGACGGACAAAGAGAGTGGACAAAATAAACAACCCCTCATTCTAATCTTCACAATGGTTCTGGTAGACAAAAGAACATCCCTTCACTGCTATTCTGTAAAAAATAAGTTGAACAGGTTTCACATGCATTGCATACAGTATTCACCTGTTCTACTAATTTTACATAATAGCAGTGAAGGGATGTTCTTTTTTCTACCAGAGCAATTGCGGAGGGTAGAATGAGGAGTTGTTTATTTTGTCCACTCTCTTTGTCCATCCTGTTCAGAGTGATATTAAATAATGCCCTTGGGTAAAAATACTGTTTGAAACTTAACACCATTACATGTACATTGTTGGCTATATGGAGCTTCATTTCCTTATTAACCCTTTCAGGACAGGAATTATTTAAGGGCTAAACTGATCACATTTTGTTCTTCAAATTGGCAACATTACTATTTTTCTTTTAGTGCTACATGGTTCTAATATTGAAAACAATATACATGGTTGGGAACTTTGTCGAAAAGTTGAAAAAAATTGCCAATTTCGATGAAAAAACATGGACTTTGAACCTGTCAAAGTGTTGCCAATTTAAGGATTTCAGAAGCTTATTCTCGTTTCTAAAATTCCTGGCATCAAACGCAATATGGTCATGCAACAAAAATAGACATATTGTGTGCAGACAATTTTGCTCTTTCTACTTTGCCTTGTTTCCCTTGCGATATACATACATGTGTATGTTCACATCATAAACAAATTGTTAGCAATATATTGAATATAATCACTTACCTTACAACAAATAAAAAGAAAATCAAAACATGAGTCTAGTTTTTATCTTCAAGTATAACATACAATAACTCTTGTGAGACTGCAAAAAGAGCTAAAGGAATGTTGCATTAAAAAAATGGTCAAATTCAGCATAAACAGTACAAAAACAACAACAAACAAAAGAAAATGAACAATATAGATCTGAAATACATGTTTTCAAATGAACTAAAAGCACTGTGCATGTACTGCACTGAATGACAAATCTAGTCCAATCACAAGGCATTTAGCCCCTAATGGGAAAAATGTAAATAAATACATGTAAAAAATAGCAATGTAAGTGTACTTTAACTATTAAGGAGATGGCAATGGCATGAAATCAACAATAACAATATTATGACAATGGCAATGATAACATTAATATCTTTGGTTTCACATTCATCTTTAATGAAGGAAGTAAAGATGTGATGCCTTGATTAAGTAATCAAAGAATAGAGTCTTACTCCAAGCCTTCTTACTATTTTAGGTAGGTATTAAGTGGTTACTGTATTCCATTTACAATACTGTAACATGCACATTGCACATACATGTAAATGTACCATTAAGATTATCTGCACAGCAGTGGCTTTGTAAACTACGTGTAGGCATTGAATATGGAGGAAATTTTTGATGACTGCCTGATTGACGGCATATTAGACCAGGTGTCAAACGTCACTGTGTTAAATTAAGCAGATATATCACCCTGTTTTATGAGCTACCATGTTGAATATAATAATAATAATAATAATACATACATAAGATTTCTACAGCACCATTATCCATTTTGATTATATGCTCAAGGCGCTGTACAACATAAAGAAAATCACAAACATAACAAGAGAGTGAATAAGAAGAAAAATATCCGTCTTCAAAATGCAAGGATGAACAAATGGGATTTTAGGTTGCCCTTAAAGGAGTTGGAGTTCTTCAGCTCCTGTGGAAGAGAATTCCACAGGGCTGGTCCGGCATGAGCAAAAGCTCATTCAAAATTCACTTGTAGTATTGCCCATGAGGAAATATACATGTACTACATGTACATTTGCAAATTGTACTTCCAGCGCTTCATTTTTAAAGGGATAATCCACCCTGATTACAAGTTATGAATTTTTGAAGTTGTAATCAATCAGACACAAATTGGCAACTCCGTGACGTATCTTGCGAGCTCCTCTCCCATTTGCTCAGCACAGAAAATTTCATAAATTTTCATTTTCTTGGTTTTTGATGAAGGAATAGATTTGTTTCATACAGGTTTTGTGTAACAGCATATGAGCAGTGATCTAAGGTGCAAGTACGACTGAATATTTCCTTTAGAGAAAATGGAAATTAATCATTTTTGGGGTACAGGGCCAATGGGATAGGAGCTCGCAAGATACGTCACGGAGTTGCCAATTTGTGTCTGATAGATTACCACTTCAAAAATTCATAACTTTCTTATTTCTTATCAGATTTTGCTCAAACCTTCACTGATCTGTTTCTTTAATTTTTCTGCTTAGAACTTTTAAAACCAACTTGTAATCAGGGTGGACTATCCCTTTAAGAACCATATTAAAAATCATATTCTATGCCACATTGGTATTTTGTTTACAAGTTACAAGCTACATGTATTTCTCTCTTGAAATGTTCTTCATTATTTGCTCCAGACCAATTTTCATCTTCCAGATATTCCAGGTCTGTAGTAGTATTCATTACACAGACACTGATGGGTGCATATTATACACCGGCATTTCTTTAGATACATTAACTCTTACTGTGCTAAGGGGTTTAGCTCTCTTCAAAATTTTACCAAAATGTGATCAATGCTTACTTTTCAAATGTCTGCACTCTATTAAACATCTCTTATTTCACAAAATATTGTGTAAAAATATTGTAGGAAATATATTTTTTTATGATACCAAGTATTACTTTACCAAACTTTATGCAAAATAATTATTGAAAATTACATTTGAGTTTCTTTTTTGTCCATTATTTGTTGGTTTCTCATGTGTTTACTATTGTTTAGTGTGGAAATAAAGTAATATCTTTTTTAAAATCTGCATGTTTCTCTGAGAATTTCTGTGGTAGCATATAATTATAATCATATAATTATAATCATAAATCCTTGATTCATGTAGGTCTACATATGAAAAAGGAATTAAAAAAATAAATTGAAAAAACACAAGATTTGCTTTTAAAACAGACAAGCATGACATAAAGATAGCACAATTAAAGCAATTATGATTGAATAGCTTTAGTTTCAACTTGATCACTTATATTGAGATCTATTTTGTCCTCAAAGTAAGGAACTTCTCTCAAGAAACTATACAAAGAGCATAAATACTCTTCCTTATGCTTATGCATATGACTCACATGACGCGACTTCTGGAACGACTTGGTGTAGATATTATTATACCCCATCTTGGTACGGAGGGATTCGACACAGTTCTCTATGGCCGTGGCGCAGCCTACAGGGTCGGCGTATGAATAGAAGAAGAGAGCAGGCGCTTTTACCGGGTTATGGTAGAAGAGGCGAGATGCTCGCGCATAGTGCTGCGTTGCAGGTCGATACATCATGGCCAGGTACGCATCCAAACTCCTCTCAACACTCTTCTGCATGATCTTGTTGGAGAAGAGCGCATTGGCAATGCCGAAGGCCACCTTGTCGAGATCGACGACGCTGTCAAAGATCTGACCGATCACCCGGCCGGTAAGGTCGCCCTTCGTCTTCTCTGCTGCGATCATCTTCTGGAGGATCTCAGAGTAGAGGTAGCCCCCAACGCTGAATGAGTGGACGAAGATCGGCCGTTCACGATTGTCCTCCAGCTGTAGAAAGTCTACAACTCGCTGAGCCACCACCTACACACGTACGTTTAATGAAAAAATAAATAAACAGAGAAAACGCCATTGAAAATATAACTTGGAAAATTTGACATACTGTATATAATATGCCTACTTTTTAAAATGCAATATCCTCTAAAATTCTTAACAAACTGGAGCTGAGCAAAATGGATGCATGATAAAGAGAAATCAATCGAACTTGGGCTAGTTAGACATCTTCCTTCTTAAATTGTATACCGTAATGCTCAGGAGCCTCAGGTACATGTGACACTATTTGAATGAATTGCCTCTCCTTCTCATTCTCTCAGGTCTTCAAATTATCTGACACGACAGCGGACAGGGTATAGAAAATTTGGCAGTTTCTCTAACTTTCATACCTGTAATATCTCACTTTTTTTTGTTGCTACTCATATGACCATTAGGAACCTGAATCACAAGGATTTTATGTATTCATATTTAATATCTACTGACTTTACATACACACACTGTATTCATATTTAATATCTGATTTTACATACACACACTGTATTCACATTTAATATCTACTGATTTTACATATTCATATTTAATATCTGATTTTACATATTCATATTTAATATCTACTGATTTTACATATTCATATTTAATATCTACTGATTTTACATACACACACTGTATTCATATTTAATATCTACTGATTTTACATATTCATATTTAATATCTACTGATTTTACATATTCATATTTAATATCTACTGATTTTGCAATTCATTTTAAAATCAGATGGCAGTCAGATGAACCAGTGTGCTACATGTAAGAGTTTTACCTGTGAGCCAGACTGCGGTAGAAGGATCTGCATAGGCTTCATCTTAACGACGAGCACATCACATCCTCGATCTAGGTAGATGCGGGAGAAGCTGTTCACATGACGTTCCTTAGCAACCAGCCAGCTCAGCAGGAGGACGAGGGGCCGGGAAGTTTCGGCCGCTGCTCCGACGACAGGAACAGGTGATTTCTGGAGCATCATGTTGTCGTTGATTGCTAAGCCTGGGATGGTGGGAGCTTTAGAGGCTAACCCCCTCATAGAAGAGGTACTCCCATAGTAGGACTGCAAGTGGAGATAAAATATTGTTAGAGTGATGAAAAATACTGTGCAGGGTCAATATGAGTACACATGAAAATATCCTTCATACGGGGGGAAACTCATATAGCGAGACCATTTTGTAGCATTTTTGTCAAAAAGGAACGTGGAAAGATGAAAATATTAACCTATACGATGCCACAGCCTTGTGTTCTGATCTACGTAGCAGTGCCGTGTACAGTGTACATGTGAACTAGTCCCTGCTGGCATGCCACAACTTTGTAGAGTAGCTTCCGTAGCTGTGCCATGTACAAGTTAAGTCGCATTGTGTGTTCACACTTGAGCACCCCCAAACGAAACCTGACACAGGGAGATTAGTGGCTGGCATAGTAGGGATTAGCACTGTGGCACTGGGGTTGGAAAATGGGGGCAGATTAAGGGTTAAGGAAAAATCTTTTACCTTAGTCCTTACTACCAGATACTATCCGATATCCACGATTTGATAAAAAATTTGAGTTTATCTGGCATCACCGATCTTCTACGTGTTGTAGCGCACAGATTTAAATGATTCAAAATCACTAGTAGTCTGAAATCACTAGGACCGTATCCCGGACAGGTTGCCTGCTCTACAGATTGTACGGGGAAACAATCGGCGGTACCAATGATCGCCCACTAGTGATTTTGGAGTATTGAATCGGCGCTTATAACACGGGCAAAATATCGGAGATGCCAGCCGAACGCATTTTTTTCATCAAATTACTTGTCAAATTGTGGATATCAGATGCCATCTAGTGAGGTAAAAGATTTTTCTTATTATCAAGGTATCTGAAGTTTGGCCAAACCTGTCAGCTGTTTTTAAAATTATGCTGAATGGCATGCAGTTTTTAACTTACAGGTCATTTTCAAACTAGATCTAGGCTAACTAAAAACTACATGTATGATCCAATTGAATTGGCGGTTTGAAATAAATTTGGTATCTTCATGATCATGTGATAGGAAATTTAATTTTTTATCTTTAAGGACAAGTTGTATGTTTAATCCCTTGATTAAGAAAAACCGAAAAGGAATATGTTTTAAGTGACATCTCAGCAAGTTCTTGAGCTATAAACTTGTCCATCAGAACTTATTTTTGGCACTCGTAGGCCCTTGCCTATGTGGGACTGTGTCCAACATTCACTGTTGCAGCAGTCCAAAAAAGACAACAGAATTGCTCTAAGATTTAATTTTCTGAAATTTTCTAGGCAATCATCTGCCTTCATGACGCTTGATATATAGGAGGGGAAGATTATGAACATGCATGTTATTATTCCCTTCCAGCCAGACCCCCCACAGCAACCAGAGGTTGTTTATACCAGCATTATAGATCACAGCTGTAATTCATTACTATGGCCTCGCTCCCAACGAGCAAATATTCTGAGCCCACCTGAAATACACAGGTCTCTTGTTATAGTGGCGGGGTTAATGATATCTATAGAGCACGAAGTTATAGAGTACCGAAGTGATGACGTCACAAAAAGCTATTTTTTCATTTTGACATTTTTTATACCATATCTCAAAGGAACATGGTGAAAAACATCCAGATCCCAAATTGGCTCATTGGGCCCCGAGATATGGCCGCATGAATACCTCCTTAGCCCCATTGAAGTCAGTGTTTAATTGGCCTGGTTCTAAACTGTTAATAAGAACCAGGCCAATTTACACGGACTTCAATGGGGCTAATTAGATATTCATATTCATATAGCCATACCTTGGGCCACCATGAACTGATTCATGACAAATTTGATGTGGGAACGTTTTCCATCATGCTCTACCTAAATATAGTCATAAAAATACTGAAATACAAAAATCAAAATTTGATGACGTCACACTTCGGTACTCTATATTTAGCATCATGCATAGAGCCAGCCAGCCAGCCTTTCTGTCCGTGTGTGTCTATGTGTATGTATATGTCACGTTGTGTAACCCCTTGACCCCTTCCCCTTCTCTTCTCACTTGTTTTCTTTATCTTTGCCCTATTTTCTCTCTCCCTCTTCACTTCTGACTCCTGGTTCGATTTTGCCCCGCCTTCTGATTCATCGCTTATCTGCCTTATCACCTAAGCATCTATATCTTGTATATTTGTGAGTGTTGTAGATACGTTAGTTCTGTGTATTAAATTAATCTAGTTGTTTGTTTTTTTTGCCTTATTAACTTTAAGTCACTTTTTTTATATACAAAGTAATTTGCTATATTCTCCTGGTCACCTCATCTCTCTTCTCTTTTCCTGCTATTGATAAAATGTAATGTACATGTACCATTGTATGATCTGTATTGTACAATGTTACTGAAGAAAGATAAATAAATACTACTACTAATAGGTTAAACCTGATTCTGGGACACTCCAACTCTTACTGTGCCACAAATTGTGGGATTCAGAGTTAAAACTGAAATTTTAATTAAATAATTATTTTCCTCATGTATACTATGGACGATCTAGACTGGAAAAAGGCCCGCTGCGCTGATACACACAAAATCTATTGAAGCCTATTCACCAGTAAAAGCTATCATGGAGTAGAGGTCTCCACTCATACATTCCTAATCCTATACTTCGTGTGTATAATGTAGGCAGTCATACACCTCAACTTTTTAAAACACCACTGCACAAAAGTCACCAACGGCAACGTTCACTCAAAATCGGCATTTACTTTAAAAAAACCGACCCTATGCCTCCTCTTGTCATGCAGATATAAAATGGCGGCTGCGTGCGACAGCGCGCGATACAACCATAATTGAATTTGAAACTATACGTCGCCGACAGCACGCGTCGTTGCACGCAGCCGCCATTTTATATCTGCATGACAAGAGGGATGGCCATGGATACACAAACACTGGTGAGTTCTCGGAAATTTCTTATGATCTTTTTTTGGATTTTTTTGTAAAAATACGTACGATCAGAAAGACATACTAATACAAAACATTTCCCTAGGAAGAAACGCTGTGGTGAAGCCGAGGCGACGGATATGTCGGTCGCGGGAGTATAACTATAGTAATATAGTATTACTATTACTAGTATCACTCACTGACTCAGGAAAGTGTTTATATTTCAGGGCATTTTCATGTCTAGACCAAAATCTTCAGTCTCTCTGTATCGTCGGTTGTTTCGCTGAGACTTCGTCTGGCTCCACTAGACCTCCGTACATAGAGACTGAATGATCACATATCGCGTAGTGTGTGGACGATCATATCCGGAACCGGAAGTGGTTCTCTGTGTGTTTGTGTGTGTAGCATGTATTCAGTGGCGTACTCGTGCAGTGTATACGTAACGGCAACGCGACCTAAGCCTAGGCTCAGGTCGGCTGATCGTCCACCTTGTTGGTGATACACGGTCGTACCGTCTGTCTATTAGTATGGGGAAGGTTGAGAAATGTCAGAAATATTATTAAAGATTTCCCCATAACCACTGATAACAGACGGTTATTTCTGTCTATTTCATGTCCTGCTAGGCCTATACTAGTATTGGCTTGCTAACCCGTGCGCAGTTTTAGATTGCTGGGAGAAAACGCCTGGCTTCGTTCGTGATGTAAATGGCGTAGGCTATAGCCTTTTTTTTTTTTTTTTACACTCACGAAGCCAATCCTGGCTAGCCATGTCATGTGCATGGCCTGGCTGGAGAAGGAAAGGGCCGACCTCACGAGTCACGTCTACGCCCGTAGTCTACGGCTACGCGTCTCCCCCATGCACACGGCTCGCCGGCTAGGCTGCCGGAGGCTGCACGCTAGGCCTGGACAAAGTAGCCGTGCCATGGCATTGTGATAGCGGGCATTTGTGCCGTGGAGATGGTGCGCTGCTACTGCTAAAAAGTGCTAGTCAATTAAAGTCTGATACCTCTAATTCTAAGCTCCCAAAACGCTGAAGACCTGTCCTAAATGATCGAAACATGATGTTGTAGATCTGCCTGCTCTGTGTGATTCTTCAGCAATTTGCATCCAGTGACAAAACGTGTTTTTTTTCTTCTTATCCCACTGCCAGGCTATAGTTAGGCAAGTACTTTCCCACTTCATCAGCTCAGATGTCGACTGAAGTTAGCAGTACAATTGTCTTCGTTTAAAATTTTCGGCTTGAGATTCTCGCCCGGATTCTTTTGAAAATCGGAGTGGGTTCCGGGGGGGGGGGGGGGGGGGGCACAGCCGGCCCGTGCCCCCCCCCCCCCCTTTTGGAAGAAAAGTATGAATTTTGACCATACCCGATCCGCCATTTTCCACGGGCCGGCTGTGCCCCCCCCCCCCCTTTTGGAAGAAAAGTATGAATTTTGACCATAGACGATCCGCCATTTTCTCGATTGTGCCCCCCCCCCCCTTTTTAGAGTGAAGACCTTTTTTTTTTTTTTGCTTGTCAGGGAATTATGGAGGGAAACTGGACCCCCATAACCCTTTACTGAGCGATTTTTGAAGGTTTGGCGGAAATTTTTTTTTTGTCCCTTGGCCCCTTTTTGGCCAAAAAGGAAGATTTTAAGACAAATATTTACTTTGGAACACATTACAGAATTGCGTTTTCATTGAAAGAATAGGAAAGAACCTCTTTGGATTCATAAAAAAATATCCACAGGAAGATTTTCAGATAAGCTGCTCCTGACCGGCTCCTGACCGGCTCCTGATGACTGCTACTGTCAAATTTCCTACCCTTGGGGGTTATTTTTTTATTTATTTCTTTTAAATTTATTTATTCCTGCATGTTTCACAATAATCAGTTTCATACATACAAACTTTGAAAATAGAAACACACAGAGGTTTGGCAATATAAGCTGCACGCTTGAAGTTTTGCCATACCTAAGATCTTACATATTTCATACATTCTTAAAAGTAAACATAGATTAATAGATTAAATACAAAAAAAGTGCAAATATAATACACTATATACAGATACAAATACAGTCTCATTGAGGCCTGGACGGCATCCGCGTCCATGAAAACGAGTAAAAACGGTTGTTTTTTCAACACCAGACGGGTAACCCGGGTATCTCGTTTAGGGTATCAAAAACAGGAAATTCTGAAAAAAGGGTATCAAATTCACGAGTGATGAGAAAAGATCCTCGAAAAGGGTAGGAAATTTAAATTTGACAGTATTCGGGAGCCGGTCAGGAGCCCAACGAACAGCTGCATGATTTATGCTTAACCGGCTGTCGGCTGTCAATAATCTCGGGAATCTTCATTATTAGTAGTCTGTTTGGTCTATTTTCCGCGGGATTGGGCTGTTTTCACTCGAACTCCATGAAATATTTCTGTTTTTACGCGGGTTTTCGATCGCCCCGGTTTTGGCGAGATTTTCGCGGTTTTGTGCTATGGTTTTGTGGACAACATACGATAGCTAACATATTTCATATTACCCTTCCGCCGTCCACAAACTGGTTAAGTTATTTGACTTTCTTATCCATGTAAAATGATGTAATGAGGTAAAATCAAGGCAGACTGGACCAGGAAATAAGAAGGAAAAGTGGGAAAAATATTGAAATTGCGTCACAAACATGGTAAAACGTAGCTGTACTGTTCGATCCCGAATAATTATAAATCATATATCGCGCTATAAAGCTAGCTATTATGAAAGAAATATGAAAGAAAATGTTGAAACCTATGTTTAAGACTTTTGATAAACTAAGTACAGTAAGTGTTTTTGCATGTATGTATCAACCGTGGTACAGACCATTTTCCTGTCATCATTCAACAAAGATTTTGCCATAGAAGTGCATTCCTAACATGTAATTTGCCCAGGAGCATGGCATAATATATTGTCTTTTATTTCATCACTAATTGAATATATATGATTCTTGTACGTTAAAGCTAGTTTGAAGTGTACAAAATGATGATCTGATTCAAATTTTGGTGAAATAAAATGACATAGTATTATTGTAATGTAGTGATTGTTTTTATGGCATCTGGAAAAAACATGTATACATTATTCTGTTGAAACATGGACATGTATAAGACTTTTGATAAACTAAGTACTGCAAGTACTGCTCCCTTGCATAATCATTTTCTTTGAAGATCTCGTAATTTCGCGCCCCCAGTAGGCCTATATAGTTCTTAAATAGCTTAAAGCCCTTGTTCTTAAAGTGCAGACCGGCCTGCGAGACGATTTCATGCGGCCCGCCAAAAATATCTAGTAAGAAAAAATAATCTTGTTTTATACTGTGTTGATGCATATCATCCTAACTATTATCATGAATAAAAGTATCAAAGCAGTATCACAAATTTTTTTTTCGCCGGACCTCCAACATTCGCTCACGGTGGGGAGGGTGGGGGGAGGGGGGTATGGGGGTCCAGTTTCCCTCGATAATTCTCTGACAAGCAAAAAAAAAACGGTCATCATTCTAAAAAGGGGAGGGGGCACAATCGAGCAAATGGCGGATCGTCTATGGTCAAAATGCATACCTTTCTTCCAAAGGGGGGGGGGGGTGCCCCCCGGAAGTGCCCCCGGATCCATCAATGATGGGGGGTATATCTCCCCCCCCCCCCCCCAAAAAAAAAATGAGGTGGGAGATGCATTATCATCCCCCAATATTTTTGGATGGAATAAATAAGAAATATTATACGCCTATATTTTTAACTTAAAACCAATAATTATCCAAACTCATTATGTTTGATCTTGAAATACCATCACATTTTTGAACGATTAGATGTAAGGAAATAAGAAATGCCATAATTTCAATGCTAAAAATTTAATATTGAAGAAAATTCGTTCGCGAGTCGCATTGTTATTCTCAATTGAGGGGTCCGTCCATTCCTTCTTTTCATTAAAAAAAAACATTTTGGGATGCTCTAAAATGCAAGTTTTATAGACAGATTTTTGAAAAAGTCCCTGGAGTGGGAGGGGGATACCCCCTCCCACAACCTCCCCCGCTCGCTGGCTTCGCTCAGGCGCATCTCTAAGGGGGCAGAGAGCACGTGCCCTGTGCGGCACTTGGAGGGGGCGTAAAAAAACGCAAAGGAGAGAAAGAAAAAAAGAGGGGGAAATGAAGAATCCGCAGGGTAAATGCACTAGAAATCTAGTTTTTGAAGGTCTGAAATGCAGAAAAATTTCCAAAGCTCGGTCGCTTTGCTCCCTCGCATAATCATTTTCTTTCAAGATCTCGTAATTTTGCGCCCCCAGTAGGCCTGTATAGTTCTTAAATATCTTAAAGCCCTTGTTCTTAAAGTGCGGCCCGGCCCGGCCCGCGAGACGATTTCATGCTGCCCGCCAAAAATAGCTTGTTTTATACTGTGTTGATGCATATCATCCTAACTATTGTTGTGAATAAAACTATCAAAGCAGTATCATATTTATCCGTTCCATATTCTACCACAAGTTTAAAAACACCAAACAAACATAAAACGAAGAAAAAATAAGGACACGGGAGGAGTATTATAAAATCGTTCAACTGTCCTTAGATGAGCCATTCGGTTATAAGGGTATGATGCGGGGATGGGGGCTGAAGCCCTCTCCCCCGAGAATATAAAAATTTTCCTGCATTCGGGCACCGCCATCTCATTTCCGGGCAGTGAAATGGTCTCTTTGTAATTTTTATATCTCAGATGATCTAACTTAACACATTTTGATGACGAAATTATATTTTCACGATTCTAAAGTGTCATTTTTTTGCTCACTAAATCGAAAAGCTAGAAAGCTAATAATACACAATGTATTGGGGCAACTTGAGACGTGTAATACTCAGTGGCCCGCGACGTAATTTCAAATATATTTCTGCCTCTCCCCCCTGACAAAATAATTAAGAACCCAGGGCTTAAAGGGTTCAAAATTTGAAAAAATAAAGATGTAATTGCTTTGTTCGCTATATCATGTAAGTTTAAGATGGCTCCTGCTAAATATTGCGCCCCCGATATAGGAGATAAAGTGTATAAAACAGCATTTGCAAAGGTTCAACTTTTGAAAGAAATCTCAACTGTAGGTAGCCTTGCTGCATTTCTCGACTCTTTCACAATCCTATAGGGTTTTCGTTAGTTTTGCTTCCGATTCTAGAAGTGAGTGAATAGGAATCTCTTTGTCAATGTATAAAATTCGAGCTTCTCTACCGCTCAATGCGGTGGTCAATTGCAAACTTTCCTGGGTAAAATGCACAAGAAATTGCATTTAGGGTTAAACTAACTCGCACTGGGGGGGGGGGGGGGGGGGGGGGGCGTAACTTCATGTTTTGCCCCAGGCGCCATAATCCCGAGATATGCCACTGGCTTCGCTCCCTCGCCGTCATCCCCGCCCCCCCCCCCCCCCCCCATTCGCGAACACGGATCGACACCCTGGTACAGACCATTTTCTTGTCATCATTCAACATACTTCTGCCATAGGAGTGCATTCCTAACATGTAATTTGCCCAGGAGCTTAGCATGTTTTCTTTTATTTCATCATTAATTGAGTATACTGTATTATGATTCTTGTAGCTAGTGTACAAAATGCCCATGATCATGTGTTTCAAATTTTGCTGAAATAAAAATACATAGTATTGATTTTATGTCATAAAGTGTAGCAATTATCTTTAATTTATCACATGTACATGTATATCACAACTCCAAGAAATATAAACATCCCAAAAGGCTTAGGGTAATATTGTTCATAAAATATATATTATTCCATCTTGTCAACTTGGTTTTTGGTGACCGAACCATGGATGTAAAGTGTTGAAGTTTGTGTGCATACGGTTTTTTCAAATCATCAAGTTCTGCAAGTGTTTACATGAATATCCTCATGGCCCATGTTTATCATTGAATTTGAATGAGTGTTTTTTTTTACCCCCTCACTATCTTTTCATTTCTTCCTGTTGTGAAAGGTCCTAATACTTGCTTTATTAAACCAGCAAAATAATCGGCATCCGAAAATCTTCCCGTGGATATTTTTTCATTAATCCAAAGAGGTTCTTTTCTATTCTTTCAATAAAAACATCATTCTGTATAAGCCTGTGTTCCAAAGTAAATATTTGCCTTTAACTCTTCCCCCGACTCTTCCTTTTAAACAAAATACGGGCCAAGAAGAACCAATCCTAGAATAGGGTGTACAATACTTTGCAAACTCTAAAAAATCCCTGTTAAGGATCTATATAAAAATCTGAAAATTGTCGCGGGTTTCCCTGGATAGGCTATCAAATATCTTCCACTAAAATCCTCGTTTAGGGTACTTTTTCAGAAAGTCACGGACGCGGATGCCGTCCAGGCCTCAATGAGACATACCCCCCCCCCCCCCCATCAGCCGATGTAACAGCATACAATCTTAGAAATGTTGGTAAATTTCATGGGTAAATGAAGATTTGGCCATAGGGGGTTAAATCTTGCTCAACTTTTGCATGCATTTACTCATATTGGTCAAACATAAGAAATGAAATTGGTAAGTTGACCCAATTGGTCGGATTCAAAGGATAAACGTCATGTCGGTAAAAACTTTCCTTAAAATTTGCCCAATATTTCATCAACCGAAGAACAGCATATATACCAAAAAAAATGTTCATCTAATCGCAAATCTTAAAAGTAATATCCTCAAGAAAGTGATAAATTAAGCTGGAAAGTTGATATTCGGGCAAAAAAGGCGTCCCTTTTCGGCAATAGGCTGCAGCTTTCCTCCCCCGAGTATTTTCCAAGTTCCGATATTCGGGCAACCACCACTTCACATTCTGGCATCGAGGAAGAAAGAATATCCACATATTTGGGCAGCGAGGTTCCGAGATAACTATGTAACTTTTGTATGTAACTTCTGTACATTTTATGTACGAGAAGTAACATTTTCTCTACGCTCGCCCGCACGCAAAAATTTAGAAAATGAAAAGTTGATATTAGTGCAACAGGCGTCCCCCTCTGGCAATGGGCTGCAGCCTTCCGCCCCGAGGATTTCCAAGTTCCGATATTCAGGCAACCACTACTTCATATTCTGACAGCGAGCAGAGGTTACGAGATAACTATGTAACTTTTGTATGTAACTTCCAGGCGCGGATCCAGGATTTCTTAGGGGGGGGGGGGCAAATTTTAAATCTTGTGAGCTACATATTTCTACAATAATGGTGACAAATGGCGTATCTGACGCTCCATCTCGGGGGAGGGGGGGGGGGGGGTGCAAAAGCATATAAAGGGCTTTCACTCCCGCCGGGAGAACATTCTGAAATTTTTAAAGTCCATACAGATCACATTATAATGACTAAAGTTTCTAAATTCCGAAAGAAAATATTTACAATTTGACACCTATGATTTCGAGGGGCTACTTATTCATCTTTTGTTCGGTAATAACTAACGTCTGTTTCTGATGGCGTCATTATGGTCATGACGCTAACTTCCTCGAAATCCGCCCTAAACACTGAGTTTCGTGAATCCTTATTAGCATGCGTCGGCTCTTGCAGGAAGCCAGGAGCCGTACTAAGGGCTCATTACTGTGGCAAATCATTACTCCTCGGCGACAGTCGGCGAAGATATCAAACAGTTATGTATCTGAAAAGACTGAAATGGCATATACTGTAAATCAAATTTCAAAAGGAACAGCACTAATATTTTTTGTGCAAACCAGTCATTAATTGTCGCACGAGATAATAAAGACAATATCGGACACGGTAATGGTATAGGCCTATGATTCATAAAATAGACTTTATTGATATGCTCTATATGCATGATATCTATTAAGGAAATCGCACCTGAAATTGCATCATGTGCACTATAAGTTCCAAACGCTTTCTTTCATACAGTAAAAGTACGAAAAAGTTCCACAAGCTGGTATGCATACTATTACACAAGATGTAATAGAACAATAATGATACACTTACATGCCAAAGCATGATCATTATTGCGTTTCTTTGTACCTGTAAAAGAATAATACTGATATATTTTCCATGCAAAATTTTACTGTTAACATGAATATTTTGAAGAAAATGTTAAAATTTGATTTTCCACTATATTGTTGAAAATAGGTGGAAATATCATCAACAGTATTAACGTCTTAAGGATAACCGTTGACATGATTAAAACCAAAAGTGGTTGGCTTGTACATATTTGTATTACTGTATAAAAGGTTAAACAAATGTTTAAAAAAGAAGAGAGTATTCCAGTATTCCACAAGAATGGCAAGACGTTTCACTAAGAAAAATCGCACCTGAAATTGCATCATGTGCACTATAAGTTCCAAACACTTTCTTTCATACAAGTACAAAAAAAGTTCCACTGGCTAGTATGCTGTATGCATACTATTTCATAAGAGATATGACGTTCACACTTGATTTGATACGCTTTTATTGAACGATGTTCAAGATGACAGCTAATAGCTGATACATGATGAATTATAAAAGCATAATTCAAATATACATAGGGCAAAAATGATAAAAGATACACAGCAAAAGCATAGGGCTTGTAATCCAGCCAAATGGGAGTTATAAACTGAGGCAGACTCAGAGAACCCTAGATCGAGTCTGCGTCACGTCTTTTAGATGGTGATATTAAAGGTCGGTCCCAGACGTAAATAATCATATCTGATTGATACACGTCTGTAAAAAAACCAGTTCAACATTTCAAAATAGATAAATAAACAATGTGAGGTCATTCAACTCGTATCCGGACACCTACCCCCTGGACAACCACCCCCGGATAACCACCCCTAGGATAACCACCCTCTAGGACAACTACCCCCTAGGACAACTACCCCCTAGGGCAACACCCTATAGGACGACTACCCCCTAGGACAAGTACCCCGTAACTGCTACCCTAGGACAACTGGTTAGGTATTGTCCCCGGTGTAGTTGTCCTAGGGGTGGTTGTCCGGGGGTAGTTGTCGGGGGGTAGTTGTCCCTGGGGTAGTTGTCCGGGGGGTAGTTGTCCGGGGGGTAGTTGTCCAGGGTAGTTGTCCGGGGTAGTTGTCCGGGGTAGTTGTCCGGGGGGTAGTTGTCCGGGGGGGGGGTAGTTGTCCTAGAGGGTGGTTGACCTAGGGGGTAGTTGTCTGGGGGGTAGTCATCCGGGGGGTACTTGTCCTAGGGGGGTAGTCGTCCTAGAGGGTGGTTGCCCTAGGGGGTAGTTGTCCTGGAGGTTAGTTGTCCTAGAGGGTGGTTATCCTAGGGTGGGTTATCCGGGGGTGGTTGTCTGCGTCACGTCTTTTAGATGGTGATATTAAAGGTCGGTCCCAGACGTAAATAATCATATCTGATTGATACACGTCTGTAAAAAAACCAGTTCAACATTTCAAAATAGATAAATAAACAATGTGAGGTCATTCAACTCGTATCCGGACACCTACCCCCGGACAACCGCCCCCGGATAACCACCCTAGGATAACCACCCTCTAGGACAAATACCCCCTAGGACAACTACCCCCTAGGGCAACCACCCTATAGGACGACTACCCCCTAGGACAAGTACCCCCCGGATAACTACCCCCAGACAACTACCCCCTAGGACAACCACCCTCTAGGACAACTACCCCCGGACAACTACCCCCCGGACAACTACCCCCTGGACAACTACCCCCGACAACTACCCCCCGTAGTTGTCCTAGGGGTGGTTGTCCGGGGTAGTTGTCGGGGGGTAGTTGTCCCTGGGGGTAGTTGTCCGGGGGTAGTTGTCGGGGGTAGTTGTCCCCTGGGGTAGTTGTCGGGGGGGGTAGTTGTCCGGGGGGTAGTTGTCCAGGGGGTAGTTGTCCGGGGGTAGTTGTCCGGGGGTAGTTGTCCGGGGGTAGTTGTCCGGGGGGGGGTTAGTTGTCCTAGAGGGTGGTTGTCCTAGGGGGTAGTTGCCCTAGGGGGTAGTTTTCCTGGAGGTTAGTTGTCCTAGAGGGTGGTTATCCTAGGGGTGATTATCCGGGGGGTGGTTGTCCAGGGGTAGGAGTCCTAGAACCCATTCAACTGCATCAAACGACTAGGAAGACATTGTGATTAAATTTTGAAGTAGGTCAAAACTGAAGGGTCACAGAGGCCAAGTTATTATGAAATTGCATCGCGATATCTTAAAAAAAAAAAGGCAGTCGCATTTATCTTGTTGATATATAGATACAAAGAACTAGGCGTTGTGGCGTGCGCCTGTAATCCAGCAAATAGTGAAGGTTATAAACCGATTCGACTCGGAGGACATTGTACCAGGGAAAAAATACACGAGGGCTAAAGGCAATTCACCCCCCCCCCCCCCAATGTAAACAAAGAAATAGCCCTCGCAAGTTGCAAAAGAGCCCCCATAAATTGCTATTAGGTTCAATACAAAATGGAATTTGGAATGAAAAGAAGTACGAAAAATAGCCCTGATACAGAAAATATTATTTTTGTCCCTGACTCCCTGCTTTGTACCCTTTTAATTCTTTTGAAATCTTTTCAGTAATTCAGTCATATCAAACAAAATATAGACAAAATATTTATCAAACTCACCCAATGAATAGACAACATCCTACAGAAAATAAAGATGTAAAAAAAGTTGCAAATCCAAACCAATGTTTGATACGATAAACATTCGATTGCACCCCTGTCCCCATTTTTTTTGTTCTTCCTCTGTTTTATCACTTTTCTCTCAGACTCCTTTTCTTTCTTTCTTTCTTTTTTTTTTCATTTCCCTTTCCTTTCTCTCTCTCTCTCTCTCTCTCACCCATCTGCACCAGCGTACCTTGTTCGAGGGAAAACCCGATCTTCCATCCTTCTCCCCTTTTCTTTCCTTCTCTTTATTTATTTCCTTCTCTCTCTTTTCTTTCGATCCCTTTCCCGTCTCTCTCTCTCTCTCTCTCTCTTCTGGTTTGGGGGGGGGGGGGGGTGGGAAAAGGCCCGATTTTTTCCCCCTTATAGAAATATCTTTATCAAATATTGCTTTTGACTTTGCAATACTTTATAAACACATTAATAACAACAAAATACTGCACATAATAGAATTAACAAACAAACCATTTTAATTATACAGCACATATAGCAAAATTATGTTCACCCATTTGTTATCAAATGAGATGAAATTGTCATTCTTAAATTTTAACATATAGATATTCAGAATGGTAATGCCTCTGATAAGCATTTAAATTACTTTATTGATAGTAAGCTTCTTTTTTTTCATTTCCGGGAAACTTACATCCCTTCTGTTCTTTTCTTTTCTTATTCCTCCGCGTTTTCCTTCCCTTTATATCCTCTTTTTTCTTTCCCTTTCACCCTGCTCTGTTTTTTTCGTTTTTTTCTTGGAGATGGGGAGATGAGACAACGTGGGAGCAAAGCCCTTTCGGCCCCGGCGTCCGGCCTCCTTCCCCCTTCCCCCTTTTCCTTTTTCTTCTCCCTCTTTTTTCCCCTTTCTCTCATCTATCCCTTTTCATTCCTTCTCCCTTTTTTTAATGGAGGGGGGGGGGGGGGTGGGGGTGGAACCGTGGAAGGCCCTTTTGGCGCCCGGAATCCTTCTTCCCATTTTCATTTTGTCTTCCTATTTTTATCCTTTTCTCTCCTCTCCCCCTTTCCCTTCTTTCCCTTCTTTCCCTTCTCTCTTTCCCTCTTTGTTCTTTCTAATTTCCTTCCTGTTCGCTCTCTTCTCTCTCTCTTTTTGCGGGGGGGGGGGGGAAACAGGCCCCTTTCGGTCCCTGGACCTCCCCCCTTTTTCTTCCTCTTTCATTTCATTTTTTTTTCTTTTCCCATTCTCTCCTCTTTCCCTCCCCTTCCTTCCCTCTTTTTGGCCGGGGAGGGGGAGGGGGAGGGAGAACGGAGAGGCAAGGTCCTTTCGGTCCCCCCGGCCTCCGCGCTTCTTCCTCTTTTATTTTTTTCTTCCTTTTTCACTTTTCTCGCCGCCCTCCCTTTCTCTTCTTTTCCTTCTCTCTTTCCCTCTTTTTTTCTTCTTTCTACTTTCCTTCCTGCTCTCTCTCTCTCTTTTTATGGGGGGGTGGGGGGGGGGTGGAGGCAACAGGCAACACTACACCCTGGGAGGTAAGGCCCTTTCGGCCCCGGACTCCTTCCACTTTTTTGCCTTCTTTTTTCTCTCCCCCCCCCCCCCCCTTCACTCTTTTTGGGCGCGGGGGAGCAAGGCCCTTTCGGCCCCCGGCCTCTTTCTTCCCCTTTTCAAATTTTCTTCTTCTTCTTCTTCTTCTTTTCCTTTTCTCTCTTCTCTCCCTTTCCCTTCTTTTCCTTCTCTCTTTCTCTCTTTCCCTCTTTTTTTTTTGGCCGGGGGGGGGGGGGGGGGGGGGGGAGGCGGGCCCGCTGGGCCCCCCTGGGTGCCCCTGTACCCCTACGATGGGTTTTGCTCTTTTCCGACTAGAAATGTCGGTGTTCTTTTATTGTGACAGACATGACTCGAACTCATCAAACAACACGGAAAATGCCATCCGCGCTCTCAAGTCTTTTGAAAATTGTTAGTATTACTAATAACATGAGTATGGCAAAATTACATTATAAAGGAAAGTTACCTACTGAATCTTCTAAATCGAGAATAATTACATGTACTTTTCATCTAAATAATTGTTCTACATTATGGTTATGAAAAATCACCTGAAAATATATTGGGGATAGTAACACAGGCCACCCCCTACTTCATTAAAAAAAATATATATACCTCCATATCCCTCCCAGATCAACACCCATGTTGTATGATTTGAAGTCAAAGGTTTTCTCTTTATAGTAGGGTAAAAAAATAGCCACGACAGAATTGTTGATAAATATTAATAATTAATTCATATAAATTCTACAAAATTGTACATAAATAAATGATATCTATATTGAAATAAAGAATAAATAATTTTGATAATATTAATAAATTATATATATCAAATTATATTTAGCTACAACATATAAAAGAAATGTATATTTTCCTGCATTTTTTATTATTGTTATTATTATTATTATTATCATTATTATTATTTTATTTTTATTTTTGTTTATTTTTTAATTTTTAATTTTATATTTTTTATTTATTTATTATTATTATTATTATTATAATTTTTTTTTAATTATTATTATTATTTTTTTTTTTTTTTTTTTTTGGGGGGTGTAAACTGGGGGAGGTTTGTACACATCATCCCCCGACCTGAAAAGTTGGGGAAACAATCCCCATCCCCCCCCCCCCCGCTATTTACGCCCCTGTTCTGGCTCCTCGCTGCCAGAATATGAAGTGGTGGTTGCCCGAATATCTTGACTTTGAAAATCCTCTGGGGAGGGGTGCTGAAGCCCAGGTCATTGCCTGAGGGGACGCCTTTTGCCCGAATATCAACTTTCCAATTTCTAAATATTTGCCCGAATATCAACTTTCCAATTTCTAAATATTTGCAAGCGAGCAAATTTTCTAAAAACTTTTCATTGTGAAATAGTACAGAAGTTACATAATTATCTTGAAATCTCGCTGTCCTATTATGTGTATAATATTATTCTGGCTCCTAGCTGCTCGAATATGAAGAGGTGGTTGCCCGAATATCGGAACTTTGAAAATCCTCGGGGGAGGGGGGCTGCAGCCCATTGCCGAAGGGGGAAACCATCTGCCCGAATATCAACTTGTCAATTTTTAAATAATTGCGAGTGAGCGAAGCGAACGAGCATTTGAAAAAAACCCCCAAACTTTTCGTAGTGGAAATGTAAAGATGTTACAACAGAAGTTACATAATTCTCTTCTCTGGGAACCTCGTTGCCCAAATATGTGGATATTAATTCTGGCTCCTCGCTGCCCGAATATGAAGAGGTGGTTGCCCAAATATCGAAACTTTGAAAATCCTCGGGGGAGGGGGGGGGGCGGCTGCAGCCCATTGCTGAAGGGGGACGCCTTTTGCCCGAATATCTACTTTTTAATTTCTATTTTTTTGCGAGCGAGCATTTAAAAAAAAACCCCTTTTTCGTAGTGAAAATGTACAAAAAGTTACATAATTATCTGGGAACGTCGCAGCCCAAATATGTGGATATTCTGGCTCCTCGCTGCTGGAATATGAAGTGATGGAAAATCTGCAGCCTATTGCCGAAGGGGACGCCTTTTGCCTGAATATTAACTTTTCAGTGTTTTTGCGCCAGTGTTTTTGTGAGCGAGCGAGCAAATTTTTTTCTAGTTTTTCCTTCTTTCTCTTTCCTTCTCTTTTCCTTTCCTTCTTTTCTTTCAGTTTTTGTTCTTCTTTTCTTTCCCTTTTCCTTTTTGTTTTCTTTTTTCTTCTCCATTATATTTTCTCATTTTCCCTTTCCTCTTCTCTCTCCCTCCTCCCTCCTTTAATTTGCCTACAGAGGTGGCGCAATTGCCGACAAATATTTTGAGGGGGGGGGGGTGTGACACCCCCACACCCCACCTCTATCGATGCCCCTGCCCCATACCAAAGCTAATTAAATTAAACGGAGTATCAAAACACCAATAATATATATCGACGAACATACATTTTCGATCTGAGCAGATGCCAAATGCTTCCGCGCTTCGCAGGGGAGGGGGAACCTTCACCTTTCACCATCCTCCTCAATAAAGGGAAGCGTGTTCCATCCCATATCGAGTAAATATTGAGTGCTCTCTAAAAAAAAATCTTTTAAAGAAAGATTAGGCATAATAATTAAACACGAGACGTATAAAGTCCACATCTAGCTCTAATATTCGTATATTTATCTTGCTTAGCCTATTTGTAATGTGGGTTTGGTTGTTTTCGGCGTATTGACTATGAAATTAATATTGGAGTGACTATCGATAAATTCCCCCACTCTCTACCCATGTCCTTGGGAGCGTTTCATCAAGCATTTTGTCAGTGATTTTCACCGACAACTGTTATAAGCTATTGAAATCCTTGCATCTGATTGGTTGAGAGCAAATTTGTCGGTGAAAATCACTGACAAAACGCTTGATGAAACGCTCCCCTTATGTCTGCCTGTCTCTCCTCTCCTCTTCTCTTCCCCTCCTTCTTCTTCTCCTTCTTTTTCCTTTTAAAAAAGTCTTCTTCTTTTTCTTCTCCTCTCCTCCTTCCTTCTTCTTTTCCTTCTTCTTCTTCTTCTTCCTCTTCTTCTTCTTCCTCTTCTTCTCTTCCTTTTCTTCTTCTTCTTCTTCTTCTTCTCCCTCGATCTCCCTCCTCACCTTCTCTTGATGTTACCATATCGTAAGTCCATGATGTTACTCCATCGATCCCGATTCCTGCCCTTCTCTGCTCCTCCCTCTCTCCACTTCTCCTTTTTCTTTCTCTCTAAAAAGAAATGTGTATCAATCTCGCTTTCCCTCTTCGCCTTCTCTCTTTTTGCGGAGGCATGTCTATGATATTTATATCTAGTGCTTTCACGTTCAGATTATATCAAAGGATTTTTGAAAACGACACACAGATTGTAAATATCTTCTTTCTTGATTTCTCTATGTAGGGCAGGACCATGTTTTCTCTATTTATTTTGTTATTGTTGTTGGTAGTGATGCTTGCTGTCCTTTTTTGTTTATTGCATGCTTGCCAGAGGTTTTTTTTAAATAGGGGAGGGGTGCATAACGATATAGCAAAAAGAAAATGATAGATTTGATCCATTTTCAATCATTTTTTTTTTTGTACTTGTCAGCTCTCTACGAGACCTCCCCCAAACAAAATACACTTTCTCAGACGCCTCCGTGTTCTATTCTGTATGACATGCCAAATTAGAATACATAATGTGTTGCAAATGACGATTACGTCATAATAAAAGGGGATTTCCATTTTCATTCCGAAATACTGACATCAAACAAGTGGTCTAAGTAATGATTATTTGCTCACGCACAGCACCTACTCAAGGTAATCGAGGCATTTGATATTTTTATCATCAACTGAAAATGATAGGTCTCCAATGTTCCAATCGCCAAATGGTTTTCTTCAGTTTTCGTGGTAGTCATCACAAGAGTAGACACATATACTAGCTGTATATATTTCATTTTTTTACGTAAGATACGAAACAAAAAAAAATTAAAATCGAAGGTCGAAGTCGTAGACGACATGGCTGTTGTATGGATCTTAATGACTGCAATAGTCATGAACGCGCCGTCGATGGTCTTTGGCGGTTGCAGCCGACCTACAAATCCCATCTTCAACAAGGATGGCGGTTACAGCATTCAGATCGCAATCAAAGATGACATCAATGAAGACCCTGCAATCATTGATGGTCTGAGGGTGAGTAGGCTTATGAATGCAATCATAAGGTTGACTTTGCTCATGCAATTATTGATGATGTATGGGTGAGTAGGCCCATGCAATCATTAATGGTCTTAGAGTGACCCTTTGAATGCACTAAAATGATTGTCGAAGGGTTAGTAGGCTCATGCAGTCAATGGCTAGTATCTATAAAACTATAGCAAAGGCCTGACAAATGCTTTTCTATATAACCTTTTGCTTTCATCTTCAGATATTCCTACCAAGTCCTAGTAGTTGAGTGCAAAAAGCAGCAAAAATTTTTTTTTTTTGCTGGCAGCCTCTTCCCCATACTAACAAAAGATTATATTCCTATTCACATTTTACCCGCCGTCAAAAGACCAGGAAAGGTTTACCTGATTTGTAAATGCCTATCCGACAAGGAGAACCTTTCATTCATCATCAAAGCTTTGCTTGATATTTTGCAAGCCTCTCTGCTACTATAGCTATAGCTTACTTTTGCTTGCATGGGCATGATGGATGAAAAATGTGTTATTCCGCATCTTGAACTATCTCCTCCTTTTTTTAAAGCCAATAGATGACATTTATCTTCAATTACAGAATTGACCCAATGTTATCTGTTTTCCACATTTAACAGCAGCAAAGTCAAACGCCTCTTTGGAGCCACTCCGGAAAGCACGGAGAGTGAGCATGGAAGACAAAACCTTTCAGGTTTTCACTAAGCTTACACCTCTACACGTACAAACCGTCAAGGCAGTTTGAGCCGATATTCGAATGCATAACCTTATTGTAAACTTTTAAAAACAATAACAACTGCCAACCAACATGTCTGACATAGAAAGAGCCCTTGCAATAGCATTTGCTTGATAGCCTTTTATTTTAGCCCTGGTAAAAGCTCGTTTTTTCCCCACTAGGCCCATTACTTCTACAAGGAATATTTTGAAGCTGCAAGCAAAACTATGTTTAGAAAAAAGCATTTGTTTGGACTATACTACTTTTTTTAATAGATACGACCCAATTATGATGTAAGGGTGAATAGGCCCTACCCTTGCAGTCATTAATGCTCTTAGGGTGATTTCTTTTCCCCAAATGCACCCTGGATATATTTACTACATAAATTAATTTCATTATCAACGATTTAAGAACTGAATGATTTTCATCATTTAAATTTTGTAAAAAAAAAAGTGTAATTGAATGGAAAGAGACCTATAATTATCATAGGGTAGGAGCTATCCCAAAAATAGTTACCATCTCAAGGCCACAAAATTTGACCCCTTCACAAGGGCCGCTAAGCGTATTTTTGTAAGGGGGGGGGGGGGGGGGGGGCTGATTTGATTTCACTCATTAATGACAATTTTCGAACAATTTTTCCAAGGTGTTATGAAACGTGTCTACTAAAAAAAAGTGTGTGTGTGGGGGTGTGCGGTTCCGTGGCCAATGTTTCAGACCATAAGTCATTGACCACAAAAAGAAAAGAAACGACAACAGTTGTCAAGTGAACCGGAACCCTCGGGATTAGCCCCCAGACATGCCAGAGCCCCTGAAAGAGATCCAAGAGTAGGATCGATTTTACCCCATGCATCAAACTGTATCAGTAGTAAGTATTAAAAACAGCCCCAAACACACACAACACATTTTTTTTGGAATACTTTTTTTTATTAGAGATTTCATCAAATAATACATCAATACACATAAATCAATAAGCCAAAAACACACCTCCACCCCATGAACTTATCCATAATTTGTTATTCTTATTTCATCACACAAATTTAACTTATTCTTCAAAATACGATTCCTTTTCCACTAAACTGCATACAAAAAAAAACTTCTTTTCCAGTAAACTTACTTTATGAACAGTTACATTTAATTGAAGAAAACAAAATTGAATAAAGTCAGTTATAACAGGCGTTAAAACATTCACCTTTCTCCCCTCCCCCACCCCCAAAACAAAAGAAAACACCCCCACACACACACACAACCTGCCTACTTTTTTCCCAAATGTTTTTATTGATTTCATCAACATAGAATTAACAAAACATGTAAAATTTCTTTTTCTTATAACAATTTTTATATATAAACTTAACATGTATAATGTACTAACAACTTGTCAACTATTTAAAAAAGCAATGAAATCTATTATAAAAGATGAGACCCCCACCCGTCTCCGAGAAAAGAGAATACAGAAATTAAAAACGAATTAAAGCATATAGAGTGAAACAAATCTTACCCTCCCCCCAAAAGGGGAAAATAGAGTAACTCCTTCTCGGACCCACCCCTCCATACATACACGCATACATACCCACGCACCACACACACACACACACACACACACACACACACACACACAGCTTTACGTGGCTTTACTTCCGAGGACAAGTATTGTTCCTCTATTGTTCCTCCGTCCTCGGACAGTCCACGGAATAAGGCACAAATTCATTGTTCGACGTTCGAGGACTATTGTCCGGCTTCCGAGGACCATTGTTCTCATGATTTTTTTTTTTTGTTCTCTGTCCGAAAATGTCCTCGGACATACGGCTAAACACGCCCACCCCTACACACACAATCACAAACATACAATTAGCATTAAGATTAACCGGTCACAGTCACATTTACCTTAAGTCCCTCCCATTTACCTAGATGTAAGGCAATCTTGCCTGTTTTGATGGCCAACTGCTTTTCTTCCTCTGTAAAATCTATAATTTTTTTCTGCATTTTTGTTTTTGAAGGTAGGTGTCCTTCTGCCCTTGATTTAAAAAATCTGTTTCACCCAGATTATGATAGTATTCACACTTTTTATTCTATTCGAGTTACTTGAAAGACCTAAAAATATATCTTGCCATCTCATATCCTTAATTTCAACTAAACCAAAATGTTTAATGATGGATTCCCATAGTTCCCTCACCCTCTCACAATTTAAAAATAAGTGTAAGTATGTTTCTTTGTCTTTCTTGCATAAAGAACAAGAATCATTATCAACGAAACCAAACTTCATCAATTGAACTTTTGTGTAAATGACTCCGTGTAATAGCATGAATTGAAATTCCCTCTGTTTTCTAATAAGTGTTGTATTTTTTGCTGCTAGAAATAAATAAATCTCTTAGTTCTTTATCTGTTAAATCAAAATTATTACAATAATATTTTACTTGTAAATTAAATGAACTCTGTAAATCTCTGACGAAATATTCATTGATTCTTTCCGATTTTGCAGCATGAAACATTGTAGTTTGACCAAAAATATTTAGGTTTATATAAAAATTCGAAAAATCCACTTGTTGGAATTTAACCGCCGGGGTGGCACTCTTCCAACTGGAAGGTATGACAATGTGCAATTTCTATTATTTGAAGTAATTGAGTTGAATTCAATCCCAGATTTGTAAAATGTGCTAGAGGTTTCATATGGCCATTATCAAATATGTGGTCTATATGGAATATACCTATCAAATAAATCTTTGTCAAATAGCATTTTACCACGAGTACATATATTACTATTATTAAATATCAGAGGATTCATTTCATTTTCAGAGTATTTGAATTTACTCATATCCTGCCAGACCCTCAGCATTTCTAAATAAAATGGAGGTATTTTCAGTAATAATTTTGATATGTCATAATTGCATAAAAACAAGAATCTCCCCCTCTTCCTCTAACACAATAATCAAAGTATAATTTCCAACCAGCACTTTTCACCATATAATAAACGTTTCAACCACATTATACGTTGTGTCTTAACAAAAAGTCTGAAATTCATCATTCTTAGTCCCCCGTTGACATAGTCCTGATACATCACATTCCTCTTTACACGCTCTTTTCCCGTCCATAAAAATTCAAAAGTAATTCTTTCAATCTCATCAAACACCCACTGGGGAACTACTATTAGGGACGAAACATAGTTTAATCTCGACAATGCATACGTTTTTAACAAATGTATTTTGCCCATGAAGGTTAAATCCCTCTCTTTCCACCACCCTAAACGTCTTTTTATTTTACTAAGTATTTCCTTGTAATTAAGATCTTCTTTTTTATTTGCGTCTAGAGAAAAATATATACCCAATATTTTAGCCTCTTGAACTAGGTTTCCAAACAAGTGAACGTGAGAACTTTACCCATCCACAAAAAAATTAGTTTTTCCTTTATTAATTTTTAAACCACTAACTTTCCTAAATTCTTCAAGAACATTTTGGAGCCTATTTATTGAATTACTATCTTTTACAAAAGGTGAAATGTCATCAGCGTACAATATTTGTTTTATTTCATTGTTCCCAAAAGTAAATCCCTTTATGGTATTATCCCTCCTTATCTCCAAAGCTAAAACTTCAATAGCTAATACAAAGAGATATGGCGACATAGGATCTCCCTGTCTTACTCCTCTATTTAAAGTAAAATAACCTGTAGAATAGCCTCCATTCAATATGCAACTAGAAATATCTGTGTAAAGCACCTTCACCCATGAACGAAACATTTGACCGAAACCAAATGATTCTAAGACATTAAATAAGAAATCGTGAGAAACTGAATAAAATGCTTTTTCAAAGTCAACTTTGACCAAAAAGCCCATATTTTAATACCGTGAATTAAACAACATGTCATCAATTAATCTTACCGCTTCTCCTATATTCCTTTCTTTGATATAACCAACTTGGTCGTAGTGAACGATCTCAGTTAACACTTCTTTTAATCGTTTTGCTAATACCTTAGATAATATCTTATAATCTACATTCAAAAGTGTAATGGGTCTATAATTTTAATGTAAAAATTATAGTGTAATAATGTAATTATACCTTGATTTTGTGATGTTGACAAGTTTCCTCTATCATAAGCTTCGTTCAATGTTTCGACTAAAGCTTCTCCCAGAAATGACCAAAATAAATCGGCGGTTATTCAACTGTAAAACCGTCATTTCCTGGAGATTTATTATATTTCATTTCTTTTAATACATTGAGACATTCATTTTCAGTTACTTTTCCTTCACAACTCTCCTTGTTTTCTTGACTTAATTTGGGGATATTATCAAAAAATCTACTAGTCCTATCACCAGTCAATTCGTCGTTTGAGTATAACTTTCCATAAAATGATTTCATAATATGTAATATTTCTCTGTTAACTCTTCATCTTGGTTATATAATTCTTTTATCACGATTTTTCTTTTATTGGACTTCAATAACTGTTCAAAGTATTTTGTTTTTTCTGCCCTTCTTCATAATATTCAGCTCTTGAGCGGATTTTTAAACCTTGTTGGGAAAATTCAAAGAGTTTACTTAACTTAGATTTCTTTTATTCTATTTCTGTGACTATATCTCTAGACGATACTCTCAAAAGCTGATTTTCCAAATGCTTTATTTCTTCTTCTAATGCATTAATTTGAAGTTTTCTGGTCTTTGCTTTTTTCTTTGAGAAATTGACAAAATATTCCCTCATTTTCATTTTCAGGAAATCCCATCTTACTAGTTTATCAGATATTTGACACTCACATTCTTTTTTAAATTCAATTATTTTTTCTTTGAAACTATTTATAAAGTCCTGGTCTGCACACAAACTATTATTGAATTTCCAGTAGGATTTACCAAATTCAGGAGTGGCCTACGCGCCCACACACGCCCACACACGCCAACGCGCGCACACACACACACAAAATGTCAAAAATTTCCGTCGGGATAAAGTCGTCAGCCGCTCCCTCTAAACGTTCCAGAATCACCACTACGAAAGTTGCAGGGGCAATTCCTGTTTTCCTATAAACTGAATACAAAAAGGGGGGGGGGGGATGGAAATTTGCTCATGTAGAGCTTTCGCTGTGCAATGCTCTTTCGAGAGAGAGATTAAAAACAGCAGTTAGGTTGACGTGTTCAAATATAATCTTTAAGAAAAACAAAATTTGATTTAGCCTGCAATTATTTGTTTTTCCCCTTTGTATGTACTATATTACTCGTATTTAAGTTGAAGCTTTTATGTGATTTCATCTTTTGCACTATTGCGCCTTGATCACTTGATTTCAAGTGGATTTGACGCCTTATAAAACTTATATTATTATCATTATCAATATAATATGAATACTATAAAGTGGGGAATACTTTCTACGTCTATCGCTTTGTACAACAGGAAATGTTAACAGAGGCTTCCAGCATGTTGTTCAAAGCAACGAAGAACTATGTCTACTTCCATTCTATAACCATTCTCGTACCTTCAAACTGGACCCGTGGTTGGTACGAGAAGGCTCAACAAGAATCGTACGAGAATGCTCATGTTTACGTCACACCGTT
This sequence comes from Heliocidaris erythrogramma, assembly GCA_025617745.1. NCBI lineage: Eukaryota > Metazoa > Echinodermata > Echinoidea > Camarodonta > Echinometridae > Heliocidaris > Heliocidaris erythrogramma. The sequence goes on along the minus strand of CM046864.1, from coordinate 41,537,725 downwards.
ATCCAATGACAAGCCCTACGTAACACAGACCTCTGTAGAGTGTGGCTGCCCGGGGATGTTCATGCACTTCACTCCAAACTATCTCATCAACAAAACAGTCTCTGAACAGAACTATGGCAAACGAGGTAAGCAAAATTCAAAAGAATATAGATAAAACTAGGAATTTTATGATATAGATAATTTGGTAATTCAGTGTTGTTGAATTTGATTCATTATCTCATTTATTTAATAAGTGAAACTAATGATTTATTTAAATTGTTCAAAGACCCGATGATAATATCTGAATTTATATATTATAATTTCGCAATTAACATCAAACCATATAATATAGACTAAAGGGGAAAAACAAAACAAAAATACTACTCTGTCGTAAATACCATCCATCCAGAACAGAGGATAACCAAGGTCGAAAATCCCATAGACAGAATTTCTATTATTTTATAGGTGCCATAGTCATAGAGACCCATAGGTCTCTATGACTATGGGAACGTCCAGAGACTCTATAGGTCTCTATAGAAACCTATAGAGACCCATAGGACCCATAGAATTTCTATGGGTGTCTATGGGACCGATAATCCTGTAGGTTTCTATAGGACCAATAAGAAATCCTGTAGGTTTTCTATCGGACCAATAAATTAATTATCTATAAAATTAATATAAGAAGAAATGCGGTCACGTGACATTATTAATCATATCCTACTCCTATATAATCCTATAACCTACATCATATATCCTATACCTAGCTACTAAGCTGTGTGTGTGTGTGTGTGTGTGTAATTGGGTTTTTACAGACGTGTATCAATCAGATATGATTATTTACGTCTGGGACCGACTTTTAACGTCACCATCCGAAAGACGTGACTCAGTCTCGAACCTGGGTCCGCTGAATCAGTTTATAACTTCCACTGGTAGCTGGATTACACGCCCAATTGTATCACATTCATTATATAGGGACATAGTTGTAGTGCTACAAAAATGGTTACTAACTAGATTACACTTTTATTATTAAATCTAATTTACAATTTTATTAATGAAATATGAAAATGCCTTTTGAAATTGTGTACAGCATTACAATAATTAATGTAAGTACAATTTCTGTCACAGTTAAAATCTTAATCCCAAATTTAAATGTATTTATCTATTTCCACTAGTTTTCAAATTTTAGATTATTGTCATTCATTCATGAATATTCATGATTGATTAGGACATATAGAAACCAATAGAAACCAACAGAAACATCCAAAAACCAATAGGACCAATAGAAACCAATATAACATCCAAAAACCCGGCAATAGGACCAATAGAAAAAATAGAAACAACCAAAACCCAATAGGACTACTGTCTATAGAATGTACTCGTTTCATCATTGTATTGGTATATGGGATCCATTAAGAATCCAATATAGAGACCAATAGGACCAACGGGATAGTTGCATGGTACCCTTGAATTATTGAATGGGGTTTACTGAGTTTTCTATGGCTTTTATGGGTTTTTATGGGAGCACATTTGAACAGTTGTGCTTCATAGGAAACCAACAGAAACCAACAAAACCATCAAAAACCATCAGAAATTTCCTATTGGTTTTCTATGGGTCTCTATGGGATTTTCAACTTTGTAAACGTAATTTACAAATTAGTGTGTGGGAATTGTATTATAACCCCCTCAAACATGTTTTAGGTTTGAACATTGATATCTTTCTTGGTTCCGTATCATTTAGGATCATTGAAACACATCTTTATTCCCCTTTACAACGTGTCCGGACAATTACCCCCTGGAAAATCACCCCCCGGAAAATTACTACTGGAAAACTACCCGCCAAGGACAATTACCCCCGGTATATTACCCCCCGGAAAATTACCACCCAGGGACAACCACCCCCCGAGGACAATTACCCCCCGGCTAATTACCCCCCGGAAAATCACCCCAAGGACAGTCACCCCCCGAGGACAATTACCCCCCGGAAAATTACCCCCCGGAAAATTACCCCCCGGAAAATTCCCCCCCCCCCCCCCCATCCACAATTACCTCCCGGAAAATTACCCCCCCCCCCCCCAAGGACAACCACCCCCTCAGGACAATTACCCCCGGTAATTACCCCCCGGAAAATTACTCCCCATGGACAATTACCCCCCGGAAAATTACTCCCCCCCCCCCCCCCCAAGAACAACCAACCACTGAGGACAATTATCCCCAAGATTAACCACCCCCGAGGACAATTACCCCCCGGAAAATTACTGGCCCCCTGACCTTATAGAAGTTTGACTTTTCATGAATTCTCGAAGCAAAGGACTGCTACTTTAACTGTTTTAAAAGGTTGATTTGTTGTGTTTACACTTGACTAATGTCAATGTGAGAATCTCTATTGTCACCATACTTTTAATTAAAAAAGTAATGAAATTAAAAAATGTTTCGAAGATAAATCTACGTATAACAAGGACATTCAACTATTTACATTATCTATCACACTCCATGTTAATTTAGTTGCCAATCACCAACAATTTTCCGCCTTAAAAGTGGATAACTTTAAACAGCATATTAAATAGTGTTCAGTTTTCAGTTTTATTTTCACTTATCAATCAATATTTCAAAAATTATGACAGATAATCACAGAACTCAGTGACATTACTTTAATGCATTTCGAAAATCATCATTTCAACTAAGGAAGAATGTATCGAATTATTTGCTGTAAACCGTAAAAATGGAAGGATCTACTGAGAAGCAGAGCTTGTGTAATAAATATATAATATATTAGAAGGAAAATAAGAAGGAAAAATAAAATATTAATATGGAAGTGCGTAATGGCATAATCATAACACAACAAATAACATAACTGTAAATTCATCGAGGATTAAAGCAAGGATGCCCTGTTATCGATGGGGCTACCTCCCACATTCTAAAAAGTTAATTTAAACTTCTCATTAACCCTTGGGTGAATTTAACAAAGGCAGGAATCATCACAAAGTGTTCTAAAGATAATTTAAACCTCTGATTAAATTTCTATATAGGAAATTTAATAATAGGTTGCGCGCAGATCTATGAGCGAGTATACGCGCTATATCCTGTCGCCAAAAGAAAAGGGGACCCAACAAAGAAAATAGGGTGTAAGTTTTCATCATTTATGCATCCTCTGTAATTTTTGCTAATCAACTGATCATGTATTTGCCTTTGTATGATCTGTTTCATGATCTATCTCATGATCCATTTCATATTGAAGTAAGATATTATGCTTTCTGGTTCAGTAATTATTTCAGAATGAAATTTACCTTCAAGACTTATTAGTATGCACGGTGCTTAAAAATAAAGTAAATAATCTGCTTTCTGGCACATTAATTTCATTTTGATTTTGTAGCTCTTGAGCAAGATTATCAATCGGCGTGCAGGAAGATGATTTTAGTTACATGAAACTTATTCTAAAAACCTTGATTTTGTGAAAAACAATTATCAAAAATGGTTAGAGCATGTAATTTCATGAAGAAATATCATTTAAAAAATATTAGTGACTTTCTTTCTGGGGTAGTTGCCGGGGGGGGGGGGGGGGTGTAATTTTCCGGGGGTAATTGTCCTGGGGGGGGGGGGGTAGTTTTCCGGGCGGTAATTACCCGGGTGGTAATTGTCCTCGGGGGTGGTTGTCCTTTGGAGGTAATTTTCCAGGGGGTAATTGTCCTCGGGGGGGGGGGGGGGGGGGGGGTTGTCCGTGGGGGGTTATTTTCCGGGGGGTAATTTTCCAGGGGGTAATTGTCCTCGGTGGGTGGTTGTCCGTGGGGGTTATTTTCCGGGGGGTAATTTTACAGGGGTAATTGTCCTTGGGGGTAGTTTTCCGGGGGGCAATTTTTCCGGGGGGTGATTGCCCAGGGGGTAATTGTCCTCGGGGGTGGTTGTGCTTTGGAGGTAATTTTCCCGGGGGTAATTGTCCTCGGGGGGGGGGGGGGGTGGTTGTCCGTGGGGGGTTATTTTCCGGGGGGTAATTTTCCAGGGGGTAATTGTCCTCGGGGGGTGGTTGTCCGTGAGGGGTTATTTTCCGGGGGGTAATTTTACAGGTGGTAATTGTCCTTGGGGGGTAGTTTTCCGGGGGGCAATTTTCCGGGGGGTGATTGCCCAGGGGGTAATTGTCCTAGAACCCCTTCACAATGATGCCCCATTGTACTGATTATGTAATTATGGAATGTGTAGTACACCTAAATATAGGGCCAAGTCAAAAGTAAAATGTTGCAAAATGAATTGTTATTGCCAACCGTAAATTCTCCTTTCTTTGGAAGATGGATTGTGTTTTGAGTGATGTTGAGGTGGTAATAAATAAACTGAATGAATTTTCTTCTTTTGGCTGGAAGATAAAAAAATAATGTGATTTGAGTCTGTGTGAAACTCAAACACAGTAACAATCCCGCTATCGTTCGATTAACACACATACATGACATAACATCTTCCAAACAAAAGGTGAAAACATTTTGCATTTCATGAATGACCATCTCAACATCATTAAAGGTTGACTAAATTAGAGAGAAAATGGGTGCTCTTTCCATGTAGTTTGGGGCTTCTAATCACGAATCTGCCAATCGATTGTCCAAATTATGTCTCGTTTAGGCGAAAAAGGGGGAAAAGATGAGGTTTTGGGACCGTTCCTTAAAACTCGTGAGCTGATTGGCTAACCCCCAAGTGACGTATGAAAAGTAAGAGGCACAAGATCTGCAGGCTGCAGCCTATAATATTGTACACAGAATGCGGTATTTGACCCCTCTGTTCAACGGACAATTTATGAAAAAAGGAAATTATTCAGTATATTCTTAGGAGTGAATAATCATTAGTAATATATTTTCTACAAGATCAGAAACGCTTTTGCCCAAATATACAGCTCTTGTTTTGTTTTTTAGCTTTTTCTTTTGAACAATGTTCTCATCCATCTGAGCTTGCCGAACGAAAATTTGGCATTGGTCATAAACGCGTGCACAGCCGTTTTATGCGTCTGTATGTACTATGTCCTACACATCTTTAGTACGGCAGTGACTATGTTCCCCTCGTACACAGCGACTGGTGAACGCTTTTGTTTATTTCACTTACGGTTTTTTTTTTACTTCGCTTTACATAGTACGTTAGTACTGTCTTAGATTTTGGCTGAATTCGAGTAACTTATATAGAGAGAGGAAAAGTGCCAGCGATTCCGAGTTGGAGGACTTTTCTGAGCCATGCAGATACGAACTCTGATTTATCAGATGATTTATCAGACCCCGAAGGCAAAGAAGCTCGAGTGGCAAGGGGAAATTCGACCATATTATATGTTTGAACCCCTCGCAGAATACGGTGAAGGGCCGTGGTGAAGTAACTCCAGGGAGCTCCAACGCGTTGGAGCTCCCTGGAGTTACGGGTGAAGTAGACCGAAAATGCTGTCTCTCGTTTCTTAGGTCGTCTTTATAGCTAAACGAACGAGAGACAGAATTTTCGGTCTACGGGTGAAGTAGCCCCGTCCTGAGTGACACCAGTACGATTCGGTGGGTCTCACAATCTACCAATGTTCAAATGACCATTTAAAAAATGGCCATGTAATTATTATTTTTTAATTAAAGTATCATATATACGATGCCACTTACCTAAACAGACTTTACGCAATTCAGCTTTTCCTAAAAAATGTGTAGAATCGATGAATGTCACTTTTTACTCTCAATTTTCGAAACCAGTCCCATTCGCCATGTTGTTAAAGCCAAATTGAAAATAGGCACTTGCGCATGCGCCTATGAATGTTTATTACAATGACGGCATGGTTTTCGTCAATGGAATAATGAATATTCATATACCCACTGTAATCCGCCGATCGCTAGTGTATAGATCTAGCGCTCTCGCTCAAGCTCGTCTTAATAAATATTCATAATCCTCCCTTCTTGTCTGTATTATAATTGGAGCTGCTGACGCATGCGCATTGCAAGCAAAACACCGACCTTCGGAAGTTTTTACTACAGGCTCTTGGAGATAAATATGCCTTTTTTGTATCATCCTCATTGAAAAGAAAGACGACAGTCAATCGTAAAGTATTGTAAGTACCTAAAATAGCCTAAAATCAACTGATTTCATGTTTCATGGCTATCATTTTGACAAACGACCTTGTAATTATGTGACATCCATGCGATCAAAGGACTGCGAAGCGCAGCCCGAACACTACGTGTTCGGGCTGCCGCAGTAACGGGTGAAGCTGCTGCAGCTGCTGTCGTTGAAAAACAGATTGGAAGACTTGACTCCAAGTCTGATCTTTGGAATAGGTGAATCTTTTAGCTAGCTGCTTATCCTTCTCTTCATGCCAAATTCGGAATACAGGCCAGGATCCTCAAAATCATCTTCGGCAAAGTGATCGCTGCAGATTGTACTCCACTCACTTGGCCGGCCCTTGCCACTCTGCCCGCGTGAGCTTTACATTTGCGACCCACAATTTCCGTAGAATTTCATCTTTAGGAAAATGATGTAGGCTTACACCATCTTTAGGGGTCTTGCTACAGCCCGCAACTATAGCGTAGGTGCAGGTAATATGGGGCTGCAGGTAATATGGGACCCTGAGCTGAGGTTCACAGTAAAAGCCACAGCAACCATACATATTTTGTCAATTTCACTGAGCTGGAAGCCTAAGCATTGCATTATTCTTGGCATAGGACTGGTCTGCAGGTTTACTTTTCTTCAGACGATCTATAAATTATATAATTTTAAGTCAACATATTCATTAAAGGTTCTTAAAATGTGAAATCATCTTACAGTTAATGACTTTTATACATTTTAAAGTAAATACCAGACATAATAGAGTCGTTTTAATGTGAACCTAATGTCTTTAATTAATGGTCCCATATTACCTGCTGTGCAGGTAATATGTGCTTTAAGGCTCATCTTATTGGACCTATTTGCTAACATCAACAAGAGTGTGTCATTCAATAATATTGATGTGGCTCCTTTCGAGCGGCATTGGGGCGTGGTCACGCAGTGAGAGTTACATTCATTTTGTATTGTCTTGTAAATCAATAGATCAAGGTATCCCCTTTCAGGAAAGTAAATGAACCCACGTATAATGACGTTTCCATTATTTCGAATAATACCGATTTCAGAATGTGTGTAATTCATTGTTGAAATTCTTGAACCTTTTTGTCATCCAAATTGCTGATTTAAAATCTTCCCATTATTACCAGGCATACAAAGAGATTACATTGGTTTATTATGTATCAATTGGTATTCATTTGAATTGTAACTGAGCAACATTTTTGTTGTTTAATTTTTTAGGTATTTTCTAGGGAGCATAGAAATGCAACCATGTATATAATCCACTTTCTTTCTCCATTCTTCATTTTCTTTCAATATTTTGTTCCTTTTTTTTTTTTTAATCTTCTCATCACGCCCCCCGGAATTTTCATTTTCATTGTTCATCTCTGAAATTCACATGAAACATTTTATTTTACAGGTAATTTTCAGGTCGTGGCATTGGTCAATAGTCCACTCGGTACTATTGTCATTATAATGATGGCCTTGATGGCTTCGTCCCCCCTAAACTTTCCTCTTTGCACAATCGCGAACATGTACACACACACACAACTCGACACATCACTACATGCACCTCTCCGCACTTGCACGCACCAAGCACTCCAAATTCATTATATCGTATTGCATACCAATTTGTTCTTCATTCATGGATCTGGATGATATATTAAATGATGAACTATTTAATTCTCAGAGCAAATACTATACTGCAAAAGAATTCATTTCCACTTTTAATTCAACAAACCAAAATGGTAAACGAAAAATTTTCAGCGTAATACACATAAATATCCGAAGTTTGCAAAAGAACTTTGATACTTTCAATGAATTTTTATCCATATTAAATTCATTTCCTTTTTCTATAATAGCTTTGACAGAGACATGGTTACACTCAACGACACCTCCCATATTTGATATTGAGAATTACACATTTAACCATATAGATCGCAAAAATGGTAAGGGAGGCGGTGTTGCGTTTTATATTCACAATAATCTGCATTATAAAGTGAGGCATGATATTATAATTAACGGCGTAGAAACCCTATTCATAGAAATTATTGACGATAACTATAAAAATAAAATAGTCGGTGTAATTTATAGACCACCTAACAACATAGCTGATATATTTTTAGATAAATTAGAATCATGTCTTGAAACCGTATCTCGAGAAAACAAAGATATTTACCTCATGGGTGATTTTAATATAGATCTCTCTTTGCCTTACACTGCCCTTGGGCAACATTTTACTAATTTATTATCATCATTTTCCTTCAAACCTCTTATTGACAAACCTACGAGGATTACAAATACAACACATACAATAATTGACAACATCTTCTCAAATGTGCTGAGTAGAGATAGTAATGGAATAATATATTACGATATTTCAGACCATCTACCAATTTTCACGATATGTTCAGATAATAAACGCTTACATCAACATTCAAATAAAGAACACATTACTCGACGAAAAGAAACCAAACGCAACATAGAGTCCCTAAAAACAGATTTGAGTACAGAAAGTTGGCAAGATGTTCTTCATGCGACAAATGTTAATAGTTCATATGAAATATTTATAAACAAACTTCTTCATTATTATGATAAAAATGTGCCTCTGACAAGAATAACTTCTAGCAAAAAGAAGAATAAACAACCGTGGATCACTCAAGGAATAATAAAATCAATATTTACTCGTAATAGATTATATAAAATATCACTTAAATCACCTACTTTGGCACATCAAAACAAATATAAAAAAATACCGTAATAGGTTAACTTCTATTATCCGTTTAGCACGAAAATCATATTTTTCTGACAAAATTGAAAGCAATAAAGACAATAACAAAACATTATGGCATACAATTAATGAAATGTTAGGCAAAAAAAGAGAAAATGCACAAAATGTTGAATTTTTAGTTAATGGAAATTACATTAAAGACAATGGTCTTATTGCTGATGCATTTAATACATATTTTACCAATGTTGGCCCAAAATTGGCCTCAAAAATTGTTACTAATGATAATGATTTTTCACAATATCTAAGTAATCATACCGACCACTCATTATTTTTTAATCCAACGAATGTTCATGAAATTTTAGAAATTGTTCAATCTCTAAGTCCTTCTAAATCTAGTGGCCATGATGGAATAAGTGTATATCTATTAAAACAAATTATTCATTTCCTGGTTTCGCCGCTGGCACATATTTTCAATTTATCTCTTTCCCAGGGAATTTTTCCTGATTCACTAAAACTTGCCAAAATAATTCCAATATTTAAAAAAAGACGACCCATGCCGTATCACAAATTATCGCCCAATCTCGTTGTTACCAAGCTTTTCTAAAATACTTGAAAAAATTGTTTACAAACGTTTATACTCTTTTTTGGATATGAATAAATTATTAATCCCCAACCAATATGGCTTCAGAAAAAATCATTCCACTGACTACGCAATCTTACAACTTTACGACAAAATAACTGATTCATTTTCAAAAAAGGAGCACACTGTTGGGGTTTTCATGGATTTATCGAAGGCATTCGATACAATGGATCATGCTATATTATTATGTAAATTAAAGACATATGGCATCAGAGGGATCGTACTTTCCTGGTTTAAGGACTACTTAGATAATAGACGCCAATATGTTAATTTCAAATCCAAATCATCTAATATATGTACTGTGAAATGTGGAGTACCACAGGGCTCAATCTTAGGGCCCTTGCTGTTTTTAATATATATGAATGATATTGTCAATGCATCACCTTTACTAACATATGTTTTATTTGCAGATGATACTAATATATTTTATTCACACCTAAATCTAAACATGCTTGTTACAACTCTGAATCTAGAGCTAAAGAAATTATCATTGTGGTTTAAATCCAATAAACTCTCTCTCAATATAAATAAAACAAACTTCATGTACTTTAAACACATTAATTCTACACATGTATTTCATAATAATATTTTCATTGATGACATGCCCGTTACCGAAAAACATGAAACAAAATTTTTAGGTATATTAATCGACTCAAATGTAACTTGGAATAGTCACGTTCGTAACATTAGCATGTTGGTAGCAAGAGGCATAGGTATTTTATATAAATTCAAATATTATCTTTCTCAAAGATCGCTATTAATGCTTTACAACTCATTTATTTTGTCACATATATCGTACTGTAACATAGTATGGGGAAATAGTAACAAAATGAATATAGACACTATGTTGCGTCTTCAAAAGAAAGCACTCCGTATCTGTTCTCATTCTCATTATTTAGCCCACACCGATCCTATATTTCATAAGTTCAAAACATTGAAAATTAACGATATTCATACCTACCAAACTGCTATATTTATGTATAAATATTCCACTAACGCTACACCAATATCCTTTCATAATATTTTTATCTACAACAGAGATGTCCATTCCTACCCGACACGACATTCATCTGATCTTCATTTAACAAATCCAAAATTAATAATAGCTCAAAAAACGATAAGACATCATGGTCCAGATGTTTGGAATAATTTACCTCATGATATTAAACACGCCGTATCTCTTTTTTCTTTTAAAGCTTCGTTAAAGAAGTATTTGCTATCCACTTATTCGTAAACTTCTCACCTGCACGTGCACCCACTTGCACACTCTTCACTTCAATCCCTTTCCTTCCCCCTTTTTTTTGTAGTAAATATTTGTTTTTCCAGTTAGTGACATCGCTTTTATGATATAGACATTTATATTAATTATGGTTTCCATGTAGCCCTTTCCACTGGCTGCTATTCATTCAAGCATTTTGCTTAAGATAGCTGGCCCCTGCATTTCTGTTATTTCTACTTGTTTATTTCGATGTATAATCATGTCTTTATTCTGTTGTCATTATTCAACTGTCACATTTTTGAATTTGAACAATTATGTTGTATACTATAATTGTAAATTTGTTATTTGATTTGACAATAAATGCAGAAATTCCTGCAAAAAAAAAAAAAAAATATGGGACTATTGGTGATGATGTCATAATTTGCATATAATGGACAGGGGGCTGGTGATAATTTTGTTTTCTTTACATTAAAAGTTAGACTAGTCGTTACTGATTCATGGGAACAAAGTATATTCTGTGTGTCTTTATTTGTCTTTATGCAAATTATGCAAATGAGCTTAAGGGTCCCATATTACCTGCACCTACCCTACACCGATTAGGCATTATGGATGAAACTGTGTCCCAAAATCAAAGTTATTGTGAGGAATTAAACACACGAAAATACGCAATGCAAATGATCGATGCGGTGAATATCATGCTCGGCACCGGACTGGGCCTGCCGGGGGCTGCCGGGGGCCTCCGGGCGCGCACGGTATAGGTTAGTGGAATATTTCCCCTTACTTTTCATGCGTCACAGATCACGTGATCACGATGTCGCTTCGATTGGATTTTTTTAGGGGCGGGGCTTATGACTGTGTAAATCAGCAAAAATGTACTTTTCAAATGATTATAAAAAATGACTGAATGCATAAAAAATTGTGTGATGGATATTTTTGGGCTCCTGATGACACCTTCCTACGAAAAATGGGCATTTATTTTTTTATTTTAGTGACCCTTTAAATAAAAAAATCCATTCTGCAAACGAATAATTCATGTTGAAAATAACCATGCATTATACAACATATAACTCTTGACTTGTGTTTTACCCATTCGATGAAAACACACTGCATCTTCCAAACAAATAAAGAAATATCCTGCATTGATGTACGACCACCTTAACATCACTCAAAACACAAATTCATCCTCCAAACATTACAAAGGAAAAGAGAAATTACTGTTGACAATAGCAAGGTATTTTGCAACATTTCGTTTTTTACTTAAACCCGTATTCAGGTTTCAGTGGGGGAACCGACATTTGCTCCGGCGACAATTGCTCCTGCAGCAAATGCTCCTTAAAATACGACATTTCTTTCGCGACAATTGGTCCAGCGAAAATTGCTCCGTCGACATTTGTTCCGATCAAGCGGCAATTGCTTCCCGACAAATGCTCCGCGACATTAGCTCCGTCGAAGAAAATGAATATGCGACATTATCATTGCTCCGCAACAATTGCTCACGCGACAACTGCTCTGCCGACGTCTGCGTGTGTGTGTGTAATTGGGTTTTTACAGACGTGTATCAATCAGATATGATTATTTACGTCTGGGACCGACCTTTTAACGTCACCATCCGAAAGACGTGACTCAGTCTCGAACCTGGGTCCGCTGAATCAGTTTTATAACTTCCACTGGTAGCTGGATTACAGGCGCACGCCACAACGCCCAGTGCGCACGCCACAATGCTCCGTCGATATATGCTTATATATGCGACAATTGCTCCAACGACAACTTTATATAAAGTCCTCATCAAAAGCGAACACAACGAATTCAGAACAATAGCTGTTGTTGGTGTTTTGGGAGCAATAGTCGCAGGAGCAAATGTTGTCGGAGCAATTATCGCAGGAGCAATTGTCGTATTTTTAGGAGCATTTTCGCAGGAGCAATTGTCGCCGGAGCAAATGTCATACATCCCTTTCAGTGCCGATGTCACGTATATGTGACAGATAGACTTGTCATTTCCGTTCAACCACAGGAAAGGTATATGATGGTCAATGTATATCAAAAGTTAGAGCATAAATCAAACATTCTAAATATATGTTTATAATTATATGCTACCACAGAAATTTTCAGAGAAAATTGCAGATTTTAAAAAAGATTCTACCTTATTTCAACATTAAACAATAGTAAACAAATGAGAAACCAACAAATAATAAACGAAAGAGAAAGTCAAATGTAATTTTCAATAATTTTTATGCATAAAGTTTGGTAAAGTAATAATGGTCGGTATCGAAATGGTAATAAACTTCCTACAAGTTTTGTAACAATATTTTGTGAAATAATAGACGGTTGATCATAATGTTAGCATAATTCGTCTTTTCATAGTCATCCGTTGATTTAATCATATTTAAAAGCCTAAATAGATAATATTGACCAGGTTCATTGATTACATAATGATTTTGTATTGTCGAGGTAAAAGTCGGTCAAGTGAAACATTCCATAACGTGGCCTATCTTATTGTTTGGTGCTATGAAAGGCGGAGCCTTCTTTCTGCTGTTGTTTTGCTGTCCATTTCGTGCAGAAAGCCTACGTGTGTTAACAGCCCGTTTTCAGAGTTAACTTGATCAATTCCTACCAAATTTGGTACATTGATTCCTTACACTATGCCTCGCCCAACGGCACTTGCAATTCGTCAGAGGGTCCTTGCACTCCGACGGAATGGACGGACACAGGCCCAGATTGCAGATATTCTTGGACTATCGCAGAGTTGTGTGTGCCGCATCCTCAGAAGACATCGAGAGGCGGGTACTTTGAGTCCAGAGAGATCTACAGGTCGACCACGAAGAACATCCGCACGGGATGACCGTCAACTGCTGAACATGTGCCGTAGGAACCGGAGAATGCCAGCGAGTCGTCTTTGCCACTTGTGGAGGAGGCACTTCGGAGTGAACGTTTCACGGGAAACCGTAAACAGGAGACTTGTCCAACATGGCTACAGAGCTCGGCGAATGACCAAGGTTCCACGTCTCACTGTTCGCCACCGGGTTGCTCGACTCCAGTGGGCTAGGAGGCACAGGAGATGGCAGCTTGGTCACTGGCGCCATGTAATCTTCACTGATGAAAGCCGGTACATCCTTGACCTCACCGATGGGAGGCAGAGGGTTCGACGATTGTGGGGCGAGAACCTCCGTAATGACTGTGTCCAGGAAACCAATCAAGCGGGTGGAGGCTCAGTGATGGTATGGGTCGGAATATGTTATGGCGGAAAAACGCCATTGGCTGCACCTGAAGGAAACGTCAACGCCGTCGTGTACCGCGATATCCTGGAACGCCATTGTCTTCCATACGTGAGAAGGGTATATGGCAATAACTTTCAGCTCCAAGACGACAACGCTCGATCACATAGGGCACGTCTGGTGAGGGAAATCCTTGACGCAGAGGACGTGCAGCAGATGCCTTGGCCTGCCTGTTCCCCCGACATGAACCCCCATTGAGCACGCCTGGGATGCATTGGGCCGTGCCATCAATGAGAGAAACAATCATCCTCAAAATGTGCAGGAGTTAGCCCAGGCACTGACCGAAGAGTGGGATGCACTGCCCTTGAACACCATCAACAACCTTGTGGACAGTATGCCACGGCGTGTGGAGGCACTGGTGCGTGCCAGAGGTGGCCATACCAGGTACTAAGTGACCCAACAAGATTAAAAAGAGGAACACTTCCCTTCAATCATCAAAAGATCCCAAGATTTTATTTTTCACGATAAAATTATCATGGTTAAACATTTACCAAAAACGATACATTTTTCCAGGAATCCAAGGTCTGGATGATTGTGTTTGTCAAAAGTGGTTTAAACCAGTGTATAAAGTTTGTATGAATTATTTTTTGTCTTATATTTTTTATTTCATATGTTGAGAACAGATTTATCAATAAAATCGGTGAAGATATAAGCTTTATTTTGCAAAAAAATGACTCGTATTGTTGTCAATAGTGTACGAAAGGTAGAAAAAAAAATTATGCTACCATTATGACCAACAGTGTAGATGGTTAATGAAGTGCAGATATTTGAAAAGGAAGCATTGATCGCATTTTGGTATAATTTTGAAGAGAGCTAAACCCCTTGGCACAGTAAGAGTTAATCACTTCACATGGGGCATCATGGTATTAACAGGGAAATAAACACATTTTCAATGATACCAAATTAAAAAAAAAAAGATGAAATAGTAACAAGATATTAACGCTCAAACTTGACTTGTAGAAACTTTCTTTGAGGGTATTCGCCATTAATGAAATAGGCCAACCTCATCACTGTCCCTTAGTAAAGGAAATTGGTGCACTAGTCAATTTTACGGGTTTAGGCACTTAATGACAGACTGTGGGAAGTACTATTTGTTAATTACCGTATTTTTGCTCCTGTGTTGTTTTTGCTTGCCTGGGGAGCGTTTCATCAAGTGTTTTGTCAGTGATTTTTACCGACAACTGTTATAAGCTACTGAAATCCTTGCATATGATTGGCCGAGAGCAAATTTGTAGGTAAAAATCACTGACGAAACACATGAACGAACCGCTCCCCTAGTTGGAGGGTTAGTTGGTATTCTTTCGGGGGAGTGGGGGGTGGGGGGGGGGGGGGGGGGGGGGGGAGGGGTTCTATGTAATTAATGATGTATTTATGTATTTGTTTGTATGTTGTTGTTTTTTAAATACATTTTTCGGGCAGATAAGATGGTTGTTCGCTTGTGGGCCATGCTGCGGTGGGGTGTCTTTCTCGAAAACTATGACGAAGAACACAACAGCATCGGTGAGAACGTCCAACCCTTCTACCAAGGCGAAAATGGTTATGAGGGCACGAGGTGCTCTGCCAGTATCTTGGGTGATCTCAAAAGAGACGGTGACATCTGCAAGGCTGATCCTTTTGGTGCATTAGATCCACGGTGTAGGTTCGTCCCTAGCTCAGAGGAACAGCAAACTGCTACTGGATCGCTAATGTTTGATTCTGGTGGACTAGATATTACGTCTGTAAGTAATTATATACTACGGTTGTGTCTATCCCTTTTTCTTAATTTACTTTGTCACCCCCTTCTCTCTCTCTCTCTCTCTCTCCATCCCTATCTGTCTCCGTTTCTGTGTAAAATCACACGATACCACACTCTTTATAGGCCGATGCACAACAACAATGTCAACAAAAAAAAAATTAAAAAAAAAGGAAAAAGACGAATCGGGCTTCAAAAAAAAAGTATAAGATGTCCCAAATCTTAGATAACACTATCTCTGAGGCTGGGTCCGTGTCATGTCATATCAAGCATTATGTAACACATCTTTCTATTTATGAACCTACATGGGAAGAATAATATTATTTATGGAAATTAGGATGAATGAAAATAATATGTCCAGGCACCACAAAACGACCAAAAAGCCGCACTGTGTGATAATCAGTTAGAGCTCAATAAAGGTGTTTTTGGTCGGCATGGTCAATTTCAGCATATTTTATTTCCTGAAAGAGTTTTAGGACAATCCGGTTATTCCTTCATTCAAAACATTCTACTGAGTTTTAATCCTCAGTTTGTCACCTTTGCACATTAATTACCAAACAAATCAGAGTGCTTCAATGTACTGCAAACTTTAAGGCCTTATTTATATTAAGTACCATTCTGTGGGACTGGACATTATGATATTTCTTCAGTGGGTTAGACTGCTAATGAGTTATAGATCATTTTAAAGCTGAGAATCTCCTCTTTTAGAATCAAATCTTCAATAAAAAATATTTGGCGAATTTCTGGTGGTATTGTGGTGCTTGATCACATATTCTTGATTACTCTATCTATAACGCAAATAATTTCGACAGTTGCCGAGTTTCCTCCACTAGAATGAAATCCTAATTTCAGTAAGATTCTTACGATGTTTCATTTTAAAAAGTTTTTGTATGTTGTGCCATAAAGCTCTTTTGATGTGATTCTTTCACTGTTGTGCTGTTGATCAAAGCAACTATAGATTCAGTGTGTGAAATGACTTTTAAAATGATAATTATTGAAATCTTACAACCTCGCTGATCCAACATGCTTGTATGCTAATTATATGCATTCCAAATGATACCTCTAATCTAGACCATCTAAACCATGGCCACTTGTGTAAGAGGCATGGGGTAGGGTCAGGGGCATGCTGCAGGTCCCCCCCCCCCCCTCCCCCGGAGGAAAAAAAAAATTATTTCCACTGGTTTAAGATTTCGGGGGTCACTCCATCTCCCGCGAGCCGCAGGATGGGGGGGGGGGGGGGGGGGGGGGGACGAATCAAGTAATTGGAGAGAGCATTCAAATAAATAAAAAAATTGGCCAGATTTGTTGTTGCTGTTTATTCCACAAAGAGGAATGCTATTAGGAGAAACAATTAGGAAAAATTCATATCTTTCCTAGGTATTATCTTCTTCTTTTTTCTCATCAGATTAATTAATTTCACACACACAGACTCACACACCCACACGCACACAAATACAAAATACAAAAACATAGATGTTTTATAATTACTCAAAGCATACATTTCAATTTTTTTATTTTCAAACTTCAAACCATTGCTTCAGACAATAATACCGTTAAGGGGAAGTCCATCCTGGCTGGTATTGATTGATTGAATAAAAATAGAAAAAATGAGAGAAACAGATTAGTGAAATTTTGAGCAAAATCCGACAAGAAATATGAAAGATATGATTTTACTTTTTAAAATTGTAATCAGTCAAACACAAATGAGCAACTCTGTGATGTATCTTGCGAGCTCCTCTCCCATTTAGTCTGCACAGAAAATTTCATAAATTTTTATTTTCTTAGTTTTTGATACATTTGTTTCATACAGGTTTTGTGTAAAAAAGATATTTGTGAAACAATTATATCTGAGTTGCAAGTACGATAATATATTTTATTTCGAAAATGTGTAAATTTAATTTTTTTTTAGTACAGCGCACATGTGAGAGGAGCTCGCAAAATACATCACGAAGTTGCCAGTTTATGTTCAATTGATTAGAACTTCAAAACTTCATACATTTCTTATTTCTTATCGAATATTGCTCAAACTTTTATTGGTCTATTTTGTCTCCTTCTTTTAAAATCAAGAGTGGACTTTCCACTTAAGATGCTTCATGTCACGTACCACACTAATTGTTTCCCGTGCATTAACATCAGATAAAATCAACATTAACTGGAGCATGCACGGCTAAAGTTCACATTAAAACAAATAATATTTGAAAAAAATGCATTTGGTTAGCGACAGTAGCAATTAAGAATTATAAAACACACTCTGAAGAGGTTTTTATTCGTTTGCATACTAGATAAGCGACTTTTGTCACAACAACGCCTCGCTCCCCGAAGGATTACACAATAGACAGGCCCCGAATCTCCAGAATTTAAGGTGCAGTCGTAGGAGTGTCTGGGAGGTGATGTTGAGTTCAGATGATTTCTCAAAGAGCCGTGACCCCCTGCCACCATCTACTGACACCATGCCAGAGATCAAAGTCGTTCAGCATGGCGCCAATCGTTGGGTAGCACTCGTATTAGACTCCAGTGGGAGTATGGATACAGTGAGAGCTTTTCAGAGCAATCAACCCAAACATTCAACATTTAAATTTTGTCCATCATCCCTTTCATAATTATTATTGTTATTATTATTATTATTATTATTATTATTATAATTTTTAATAATATTTGTATCATTTGTATTGTCGTTGTTGATATTAGTAGTAGCAGAAGTAGTAATTCTTCCATAAAATAATTCACGTTAACCTTGTGTAATGTAAATGTCACGTCATCCCGTGTCCAGTGAATTTTGAAGAGAAATTTGAGTAATTTCATGATTCAAAAACGAGAAAATACACCTGTCAATTGTCCAAAAGGAGGCAAATACATGTAGTTTGATAATGAAAATAGATAATATTTCATGTTTGATTTTACAGGTCAACTCTGTTGTCACCAATGTCATTTCTTTATGTTTCTATAAATGCTGACCAGGGCGACAAATTAGAAACAATGAGGCAAGCCGCTACTCATTATCTGATGGACGTGTTACCAACCGGGAGCTCCGCAGTCGTCTTGGACTTCAATTATGATGCCATCGCATCTGACCTCGTACGGCTAGTCGACAGTGACTCACGGAATCAGCTCATAGAGATGTTACCTACCTACGCTAACGGTGCTACTTGTATAGGCTGCGGCATCGAAAAGGCAATAGAGGTGAATATTTCAGTTATTTTTTCTTATTATTCTTATGATTCACTGGCGGATCCAAGATTATCGGAGAGTAGGGGCCGGCGGAGAGGGCGGGGGGGGGGGGGGGGGGGGGGGGGGGGGGGCACAAGTCTGAAAAGTTTTTGACAAGCGAAGAACACTTTGGTAACCAATTTTGATTTTGACAACTGTTTGCATTCTCATTTTCATATAATTAACCTAATGTCATCTTTGAGTGTTATTTTATTCCTTATAACTCAAACAATAATGCTTTTTATTTTGCTTGCAATAATCCAGTGTTTCTGCACTTAGTTTTGTTGTCAATTATTTTGTATATTGTTAATTGCACAATAGTTATTGTTATATAAAATAAAATCTAAATCTGTAATCTGAAATCTGAAATCTGAACAACGAAATAACAAAGTTATCACATCACATTTTAAGATTAAGTTTGGGGTCTTAATTAGCCAAGATTGAATTTAGCCGGATGTGGCACGTGCCCCCGTACACCCTCCTGGATACGCCACAGATATAAAACAAGTAGATTTATGTTTATTTAAATATGGAGCGGATCAGAATTGAGCAAAATGTCACCATAGCATGGGTTGGATCAACGGAATTAAAATTAAAAAAATTAAAATAAAAAATAGTGTATTAGAACTTCTAAGTGTAAAGCTAAAACGGCTATGATTAATTCCTCAGTTAAAAATAAAATTGCGTGGGCGTCATAGAAAAAACCCCTAAATATTGAATATCTATGGTACCAAATTCCCATTATTATAATATCTATATCCCCCCACTACCACTGCAGCAGCCCCAGGATACCAGGTCCAAGGTCCCCCACCTCCACCCGCTGCTCCTGGTACACCTGTCCTAATGAGGCAGTTCCAAATTAGTTTAATTTGTCCCTCGTTTTCTGCATGCTGTCGTTGAGGTTTTGCAGGAAAACAGTAAATCTGACTCTCTTGGGGCGTATCTCATCCTCGTTACTGACGGGGAAGAGAATAGGCCTCCATACATCCGGGATACCTTAGACTTGATTGACCAATCAGGTGTCATTATCGATACTATCGCCTTGACTGAAGAAGCCGATCCTCAACTGACGAATCTGTCTATGACAACGGGTGGGATGGAAGCTTTGTGTTCCATTCAGAGTGGAGTAGAGTGTGTGATGAGAGCTTTCGAGAATACAGTCACAGGACGTTCTCAAGCATTTCAGGAGGCACCAGTTCTGGTAATTTTACTTTGATTCGATTAATATATCATGTATAGGCCTAAAGTATATCTTGAAATGTATTAAATATTAAAGGATTGACAGGGTAATTATTAAACGATAAGAGCTGATTGTGCTTATTTATAACTGGGTCCTAAGAAAATAAAGACATTAACAGTCATAAAAATGGACAGTGTTTTTGTAATGGAAATTTCATATATTGATCAACTTACAAAGATACAGATTCACGTCCATATATTTTCATTATCATTTTGGGTGGGGGGGGGGGGGGGGGTGTATTGAGGTGAGGGTAAAGTTTTACAGTCCCCGAGGAAACTTAGGCAATTGAAATGAAATACTTCGTTCGCTAATGTAGGCCTACTCATCAAAATATATTTCCTAATTTCAATTTATATTTCTTGAATGACTACGTGCCTACGTTCTTAGGCCCGAATCCAGGAAGGATTTTTAAACTTGAGCGCGTGTCTTCGTGTCTATATAATTAACGGGCACTATCGTCATTCCAGTAGATCGACAGATGTCGGTATGGTGAAACGTAAAATAATGTCAGAAAGCTCACGTGACCGACATGTCAATGATGTCAGTCTCGTTTTTTACTATGAGAAATACCAAAGACTTGAGAAACCTTTCAAGGTTCTGTAAATCAATTATGTCCAAGTTTTAATGTCATCTGTAAATGTTGTTGAATTTTAGTAGTTATAGTCTTGTACATATGTTCATTATTCCCAGTATATATTCTCATGTTTTTGTTTTTGTTTGTATTTTTTCTTATGCCAAATTTTGCCGTTTTATTATAACATGTTTCTATTTCTTCCATGCCCCAAGGAGGGGCCGTCAGAAATAAAAATCATTGTCATTGTCATTGGGGGTTGTGGCGTTGTGGCGTGCGCCTGTAATCCAGCTACCAGTGGAAGTTATAAACTGATTCAGCGGACCCAGGTTCGAGACTGAGTCACGTCTTTCGGATGGGTCGTTAAAGGTCGGTCCCAGACGTAAATAATAATATCTGATTGATACACGTCTGTAAAAACCCAGTTACACACACACACATTGTCATTGTCATTGTCGGGGCTGACTGTCTCGTGCTCAGTAGGTTCAATAATAAGTTCAAAATTTGGCTAGCTCACCAGGATTTAGAGTTTTAGTCCATGGCATGACCCTTACTGTACCGGGAGGGGGGGGGGGGGGGGAATTGAAGGCCCTGAATTTCGCAGCGTATTTCGAACCGCTGCATTTCGCGCCATATCGCTTTCTGATTTTTTTCGTTCAAGTCTTAAGTATTTTTGACACCAAGTTTACGAAATATCTGTCGTACAGTTACCGAGTGACATGACCTTTTGTTAAGGTTAACTCTCCATCGTAAATTATGGCCTAAATATCTCTTTCAAGCACCATAGTTCCAGAATATTATCCGAACCCCAGACTAGTGAGTTTGTCAGTTTTCCATTGGAACCAACTGTTGGTCGTGACATGACCATTACCGTTACGTGGGTGAACAACGATGTGATGTCCGTCACGGTACGGGATCCTGATGGGGATATCATCGATGATAGTGGGACTGCACGCGTTTTAGACACCGTGACTGATTCTAAGATGACTACGATTCGCGTCCCAGAAGCCCAAGTATGTATGCCCCCGAACAACTACCCACTTGACACTTACCGCCGGATAACTACCCGTGAAAAATAATCCCACCCCTGAGGACAATTACCCCCGGTAAATACCCCCGAACAATTACCGCAAGGACAATTACCCCAGAACAACCCCTCGGAAAATTCCCCCTGTTGACTGTCCAATGGTAATTGTCTGAGTTCATTGTCCGGGGGAGTTCGTCCGTAGGCAATTGTCAATGGGGTAGTTGTCATAAAACATTTTACCCATAACCATGGACCTTGGAGGTGGGGATAGCTAGGGGCCATGTTTTTTTTATTTTCTTCCATGCAAGGGTGTTGTCAGCAATAGTTGGATTGAAAAGGCATCCCAAAATATGATGAATGTTTTTTTTTTTTTTTTTTTGTTGCTTCTCAGAGACATTTCTTTAAAGAAGAGCTTCTTAGCATAGCTTTCTACCTTTAGCACTCCAGTGAAAAATAATTGCTTCCAGGTTCTTGAATTATGTAGTTAAAAGTTTTCTATCCAATCTGGGAAATATAGCGTAGTTTGAATGTGCGGTTTGAAAGTTTAAACCTAAAGGAATTATTCAATCCTTGAACAATTAAAGGTAAACTGCTAGAGTTTTATAATTGGCCTACTTTATCTGTAACAATAAAAATTGTAATTATTGAAACTGACAATTCGATCTTCATATCTTTTTCTTGCCACAATGTTACATTATGTTTACAATGTTTTGGAAGGTAAAGACGTAATCACAGCAAATGTTCAGCAAATCAGATAGGCTGTCTATGAGAAAATGAGATATTATATACTATTTTTCTCGGTTGAGAGAAATATATAATGTTTAGGGATGACCGGTCTCCAAATTGCTGACGAAGGTCAAAGCTTACGACAAGTTAAATTTGACATGATAATCTAACAAAAAATGTTATGTTCTAATGGTTATGACGATTACTTGATTCAACTCAATGCGTTGATTTAAAATAAATCATTATTTTAATAAGACTTTTAAAGTTTTGTTTTCTCTCCTCAATATTCCAGGCCGGTGAATGGAGTGTGGAGATAAATAATCCTAACAATGTTGAAGAAAATGTTGGAGTGTCAGTCAGCTCGAAACCCTTGTCAAACAACGAACCGGTGGTCGTCGTCAACACCTTTCTTGAATCTTCGGTAATAATGCCTCTGGTGAAACTTTATTGATTTTACAAGATTAATCATGATTGTTTTTTTATCAGTGTTTTGGTTTTAGGGCTTGTGTGAACAATTCCAACGGAAGATGTTTTTTTTTTTTTTTTTTTTTTTTTGGGGGGGGGGGGTGAGGGAGGGGGATGGGAGGGAGGGGGGGAGGGAGGGGAAGTTTAATCCTTAATCTGACTGTTTGTATTTTAAGCAAAAGCACAAAGAACCCGGACGTGTTAGGACCAACAATATATCTATTCCAACAAAGTTTTCATTTGCTATGTATATTATGATGTATTCAAAACCTTCCAAAATAACATGCCACCTTTTCAATTTCATTAGTAAATCTGCTTGTAGAAAGAAAGTCACTAATAAGAACGATAGACGTAAAATATCACGCACCCAAGTAAGAAGATATCAGATTTCTTTATAGCTTTGGTAGAATGTCAATCTATCTACACTGTTCAAGTGTGTTGAGTGTGTAAATGAGTTAAATATCAGCTTATATTAGGAACATTAGTATGTTATATAGAATTAACACTTTCCATAAAACTGATCTCATTCAGAAAAAACAGACTAACATTCAATTTTTACATGAACAGAAGTTCCGTATTCTTATTATACGTGTTATTCTAATTACATGATTTATTATCATTTTTTGCCATCTAGATCATTGACTATGATGAAGACCCGACCCAGACATTGTATGCATATATTCACATTAATCAGCAAGCAGTATTGGAAGCTAGTGTAACAGCTCAAGTTGAGAGTGCCACAGGAGACCTGCACACTTTACAATTATATGACGATGGAAAAGGTAGTTTGGGCCTATTTGTTTGACAGGAGACCTATAATATGAATAAAATGTTATGACAACAATAAGAAATGCCTTGTGCGTTCATAGGAGTAAATATATATTGCACCTTTAAAAGAGTATCATATACATTGCTTCGAACATGAAAAGTTTCCATGAGAACATTGCTGCTCGGAGATTCCCTATTCATGTATATTAAAAAGATGACGAAAATTCTGTTACTATTCGCCTCTGTCTTCGTAGATTTGAACATTATCATATATCATTATCATTACCACATAACGATTATGTGGTAAATAGGTGAAACAATAGAAAATATCCTGCGTCGTTCTATTTCATCTACTTATCACATTAAAACTGGTGAGAGGCCTAAATTTAAACAAAGCTTGTAGTGGATAATAATCCCCGTTTATTATCTTTCCATATTTTGAAAATCCTTTTTATATCATCGTGCCTATAGGCGGCGACTTGTTTAGAGGCGATGGAATATATTCGGCTTACTATCTGATCTTCACGACCAATGGTCGATATGGTGTCAAAATTGATGCGACTGGATCGACAGAGAATACTCAAGCGGGTAAATTAACATTAAAAAATGTTGAATGTACTTATAGAGAACGTTAAGTTCTGGTAAAGGTTAAACATAATTTTGTGTGAACCTTCGCTTAATTTCCATGCTATATAGAAGAATATCATAGAATGGAAAAGTAGCAAAGAAGAAAATATCCTCTGAAAAGTACTGGTCTTCAAGTGCTCTTTTAAATATTTAACGATGAAAAGCTGAAAAGTATGGAAGAAAATATTTATTTGTATGCACTAATTCTGCATGTGACTTCAGCAAGATTGGCTAATTTTCATTCATATCATTTTGAAGATTCCAAAACATCACAGTATACACGAATTCTTTTATACTTCATAATCAGTTTACGATTGCTTCCAGACAGTTTCTATGGCTATGTAATCGCTTGAAACTCAACTTTATATTTAGTCAAACAACTTTTACTGATACAGTAATATTTGCTTGGGAGGAGGCTTATAATTTCAATGTTTCAATAATACTGCACCTCTGGTCCTCTGTTAATCCTTAGTTACAGTGTGATGGTCCTTTTACCCAATATTCATGCCAGAAACAAAGGCACAAAGCGGTTACATTAATGAAATGCAGACTGGCAACTGTGCGTTAGAAAAAGTTTAGAGCATTATTTTCTTCATCGGTTTCCCGTTATCTGTTAAATCCTTGTCACATAAAGTTAAGTCACATGATGTTTTTCCGTGCGAGAATTAATCAGACCACAAGGAATGTCACGTCCCCTTCTCTCTTCGCCTCCGACAATGATTCGGAATCACCGCAGTAATCGTGGTGACGCTCTTGTGTACCTTTAATTGAAAATATCGTCATCGTTATCTTTATGGGAACAATGTGACCAGCCCTTTTATCAATGCAATATATTTGTGATTATAAATCCTACCGCGATTAAAAAAAAAGATAATGACATATATTGTATTATCCTATCCTATCCTATCCTTGGATTCGTATTATTGTAAATAGGGTTCTCAAAAATATATAATTTTCATGAAAATACCTTTATATTTGCTTCAAATTCGGGTAAAATTGTATACTTTCGTAATCACTTTGGGTTCTTGCTGTCTTAACATATTTCTTTCCCTTTTTCTCAGACTTCACATGAATCATGTCCAAGCTGCCTCTGTTCGTAACTCACCATATCTGAATACTCCAGTTGTCCAGTCTGTTAACCCTGTTCACCTAACTTTCTATATGTCATCCTCGTCCTGGCCAATAACCCCCGTTTAAGTTCTATACTTTTATATAGGAATAATTTACTTACGTTTTTACGCCACAATACTGATGCTTATTATTCTACTCCAGGCTACCGATTCGCAAGAGATGTCTCGAAAAATTCCTCCTCGTTCTCACGAACTGCATCGGCTGGGGTCTTCGAAGTCATCAACTACGTACCAGGCCCAAAACCTGACATCACAGCTCCCTCAATGATAGCAGACTTCAGGACCATCGACACCACCAATCGAACTGTCACCGTTTTTGGATGGACAGCCGTGGGTGATGATCTTGACCAGGGGACAGGTAATACTGACATCACATCGCCAAACCGATTCTTGGCGTTTCGGGGGTAATGCCATTTTCCCTGTTGTCGGGCTGGTGACGGTATCGTGTGACTGGGATGTAACTCTTTTCATCCAAACTTCATACCGGGATTATACGCTAATTTCATTGGGCCAAGCATAACAAAAAGATTGAAATCAAGCAATTTGATTGGTTACTAACCAGCTAACATTACAATGGAAGCCTTAGCTCCAGCGAGTATAGACCTACAAATTTCATTTCTTTTTAAAGTTATGTCTACAAAAACTTTGCTGGCGTAATTCGTTTTACATTTATTCAGTCCTGGATCGGAATGTAAATGTACATTTGTTGTGGTTTATTTTCCAACTACGAAAGATGAATATAAACGGATTCGTCAATTCAATACGGTACCTTTCCTAATACGCAAGAACTATTTACTTAGATACAAATTTATCAGGACAATGAACTCTTGTTTTCAAATATCAAGATATCAAGTTCAAATGATATGAATTTTTAAATCAAAATATAAAAAACTGACTGCAGTGATCTGTAAAATGACTCATACAAAATCCTAATTAGTCAGGCAGACAGATAATGTATAGATATCAGCCCTTGCTGATACAAGTTCCACTCCAGTGAGCAAGCGCTAAAGATGAGATCCATGTTCCTCCAAAAACGAATGTCTCCTTGATTGCCAATTTGGTGATATGAGGTTTGCATTTAGCTGGAACCGGAACCCAAGGAGGATAACATATCACTTGGTATGCAGTAATAATAATGATAATAATAATAATAATAATCATGATAATAATGAACTGTCACTTATATAGCGCATAATCAATTAAAACTGCTATATGCGCTTTACATACAGCTCTCCAAGATTACGTAACTACAAAACGAACAAATATGTCTTTAAATTCCGCTTAAATGATTCTGTAGATGTACATGACAGTGAATATGTGCTGGCAAACTATTTAAAAGTTTTGGACCACAAAATCAAAGCTATCTGCACCCTTCTTCGAATCAACTCTAGGAACGTGTAAAGTTGAAGTAGGGCTACATGATGAAGAAATAGTGTAGTGTTCTTGCACTTTAGGCATAATAATTGCTGTTTAAATAAAATATACGCCTTTTCTTGATCGTCGAAAGTTGTTCAGATTTTCATTTTAATGTTCGATTGTAAAGTAACATGGTGGATCTAAACACTCCTAATGGTTATTATGTTGATGTTTCATTCTAAAAGCGGTACTGTGGAATTTAAGCGAAGAGGATTGTTCCTTCTATTTCATTACCTTTTTTCTAGCATCACACTATGAGCTTCGCTATTCCACCGATTACGACACAATCCTTGACAACTGGGCCACATGCATACACGTTTCTCAGTCAGATCTGCTAGATGGTAGACTCTCTCCAGTCGCACCAGCTGGCACGGATGAATCGGTCACATTGTCTTTCCCGGGCAACGATCCGGATGTCATGTACTTTTATGCGATAAGAGCCGTGGATGAGTCTAGTAACGCAGGGGGCTTGTCGAACATATTGAGGGTCGTACTACCCCCACTTGTTCCTGTATACACGACTACAGATGTGCTGCCGACAACATCAGATCCAATGCCGACAACAACAGATGCAGTTCTGACAACAAGAGATGCACTTGCGACAACACAACGTCAAACATTATTGACCTCCTCTAGACCCGTCGACTCTGCCCCTCGTCTTCCTCTGATCATCGGCATCCTTATTCCAATGGTGTTCATCATTGTCATGTTTTTCTTATGCATTTTGCGCTACCAGTTCCATTACAAGCATGGTTGTTTTAGTCCCCCCAAACAAGCTGATAGAATCATACACGAGCCTGATTTTATGTATACAGCAACCAATCCTGTTTATGTAACCTAGGTCGAAGTTCCCATAGAAACAAGTACAAACCAGTGAGGACATTTTACTAGTGTTTACTGGATTCTAATGGTTTCTACGGGAATTCGAACAGGTTCCAGCAGAATTCCCGTAGAACCCATTAGATCTCACTTGTGTGAAGATCAGTGTAGACCAATTGGAACAAGGAAACTCTACTGGTTTGAAGAAGGATGGCGAAACACACAGTCAAACTAATACCCTCCCCACCCCCCATAAGATTCAACTAGATTGAAGGACCAATAAAAATCTATCAAAAACAGCAGAGTCTATGTGGTTTATATTAAGGGTAGAAACCAAAAAAAACCCAGCATAGTCTACATGGTCTTCTGGTTTAAAATGGGCTGTATTACAAGTAGAATCCAATCAGAATCAGTAGACTCTAAGGCCCGAATTCACGCGAGAGGTTTATCTCCAACCATGGTCTAAAACCATGGTTTAAACTTCCGCCATGGTCTACATAATAAGCGCATTACTGTCCGCCCATTGGGCATGAGGACATGCGCGTACTATGCTTATGGAGGTTTAAACCATGGTTTAAAATAACCTCTTGCGTGAATTCGGGCCTAATGGTTTGAAAGAAGGGTGTCAAACACAGAGTCAAATCATCAGAACCCGGTAAAAGCCATTAGATATACTGCTTTGAAATATGGGCTGTAAAACCATCAAAAAAGAATGTGAACTTGTATTAGAATCTGATTGGTTTGAATAAGCCTGTCAAAATACGGAGTCAAACCAACATAAAGTATTAGATTATATTGTGTATTTAGAATCAATAACCCAGAGTTAAACGATTAGAAGCCCATTAAAACTAGTAGAAAATATACCAGTTGAAACTGTATCACCAATCGGCGCAACTGCCCAGTTGAAACCACTGTATGACCAATTGGGCGCGTGTGCATAGTGGAAAAGGTACCAGTTGAAATCAGTACCTCCGATTGCCACATCTTTTTGTGCCAGCTTTCCATCTGGCACGGGTCTTTCCAATAATGCTTTTCCGTTTGCCATCTGTTAATGGTCTGAAATGGCAATTTTCCCCCAATGCCTTGGTCCAGTTCAATAACACGCGCAATTAACAATTTTTCTTCCAGTTGGAAACCCGTTGAATACCAGTTGAATACCAGCTGAAATCAATAGAAACCATTTAATATGCATAATAAATACTGGATGCTTGCATATTTATGTTTTCATATGATTTATTTTAATTTGCTGTACATTTCTTCATTATTGATAATTTCGTGTAGTGCAAAACGTTTCCCAAATACAGAGACGGATCAACAAAAGATTAATAAGAAAACCCATTCACTGGTATCAATTAAAGGTAATTAATCAGTAATTAAGGAAACACTAGCCAAAAACTAAAATACGTTCATTAAAATACAAGTATATGGACGATTCTATTACGCTTCAAATATATGAAGTCTTCTAATTTCCTATGCGTTTACATTAGATATATTGCAGAAACACCAGATTTACTATGTTGGTATTACCAATGGTAGTTATAAGTACACGAATTAAATAACTTGTTACTAAGATTCCAAGGTGAAGAAAAATTTCTATTTGTAATACTGGTCCTACTGGTGTCTACTTGTCAAATAATTGGACTTGTAGGAATTTCCTTCTGGTTTCTACTGGAATCTACTTACCTTCCATGTTGAAAACCAGTAAGTCCTCCTGTTTTTCTCTACTGGGTCGTTTTTCTATATTGTAACAAATATGAGTTCAAATTTGGTTTTCTACTGGATCTTGGTTAAATTCTCTATTGGTTTTCTCCTGGAATCTATTCCCTTTCCATATTGAAACCAGTAAAGCTTCCTTCTGATTTTGTACTGGAATCTGTTCACTTTCCACATTGAAACCAGTAGAATTTCGTTCTGGTTGTCTATTGGAATCTATTCACTTTCCATATTGAAACCAGTAGAATTTCCTTCTGGTTTCCTACTGGAATTTATGCATTTTCCATATTGAAACCAGTAGAAGTTCCTTCTGGGTTTTCTACTGGAATTTATTTACTTACCATATTAAAACCAGTAAAATTTCATTCTGGGTTTTCTGCTGCAGTGGAATCTGTTCACTTTCCATATTGAAACCAGTAGACTTTTGTTCTGGTTTCAATATGGAATGTATTCACTTTCCATATTGAAACTATTAGAAATTTAATTTGTAAACAAATTTTTAGGCATTTTACTCCCAGTGTTAAAGATCGTATGCTCGATCTGTAATGAAAAACACAAGTCAGAAAAAATTGGAACCAGCGGGATTCGAACCTGTCATCTACTGCTTGCCGGGCAGCGACTTAACCACCAGGCTATTCTGGTTCACGGCCAAGTCACGATGAACTGGAATCAAATACCCTAGATCCTCTTCTTTCTGACTCATTAATATTCAAACGGTCCGCCGTAGACAATGGTTAGTAAACGAAGAAGCTTGATGGGAGGAATTTTTAATTTGTAAACAAATTTTTTTTAGGCATTTTACTCCCAGTGTCAAAGATCGTATGCTCGATCTGTAATGAAAAACATATATGAATTAAAACGGCAAGCAGTAGATGACAGGTTCGAATCCCGCTGGTTCCAATTTTTTCTGACTTGTGTTTTTCATTACAGATCGAGCATACGATCTTTGACACTGGGAGTAAAATGCCTAAAAATTTGTTTACAAATTAAAAAATTCCTCCCATCAAGCTTCTTCGTTTACTATTAGAAATTTGTTCTGGTCTTCTACTGGAATTAATTGTCTTTCAGTGACAGAAGAGAGAACTATATAATTTTATAAACATTACCTTCATTACAGAGCTCTCATGAAATACAAACAAAGACAAATTAGACATACAGCCGCTATGTTTCACGACCAAACTAAAGCAGATGAAGACGAAAAACAGTTTTGAAACATTTAAAAAATATATCATTTCATTATTGCTTTATTAAAAAAAATCAGGATTCTCGACATAAAGCGGAAATGTACATGTTTCACATCAAAATATACATTACATAACCAGATTATAACAATTGAATAATTATATGAAGCATGCATAACATTAAGTATTTAGAATGAGTAATGGTAAAAGAAGAAAAAAAAAACCGGTTGCAAGATATATAATTGCTTTTAACATAATGTACAAGTAAGATGAATCGCAAAAGTGTGGGTTCTTGTATAATAGGACAGCTAAAATATTACCGTTAACTGACTGGTATTAAATACTCTTCAATAGGGTCAAGTTACATATTTCAAATTTCTATGTCTTTAAAATAAAGGAAAAATGCTTTGTAAACTTTTATCCGTCTTCAGGGAGAGGTAGGCTATTGCATAACATAATAAGTTACTGACGACATGAAAATTAGTCGAATATCGGTTTGACTTTGTAAGATCCTATTTCTTTACAACACTTTGGTGGAACGGTTCTTGTCGATTTACAAAGAGCCTTTCATATTGTAAATATAAACATGCAAAAATTCGGAAATACTTCTTAAGAAATTATAAATGATATGTTGGCAAGCATATATTCAGATTATACTTTGAATTAAGAATCACTGCCCATGAAATATGTGATTCATTATGAAAGCATTTGAAACCCAATTCTTAACATGGGCTTAGTTAATGTGCCTTTTCTTGTAAATTCATGTAAATTACTTTTGTATGTCGAAAATATGGTTCGTTTCTATATTGCAAATAGTGATTTCATTTGTTTTAATATGTGAATGATTTTATTTTGTACCCCCCAAAATAATGCGGAATTCGTGGTAACATAATTTTATGAACGATCACGAAATGTAGAAAGGATTGGCAGTGAGATATCCAAGAATGATGAGTGATTTTTCAGACAGTAATTTTAAGTAAATTGTAAAATCTATGACCTCCCCCACCCCCACAAAAAAAAAAGGAAAAACAATCACTTAATATTTAAACTTTCAAACTGTGGTTTTAGCACTCAAAGTTTCTTCTGTAATGCTGGAATTTCGAACATATAGACTCATTGCCCCTCCTCTGTTTATCAATAGGCTAATGAAAATGATTTTAAAAAACAGGTACACTCTACACAGAAACGTTCAGATTGCCACTATTGGCCTCAATTCAAATTTCCTTTACAATTATAATGTTTACATTATACCAATTATCGTCCATTGAATCATGCTCTCTTATATCTATGTTTTAATTCATATATTTGTTATGTTCCTGTTCTTATTTTTCATATGCACTGTTTTAAAAATGGTAAAAGAAATACACGTTTGTGGAAATCAATAAAAGCAAACAAAGGCATTCCCCCTATGCATTCCCCCTTGACAAGTCGCTGATGCTCTATTGCGCGCGTCCTGTGAATATTGATGAGGAGGTAAGCTCTACTAAGCATGCGCAGTAGAATATACATGGAAATTAAACCTTGGCTGTGCATTTACTCAAACATGAGTTTAACTAACCATTCCATGGTACTTTGGTTAAAGCTTACATTTCATTACTCATATTGCATGTACGTCATGTTCGCATTTTTTTTTACATGCCATTTTCAATATTTCTCTGTGGAGAATGCTCGATTATGATACAGATAATAATGATAATGATGATGATAATAATAACAATAATGATAACAATAATAAAGAAATAATAAGAAATTATTGATAGGCCTAATAATAATAATAATAAATGGTGACTTTTTATTAAACGCTTAGGTCTGTCATTGAAAGCATATTACTTATATTTCATGAAAAAATGTAAATATTCAGACTGCTCACATTTTGTTTAAAATAAGTCTTTGTGTTAGGGTTTCGTTATTGTATTCGGCAGATTTGGTTACCCAGGTATATGTATCTTATAGTTACATTTCCCTGGGTGACCTTAGCAGATTTATTATTTTTGGCGCGATAGTCTTTACTTCCAGATCCAATGTCATAAACTAGTCTTGCACTCTGGACCCTTATTATAAGCAAAAGAGAGAATTTTCACTCCCCAGGAGTCACGTCAGTGATTACTCGATTTTTTTTTAGAGTAATCGTTAATAAGAAGAAACACAAAATCTACATGTAAAGCATTAATAACTAATCTAGGTAGAACATTCTTATGTATCTTTATCTTGCTAAGCCTATTTGTAATGTGGGTTTGGTTGTTTAATGACCTACTGATTATGAAATATCGGGGTTATACTGTGCCAACGAAACGAAAAAATGTACTTCCAGTACTTTTCTATACGTCCACACTCCTCTTTCTTTCCCTCTCTGCCTCTTTGTCTCCGTGTGTGTGTATATGTGCGTCTGTGTGCGATTGTGCGTGTGTGTGTGTCTCGCTCTCTATCTTTTAATTTCTCTTTTTCCTTCTTTTTCTTTCCTTCTTCTTTCTCATGTTGTTTTTTCCTCCTCGATTTTCTTCTTCCCGCGATCTCTCTTTCTCTCGAGTTCCCTTCTCTCCTTTCGTAATCGCTATCCTGCTTTTAAGTTACCCCTGCCTTTCTCTACCTCCCTCTCTCCCTTTAGTCCCCTTCCCCATCTTGCTCTTCTCCACTGTCTTCCCTTCGCCTTTTTCGTGCGTGTTTAAAATTCTGACGTTTAATGTTTACACGTTTGGTTTATAGTAAAATATTAGTTTTTAAAACGACACACAGGAAGTGGTTTTGAGGTTGCACTTGTTTATTGCATGCTTGTCAGATATCTTTTTATTTAATTTATTGATTTAGTTATTTTTATTGATTGATTTATTTATGTATTTATTTTATTTATTTTATTTATTTTTTTTTTTTTTTTTGGGGGGGACTATAACTCAACGGAAAAAAAATATATGATTTAATGTAATTTTGGGGGTTTTACTTGCCAGCTGTCCATGAGACCTGTCCTCCAAATAAAATCCTCTTGCCTAACCGACTTCCATGTTTGTTGACACAAAATAGGTCTATATGAAACGAGCCTCTACTGTATTGCAAATGACAATGATGTCACAATAAAAGGGGATTTTCAATTTTTATCTTGATATTTAATTAAACTAATATTGACATTGAACTAATTGGGATCTAAGTAATAGGCCTAATTATTTGCACACGTACACGTGGTATTTTAGATTTTGAGATTTGAGATTTGATATCAATAAAGAGGTTCTTAGCCACAATATAAACGCCAGTTGTTTTTCTTGAATTGTCGTGGTATTCATGACATTAGACGTGTATCCTAGCTGTAGGCCTATATATCACAATCCTTTACATACAATCTGAAAGAAAAAATCGAAGGTCGAAGTCGTAGGCGACATGGATGTTGTATGGATCCTGATGACTGCAGTAGTCATGAACTCACCGCACATGGTCTTTGGCGGTTGCAGCCGACCTACAAATCCTATCTTCAACAACGATGGCGGTTACATCATTCAGATTGCAATCAAAGATGATATCAATGAAGACCCTGCAATCATTGATGGTCTAAGGGTGAGTAGGCTCATGAATTCAAGCATAAGGTTGACTTTGTCCATGCAGTCATTGATGATGTAGGGGTTTGTAGACACAATCATGCAATCAATTATCGAATGCAATAAATGATGGTCGAGGCTCATAACCGCAATCACATAGATGAGTTGGCTAACGCAATCACTCATGATTTACGGCTGGGTACGCTGAGTATTATTAGGCTAGTGCAAATAGGCTGATGAAACCATTGGTTTGTTTGTTTGTTTGTTTGTTTGTATTTATTTCCCTATTAAGAAAACCACATACATTTCATAAAATACAACGTATACATGAGCTTAAAAAACGGAGGATGACCCAAATTCAGCAGTATTTACAAAATGCCGCTGTTCTTCCTTGGGGTCCTACATTGGTAGTCTAAGGGTGAAGAGTCTCACGCATTCATTAAAAAAAATCAACTGCAACAAACAAAAGAACATACACAAATACACACAACTACGCACCCCCCCCCCCCCCCCCTCCCCCTTCCCTTACATCAGACACAACAAAAAGTGATACAATATTTTTCGACTGGATGGAGTCGTCAGATGCTCATAAACGTTGGTAGTCAATTAGGGAGAAATTTGGGGTTCATTATTATTCCGTAGTCAGTGGGTACTTAAGATGCTAAGTTACTGAGTTAGATTTTCCCGGACACGAGCTCCCTATTCCTTTTGGTCAGTAAAAGAGTGCAAATATTGGTGTTACTTTGCTCTTATTTCATCCCGCCCATGCTGCTTAACAGTACATTACTTGAATCACTACATTCCACCTAGATCTTTACGTTCTCAAAACTCCAGATTACTTGTTGTTCAGAAGCAGGGGGGGGGGGGGCGTGGTGCAGAGAACCGTTTCTCACACAGGGCCCTGGATGTGGAATGCTGTCAATCGAGAAATTGGAAATAGCATATCAAGTAATCAAGTGATCAAAATTAATCTAAAATCGCATCTGTTTGATTTGGCCTATTGTTTTCTATTCTACATGTTCTACCCATGTTGTACTTTGTGGGTTTTTTTTTGTCATTTCATCTTTTGCGTTATTGCTCCATTAGCGCTTGATTTCAAGTGGCTTTGACGCCTTACAAAACTTTATCAGTCTTATCATTATTAATGATATGAATACTAAAAGGGAAACACTTTCTTCACCTATTGCTTTATACCATAGGAAATGTTTACGGAGACTTTATCAGTCGTATCATTATTAATGATATGAATACTAAAAGGGAAACACTTTCTTCATCTATTGCTTTATACCATAGGAAATGTTTACAGAGGCTTCTCGCACATTGTTCAAAGCGACGAAGTACTATGTCTATTTCCACTCTTTAACCATTCTCGTACCTTCAAACTGGACCCGTGGTTTGTATGAGAAGGCACAACAAGAATCGTACGAGAACGCTCATGTGTACGTCACACCGTTATCCAATGACAAGCCCTACGTTACACAAACCTCTGTTGATTGTGGCTGCCCGGGGATGTTTATGCACTTCACTCCTAACTATCTTGTCAACAAATTAGCCTCTGAACAAAACTATGGCAAACAAGGTATGGCCAAATTTATCATGAAGATGATTTTTTATATTTTTTTTTAATCCGAAAAAGAAAAGCACGTAATTAGGCACTGGTTTACTTTAAATCATTTTATCGTTAATGTTTTTATGTTTTATTAATGAAAAAGTGCAAGTTATTTCTACATTTATGGTGCAAAGTTCAGGAAAAAAAGAAAGTAAAGGGAAATGACTTGTGGTCAAGTACAGTCCATTGTACGATAGATATGTTATTTTTTTCATTATCCACTGGCTCTATACAATGACAATTATAATATACAACTGTTATAAATCGCTAAATACCATGTTTCTAAGCGCATGGAAAGACAGCAAGAATGAGTGACAAACAACAACGTACATTATATTTTATTGCTTGCAAAAACATATCAACAGACAAGTATGATTTGAAATGCAAAACAAATTTTGGTAAAAATTCATTCTTTTTTGTTGATCTTCTTGGAGATAACTCAATAGCAAAATTTTGTTGTAGTTAGTTATCCTACATATTTTTTATGCTGCATAAAATGTTCATAGACCGATCTTTAAAACAAACGAAAATAAAAGAGAGAGAGAAAGATAGAAAACGAACATAAATGTCCAAGAAGTCCTAACTTTTAAAAAACCTACAACTATGAGTACTATACTGATACAATTGCCTAAAGAGAGAAGTTTTAAAAAGTTTCTTAATAATAATAAATCCACGATGGAGGCCAAAAAGGAAGATTGTTCTACCCCTACCCCTACCCCATCCCCAGATAAAATGCTTGTTCGCCTGTGGGCCATGCTGCGGTGGGGTGTGTTTCTCGAAAACTACGACGAAGAGCACAACAGCATCGGTGAGAACGTCCAACCCTTCTACCAAGTTGGCAATAATCACGAGGGTACGAGGTGTTCCGCCAGTATTAAGGGAGATCTCAAAAGAGACGGTGACATCTGCAAGCCCAATCCATTTGGTGATTTAGATCCGTCGTGTAGGTTCGTCCCTAGCACAAATGAACAGCAGACTGCTAGTGCATCCCTTATGTTTGATTCAGGTGGACTCGATCTCGATATTCCGTCTGTAAGTGGCCAATATGGTTTTACAACCTGTTATAGTTTGCCTTTTCAAATTTAATATAAAAAATAAAATTATACAGTATCCTGCTTCAAATTTTCATGTTTGTGCCCATGACATGAAGCTGAACATATTATTCCATTATTAGTTCACGCTTTGCCCCAACGAATAATTAAATCTTCATTTCAGTAAAGTTTTGATAATATATGTTTCAGCTAGTACTAGAAATTGTTCCGATAGTGATCCCAGGAATGATAATGATCGGAGGAACAATTTTTTTTTTTTTAATATTCAGAAAATGGTTGGAAGGGTTGGTGCAAATGCTAACTGAGTTTTGCTTGCTATACTCGTATCAAGGAGTTATCACATGAATTAAGCTGGCAACATAACAGAGCTAGGGTAAATAGCAATAGTTTTGAGGTATAATGACATGATATGACCTACACGTACATTTAACCTTACCCCCTATATTTGCTGTATAGTACCTGTATCACGTATCACAAAGGAATGTTCCGCCCCTCCACAAACACACACACACACGCACTCACACCCCACACTCGCGCGCGTGCGCGTGCACACACACATTAAGCAATAAATCAACATATTTAGTCAGTGGCGTAACTGGACCTTGGCGTCAAGAGGGGCAAAACTTCAGAGGAAATGAGCGGAAACATTGGGGAACTGCTTGGAGGGAGATTCGCATTTTTTTCCTTTTCTCCAACCCTCCAAAATTCCCTCGGGGGGGGGGGGGGGGGGGGGAGATCAGATGTTATTGGGTCCATTTTCCCTTCAGAATTCTCTGACAAGCCAACCCCCCCCCCCCCAAAAAAAAAAAAAGGTTATCAGTAATTTGTCGGGGGGGGGGGTCTATCCCTGCCCCTATTGGGTACGCTAGTTATATTAGTTTGGAAAATGCACGGTAATAAATAAATATTTTTAAATGAATTAAGCAAACGACAGCGATTTCAGAACAATAAACCCATTCTGAAGAGGTATGTAATTTGTATGCATACTAGATAAGTGAATTTTGCCATGGCAACGCCTCGCTGCCCGAAGGGTTACACAATAGACAGGCACCAAACCTGCAGAATTTCAGGTGCAATCACAGAAGTGTCTGGGAGGTGATGTTGAGTTCAGATGATTTCTCAGCGAGTCGTAAACCCCTGCATCAATCTACTGACACCACGCCAGATATCAAAGTCGTTCAACATAGTGAAAATCGTCGGGTCGCCCTCGTATTGGACTCGAGTGGGAGTATGAATAAAGTGAGACCTACCCCCTTTTACACCAATTCACCCATACGTTAGCATTTTCCTATGTTGGTCGAGGAGGTTATTACATCTCTTTCAAAATACCTAATCCCTATGGTAAGTTTGCAGGCACTAAATAGGCCCTATACTATTGCTACAACCAGCCAGAGACTGGCAAAGTTGGACTCTACTCAAGGCTTTATATGGCATTGTGTTTAAGTGTAAAAATAGGATCTGTGTTTGCAGACTATGTCACGGTACAGTCTTGTCATATGAATAAAATAAATTCTTCATGAATATGCATGTTTAACGATATATCTCATCGGATTAATAATCTCTATTATGCTCCGCATGTCTTCATCACGCATTTGAAAGTAGGTTAGTAGTTTGATAAAGCATTACGTAAAGCTTATGTATTGATTAATTATGTTTAAAGAACGTTAGTGCCATGCTGTCATCCATGTAATTTCTTTATGTTTTTAACCATATACCTATACTGACCAGGGCGGCAAATTAGTTACCATGTCACTAGCCGCTGAGCATTACTTGACTGATGTCTTACCAACGGGGAGCTTCTCAGTCGTCGTCGACTTCAGTCACGGTGCCATCTCCTCGAACCTTACACAGCTGGTCGACATCGATTCACGGAATCAGCTCATGCAGAAGCTTCCTACTATAGCTCACGGTGGTACTTGTATAGGCTGCGGCATCGAAAAGGCAATAGAGGTGATTTTGTCAATAAAATTATGGATCTTTGGTGACTGCCACACTTACCCATCAGGCAATAGGGCTATGCCAGTCACCTCAAATAATTCAATTCAACCGGAGCCTCGCAGTACATGAATCAGTGGCGAATCCAGGATTCTTGGGCAGGGGCGGGGGCTTTGACTAATTCCTTACTTGGGTGTCATATAAAAAGAGCTAAATGTTGGATACCCAAGGTGCCAAGGTACAGATGCCAACTAAATACAATACAAAAAGTAAGTTCCCCCTAAAGCAAAATGGCGTAGATTTTTAACGAAAAGGTTTTAAGCAAAACAACTTGGCAGGGGTGTTCTCACACTTATTGACAGACTTCTGTGTGAAAACGAGATTGATCCATTGAGTCATGCATGAGTGAGCACACGTTAAAGGCAAAATTTTCACTTTTCAAAAGTCACAGGAGTCACAGGAGTCATTTTGTAATGCCAAATTAACAGTGAATTTTAGCATCACGTAAACAGAGGTAATTGTGTCATGGTTGAGTGAGCACACTTTAAAATAAAGCAAGAAATGCTAAAATTCACTGTTAATATGGCATAAAAAATGACTCCTGTGACTTTTGACTACACATTTTGGTAGGCTTGGTAGCAATATCTGATATTAATTCTTTCAATAATCCGAATGGATTTTGCAATTTCAAATTTAGGAGGGTTGAACATCGCAATTTTCCACTAACACTGTGCTCACCAAACCGTGCAAAAGCACGAAAATTGTCAGGGTAGGTTCGAAGGGGTCTAACGATGGATGATTAACTACAGCACATGAACATACACCAGAAACAGAATTCCCCAAAATGACCACCCCCCCCCCCCAAAAAAAAAGAGACTCTTGTGACTTCAATGCGTGCTCACTCATGCATGACTCGACGGACCAATTTCATTTCCACACAGAACTTAGTCAATAAGCATGATAAGTATAGAAACACTCCGACCAAGTTATTTTGCTCAAAACTTTTTCGATAAAAAGTTACGCCATTTTGATTTAGGGGGAACTTACTGTTTGTGTTGTGTTTATATCACCCTGTCACCATCACTGAAACAACTGCAGCACCTCAGGTTCCCAAGTACAAGACACACTCCCGGCCCTATGGCCTGCGTTTGATAACACAAAGGAAGTTCAAACATAGTTCTGCCACTCTTTTTTTCTGCACGCTTTCGTTCAGGTCTTGCAGGAAAGCGATGAATCCGACTCTTTTGGGGCGTATCTCATCCTCGTTACAGACGGGGAGGAGAGTAAGCCCCCATACATCCGGGATACATATCCCCTGATTAAAAAATCAGGTGTCATCATTGATACTATCGCCTTGACTGAAGAAGCCGATCCTCAGCTGACGAATCTGTCTATGACAACGGGTGGGATGGAAGCTTCGTGTTCCATTCAGAGTGGAGTAGAGTGTGTGATGAGAGCCTTCGAGAATACAGTCACAGGACGTCCACAAGCATTTCAGGAGGCGGTCATTCTGGTAAGTTGAATATGACTTTATTATGTACCTTGACAGGATAAACTCCTAAACATGATACAAGTTTATAATAAGCTTGTTAACTTCGGGGATCATGAGAATTATACTAAATATTGTTATGGACAGTTCTTTGATAATGAATTCGTATTGCTCAAAAGACAAAAATTTGGAAATCAGAAATAAAACACAAAGCGCTACTGATTTTAAGACTAGGCACATGTTATCTTGGTTACGTTCGTTGTTTGCAACCATTCATTGTTTTGCCAGATTAAGAATATTGAGTCGGCAGAAATATTCCTCAAATTCCATTTACTAACGTCAAATAAAATCTATGAACTATTTTATAAACTTAAATTATAATTATCTTATAATTATTAGGCTCGAACTCACGAACTGTTGACTTTTTATTCAACCATGATGTTAAACTTCTATAAGCGTATCTTCGTATGTTCTCATATGATGAATGAACGGAGGAAATACTCTTTACGCTTGGTTAAGTTATTTTAGTCCGCGATGGTGGCTGAAACCACATTTTAGACCATGCATGGTTTAAATATAAATCTCCTTTGTAATTTCGAGCCTCAATATCTCTTTCAAGCACCATAGTTCGAGGATGGAATCTAAACCTCAGATTCGTGAGTATATCACCTTCTCTGTGGAACACTCTGTTGGTCGTGACATGACCATGACCGTTTCTTGGAAGAAAAACGATGTGATGTATGTCACGCCAAGGGATCCTGATGGGAATATCGTCAATGACGGTGGGACTGCACGCGTTTTAGACACAGTGACTAATTCTAAGTCGAAGATGATTACGATTCGAATCCCAGAAGCACAAGTATGTATGAATCTTAATGGACTTAGGAGGCGGGGATAATAGAGACCCCATTTTTCCTTCCTGGGAGCATTGTTCAAAACTCACCTGCCCCAGAAGAAGGAATTTATTAATGAGGATGAAGATGTGAGGAAGGGCGTGTACGAGCGAGGTTGGAGACTGAGTGTAAGAGAGTTTGTGCACGTGAGTAATCATGGGACTGATTGCTAATCCTTGGACTCGCTCATGCTTCACCGCACTTTAGTTTTATTATCAATTTATAACATACTGTGGTATATAATTTGATCTCCCTTACATTTTACCTATGATCTTCACACATAAACTTTGAGTTGTTGTTATACTAGACTTTATGTAAACAGTATTTTCTACCGAATTTGTTGTTTTTGCCAAACTACCCGTCTTGCACATTAAACATAATTCAACCCATTGGCTGCGAAGTGCAATTTTAATGAAACCTTTTCAATTCATTTCAATTCAAGATTTGTCAATCTGTCGGTCAGTTGAATCTGGTGTCGCCAAAAACTCTAGCCTTCCTCCTTAGTCTGCATGGTTATGTCATTGGCGTTCTAAGCCAGTGACCCGGGTTCGATTCCCGTTGGAAACATTTGTCAACCTTTGCAAAAATTTCGAAAGGGAGGACAGCTTTGGGGAACTTTGATTTCAGCTACGCAACTTTTATTCTCTCATTTTCAGTTCTCACAAATATATATATATATATATATATATATATATATATATATATATATATAATTGTGTAAGGAAATAACATATACAACAGCTTTGTCAAATCTCGTGGAAATAAATACAAATGTGAAAGAAATGAGAGAATAATGGTTGCGTAGCTGAAATCAAAGTTCCCCAGAGCTGTCCTCCCTTTTTGAAATTTCAAAAAGGGAGGACAGCTCTGGGGAACTTTGATTTAAGCTACGCAACCATTATTCTCTCATTTCTTTCACACACACACACACACACACACACATATATATATATATATATATATATATATATAATGTATATACCAATTGTCTAAATATTTCCTACTATTTAAGAGTAGGTCAGCGAATCGGATTACACTCTCTATGAGTGAATTGGATATTCATGCACCCCCGCACACAAATATATATACAGTTAACAACAAAATTATTCATACCCCTTGGAAAATTCTAGTTTTTTGCATTTTTCCTAAAAAT
Source organism: Heliocidaris erythrogramma (assembly GCA_025617745.1). Taxonomy (NCBI): domain Eukaryota; kingdom Metazoa; phylum Echinodermata; class Echinoidea; order Camarodonta; family Echinometridae; genus Heliocidaris; species Heliocidaris erythrogramma. The sequence continues at coordinate 41,495,586 of CM046864.1, read as the reverse complement.
GAATGGTTAAATGAAGTTACTTGCACATCACTTGAAAACATTTAGTTATCATCTGCAAATGAATGCCGTTTCCAGTTTCACCTGATTTGCATAACAATAGAAAAGGTGAGTTATCCAAACTGGGCGATGTTCAAAATTATTCATACCCTTGGTGATTTATTGACTTTGTCAATCAGTATGAATCCGATCCTTGTGATTAATGCTTGTAATTCACTTTATTTTAATACACCGTCACAAGGCTTCCGGAGGGGTCTCTGCTGGGATATCGGGCCAGTACCTGTTCTCCAATGGCTCAATCTCCTTGAGGATGTGTCCACACATGCCTTCACCTGACCTTCAGGGAGTTCATTAGATTTCGTGTCCTACAGGTGATGCAGTTATCGACTTCATGATGACAGGACTATGATATTGAAATTTTCGGTCATTTATTCCATGCATTTTAATGAAAATTCTGTATCTACTTATGAAGCAAAGCACCATTCCTGAGGAGCCCTTCCCTTTTGCACTGCCTGTGGGAGGGTTCACCTTTATTCATTGGCCCCATTCTTAATCAGAGTGCTCAGGAAGGCCATGTTGGTGATATTGAAGTCATTGCATGACTCTAATGTCAGGTCACCATGAATAACAGTATGTAACCTTTGAGTACCGTACACATCCCATATTGACTGTTACTGTATATCAATCTTCATATGGTATATTCTTTGTATCTTTGGTATGAAAGCTACAATCCTTGATATCAAAATGAATGTAAACCAAATTTATACCATATGCCCTCCATGTTACCAGCTGCAGTGCACAAAATGCTACCACTTTGACAGTGCACTGGAACATAAAGATCAGTATTTTAAGCTTCACTAGAGTACCCACTTGCAGGTGTCCATATGAAAAATGTGTCAATCAGTGTAACTGAATAAACTGATAAAATTGGCACCATCCAACCTTTAGACAACTACCATGGCCTACCTAAACATTCTTAATAATAATGGAACAAAAGTATCAGGAAATACCTTCCCTTGACAGTGCAACAGTGAATGCCTCCAGGGAAGTCTCTCCAGGAAGAGTGCTTTGTTTCAACTTAGATACAGAATTGTCATTAAAATGTAAGGAATATTAACGAAAATATCAATATCATAGTCCTATCCTTATGACGTCTAAAACTACACCACCCGCAACCACAAAATCTGCTTTAAATCCATCGAATCCCCTGAAGACCAGGTGATGGCATGTGTGGACAGCATCCTCAAGGAGATTGGGCCATTGGAGACCAGGTATTGGCCTGATATCTCAGTAGAGACCTCCAGAAGCATTGTGACAGTGTGAAGAAAGTGTTACGAGCATTAATCACAAGGACTGGATTCATACTGATTGACAAAGTCAATAGATTACCAAGGGTATGAATAATTTTGAACATCACCCAGTTTGGATAATTCACCTTTTCTATTGTTATGCAAATGAGGTGAAACCAGAAACAGCATTCATTTGCAGATAATAACTAAATGTATTCAAGTGATGTGTAATTAAATTCAGTTAACCATTCATTTTTAGGAAAAATGCAAAAAACCAGAATTTTCCAAGGGGTATGAATAATTTTGTTGTTAACTGTATATATATATATATTCAATTATACTAATGTATACATGTACCTCAAAGCATTCGCTTGGATCCAGCTGAGGCATGCGGCTTGTCTTTGTTCAAAACTCACCTGCCCCCCGACAAAGGAATTAATATGGTTGAAGATTTGTCAATCTGTCGGTCAATAGTCATGTTTACTAAGTGATTCAAATTTTATCTTTTGAAGCAAAGGTTGTTCTTGACAACCTGAAAGCTTGCCAGAGGCTTCTCAGACATAGCAACATATAATGTATGCAAACTGGATTCCAAGTAGTGTAGTTCATTCATTAATAACAGGTTAATGGAATACCTCGTTACTAGGTCCCCAGGAAAGAAACATCCATAAATTTGAATCACTTAGCAAACAGGTCTATTGAATCTGGTGTCGCCGAAATCACTGACCTGTCTCCGTGGTCTAGTGGTTAAGGCAATTGCGTTCTAAGCCAACGACCCGGGTTCGATTCCCGGTGGAGACATTTTTACAGAAAACCTTTGCAAAAATTTCAAAAAGGGAAGGACAGCTCTGGGGAATTTTGATTTAAGTTACGCAACCATTATTCTCTCATTTCCTTTCACATATATATATATATATATATATCAGCGTTGAGGGAGACCCGGGGTGTAAAATGACTGATCTCCGAAGTTATGACAAGTAACTACATTTGCAGCAAAGTAAACAAAAATGATGTACGTTTGTTGAAGTAAAATCTTGACATACTGATTTTGATATGAGTTCCATTCTTTCCCGAATATTCTAGGCCGGTGAATGGACGTTGGAAATATTCAATCCAAACCATGTCAAGAAGATTGTGGGTGTTTCAGTCAACTCGAAACCAATGTCGAATAACGATGCAGTGGTGGTTGTCAACGCTTACCTTGGATCTTCGGTAATCATCTCCAGGAAATAATGTCATTAGCATAACTGTTATCTTTTCATTTATATACAGTATATATATTGATGTATTTATTCATTTATATATGTATTTATTTATTTGTATTTGTTTTATTGTTGTATTATTATTGTTATGATGATGTATATATATATTTTTAATTCTTTTCTATTTTTTTTTGGGGGGGGGGCGGGGTACGAAGAAATAGTTCCGGGGAATCAACTCCGTAATGGGTACTGAGTGCCAACGTCATAAGCAAAGACACAAGAATGTCAGCTTAGTTATGCCCACTATAAATACATGCCTTCAAATAAGGGTAAAAACTTCATCTATACTTTGTTGTACTTAATAAATGGTTTTATTTACTTCCTGTGTATTTGAAAGTATACATTTTCGACGTTGGGTAATATGTCACCTTTGCAATCGCATCTAGAAAATGAGGATAACTTTACTAGTAAATCTAGTAAAGTGAAAAAACAACAACGTACATTTGCTGAGTGATAGATTTGATGTACATAAAGTAGGTATCAACTACGCAGATTTACAACCCATGGTTACTGCTGAATTCATCCACTTCAATGGGCTCAATGTAGGGACTACACGGTTCCCGTATATACTAGGCACTTGGTAAATACCTCGTGAGGAATTTCATCCTTCTGCCTTTTTAAGCACTAATCTAAACGAATTTTAAAATCCGTTTACATATTGATTTCCTACTAGAATTTCAGGATATCCCTATATAAATACACACACACAAACACACACACAGCATATATTTTAGTACATATATATTTATATATATATGCGTAAACAGAAGAAAAGTCTTGGAACTGTACAAAGACGTAGCTGGTATACATAGCCGAAAGCTCGATTAAAACGTGTATGTATACCAGCTAGTCTTACAGTCGTACAGTTCCTAGACTTTTCTTCTGTTTACGCATATCTATATCTGGAACACCGTCGGTCATGTATAAGTTGAGCATCCTTACACTCCTATATTGATATATATATATATATATATACTAAAATATATGCATATACAGCTTTATACATATCGTGAGACCGTAGTAAAGCTTTAGGGTTCGAATCTCTGCCCGATGTCCTCATGGTCCTGATACTGTAGATATCATTCTCCACTCAGGTGTTAAATTAATAACGACAGAATTTATTTCTTGAAATGGACTTTATGCTGATATCGCTGCATGCTGCCAAGTTAATCATATCTAACCTTAATATGAGCTATACAAGAACGGTTTACTATTAGCAGTGTTATTCTTATTACACGTTTTCTTCTTTTTTGGTTGTCTAGATCATTGACTATGCTGAAGATCCGACCCAGACAATATATGCATATATTCACATCAATCAGCAAGCAGTATTGGAAGCTAGTGTAACAGCTCAAGTTGAGAGTGCCACTGGTGACATTAAAGCTTTGCATCTATATGACGATGGAAAAGGTACTAAATACTAAGAACGTGAACTTTTCTTGACAGTAGACCTATGATCTGAAGAGGAATAAATACTAGACACAGGAAAGGCATAATTGTCGCTGTGGATTAAAAAATAATGATGTGTGTATAACAGATCTTTAAAGGGCGTCATATTTATATATTTATAACAACTAGAGATTTCATCAGCATCAAAGAATAATCAAACTATATACATTAATGAAGTTTATCATTTCCTGATGAATCCCTATTCGATATTTTTCATCTATAAACGATTGTTTCATTTACTGACTTTTATTTATTACACACACACCCTCACACACACCTACATACATATGTGTGGGTCTGTTTAGCAGTATGTCCGAGGACATTTTCGGACAGAGAACAAAAAAAAATCATGACAACAATGATCCTTGGAAGCCGGACAATAGTCCTCGAACGTCGAACAATGAATTTGTGCTTTATTCCGTCGACTGTCCGAGGACGAGGAACAATAGAGGAACAATACCTGTCCTCGGAAGTAAAGCCATGTAGAGCTGGATGTGTGTGTGTGTGTGTGTGTGTGAGGGTGTGTGTGTGTAATAAATAAACCTATTCTTTAATAATAAATAAATAATTCTTTAATAATAAATAAACCTATTCTTTAGGTTGAGGATTTGTCAATCTGTCGGTCAATTGAATCTGGTGTCGCCGAAACCACTAACCCGTCTCCGCGGTCTAGTGGTTAAGGCATTGGCGTTCTAAGCCAACGACCCGGGTTCGATTCCCGGCGGAGACATTTTTTCAGCCTTTGCAAAAATTTCAAAAAGGGAGGACAGCTCTGGGGAACTTTGATTGAGCTACGCAACGTTATTCTCGCATTTCTTTCACTTTATATATATGTATATATATATATATATATATATATATATATATATATATATATATATAAGGAACCTTAGCTAAATAACTATTATTGTGCGTGGCCCCGTAAGGTATGTTTTGATATTCATCATAGCTGTTTTGTCATTGTGTCTATAGGCTCCGACTTATTTAGAGGCGATGGAATATATTCAACTTACTTTCTGACCTTTACGACCAATGGTCGATATGGTGTCAAAATTGATGCGACTGGTTCGGCAGAGAATACTCAAGCAGGTAAAATGGCATCAAAATAGTTAAATAATCTTAATCAAAGAATCTAATCTAATATCTTTGCGTCACGGTAACTTGCCGTTTCAACCGTGTCACGATTTCAAGGAGGTTTCAACCTCTCGTCCTCTTTCAATTCCCAATTACATTGTGGCAATCTTTACAGCAAGCCAGGTAAACGATAAAAATGTGGTTTACTGTAATTTGAATATCGGAAGATAAAAACCTTGGAGTTTCTTTTCAACATGTTCAATGACATGGTCTGTTAAGCAGCGGAGTAAGCTGAGCTCAACGATCTGTTGATTTGATGATTTTCACACCTTCATTAATTTACTCGAGATATTCACAAATGCTTATCGATTTAAATCCAGGCAACCGATTCCCCATAGATATATCGACAAACTCCTCCTCATTCTCACGAACCGCGTCGGCTGGAGTATTTGATGTCATAAACTATGTACCAGGACCCAAACCTGACATCACAGCGCCCTCAATGATCACGGACTTCAGGATTATTGACCCAGCCAATCGAAATGCAATCGTCTTTGGATGGACAGCCATGGGGGATGATCTAGACCAAGGAACAGGTAACTAAACCCCTCAACAAAAGTTCTGCAGTTAGGTTTAAGGAATAATATGTATCTTGCTGCTTCATTAGTATACAAGAATGTGGTAGAATTAGAAAGTTTGACTATTCTTCTTTACAATGATGTGTCATTTGTTATGCTTAGGTAATCATGGAATGCGCAGTCCTTATGAATATGCAGCAATGTCAAGAAAGAAATGTTGCATATTCATAAGGTTTTCAAAAGTGAATTCCCGTAAGTTTTGAGGATGGATTGAGTTTGAATCATGTTGATGCGAAGATGCGTTGAACGTCCACATATGGTGTATAATTCTCCTCGATCGATCTACTTACGTGGATGAAAGCTGTTTGGAATAATGCTGAGCCTGGTCATTTAAGAAGGTTTAAGATGTTGGTTTCATTTCTTTTTAAATTTATGAAATTTGAAATGTGTCTTCATCCCCTATTTTTTCATTATTATATTTCAATTAATTATTATTTGAGTTTACTTTCATTCGAGATCTGCAACTTTTCCAGGTTTCACCTCAACAAACGCTCAACCACGCATTCACACAGTGTAAACACACTTTCTCTGCAACAACACATAACCACGACACAAACTATTATATCCAAACTAATGACAAAACAATGAAGATAAGATACACAAACAAAAATCTCTCTCTCCTTTTTTAAATTTAAAAATGGTTACATATCAGTATGTCAGTAGCGGTACTGTACTTGCGCTCACCCTGTACTGGGTGGTGGTGGAGTTGTCCAGTTGCTTGGGTCTTTAGAAGATTCGATAAGCGTCGCATCTTTGCATCTTACAAACGACCACTCATTAAACTGCAGCTCTACCTCACATTATTCAAGGCAAGTTTCATCTTCCAAACAAAAAATGGATAACAGCATTCTTGTCTTTGGACTTTGCACCTAAACATCATTCAAAGACATTTCATCATTTAATAAAAAGAACATTACACCATTGACATTCATGTAAGACATGCACTGTCACCTTGGGACTATTCAAAACACATTGCATCTTCAAAAGAAATGGAGACTTCGGTGTTGGAAACAATGCATTTTGCGACATATCACTTCTGACTTTTCCCTATATTCAGGAGTACTGCACATTCCATGATTACATAATCACGGCAAATGGCACATCATTGTAAAAGGGAATAATCAAGCTTTTCAATAATACCATTTTTTTTCATTGATCAGTAATAAGAAAGATACATCCCTCAAACGTGAATTGCATAACTTTTTTAGGGTTTATATCCCCCTTGTTTTGAGGGGGGGGGGGGGGGGGAGGTTTTTTCGAGGGTTCGGAATTCCAAAAATGAAATATGATTTTCTGAATTATTAACGCCTATACCATTTCTTGAATTACATACCTTTTTCGGTTTCCTTACCTTCGGAATAACGAACTTTCGGACGTAATAAACTTTCGAATAAACGAATCAAAAATGACATACGTAACGGCTAATTTTTTACGAAGTTTATATCCAGGATATCGGACCTTCGCTGATGATGCAGGGGGCTACATGATGGGTCCATTGCTTTGTTATCTTTTAGCATAATTTTGTATGAAATGCTTCTCTGGACCATTTAAAGTTCTTATGATCTTCGTTCTGACGTTAGACGGTTAAAGTGATATTGTGGCATGTTCATAATTATGTTCGTTTCATTTAATTACTTTCTCTCTTTAGCATCACACTATGAACTCCGATACTCAACTGATTATGACACAATCCTGGACAACTGGGCCTCATGCACACAAGTTACCCAGTATGATCTTCTAGCTGGTAGACTTTCTCCAGTCTCACTAGCGGGCATGAATGAATCAGTGACATTGCCCTTCCTGGGCAAAGATACTAATGTCATGTACTTTTACGCCATAAAAGCAGTGGATGAGTCTAACAATGCAGGGGGCTTGTCGAATATATTGAGGGTAGTACCTCCCCAACCTGATCCCGTATTCACCACAACGGATCTGCTGCCAACAACGGAAGTACTGCGGACAACAACAGATGACACGACGGATGCATTGCCGACAACACAGGATGAACTACCGGCAACAAATGAAATACAGCAGACAACAAATGAACTACCGAAAACAACGGATGATCTGCCGACAACGGAAGTAATGCAGACAACAAGGGATGAACTGACGGCAAAAACAACAACGACGGATGCATTGCCGACAACAAAGGATGAACTACCGACAACGGAGGAACTGCCGACAACAACGGAAGTAATGCAGACAACAACTGATGGACTGATGGCAAAAACGGAACTAATGCAGACAACAACGGATGAATCGCCGACAAAAACAACAACAGCGGCGGATGCATTGCCGACAACAAAGGATGAACTACCGACAACGGATGAACTGCCGACAACAACGGAAGTAATGCAGACAACAACTGATGGACTGATGGCAAAAACGGAACTAATGCAGACAACAACGGATGAATCGCCGACAAAAACAACAACAGCTGCGGATGCGTTGCCGACAACAAAGGATGAACTGTCGATCACAACAGAAGAAATGCAGACAACAACGGATGAACTGACGACAAAAAGAGAACTAATGCAAACAACAACGGAGGAACTGCCGACAACAACGGAAGTAATGCAGACAACAACGGATGAACTGACGACAAAAACAGAAACAGCGACGGATACATCACCCACAACAAAGGATGAACTGCCGACCAGAACGGAAGAAAGGCAGACAACAACAGATGAACTGACGACAAAAACAACAGCGAGTGTAGGCTACACTGCCGATAACAAACGATAAACTACCGACAACGGATGAACTACCGACCACAGCAGAAGAAATGCAGACAACCGATGAACTGACGGAAAAAACGGAAATAATGCAAACAACGACGGATGAACCGCCGACAAAAACAACAGATGAGGTTCCTTTTGATTAAAAATTTATTTATCGTTATCGATGAAGTGTAATCAGCTCTCAAAGCTTTTGACCCACAGGTCTACAAAGGACCATTACCATTTTGACAAACGAAACAGTATTACAGTCGTTTGATCGTGTATCATGATATAAATAAGTAAATCTGGCATGAGCGAACTTAAACTTTTTTTTCTTCAAATGAACTGGGGTGCACCTTTAAAGTACGTGATAGGATAGATAATTGACTTTTAATGATTAGAGTGAGAATTATAGATTTTCATAAGTAATACTCGTCCTGTCATTATATTGCACAAAGCATTACTGAACCAAATTGGCAAACATCATGGAATGCTTTTTGCTTTGAGAAATTAGAAATGATACATTGGCAAGCATATGGTTTAGATTAAATTGACGTTGACACTACGGTTGCTACTATTGCAGACAACAATAAGTAATGAATTATTGTCAACTGGACAGTTTGACTGGATAATTTAGTAAGTTTTCTTTACATGAAAACGCAAAGTATTTTATTTTGTACGAAAAGAAAATTAATGCAGACCTTGTGGCAAAATACCGTACACGAAATGTAACGGAAAAAGCAGGGAAATATCAAAGAACGACGATCGAGTGATCTTTCACAGACAACTTTATATAAATACCCCATTATAAAAAAAAAATATTCTAACTTCTATACAGATAATTTGAACCATATAAGTATGAATTTAAAGTCAAGGCGTATATGATCATCATGTTTCGTTGTATACAATGCATATATATTCTTTTTGCTAATTATACTTGGTATAGCAACCCGGTAAATAATTATGGTAAAGAAGGCCAGCAAAAAGTCACTCCGATGTTAACCACCTTATCAGTAGGCCTATTTGGGTTTTTTGGTCATATTTCTGTTGTCATTTCTTATTTACGTTTTGTCGGTTACTGTATTGTTGCTAATATTTTTGTGTATTTTGCCAATTTACATGGTGTAAATGGTTTGCATTTTTGTAACGTTTTGGAAGGCGCTTTGTATTTACATGTATAATACAAATGCACGGTATCATTAGTACTGCTACTAATACTATTAGTGTTATGACGATTATTACCGTTTTGCTAATGCTGCTTGGTAGATCACCCCGGAAAAATAAAAATGAGGAATGCTTAAATAAGACTTGAAAAGATCAAACAAAAGAACAAGAAATAAAAACAACAAAACAACCAAAACAGAACACCCAAAAAAAAACCCCACAAAAAACACACCCCCACACAAAACAAAACAAAACAAAATCTATATGCATCATGTTTATATTATACTACTCAGATGTACATCATAGCATGACCAAGAATATAAATAAATATAATTACAAATATTCATAATCATGATATACTAGATATTTAAATTCAATTTAAATTCTCTTACCCAAAATGCTTGGCCAATTTGGAAAATAGGAAGGCGTGTTCGGTTTGTACCGTGGCACACGTACGCAACCTAATACTAGAACGATATGAAATTTCTTGCATTTTTATGTCGATTATTATAGATAGAATATCCGTGAATCTATGAATGATAAAATGCCTTATTTAATTTGGATCCCATTAAAATTACATGCTTTTATACGTTACTACATGGGGAACCCTGTCAATTAATTTTTGTATATTCCTTTTTGATGTAATACATGTGTCATGCTTCCATTCTAATAACTACTCGAAAAAATCATATCCCAATGAGGGGGGGGGGGAATAAATAGGAACGTAGTATAGTTTTAACCACCATGTTGATGTGCGAGTTATTTTCTTCAGGTTCTTGATTAAAAACAAAAAGATTTGGCGACTTTCGCAGCTAGCTAACGACTGAATGTAATCGGCTACCCTCTCCAAGTTTTTGACCATCATCACTGCCTTTCCACGATCACCCCGCAAGGAGCCTCTGTCCCCTGCACCTTGTATATAGAACCTGAAATATGTTGTGAAAAATTCCCCGCCTGTCTCGAGATTTCCCAACGCAGGGAGATATAATCCTTCTTACACGTTCCAACAACTGTGTTCCTGACACACAGAAAGAGGGGTGAGGGGGAGACGGAGAGAGAGAGAGAGAGAGAGAAAGAAAGAAAGAGATTCATTTTTTAAAAATGGCATCGCTGTTTAAGATTGGGGTATAGAGAGAAATTGAGAATAAGTGCAGATGGAGGGAAGGAGGCCACGTAATACGCTAGTCAGACCGACCGACAGGAGACTGAACAAAAAACTACATTACCCTAAAATGGCCGGGAATCGATCGGGATTGAGTCGTTTGGTGGTCACTGGGTTTATTGCCATCTTATGTATGTTATAATACTATGTAATATATGTATTTTTCTCATACTCCGAAAAGGGTCGATAAAAATAAAGTTCAAGTTCAAGTTCAAGTTCAAGTTCAAGTTCAAGAAAGCGAAAATGAAATGAAGAGAGAAGAGAAGTAAGGGCCTAATACAAGACAGAAAGAGAGAGAGAGAGAGAGAGGGAGAGAAAAGGGGGGGGGGGGGATGGGGTTAGAAAAAACGACAGTTGACACACAGTACCCCTTTGTTAAAGTAGAACTTTAATGATTTTAAATATTGGCTTAATACTTATTATTGCATAGATGGCATAAATTAAACAAGGTTATCCAAATTCAACGCTTGGAAACATTTGAAGTAATGATTATTATCAATTATAAAACGGTAAAATACAGCCCCCGATATAGCAGCTGAAGAGCTCCTCGAACGCTGCTGAGATATGTGACGACACACCATGGACCAGTCCTGTCTAAGCAGACGATGTCCCATAACATATTACACATTTTTCAGAGCCTATTTTGTCATCTCCTCTTCACTTATTTCTCTTCCTTCACTAGCGTCAGTCTTAATGTTAGTCTGTTGCCTCACTCTTAGCTTCGTGTATGGTATTATTTTGATGAAAAATGCAGCGTTAAAAAAAATAAAGGAATCAGTCACTTGTAAACAAAATAAGACGCCATTGTATTTTCAGCTGCTTGCACCGGGGCATGTTCGGCGTTTCAAGAGGGAACGAATACCATCCTGCTATTATTCGGAGGGCTTTTCAATTTGAAAGTGGGGTTTATTTCATTGATCATTGACCCTTCTCCTGTGTATTTACAATCAAACGGTTTTAGCTATCAGAATCAGTTTCACTTTCCCTTTATAATGGTGTGAAATAAGGTCATGTTTAAATACACCAAACTCTTTATAATTTGATAAATAATTGCATTGCAATTACGTTCATTCATTATAGGACGTCGTCTGCTTAAGCAGGATCGATCCCGAGTGTGACGACATCAAAACATCGCTATATTTCTGGCGAATCCTCGGATACTCCAGATGCTGAGAAGAGCTTTTATTTGTGTTGTTTTTATAATCATCAGATACGCAGTTGACATAAAACTTATACGATTGCCATCTGTAAGCTTCCCAGTTTCTAGTGATACATTAATTGCCATATTTGTGATTTTCTTTGAATAGCTACTTTAAGGAAAACGTTCACGACGCCTTTTCGACGCTTTTTTGTGGACGCGGTTGCGTAGCACGTAATGTGGTAAGTGACCCCCCCCCCCCCCTCCAAATGCAAAAATGATCTAGATAATTAAGCTGGCCTCAGCTAAACGAATTAAAGATATACACTGTTCAACTTTTTACATTGTTTTCAAAGTAATGATCAATCAATTAATTTGATTAGAATATAAGAAAAGACATTTCTTGAAGTTTAAGAAGAATTAGAAAGGAAGAACGAAATAATTATGTCATTTATATCAAGAATAATTTATAACCGTACTGCGGTAAGAATAACCCTAAATTCACAAACACAATTATAAGAAGGGTAATAAAATTTCATGAAATCCATAACATTCTCGATCGCCACGTATACTTAATCTTATAACCCTACATTAATTTACCGTTCTGACTCAGATTTTTCAAAATTTATTCTTAAAAGTCGAATGATACATTTAAATAGGCAGAAGTTCACTGACATAGCACGAGTGAATGAAGAGAAAATTCGTCAACTTCGGTTAATTAGCAATGGACATGCTAACTTCCTATAACGAGATCAAAATTTGGGCCATTTCCCTGTGCTCCAAGCAGGGGCGCATCAGGATTTCCCAATAGGGGGGGGGGGCGCCAGGAATTATTGATCGCCGTCATGGGGAGAGGTCTTTGGAAAATTTTTGGGCTGAGATGCAAAATAGTGCTATATGTGACCAATTTTGAAGCCTATTTAATGAACAATATTTTCAATTGGTATGAGGATTTTTTTTTTACGACGGCCAATGGGGGGGGGGGGGGCGCCTGTTGCGCCCCCTGGATACGCCACTGTCCAAGTAGGCCCCCATTCCACAGAACGGAGACCCTTGAAAGACCACTGAAAGACCAAAAATTGGCAAGGTCTTTCAGCAGTCTCGAAGATCAGTGAAATTTGCTGTCTCTGTGGAATGGCTCTGAAAACCCCCGAAAGACCACTGAAAGACCAAAAACAACTTTTCCAACAAGATCCCTGTAGGACCTTGAAGACAGCTGAAAGTTTACTGAAAGACCAATAAGACCATTGAGAGATCACTGAAAGATCATCTCACATTGCCAGAGATCTTCGAAAGATCAATCAAGATCTCTGAAAGACTGACCGAGACCACTGAAAGAACCCTGAAAGACTGACCAAGACCCCCGAGAGAACTCTGAAAGACTGACCGAGACTGCTGCAATAATTTTGAATGAACGAGATAACGGCTGGGGTCTGTACAAGCTCATTATACTCTCGTAAAGATTACAAGCTACACAATTAATGAATACAAAGCAAAGAATTGAATATTACTGCAAAATTGCCGAAATATTAAACTTTTCATTTCCATTGCTCAAAATACTTTCGTAAAATGGCTGATATAAAACTATATTTGTCTACTTTTTACTCCAGAATTTGTGAACAATAGTATAACATTTTAGAAGCCTTAACCATTTGCCCCCCAAAAGATAATACAGTACTCACATTTTTTAACGGTCTTCGGTGAACTGATTCAATGAACTCTCAGGAACCCCAAATTCTCCATCACCCAGATCTCTCTCTGTGTCAAATCGCCGTTTCCTTGGCCAGATTTGGTTCTAAGAATTCTTCCTAGACGACTCCTCATACTACCAAGGCCGTACGCATAATTTTTTTCCTGGGGGGGCAAGATGATCGCTTTCAAAGGAACCCATAACTTGAAGTTTAAAACCCAATTAAAAAAAAGTATGATTTTGAAATTTCTGGGGGGGGGGGGGGCAACTGCCCCCCCCTGCCCCCCCCCCCCCCCGCTGCGTACGGCCTTGAATACTACTGTACCATGTTTTTAGGATCTGCAGTTTTCCCCATAGGGCCTTCTCCCTCCACAACGCTTCCTTCTTTTGCGTATTCCTATAAGCCTTTAGTTTGTTATTGTAAAACGCTGGGTGTTCGCGGAGCCATTCAAGCAAATTCTCTTCTTCTACCTCAGAAAGCGTCCCTGATGTTTTTTCCTTTTTTTTTCTGGTTTCCTCTCCCCTCTGAAACCGTCAGAGTCCGACTCGGCCATGACTTCATCAGGGGCATCTTCGATCGGAATGTCCTTATCAATAGGTGGGGGGGGGGGGGGGGGGGTGGCGGGCGCTGCCCTTTTTTCTTGTACGGCATTATGAGTTATGAAGACTGATTTAAAATTGTGTGAATAGAGTGCAAATATTGAAATGCAGTTGTTTTTATAATGATACTTGTCTTGCTGAACTTCACTAGTCCTACAGCGATCTGCATTGGTCTTTCAACAGTCTTTCAGAGATCTTTATGCTACAAATGATCTTTCGACGATCTCCGGCCATGCGTGTCTTTCACTGGTTTCTATGGATTTTCGCTGGTCTTTCAATGATCCTTCCATGATCTCTCAGCGGTCTTTCAGTGATCTCCGCAAAAAATTGAGAGACTGTCGAAAGATCATGGCCGAAAGACTAATAAGACCTTTGAAAGTACATTGAGAGACCGCTGAAAGACTGCCGAAAGACCATTTTCTTGAAAGACCACTGAAAGACTGTTTTGAACCGTTTCAAAAAGTTTTGGAGACCACGGAGACCACGAAGACCACTGAAAGATTAAACCTCGGAGATCATTGAAAGTTCATTGAAAGACCATTGAAAGATCAAGCAAGTTTCAAGGTCTTTCAGCGGTCTTTCAGCGGTCTTTCAGCGGTCATCTTGCTCTCTGTGGAATGGGGGTTTAATATATAGGTTTAGGGCTGAACTGAAATCCCCCGGCTACCGAATTTCAGTCCCATGCAGCCCGTCGTATTAGACCTACATTCCTGTTTGTTTGTTGTTGTTAAAAAAAATGTATTTCGTATTTTTAATGAACCGAAGAGTATTTTGGGAACGCGCAATTAATATGGATTAGCCTAAAATTGCCCCACACACCCGCACGATTATAACACTTCGATTCCACCTCTATCATGCACGACACAAAAACTACATAATAAGCGCTAGCTTCAATAAATTCAGCCGTTTTATGAAAATATTAATTTTGAATGGTGAAAAAAAAAAGGAAATGAAAAGAAATCTACATTTACTTCCCAATACATTCATTTTATTTTATTCATCGAACACTTAAAATTAGAATTCAAACTGCCTGTCTAAATAAATGCCAATGCTACAAAAATTAGATAAAAACTGAAGCCTGGTGCGCTTGGTAGAGATTAGTGGACTGATATTGATCGTCGATGAACGCCAATCAGTCTCCAACTTCAGTCAATAAGACGTCGCACAGCTGGTCGTCAAGTTGCCTTTTCTAAACTGTGAGTGTTTTTCCCTTTCTACTCTTGGACAAATTAAAGTGATGAAGGGCATTAGAGAAGTGGGGAAGCATTTTGTGACATTAGCTGAACGTTTTCCAACTGTGTAATTCCGCGGGTGGCTCCCCACTCTATTAGTATTTGCACTTGTCCCACATGCTGCAAATTTTGCAATTCGTGTTGTTGTGCTCTGTCAGTGTCAGCATGGTCAGTGTCATGTCTGTTTGTCATGTGTCTGTCGGTGTTATGTCTGTTAAATGAAATTTAATAATTGTTTGACTTTGACGATAATACTGCCCAACACCCCTAAGCGGGGTAAGACGGGCAGGGGAAGGGTGCGCAGTAGACCGAAAAACCAGTCTATTTTGTTCCTCCGCTGAGCCCACTCCCGGGTACATTTCTGTAAAATAGTTGGTATTTTCTGTCGCATGTACTAAAGGTATGGGGGGAAAAATAAGATAAATATTTTAAATACTTGCTTTCAAATTCAGCCCTTAAAAATCTCACTCCTACATCAAATGGCAATTAGGAAGAACTCTTGATATTTTCAGCAAAATCCAAAGTCAAAATCTTGTCCAAAACCGGAGAAATCCCCGCCGATTTGTTTCGCGATCGCGTGTTGTTTACAAACTGCCGATGTCTTAGACTAAAATCGGCCAATATAATTTTTGTCCACGAAAAACTCGGGATCGCAAGCGCACATCGATCTTTACGATCGCGCACACAGAAAATCGGGACTTTTCCGTGTACGACATATAGGGACCGAATTTTTAAGGACAAAACTCTTTTGGGGAGATGTCAGCGCCCGCGGCGACAAGGAAATGTACACAATGACTCCGATAGCTCGTTTCGCGAGAATCGAGAGTAAATTACGGATTTCATTTTTTGAAATATATTTTCCAACATCGGTGAGTTGAATTTATTGTATTTCTTGAATATTTTGGGGTCGGTTTTTGTAAATTAAATGCCGATTTTGAGTGAATGTTGGTGACTTTTGTGCAGTGGTGTTTTAAAAAGTTGAGGTGTATGACTGCCTACATTATACACACGAAGTATAGGAATGTAGCTATGAGTGGCTGAGGCCACATCAGCAAGCAATGGTCATATTCACTCATAGCTACATTCCTATACTTCGTGTGTATAATGTAGGCAGTCATACACCTCATCTTTTTAAAACACCACTGCACAAAAGTCACCAATATTCACTCAAAATCGGCATTTAATTTTCAAAAACCGACCCCAAAATATCCAAGAAATGCAATAAATTCAACTCGCCAATGTTGGAAAAGATATTTTCAAAAATCAAATCCGTAATTTACTGTTGATTCTCGCGAAACGAGCTATCGGAGTCATTGTGTACATTTCCTGGTCGCCGCGGGCGCTGACATCTCCCCAAAAGAGTTTTGTCCTCAAAAATTCGGTCCCTATGGCATACACGGAAAAGTTCCGATTTTCTGCGTGCGCGATCGTAAAGATCGATGTGCGCTTGCGATCCCGAGTTTCTTCGTGGACAAAAATTGTATTGGCCGATTTTAGTCTAAGACATCGGCAGTTTGTAAACAACACGCGATCGCGAAACAAATCGGCGGGGATTTCTCCGGTTTTGGACAAGATTTTGACTTTGGATTTTGCTGAAAATATCAAAAGTTCTTCCTAACGGCCATTTGAGGTAGGAGTGAGATTTTTAAGGGCTGAATTTGAAAGCAAGTATTTAAAATATTTATCTTATTTTTTCCCCCATACCTTTAGTACATGCGACAGAAAATACCAACTATTTTACAGAAATGTACCCGTGAGTGGTCATATTGACCATTAGAATCATATACATGTGTGTATACTGGGTATTGGGGATACAGATGTAATTTTGTTTGAAATTGATGTTTTTGTGGGCAAACTGATACTTAAGTATCATTCTTTAGATTTTAAGTTATCAGTTCGTTAAGATACAAAATGTAGAAAGTTATAAAAACTTACATTTACAGCCCTCTTTTTGGTACTTGTTACCCACACCTCCATACGGATGACGACTGCTCTCAATAATGTTGCGCACTAGTGAGGCCGCTCTACATGGTTACGCACCGTAGATACGTACGCAGAATGTTACGCACACAAGCTATTCTACGAAGACCTGGAAGGGCCAAACTGACGACGTAAAAAAATAAAAAATATTACGTACGTACGTAATATTTTTTATTTTTTTACGTCGTCAGTTTGGCCCTTCCAGGTCTTCGTAGGAGATCGACGAACCGATCGCGCCGGTACTACTACGAGCGCTGAGGGCTCCCTTCATCATAATCGTGAAAAATACAAACTGGATGCTGACGGGACAGTCTCGATAGCAGTTATCGACAAAAAGGACCCAAAATTTCAGGAAACCCTCTTCAAAGGTCACAAAACAACCTGGTAAGTTTTAATCATCTATTATTCAACATAAGTATTTGGATTTAAGTAAACTGCAATATATGAGTTTCAATTAAATATAGCCAAAAATGCACAGTGATGCAGTTTAGGTATGGGATGTGTGTTGGCTGCGTTACTACACAGTCGGCAATGGCGTGTACCTATGAGTGGATAGGCCTATGCTCCGCTGAGCCTGAGTCTACGTCTGGCTTCGCGGAATCCCTCTCCTACAATAGGGGCCTAATCAGTAACTGTTATTGTTAACTGTTAGTGTTAGTGTTAGGCCCTTTGCCTATGAAGGACTGTGTTAAACATTCACTGAACATGTCATTGCAGTAGTATCATAAAGAACAAAAAATATGCTAAAAAAAAAAGTCATTACCGGATGGGACAATGCAGGACAGGACAAGTTTGGTCTAGCATGTCTAGCCTAGATCTACACCTAAAATGCCATAATAATCAACTCATTGATTGTGGGCGTCAACGGAAAGACAAGACAAGACAAATTTGATCCAACATGTCCAAGCAAGATTCAATTTTTTAAAATTTGCCGCACAGACATGAATCGTTGAGCACACCAGGCATGCCAGGGGGCCGTTTCACGAAAGCGTCATAACTCCAGCACGGCGACAACTCCTGCGCTATCCCTCAACTTGTCCGTGAGGTGTTTCACAACTCCGTCTTTGCCAAGATGAGCGACAAGCTCGCCGACAAGAGAGTTGTCGCTGCTCTGGAGTTGTCTTATCTTTTTTATTCGTTGGAAAGCGCCTCCACTGTTTATTAGTGGCGATTCTATGAGATGCGAAAGGTGTAGTTTCAAGTAATAATATTAATTCTTAGCTCATCGTTTACTCGTATGTACGCTAGTTAAGGTTCGATCTAAACCTTTTTTCAAAAATCACTTTTAAATATATTTTGATCAGTTACGAGGGTGGGGCATGATTAGTATCGTTTAAACATTCACTGCAGTCTGTCTCTCTCTGCTTCTTTTCCCCTATATATATTTCCCTCTCTGTTTATCTTCTCCATTCCTTTCAGCTCTTAGCTTTTATCAGTCTTTCATACATCTCTGCCCACCCAACGGCATCCTCTTATTCTTCTCTTTCATGAGCTCTCTCTCTCCCCTCTCCATCCCCCCTCTCTTTCAGGTTCTCGAGTGTCCCCTCTCTCTCTTCCTCTCTTCACCTCTTTAATTTTCATGTATAAATAAATGAAATGCTATAAAATAGAATTTGAAAGATTCCATTCATTGTCTTTATACAAAACTAAATATTCAACAAAGGATTTTACTCGTTGTATCACAAAGATTCCAAACTTTAACCTTTTTGCGCTATGATAATTCAATTTTGTTCTTTTACCGGTATATTCTTTTATGTATTTAATTTATCATTTCGTTCATGCACTCATTTGTTAATTCCTTCAAAAATTTACTCATTCACACTGGTTCATTCGTTCAGTATTATTTTCATCTAAAATTAAATGATGAAACAAACAATATAGTCAATGAAACATAATAATGCATAATGATTAAATAAAGAAATACTGAACATTTCAAAGAGGAATTTCCCAAGTCTCGTTTTAGGTGTCTACTTGAGAGCAAAAGGAGAAGGGAGAAAGGGACAGAGAGAGGGAGAGAGAGAGAGAGAGAGAGAGAGAGAGTGAAAGTGAAAAACAGGAGGGGTGGGCGGAGAGAGGAGAGAATGCATTGTACATATATTATCAGCAAATATTAATTTGAAGTGAATGATAAAATCACGGACATGGTTGTCACTGTCATAATAGGCCTACCCCTCTATCTCTCTCTCTCTATCAATCTAAATTTCAGGGGGGAAAATATATTTTGAAAAGATTAAACCAAATTGCGGGAATGATATTGATGGATGCACCTCCCTCGGGGGTATGAAACGAATGAAATCACAATTTTATAAATATAGCGAGATAAATATTATCAGTTTGAAAGTTGCCACACATCGTTCTCCATAGCATATTAATAGTCCTTGACTTCCATACCCATCTTACGTTTCATGAACGTAATAGAAATTACTATAGTTACAACTTTAGTATAAATATGCTTATCAAAATAATCATACCAAATATTCTATTAATTACTTTAATAATTTGCATGATTATTCCAATAACAAGCTATTTGAGTATTCTTGTAAAAACTCAATGTCAATTTATTAAAATGAGTTCTTAGCGCTAAACTATCACATTATGGTGTCCTTCAACCAACTTTCAATTTACAGGTAGCAAAAATATGAATACTGCGATTTTCTTTTATTCAATGTTTCTAAAAAGACTAAAAGCGGAAAAGATGAGGTATAATTGGTCTACTAAATTTGTAAAACATTTTAATGGGAAATTCATGCATGTTTCAATCATAACCAACCATTTAAGTCCCAAAACGTAATTTAAATTATCTGGAATAAGCCGAGAGGATCATGAGAAAGACTATATTCTCGAACTTGCGATATCGATAGCTTGTCTGTCATTGCTTTGTGAAACAGTTTGTCGGCAAGCGGACATCTCCGGTGAGGCGCCGACAAAGATATGACTGTCATGGAGCTGGCGTCGTGAAACGGCCCCCTGCATCACATCATCAGTATGACCACTATAGACTGACTATTAGCAACTATCGGTGCATGGTGTGACCAAGTGTATTGGTGGTCGAATTGATTTTTGATCAGCGGGTGCCAATACACGGCACGTGTGCTCGCTCTCCACTGGCTTTGCACGTGCGACCGAAAGCTTCTGCCCTATGCCGAAAACTGCCCGCGAGACAACAAAAATAAGAATGAATCCATGGCAATTCCTATTTTTTTGGGGGGGGGGGATTTATTTTTCTTTATTGAAATGTTAAGTAACAATATGGGCTTCCACAATTTGAGTAAGAAGTGAAAATAATTTTGAAATAAAGAGTCCTGAAATAGAATTTAGTTTTACATGTAAGTGGTCAAAAAACTCCCTCCCTTTATACTCTAGAAACAATTTAAAGGAGAATGAAACCCCCAAAATAATTTGATAAATGCATTTTAATAGAAGCACAAAAATCTAAGTTCTAGCATATCAGTGAAAGTTTGAGAAAAAAAATAATAAAAAAGTTATGAACATTTGAAATTCTAAAATCGCTAAATGAATGGAGATTTGAAATTGGCAATTATGCTAATGAGATGCTGTGACGTAAATGTGCTATTTTACAAATTGCCTTTTACAAATAATGTAAATATCCACTTTCCAAAGTGAATATATCTTAGAAAATTTGATTTCTGTATTATAGGAATAAAGTGGTGTTCATAAATTTATTCCGCACAATATATTTCAAGCACAATGTTGATAATTAAATTTTCTTTGTTTAAAAGCTGAACTCTGATAATTTTCTTATTTATTACCTATGAAGAGAGAGCTCAAAAATGTCATAGCATCTCATTAGCTTTATGAGTACCGGTATGTCGCCAATTTCATCCAGCGATTTTAGCTTTTTAAAATCTTCATAACTTTTTTATTCTTTATCTGTTTTTCCTCAAACTTTCAGTGATATGCTTCTAAGATTTTTCAGAGTTACCTCGCTAGTCATAAGGACCACTTATTCATAAGGACCGCTATCCATAACGTGTGACTAAATGAATGAATAGCAGTCCTTCTAAATAGCAAGCAAACCATAGACAAATTACCTCAAGCTATTCATAAGGACCTCCATTCATAAGGACCACTATTTTTAACTATTCATAAGGACTGCTATTCATAAAGCGTGTTAAATGAATAATAGTTTTCTATGAATAGCGGTCCTTGTGAATAGCGAGCGGACCCTGATTTTTCTGCTCCTGTTAAAGTGCATTATATTGGGTTTCATTCTCCTTTAACACATATTCAAGTCCGATTCCTTTCTGCTTCAAGAACCTAATATGTATACTGTCTTTGCAAGTAGGTTGGTGATGCTAGCTGATTGATGTAATGGATATGCTGAATAAACTGAAGAGTACCGTGGGAGGGTTCATAGGAAACCCAGTGATGAGAGAGTATGAGATTATCAGACATGTCGGGAGTGGAGGACCTGGCTGTCTGTGGAAGATATACCATGCTGTCAAGAGATCTACCAAACAGGTAAAGAAGCCTTTTACTTTGTTTTGCTTGGATTCGAGGGTCAATTTAGGAACGATACTCTACTTGATAGTAATGAAAGAAATTCAAATGTTTACCTGTGAGTGACACCACGCCCCAGATAACTCAGACTGGAGTATCAAGAAAGTGTTTGTTTTACAAAAATAAAATTGTAAAAAGCATTTTACTTTGTTTTGCTTGGATTCGAGGATCAATTTAGGAATGATACTCTACTTGATAGTAATGAAAGAAATTCAAATGTTTACCTGTGAGTGACACCAAGCCCCAGATAACTCAGACTGGAGTATCGAGAAAGTGTTTGTTTTACAAAAATAAAATTTCTCTGTATGTTAGAGAATATGCAGCAGATAACTGCCTTTTTTTTTGAATTAGGAAATACTGAATTTGTACTTGATTATATGTACCAGTTTGAAGTCTCTCTAAATTCATAATTTGAATTAAATAATTTTAGTCACTACATTTGTACTGCAGTAGAGATTCCATTTTCCAAAATGTCTTATTGCAGCTGTTTATAAAGTGGCGAGCCTGATCAGTTAGTCTAGACGGATATTTGACAGTTTGTAAAAGTTCGAAGGCCTATAGAAAATATTTTTTTAATTGAAGAGATATGTTTCAGTGTGGAAGGCATCACTGAAGGAGTTGAACTTTGATAAAATTTGGTTGCTACATGTATGGTTGCTTACTAAAATTATAATCCATAAAATATTCAATGTCACAGACGAAAAAAATGTCTACTCTTGACCGATCTCTCGTTCATGTACAGG
Source organism: Heliocidaris erythrogramma (assembly GCA_025617745.1). Classification (NCBI taxonomy): domain Eukaryota; kingdom Metazoa; phylum Echinodermata; class Echinoidea; order Camarodonta; family Echinometridae; genus Heliocidaris; species Heliocidaris erythrogramma. Next base: position 41,472,927 of record CM046864.1, on the reverse strand, counting down.
AAGCAGGCGTATTTGTCTTTGAGAAGAAGCTCCTGGATAGATTTTCCAAGCGAGATCGAGATTCATTGTTAGAGATCTTACGGAAAGGTTCCACACAGCTAACAAGACTACGGCATCCCTGCGTTCTCACTGTTCAACATCCATTAGAAGAAACAAGGTTATTACTTTTCTCAAATATTGTTGAATGTAATGAAAGATGGGTATAAAGACTAATCAAAGTAAGCTAGACATAGGGGTTTGTAATTTCCAATTCAGTTTAAATTAAACGAAGGAAATTCTTAGAACTTTGTCTAACTTCCTTTTTTAAAATTGACTTAGAGTGAGCTTATACCGCTTTTAAATTTTTTTGAAATTGGAATCAATACCGTCCATGGTCTTTAAAAACAGGTTTACTTAGAGAGATACCGATGTCAATGAAAAACATTGATAAAAAAAAGAAGAAAAGGTGCTTTTTTGCGGTGACTGGTCACATATAGTAAAAGTACAAAAATATGTTCCCACTTTATAATTAGTATAGTGTTCATGTTTCTATTTGTCATTCCACTTACAGAGAGAGCCTTGCATTTGCCACAGAGCCTGTCTTTGCAAGCCTAGCTAATATCTTAGGTTGCCGTGACAACATGCCGTCACCCGTCCCACCAGATATTGAAGAACACAAGCTGTTTGAAGTAGAGATCAAATATGGATTTCTACAGGTAGGTGTAGACGTGTTTCATTGGCTTACTTAATTAAGATTATATAAGATGGTTTTGATTATTATTTACTCATTCAATGCTTTGCGTGCTTATTACAGTTGACAGATGCCTTAAAGTTTCTACACAACGATGTTCACATGATCCATGGTAACGTCTCACCAGCTAGCATCGTCCTTAACAGCAATGGAGCCTGGAAGCTAGCTGGATTCGATTTTGTCATTCCATCTTCATCACCACCTGACCAACCAGTAAGTCACATGACTTTAGAAGGGTCACATGACCTCTTTCATATTATTGCTGTATAGACACATCTGACATGTATACTGGTGCAATGGACTTCTTCTTATGAGTTATAATGTTACTTGACTTATTTGAATAAAGGGTTTCATAGATGAATTGATGCAAAGAATAATGGGTCACCTGACATCGGTTTTGTGTCGCATACATGTTCACTTTATCCTTGGCAAATTGATACAGCATTGACACATGACCTATTTCATTTGTTTACCCAGTACCGTGTTTTTGGATATGATATCATTTTGCATGCAAAGTATCAAATTGTCTGTAGGTTTTCAACCTGATAATTTTTGTATTCAAGGTTTTTTTTTTACTTCTCCCTCTCTCTCTGTTTACACTTCCTGTGAATTCCTTAGGCGTCTTATCTTTTTGTAAGCGTCGGAAATCCCGCGGAAAGAACGGATGCCGCCTATCTGCAAAAGAGACTCTCCGCAAAAACGGCACGGGCGCGGGAATCACGCGGGAGGCTGCACGTCCGCATTAAGATAAAACGCCTTTATTGTCTTTCTATGTAAGAGGTATTGTGGCCTAGTGGATAAGTCCCTGGACTGTAAGCCACATGGAACTGGGTTTGGATCACTGCCACAACACTAACATCCTTTGGCAAGACATTAATCTACATTTGCCACACTCGACACAGGTGTAGTAGTAAGTGGGTACCTGGTAGGATTTATTCCTTGAATGCACTGAGCGCTACGGTTAGCTGCTTAGCTGAGCTAAAGCGGGATTAATAATATCCAAAGTCCTTTGGTGTGCATAGAGACATTTTATATCATAATGTGATATGTGCTATACAAGGAAGGGAATATTATTATTATTGTGTACTTCACTTGCTATTTGTTTTCACTGCTCTCGCTTGCCTCACCTCCTGTTTATGCTTGTAAAGAAATACTTTCTCTCATCTTCTTTTCTTGGACTCTTTCACTCTCAGGCTAGCTTTCCCTTGCGAGAGCTGATGAATGATGTCTCTGCTGTTCTGCAGCCTGACCTGAACTACTTGGCTCCGGAATACCTGCTTACACAGAGCTGTGATACATCCAGTGACATGTTTAGTCTGGGAATGCTCATGTACTCTGTCATTAACACTGGGAAACTCTTCCATGATTGCAACGAGAATCTCTCCACTTTTAAACAGAAGTCAGAACAGGTGATACATCTTTCTTTTTTACATGCATTGCTGTGTACATGTTCTTATTTAGAATGATTAATCAGATTGACGAACAGGTACTTTTCATAATGTAATATTGACTGAGCCCTGTCTTATAAAATCACAAGTCCTCCAATCAATCGCAAATTTACAGTCTCCTACATGTATCACAACAGAGTTGTGATTGATATCAATCGTAAATTAATTTACAACTAATCGCAACTCTTTATGAGGCAGTGTCCCATGAAGGAATCTATACTGCTTACTTTCTTAAACTGTATGCCCATGATGATAATTGCAAAAACTTTTTTGATTAGTACTGATCAAAGTCATTTGCAGTGTGTTGTTAACCAAGGCATTGGATTTCCTTGCTTATGTTCTGAGAAAGGAACTTACTGCTTCACAAATATAGTTTTGGTTCTTATTGTGGACACGCTGTATGTTATGACAAAGTGAACATCATTGAATTATATAACTATGTGCAATAGAGTAGAAGGTTGTGAAGGGATATAATGTTATGCAGTAAGATAATATGCATTATTGTTATCATTATTGGTACCACATCATGATTTGACCTCATATTTATTTCCAAATTGTATAATTTTGTTGGCTCCCGGGGGTAGTCCTCGCCAAATCATCTTTTATTTTTGACTACCCCTTCTGCATTTGCTGTTTTTTGTCTCGCCCACCGGAGGTGAAGGTGAGACTAAGGGATCCAAATGTCGTCCGTCCGTCACAAACGTTATGACAGATAACTTTGCAACCGTCACTCACTTTTCAACCAAACTTGGGTTGTAGATGCACTGAGGGGACCTGCATGTTATGGTGCCGTTGGAGGTCACATGATAAGGTCAAAGGTCATTTCAGGTCAAACATTAAAGTTTACCTGCAAGACTCTCTTATGACAGATAACTTTGCAACCGTCACTCACTTTTCAACCAAACTTGGGTTGTAGATGCACTGAGGGGACCTGCATGTTATGGTGCCGTTGGAGGTCACATGATAGGGTTAAAGGTCATTTCAGGTCAAACATAGTTTACCCGCAAGACTCTGTTATGACATAACTTTGTAAACGTCACTTTCCAAACAGTAATGTAGATATATGCAAGCATAACTTATGCAGATTTATGCACTTGGGGGACCTGTTGCATGGCAACAGAGATCACGATATTTCTAGTTATCGCATGTGGGCGAGACACATTATCGCTAATGCCTTGTTTCTTTTAAAATGTATATTTTTTTCATATGGTTCTACTTTTATAGAGCCATGTTTTGTTTTTATTGTATGCATGTATTTTATTCTATGTGCATTCTTTATTATGTTTGGCATCTGTGGAAAATATATTGAATTGAATTGAAATTGAATATTATAACATTGATGATTACATTTTATTACCTTTTTTCCCTCAGCTGCGTAGTCTGAGCATATCCTTATTATCCAGTCTCCCTGATGGTCTGAAGGAGTATGTGAAGATGTTACTGAGTACCACACCTACAATCAGACCAGATGCGGATCAGCTTGGCAAGGTAAAGTTGAGAGAATCATGATTTTCCTTGATAGGCCAGTGAAGGACCACTGTTATGATGATTGTGATGGTAGTGGTGGTGGTGGTGAATAATGGCAGGTTGGTAGTTGTTAATATGGTAGTGAAGACAGGGTTGGCTATGACCATTAACCCTAAAAGGGGAGGGGGGTGGAATCCACACCCCCCTAGATGTTTGCCACGATATGTTCAAGGATAACTTTTTTTGCGCCGGGAGCTTTCAGGACTTTATTGCCTACAGTCTGACGCATCCTTTGATATCAAATTTATAAAATTTTGACCAACAGGTACAGCTCAGCATTAAAAAAAAATTGGCGCGCTGTGCGCAGCCAAATGATTATTTCTCCATATATGTATTGTACACAATGCAGAATTTTCAATTTGCGAATATGTAAATAAAAGTTTTGAGATATAGATATGAAACTTTACAGGGTTATTCTTTATAAGATACTCTATCTGTGTGCCAAGTTGCAGAAATTTTCATCATTTCACGGCCGAGGCCCCAGGGGTGGTGGTGGATTCCCCCATGTCTGAGAGAGCGGCAAAATAACCTGGCCTTTTTAGGGTTAAGGGCTGCGAAGGTTGTGATGATGGGGATGACGGTGGTAATGATGATGGTGATGATGATTATGATTATGACGGTGATGATGGTGATGTTGATGATGATTATGGTGATTATGATGATAGTGATGATGATGATGATGATGGTGATGATGATGATGATGATGAAAGGGATGGAATGTTGTGATGGTGTTGCTGATGGTGGTGATGTTGGTGGTTTTGACTGCAGTTTTCTTGGTGGTGGTGGTGACTATGGTTGTTAAGTTTGGTAATGTTTCAAACCAAGCACTCTCAATAAGATTCCTTATATTTCTGAAGTTTTTGTTATGACCCTACAGTGGTATGCTATATTGTTACCCTACATAATGTTTTCTTGTAAAGAGCACTATTGGTGTTGAAGGCAATCAATCTCTTAGTGATACCAATCTCTCCTTCCCTTTCAGATTCCATACTTTGATGATGTTGGTGCTATGACTTTGCAATACGTAGATTCTTTGTTCCAGCAGGATAATCAACAGAAGGCACAGTTCTTTAAAGGTCTTCCTAAAGTGGTTTCAAAATTACCCAAGGTAATGAAAACCTTATCTTTCAATCCGGTGGCACTACAATGTATGTTAGTGCAGTTATTTAAACAACAAGAGTAGTAATATTCAGCTTAAATATGAACAATATATTTGTTATAAAGTCAGAATTTATTGGAAAGGGATGGATCATAAGCTGTACAGTAAACTGTATTTACAGTGCTTCTTTCCACCTGAGTGTTAAATGGGTACCTGGTAGGATGCAAATGTCATTGTGGTTGGATTAAGCAAATGCGTTTGTGCAAAATGGCTCCCAGGCTGGAATGCTCCCTAGTGGAGAGAAGAATGTACACTATAAGTTCAGAATTGTAATTGAATCAATTAACCAGCGAATAGTAATATACTGTAAAGCACTTTGATCACTTACAGGTAATTGGAAATGCGCAACATAAGAAAAGGATATCATTATCATTAGTAATTTCAGCTCAACTTCACATGTTTTTTCCCCTTAGAGAGTTGTCCAACAGAGAGTGCTACCCTGCCTGTGTAGAGAGTTTATCAATCCGGATATGGTGCCTTTTGTCTTACCTAATGTTCTTCTCATCGCTGAGCAATGCTCGGATCAGGAGTACGTCAAGCTTGTCCTACCAAGCCTTAAGAATGTCTTCAAGATGCAAGAACCTGTACAGGTAATAGGTTGTGGATGTTGGTGATGATGATGTAACTGGTCATGGTATTAAGCCCACCGCACACTATACAATCGACTACGATCCGATTTTCGAAATAAATTGCAATAGCTTTAAATATAATTCATTTTACCTGATTCAGTTTCTGAAAAATAATATCAATATTCAACATAAGCATTTGATGCGATGTCAGCCTTACATGTATCTCCGGAATAAAGGCCAAATCAGTTTCAAATCGTAGATCTAATTGCGAGACTGCTCTGACGTCACTTCGATTCCGAGCCGATTTAGCCTTTCCTCCGAATAGAAGGCTCGTAATAGGCTGTTATTACGATTTTACTTTCTATAAGACTATTTAGAACCTTAATTCAACATATTTTATGTGTTTGAGTATTTATATACATGTATAATGCTATTACATTTTCTTCCAAAATTGGATCGCCGACTGTTCATAATAGTGTGCGGTGGGCTTTAGAGTATGCTCGAGTCATATCGAATATTTCATAACCCGGGATTCGACGGCTTTGATTCGATCGAATACCGGTGCATCGATAAATGATGGGCGGTGAAAACAGAGTTGCACGCAGTTACACGCAGTGCATGCACCATGCACCATGCACCGGAACATCGCGGGCATATGTATGGGCTCCTGCTGCCAATGGCTAGTAAAAATCACAGCGGACGAGCCAAAATCTTAAGTTTCTAGTCCGTATGGCTAGTTAAAATATCACTCTAGTGTCGCACGAAGCGATACTCATTGTCGACACACCCGATAATGATTCAAATTCAAAGAATTAATAATCTTACTTTGTCTTTGGAGTGCTAAATGGAACACGTTTGTTCGATGCAAAACAAAAAAAAAACAATACGAAATAAACTTTTCGTCGCTCATGACTCGACTTTGATTCAGCTTCAGATCATTCAGAAGTAATTGCCAATTTGATGAGAGTGTGATATTAGTTATTGCGAATTAAGTAGGAACACTCGTACTCATGCCCGTATTTATCATGTTCAATTATACAATTGTCAAATTGACAATGCAGAGAGAGTGCAAGAATTTTATCGTAAGCTTCAGTTCGTAACAACAAAACAATTTTTCCATAGAGAAAGCACAGGTAAAGCGCGACGCCCTCCATGAGCGAATTAGCAAAAGTTAGCCAACAGTTTGAAGTCGCCTTCACGTTCTCTGCTAGTATTATGCTTTATGTTACAGAGTTTTTTTTATTTGCTTTTTTCATGGTGGCCACGGTAGTCAAAAATCTGGCGGACTACAAATCGATGCACCGGTTTTGACAAAACGAAATCGGGATTCAATGTCTTCGATCGAACACCGGCTAACCAATCGATTCGATTCAGGCTTACTTTAGAGTCTGAGGTGGACTAATGCTGATATCAATGATGGTAGTAATTTTAGTTGAATTATGGTAGTGGTTCTGGATAAATGCAAGATTTTGGTCATTTTGCATCGTGTACATTACCAAGTAAAGTGGAATAAAGTTAACGTTGTGAGTTTCATTTCCTTTGATCATGGACTGACTCAAGCTTTAAAGTTCCTTTCACCTAGGGACAAATGTAACTCAATTCTTCAATGTTGTTGGTAATGTACATTGTATGAGACAGAATACCAAGACCGTGCTCTCGATCTTCAATTTGAAGACTTAAAATTGGGTAGAATACCAGAATTTTGCATGATAATCTAAACGTTCACGTGGAGAAGGTTTATGGTTCACCATGTGGTTAGTCCTGAAAAGCTCCATAGCTGCTCCCTAGCATAATTATTTTCTGTTTGAGTAAGAAGAAGAAAGTGGAGAAAAGTTGAGAGGAGAAGAAAAGGAAAAGCGAGATAGAAATTCAGAGAGTGTAGAAGTAATCTTCTCGACCTCGACTTGTTCCTCGACCACATCAACCAACAACATCCTAGCATCAAATTTACCATGGAAATTCAACAAGATGACTCAATCCCCTTCCTCGATGTCCTCATCAAGAAAACACCCAACGGATTCCCATCTAACCAACCCACACCGACTGATACCTCCACTACCGCTCTCACCACCACCCGTCCACCCGGCAATCTGTCCCCAACACCCTCATCAGACAAGCCTACCAACTCAGCGACCAAGACCATCTACAACAGGAACTCTGACATGTCACCAACGACCATAAACCAGTACCCTACTTGGAAGATCAACACAACCACCACCAACGCCACCAACGACCACCCTCCAACTACCACCCCACCCGTGACAGTTGTCCTCCTGTACATTGGCAAGACCTTCCACCAACTTCAGCGCAAATTCGACCGGCCAACGTACAAGTCAGACACCGCTCCTCCAAAAGCTCCACTCTATTTTACACTCTCACAAGGACAAGAACACACCCAACAAACAACCAGGGGTATATAGGATACCATGCGAATGCAGCAAAGTATAGGAGAAACAGGCCGCAACTTCGACACCAGACTCAAGGAACACAATAACTGCCATCGTCTCAGTGACTGGGACAAATCAGCCGTGAAACTTGCCCAACAACATGACCACCGCATCAACTGAGACCATAGCCAACTCATCACGACCATTCGACATCAGAAGAATTAGGGAAGCCATCGAGATTCATCGACACAACACCGTACCTCAGGACACAGGACTTTACATCAGCAACATCTGGTTTCTTATTCTCCACAACGATACTCCTCCACCCCGCCCAGCTCTCCCCACCACTGACGCCACTCCACCACAGCCCACACCTCTGCCCATCACCACTAACCCAACCGCTACCCGCTACTGCCAACGCTACGGCCTCCGCCCATTCAACAGACGACCAGCCTACCAACCCAACAACACTCACCAAGACTCTCCTCCATAACCTCCTCCCACACATGAGTACAACGTCCGCATTATACCCCCGTCCATAGTTTAGTTTCCTGCCATTTCGCCTCACACCACCTATCGCACCGACCCACCTGCTACTACCACGTCCGCAACCCAATGACACACACCGGGACTTCTCGCCATAACCTCCGCCCACGCAATAGTACCATGTCTACGCATTACACCGCCGCCCTCAGTGTTACATGTAGGTTTCCCACCAATTCGCCTCCCACCGCCGATCGCTCCGGCCCACCTGCTACTACCATGTCTGCATTACCGCTACTTATACCCCATTACTCCCGGCACCTACTCACTCCTGATGACGGACAGTCAACCTGTCCGAAACGTTGAGTCTTCTCCACTCTCAGCCTTCCCATCTGGTTTACAGTCCTTTTCAGGACTTCACAAAAAAGATTACTTCTACACTCTCTGAATTTCTATCTCGCCTTTCCTTTTCTTCTCCTCACAACTTTTCTCCACTTCCCTCTTCTTACTCAAACAGAAAATAATTATGCAAGGGAGCAAAGCGACCGAGCTTTGGAAAATACATGTAATTTCAGAACTTCAAAAACTAGATTTCTAGTGCATTTACCCTGTGGATTGGGGGCACATAATGTAAGGGATTATGACTTTTCTTAATTTCCCAAATTTTTTTCTTTGTATTTCCTTTGCGTTTTTGGCGCCCCCCCCCCCCTTATATACGGTTCACCATGTGGTTAGTCCTGAAAAGGACTATTGAGTAAGAAGAAGAAAGTGGAGAAAAGTTGAGAGAAGAATAGGAAAAAATTCAGAGAGTGTATTTAGTAATCTTTCTTGAAAGTGTGAAGTCCTGTAAAGAACTGTAAACCAGATGAGAAGGCCTTTCCTTTTTCATCTCCTCTCAACTTTTCTCCACTTTCTTCTTCTTACTCAATAGCCTTTTTCAGGACCGTAAACCTTCTCCACGTTATCAGTACCACCATGCAAACCTCTACCTTCAAAAATCTAAACATTAGAAATCTGGGCCTATGCAATTAGTTTACACTACCTTAGTAGGTTTTAGGAATATGGGCCCTGATCAAGATTTCTTAATATTTTACCAGCACATAAGTTGAATCAGTGATTCCTTGAAATAGATTTTGCTGATCTTCATGCAACAGATGAAGACACTTTTCAAAGGACAACAAAAATGTTTATTGATCTATCTGATCACTGTATATATTGTTATAAAGCTAATTTTTGTTTGTCATTCCTTCTTTCAGATCTTGCTGATCTTCATGCAACGGATGAACCTTCTTCTAACAAAGACACCGTCAGAAGACATCAAGAATTATGTCCTACCCATCACCCATCTGATCACTGTATATATTGTTACAAAGCTAATTTTAGTTCCTCATTCCTTATTTCAGATCTTGCTGATCTTTATGCAACGGATGAACCTTCTTCTAACAAAGACACCGTCAGAAGACATCAAGAATTATGTCCTACCCATCACCCATCTGATCACTGTATATATTATTACAAAGCTAATTTTAGTTAGTCATTCCTTCTTTCAGATCTTGCTGATCTTCATGCAACGGATGAACCTTCTCCTAACAAAGACACCGTCAGAAGACATCAAGAATCACGTCCTACCCATGGTTTATAGAGCACTAGAGTCATCCTCTGCTCAGATACAGGTTAGTTTTAACTAATTTTGTCACAGGTTACTCAACCCCCACCATACCATGAGTGGATATTCCCACCTGGGTGTTATCTTTGCAGCTGGACATGGGCGACATAGAATGAAGAGAAAGTAGAATGAAAATCACATGAAGAGTCTTGCCATGTTTGGGTGGACAAAGTGGAAAGGTACTGAATAGGTGACGTGATAAGAGTTAACCTTAATACCATATCATTTGTTGTGGACATTAATATTTAGGCATTAAGATTTCCACAAGGGCAGATATGTATATGGCTGGATTCAAATTGGCAACTGCAAATCTTTGATTACATTTTTTTTTTAAGTGCCAAAGATCGTTGTTTTGAAAGATTTTTTTTTTCTTATCAACTGATCTTCATGCGTTGTGTAGGATGAATTTGATGTATGTTATTTGTTGGTTTTTAAAGGAGCTGTGCCTAAACATTCTGCCTACATTTGCCGGAATGATAGAATACAACTCTATTAAACATTCCATCATCCCCAGAATGAAGAAGCTTTGTTTGGAAACCTCGCGGCTCTCGGTGAGTTCTTTTTTTATGTGCGAGTCTGTCACTCTGTCTGCCTGTCTATTCGTCCACTGTGTATCTGCAATTTGGTTTTCTCAGTGATGATAGAATACAACTCCATTTGTCTGTACTTTGGTGTTAATCAACAATTCTACAGAGAGAGAGAGAGAGAGAGAGGGAGGGGGAGAGAGAGAGAGAAAAAAATAGGCAGGGAGAGATAGAGAGAATAATTGCTCAAATTCCTAACTATATAGTCAACATTGGAAAGGTAAAATATCTTTTGTGCAACACATGTATTTATCGTAAGGAGAATAATATAATTATTAATTATCTCCATTGGTTAAAATGTAAAATATTCAGAATGTATTTTTCTCAAGTTGAAGCACAAGATAAGCCAAATTTTTTAAGTAATAAGTTTTGAAAGTAATATTTGATTACTGCCATTGATGCGCAATTCAAACATTTCAATTTTATATGGAAATGGTAAATGGTTTTGAAAGGATTGTTGTTTTTTGTTTTCTGCCTTGGTACATATCGTCACCGGTTTCACGAAGTATCCCTTTTTACGAAAATTATAGAAATTTTCAAATCTTAGTTTTACTCGGATCTAAGATGTCCATAACGATATCTTCAACTTCAGCAAATTTTAGAATATGATTGTGACTCCCTACGTCACAGATGACATCACCGGGATAAAAAAATGTGAGCCAAATTGATTTCTTCGGTTTCACGAACTATCCCATTGTGGATTATTGTGCACAATTTTTAACCGCGCACGATGGATTAATGTACTGTACATATTTGCGCGTTAAGAGATTACGGAGCAGCGCGCGCCACATTATCCAAAATGGGATAGTTCGTGAAAACGTAAAAACCCATGCGCGCTATGGCAGCGCGCGACAGATTATTGTACGCTACATATTTGCGCCTTAACAGGGCACAGTGCAATTTTCGTTTTCACGAACTATTCCCTTTGAAACGGTTGTTTTATGGCTTTAAAAAATGAACTTAAACAACCATGCTAAAAAAAAAGTCATATGATTTGAAAGATTAGATACTATACTACAACATATGTTTAAATAACCACGGGAGCGTGGTACCAGGTCACAGAAATCACCTTTCCAAAGTATTGAAATTTTCAAACACGATTATCTCGAATATAGATTTTGAGAAGGAGCGCGCAAAAGGGCTACTTCGTGAAACCGGCGACGATATGCAAGAAATATTTCATTCTGATCATTAGGTTCGTGTTGGATGCCTGGTGGGTCTGGGGAAGATGCTTGAACACATGGACAAATGGTATGTCCTGGATGAGATACTACCACTGCTCCTACAGATACCATCTAGAGAACCTGCTGTTCTTATGGGCATGTTAGGTAAGTTGGTTAGATAGAGATGTGAGAGGGATAGTATGAAGGGGAAGAGAGGATGTTGTGTGTACCATCAAACCTGTTGTTCTTATGGGCATGTTAGGTAAGTTGGTTAGATAGAGATATGAGAGGGATAGGATGAAGGGGAAGAGAGGATGTTGTGTGTACCATCAAACCTGTTGTTCTTATGGGCATGTTAGGTAAGTTGGTTAGATAGAGATGTGAGAGGGATAGGATGAAGGGGAAGAGAGGATGTTGTGTGTACCATCAAACCTGCTGTTCTTATGGTCATGTTAGGTAAATTGGTTAGCAATAGATTAGAAGGAATTACAGTACTTATGATGCATCTACATCAAGTAAGTGTGCTGATCGTACTTGATTCAGATTTTTTCTAATCTTTTTCAGGTATCATCAAGGTATCTATGAATCATAAGAAGCTAGGTATCACCAAAGACATCGCAGCCACCAAAGTCCTTCCGTTTCTCTTCCCACTCTGCATAGATAACAACCTTAACCTCAATCAGGTATGGCTTTGAAAATTGTAGATGTTAATTTTCACAAATGTCCTCACATATACACCGCCACAGAGATACATGTAAGTGATGTACCTGTATTTAGTAAAGTGAAATTGCCCCACTGTGTCTAGAAAATGGTAAATTTTTTAAGATTTGAAAACCTTAAATTTTCGATAGCATTTCAGCACCATCTGAGTATTATTCAAAAGCCCATGATAATACCCCCAAATAAGCGGGTCAGATTTATTTTATATTAGTCGATAGAGAAGAAAGTAATAAATATTCTAATCTTCCATTGACTATTTTTTTCCTAATTGGAAATATGGAACAAATTGAATTCTTGTTGATATATTTACCCTGAAATTCACTGGCAGTCATGGAGGGAACATCAACATGTCTATCACTTGTATTTGTTGTTACAAATGGAGCAATATTAGAAGATATTCAACAAGTTTTATTCCACTTTTCTTATTGTTCCCAGATATGAAGCTGATTTTGAAAATGCTGCAAACTTTGAAATGGTTTTGGGCTCATTGATAATGAATATCCTCATGTATATAGTCACTGTTTTGTACTCTTCATATTACATAGATATTCCCCAAGGGATGATATGATAATTAGATTGTTACCATTTCTCCTTTCTATCACAGTTCAATGCATACATGTCAGTGATAAGTGATCTTATCAGACTGGTAGAGAAGGAACAGAGGGTCAAGCTTGAACAGCTCAATGCTTTACAAGAAGAACAAAAGTATATCTGTCAAACTATTACTCCAAATCATTTCTGTCTGCTCTGTACTTCACCTAACCCATTGCCTGTGGGAACCAGGGGAGTGTTTCATCAAGCGTTCAGTAAAAAAGAGGGCACTGACAAAAAGTTTGATGAAACGTTTTTTTACTGACATATTTGCTCTCAACCAATCAGATGCAAGGATTTCAGTAGCTTATAACAATTGTCAGTAAAAATCACTGACAAAGCGCTTTATGAAACGCTCCCCTGGTGGTTCATGTTTAAAGCCTATGGAAATGAGGATTCAGTAGTCAAAGGGTTAACTTTATATTTTTCTATATTTATCGACATCTCTGTTTATTATATTTGTTATGTCTTTAATCACTTCACTCTCTATCACACTTTCTCAATCTTTCTTCATCTCCTTGCTGGTGTATTTGTCAGTGGTCTCTTTCTTTTTCCCCAGTGACTACTTATCTCTAGTTTTCTTTCTATATTACTCAGCTGTGCTCCCTACATGTATGTTCAACACTTTCTCTATTTCCTACACTTTCTCTATTTCCTTTATCTTGTAACCCTTTTCTCCTCTCTCTAACTTACCATCCTACAGCGTTTTGCTCTTGTAAAATACAATGTAATGACTACCTCGATTACTCAAAACATATATTGTACAGCACATGCTCCTATGACATTACTTTGTGGTCAAAGGGCGATACTAGGGCGATTCCTAACTTCACTTCGTACCAAGCACTCTACATAATCCTAACCTAGCCTAAACCCAATTTCTTTGACAAAACAGAGCCCAGAGCATAATGTTAGCAAACCACTGGAGTGCTCTCCATTTTCAACTTTGTATATATTTTGTCCAATTGTAAGTATTTAGCCTATACATCCTTTTTTTCTTTTCAAATATCAACTTGGTTTGCCTATACTGCAGTACAGTGGAACCTCGTTCCAACAAACTCCTTGGGACCAATGAAATTACTTTGTTATATTAAAACCTTGTTATAGCATGGTTTAAAAAACAATAAAACACAAAGAAGTGTGACCAATAGAACTATCTTGTAACAAGAGTTTGTCATAACGGTGTTCTTTATAACGAGGTTCCATTGTATCATATGCAGTTTTAGGCAGGTGAGCTTTCCTATGAAGATGTGGTAAAATATATGCTGAACAGTATCTTGTCTTAATATCCACATCCCCAGGACATCGGTTGAATTTGCCCAGAAGCTACAAGCCAGTGATGGGGATGGAGATGTTTCATCGTCATCAAGAGGGGAGAGAAACAATACTGGAGGGATAGGGGTGAGTTGGAATATTGTGGTCTTTCATTTATATTCTATGATCAATTTTGTTTTTCAAAGATAATGAACTGATTTTTTTTCCATGTAAAAATGATGAATGCCAGATCTCTAGCAAGTTTCAGTAATTGTGAGTCTATCACTTGAAAATTTTATGACTTGAAATACATGTATATTGATTTTCTTTTTTAAATGTGAAGAAAAGATTTATTTCTAGAATTGGACTAGGGAATCTATTTTTCAACAGTAAAACTATAATATGTTAGTTGAAAACTAAAACTTGAAATGAAATGTCAACGCACAATTTAACTTTGTAGGTTGACCAGATGTTTGAGACATTTGGACTGGATGGATGCTCCAGTCAAAATGGAAAGAGTTTGTCCAGTCAGAAGCAGTCCCCTTCAAGCTCCACAGGCCAAGCAAGCAACACCGGCTCCTCTACCAAGGGACCAGACCCCGCCCCTGTGCGACCCTCCCAGGTATCCCTTAGTCTGGAGGAGAAACAACGCCTTCAAAAGGAGCAGGAGTTCCAGCAGAGGTTGAAGAACCAGAAGCCCATCCAGGCAGCAGAGACCAGCAAGCAGCCTTCAAGGTCTGCTGCCAAGGATCTGACGGCATCACTGATGATGGAGACTGGTGGAATCAAGGGACAGGGTGGGATTGCCGGAATGGACAGTGTTGGTATGGGTATGAGAACGGGTGGAAGTGGTAGTAGTGGCGGACTCATGTCTGGTGGAATGGGCAGCATGAACGGTTCACCTTACCCCCCATTGTCCAATACAATGTCTTCAGGTAGCGTGCTTGGAGCAGGGGGAATGGGCGTTTCTAATGCCTCCTTGCTCTCTCAGCCGGTCAGTAACATGCCCCCGAGGTCAGCTCAAGTGAACCAATCACAGCCAAAGAAGAACATTGATATGTCTGCTTTTGATTCCCTCCTAGGTTCATCCCAGTCCCAGAAATCCCAAAGAACTCTTGATCAAATGTCTTCAGCTAATACAGTACCTGTCACTAACGCGCAGACAGGCCAGAGGTCTTCTCAAGGGACTGTTCAAAGACCACTAGGTAACGTGGGTCAAGGAGCATATTTTGCGGGTTTAGGTCAAGGGTCGCAAGGCAGCATGGGTCAGGGATCATTTGGAAATATGGGTCAAGGACAGGGTTCATTTGGACAAGGCATGATGGGAAGTTATAGTGGAGGAAGTCAGGGCATAGGTCAAATGTCATGGCAGGGGTCAGCCATGCAGCAGCACCAACAGGCTCCTGGAACACAGAGTACAGGAGCAGGTATGGGTTCAGGCTTTGATCCTTTCACCAGCAGCAAACCAACCAGCCAACAGAAACAAAAGACAGTAGGAGGTGACAACTTATTGGATTTTCTGGGATGATTCAAATGGAAAATGTCACCAAAGCATTTCTCAACATGTGGGTTTTGTGGCAATGTCAGGAGCATTTCCTTAGCTTGCATGAATTTGAACTTGGCAGGTTTAAAAGACCTATGAAATGCATCTTTGATGATGTGTATTGTTCTGTACATCACAAAATTAACAACCATTTGATCTGAATATGTGTCATATATTTTTAAATATCTTTTGTAATTATTTTATTTTACCTGCTAAGCCCCGCCCCTAAAAAATCCTTTGGAGTCTGATTCTTCACATGACATCATCAGTCAATCATCAGTCACCTAAAACAAGCCAAACAATAGACACTGGTATGTACCTATCCCTCAGTTTAGCAACTGCTCACAATAGCATCGCATGTTTTAATACAATACCAACTCATAAACTCTCTATCACAATAGCAGATGCTATGTCAGAAATTGAGAAACTGAGGAATAGGTACATACCAGTGTCTATTGTTTGGCTTGTTTTAGGTGACTGATGATTGACTGATGATGTCATGTGAAGAATCAGAATCCAAAGGATTTTTTAGGGGCGGGGCTTAGCAGGTAAAATAAAATAATTACAGAAAATATTTTAAAATATATGACACATATTCAGATCAAATGGTTGTAAATTTTGTGATGTACAGAACAATACACATCATCAAAGATCAACATGTACTTGCATTTCATAGGTCCTTTAAATATTCTGTGAACAAATGAGTAAGTGCATGAGTTGTAAATCGTAGTAGATTATAAAGGTGTATACAGTGGGCCGAGGTTGCATATTCCCTGCATCTTCAAGGATAAAGGACATGGTATTTGATGGTATTATTTTTGTTTTTACATTATATACATATATATAAAGCAAGTACAGGTTTGCTTACCAGTCAAAACGTCCCCGCGTCAAAACGTCCTCGGGTGATACCAAAACGTCCCCTTGTTAGACCAAAACGTCACCGGGTCAAAACGTCCTCGGGTCAAAACGTCCCTGGGCTCTTTGGTTGAAAAATATGTTGAATTCTCACCGTTATTACATCATATTTTGAAGTAAAAGAAATCTTTAACCAACAAGAATAGTTTTGTGTCATTTACCATCCACCACACGACTGAATTACCGCTGTATTCACGGCATGAAAATTATTTAGCTCTCGCTTCCAATCAAGGCAATATCGCCGCTGTGCATGTAGTGTGCGTGGGGTACTTTGGTTAGCAGCCGCACGGCTAGTACAAACGTTTAACAGTTGACCAGAGCAATTATAATAAACGTATGTTCAATTTAATATAGAATCTTTATTTGCACATAATAAGTCGAGGTATTTTGTTTTAATCGGTAAATAGGTACATGTCATAAATTACTAATGTACAAATTTCCATCAAACTTAATGAAAGGTTGGGTATATCTGTCTATTATTTTTGTGGGTGTAATTGAAAAAAATTAATGCCATTACTGTATAAAGACCTAACTATTTGACAATTTTCGTACAGATGCTCATAATCCATTCTTAAATATATATTCATAATGTATTAGTAACCTGTATGATAACTATGATTTGCATCAAATCCTTTTATCATCTATATCTGCCGTTTTGAAAGTGCACCCAAATTTGTTTTCACTTGCGTAATTTGGTATTTTAGACAAACCACAAAGAGTTGTAGGAAAAAGTGTGATCTAATAAGATTTTATTTTATGTAGAAAAAGAAAAGCAGAAATATAGCACAGAAACCTTAATACAGTATAATTACAATAACAACAACAATTATAAAATGAATAACAAGCAAAATTGGACTCGGACTCCAAAACTAAAGCACCCCCACGATGCAAGGTTGCCCGATGCAATGTGCGCATGTGTGGCCAAGTTTTCCAGTTTTGTGGAGGCATGCACTCGGTTTTAGGGTTTAAAAAAAAATAAGAGTAAGCAGTCTACCAACTGACTATAGAAAGAGCGAATGACGCAAAAATTGAGCCAGAGGCAGAGCGGGGGAAAAGGGCGGGGACGTTTTGGTACGCTACCGGGGACGTTTTGACCGGATACCACAGGTTTATGCTCTTGTATGTAGGTAAGAAAACGGGGGACCACAAGACAATGATAATTGTAGTGATGTCAGGTGACTGTCAAGTCAACCTAATTGCCATAGCTTGATCAATGTAATGCATATTACATTCCTATAAAATGTAATTTGTCATAAACAAACTCATTTTCACCTTCATTTGATCATCCAGTAACAGCAGATGAAATGAGCAGGGAAGCTACTGAATATTTTATCTACATCTTTACAAAACTTGCATGTGAATAAAAAAATTCTGAAACTTGTAATGTCCATCTCAAAAATGAAATCATTAGATATTTCTTTTATACATTACCAATAATCATTGTCTCTAGATATAAAAAGGAGGTTTAAGTTCAACTTTAGGGGAAAAGTTTTGATATGCGATGCCCTGGATTACAATACAGACAGCTGCCTGAATCAAGATAAATGTTATTACAATTATATGTGCAAGATTTTCATGAAATTCATGTGTATCTTTGTTAGATGAAGCATGTAATGAAAGATACAAATATCAATTGCCAAGATTCTTTTTACGTTTTATAATTCTTAATTAACTTGAAGCCATTGATTGCTTTTTAATTTTCTGATTTCCATGCCAAAAATATTTTTGTTGAATTTCTTTAAATCTGCTGTGACTTTCATTAAATATTATGTGTGTTCTAAATATGTATGTACATGTATATATCCAAACATGTGGATGAATAAGACTTAGATAAGTTTAATAAACACATTCTAGAATTAACTTCCTGTCAGGTATTTATATTGCAGTATTCAATGATGCCTCATGTGGGACGGGCCCTACGAAAGTCAATCACGGCTTTGTTTAGAAGTTAAAGTCCAGTTTGAGATATTGATGAACATTGAGACCCACTATTTATAAAGCTTTTAAGTTGTATTGTCTAGGCTTATATTTTACAAGGAATTTATATCAAATTGAAATGAAGGTAGGGATATTATTGGAGTAATTCTAATACATGTAGTCCAAAGAATTGGGAAGTAACTAAATAGATTATATACACTATAAAAGCACTATAATATTACAGATGAATGTAAAGTGAAATATATACATTGTTTGCTTACTAAATCTAAGTTAAAGAAAGTACTATTGAAAAGATATGTATGCAAAGCTAGTTACATATAATACAGTAATCAGGTGTATTCAGTATGTTAGATGCCCATATTTTATTTACTATATGTATGTTCTTTTTGTAATGTGTTAACTTATTTTCAATTTACATACAGTGGACATATGAAAAAACAAGAAATATCTCGGTGATAGCATAACCTGTTTAGTTTAGCAAATTTGGGGAATCTCTTTATTGTTTATAGGTATACATAAAGTAAAGAATACAGAAAACAGGGTTTTGGTTACCTAAAGAAATTATTCTTTGTCTGTTACGTATATTTGTGGGAAGAACAACTCCATCATTCTCATCACCCCCATACCCTTATGTGCATTTCTCTAGCTTTTTGTTTGCCAACCTTAATGTATACACATGTACAATGGAGGCTCCTAGAACACTGTTATTATATCAAGCTCTCATAACAAGGTAATTTTGCCTGTCACAATTTGTTATGTTCTATATTTTTTTAGATGTCATACAAAAAGGTTTCAATATAACAAGGCCCCCCATTAGTTTGTCACAGTGAGGTTCCAATGTATTGTGATAAATCATAAAATCATGTATTGTGGTTTATTTGTTCAAATCTGTTATTTGCAATCAGTTTTGCAAATATTCTATTGTTTTTCTTTCATAATGCATATACAGTGTATTAACCATTCCAGCTGTTAATGCATTGTTCATTCATCCAGGAAGTTGTGATCTATTTTTATGATCGGGTAACAAAGATACCAATAAATACATGCGGGAGGCTGCAATAGAATTAACCATATCCTGTGTCTGAGTTTACTGTGGTCATATTTCCAGGTTCTTCTCTTTGTTCTGGTTATATCTGTGTGGAAGAGGTCGCTCAAGGGCTAGAGGCGGATATTTTTTAAAGCTTAGATCCTTTCCAATGTGCATCCTTGAGCTCTGGTAATGACAATCTTATAATATAATACACTAAGGATTTCGGGCTCTTTTTTGGTTCAAATAGGCTCCTCCCCTGGCCCTTTCGGTCCCCGCCTTTTGGTACCCACGGGTGGGGAAGGGTTCTTATGGTGGTGGGAGGCACTTCTTGAGGGCTGACGTCCCGTCCATATTTCATAAACTCATTTTTAAACATTGAATTTCCGCAGGGAGTAGGCCTAATAATTCCACCAACCCATGAAGCGGGTTTGTCCTCCCAAGACCCATATAAGGGGGCCATAATCCCCCTGAAAATAAAATGACAAATTCATTTTTTCTCATTGCATCCTTTACAGGGGACGTACCGCTAATTATGAATGTTACTCTGAGTATTAATAAACCACAGAAACATGGCAAGATCAAATCGCTCCCTCTAGGTCTATGCATGGATATTCTACTCGAACATTATTATATCCATATCATCAATTTTCATTAAGATTAAAAGGAATTTTCTTCAGAACTCATGCAAGCTTTGGATAAATAAGACATATTCACATGATCAGGGGCGGATCCAGAATTTAGTATAAGGCGGGGAAAACAAGTGCAGGTTTGCCAACTTTTGGAAAAGGCAGACCTGGGGGGGGGGGGGGGGGGGGGGGGGGGTGGGGGGGGGGGGCGAGAGAATTTATTTTTCGTCAGACCTAGAAAATTCGCTCGGGGGGGGTGGTTATGGGGGTCCCTCCATAATTCTCTGACAAGCAAAAAAAAAGGTTTCATTCTAAAAGGGGGCGGGGGCACAATCAACAAAAGGGCGGATCGTCTATGGTCAAAATGCATACTTTCCTGCCATTGAACGGGGGGGGGGGGGGTGGGGATGGCACGGGCCAGAAACACCCCCCCCCCCCCCCCTCCCCCCGGGTCCGCCAATGGACATGTTGTAAATACTTCTTGGTAAAAATAACTTCACCCGACTTTGTTTATTTATTCACTTGATTATTGTAACAAATATACGGTACGGTGATTAATC
This sequence comes from Heliocidaris erythrogramma, assembly GCA_025617745.1. Classification (NCBI taxonomy): domain Eukaryota; kingdom Metazoa; phylum Echinodermata; class Echinoidea; order Camarodonta; family Echinometridae; genus Heliocidaris; species Heliocidaris erythrogramma. The sequence goes on along the minus strand of CM046864.1, from coordinate 41,452,037 downwards.
ATAAACACAGCTAGCGCCCGTGGATGTCCACGGGCTGCTTCTGCTAGTAGATAAATACTCTCAGTATCATATTTGAACTATACATTCAGAACAACAAGTACATGTCAGTGATAATACCAAAGAGTTTAAATACGAAGAGTGCTCAGTGCCGAAATAAAGCACGCGTATATATTGTGGTACATGTCGATCGGCCCAGAGGGAAAGGTTATAGTCTTAATCAGGATGTTTGCATTTTTTTATTTTTCTTTATTTCTTCTTTTTCTGGACAGCGCTTTTGCCTTTTGGTAAAGCCGTAACTAAAGGGCATAATCTTGATATTGTCCCTTCAAATACAAACGTATGTCCCAAAACAGATAGGAATCAACTCTAACTGCACCAGGGAGGAGAGGGTGAGAGTTGGGAGGAGGGCTTCGGACTAGATGTTTGTATTTTTGTAAAAGTTATTTGCTATGAAATTTCTATTAATATTTATGTGATGATGGGGTCCAAACATGTTCCCTGATATTAAGCTCTATATGAGCAAACACTGCGATATCTGACGGGAATGTCGGGAAAAGTTATTTAAAAATAATAATGATAAACATATCATTTGATATGATTTATGGAAATTATAGGGATTATAGACCTGCAGTGTAATTTTATTAGCCTTATTCTTTTAAAATTCAAGACAGAAAAGGCTTTAATAAAATGAGATTGCGTGCGAGCAATTCCTTATATAAATATAAAGATTACATTAAGAGTGCATGGCGTATCCAAGATTATCCAGGAATGTACATGCCCCTATGTGCCAGCCAAAACAAAATCTGACATAATATGAAAGGAAATGTGTACCCCCCCCCCCCCCCCCCCCCGCACAGAAAGAATCTGAAAACTGTGATAATTTTTTCCTTGCTTGTCCTAAAAATTCAAAATAGAATGCATCTGATGATTTTTTTGTCTCCCTGCATTCCTGGATACGCCACCAATATAACCAACTTACGGTAAGTTATTTGTAATATTCTGCTGTAGAAATGTGAGACGACAGGCGAAGAAAACAGTATAGGGGCTTGCTCCGAAACCATCACCAACGCAATAGGGCCTTTACCGATTGTACGAAAAGGGGGATGGCCTCCGTGTTTTGAATTGAATTAACTAGTAACCAACAATATAGCAGCTGATGATATAATTTAATTATTACCAATCCTATTCTGTCTTTGTAGGAATATCCCATTACTTTTGCCCTCATCTCTCTTTGTCTCTCCCCTCCCCCCCCCCCCCCTCATATTTCTCATACACTCTTTTCTCTCTTACAACAGATCTGTAAAAATGACTCCAATAGAATTGAGGAAAAAAAATGATCTTTTATTTTTTAAATTTGTGTTTTTATTAGGAAATCAACAGAAATCACAACAATTACAAGTAATTTACATGATTAAAAAAAAAATCACTGAGCGAAAAAAAACACAACAAAAACCCCCGAACAAAAGCAAACAGTAAAAATAAAGCATTTGGAACAAAATTTAAAAAAAGAATAAATAAAAATGATCTCTTACTGCTCCCCCCCCCCCAATCTTTCAATTTAATGAGATCGACCACCAACACTATGCAATTATATTCTTCACATCCATGACAGAATAGCAGGGGCGGATCAAGGGGGGGGGGGGGGGGGCGAATCGGCCGCGGCCCCCTTCTTGAAACCCAAGTTGGCATATACGGGATCTTGCCTAAATTGTGAAAAACCCCGGATCGAGCACCAAATTTAGTTTGGAAGCCCAAGAGCCTAACAATGTCGTTCTATTAACCCTCCAAGAAAAAGTTGTAAAAAGGCCCACCTCGCAAGACTGACCTCACAGTCCGGGCATGGATCAGTGGCGGATTTAGGAGGCTTTTAAATAAAATTGAATTCCCCTTTTAGAACTGATAACTTTTTTGGCTTGTCAGAGAATTATGGAGGAAAACTGGACTAATAATATCTGATACCCTACACCCCTCCACAGAGCGACTTTCGGAGGGCTGGCGAGAAGAAAAAAATTTGCCACACCCCCCCCCCCCCCCCCCCCTTCCCCACTGAGCAACTTTTGGAGGGCTGGCGAAAATGAAAAAAAATGGGGAAAAATCTCCTTTGACAGCCCTGCATCAATTTTGTGCCCCCCCCCCCCCACCCTTTTACTACATCCCGCATTCGCCCTTGTCATATAGAATGTCAGTGTCAGACTCATATCCATAACAGGGTTCAGAAGCCCCCCCCCCCCCCCCCCCCCACACACACACACATACACACACACTACATTGTCGGTCTCTCGGTACCAAAGACAAGCAAACAACGAACAGCAAGCAAAAAAACCTTGACGAGCCAAGTTTTGGCAAACTGACATATCATCGGCAACGCCACCGGAAACGCCACCACCTCGATCGGGATCGCAGAGGGGTAGACCAAGCCTAGATAGTGCTAGACACCTATCATGTCCATGCACCTATTCCGCTCAGCTATTCCATGCTGCTTGCATGAACATCAGCCATTAGGCTAGGCGTAATGCGGTGATAGAACATTGATGATACGAATTTATGAATTTAACACATTGAATTTTGCCTCTGGTACATTAGAAATATAGTAGTGAACTGGAATTTAGTTAGATTTTCTTCTAACCGGCTAGGTTGGGTTTGCTTTCGGGCGGACGTACGTCTGCTACATGGTCGTCTGCTAGTGCACGATCTCATTGGATGTCGTCACTCACGTGATCGGTACACGCCCATTTACATTAGGTCCTCGATAACAAATTGGAATGCACGTGTAGTATGGCAAATTATTTTTTTTGGTCGAAAGCATGCATATTCCCGGGGATTTGTGCGGGGTTTATTGGACTCACCGAGCCTCAATTATACCCTTCCATAGCTTTAAATTTCATGTAAATCACATTTTCCTAATTTCAAATAAATACTAGGGGAATTAAAATCATTTCAAAACCCCTGTTTTCATGTGTTAACCTATGGGAGCTGGAAGGTCAAAAGCATGCATATTCCCGGGGATTTATGGGGGGTTTACTGGACTCACCAAGCCTTCATTATACCTTATCAGAGCTTTAAATTTCATGTAAATCACATTTTTTACATTTTCAAAGAAAAATTATGGGAATTATAATCACCCTAAAATCCCTTGTTTTTGCGTGTTAACCTATGGCAGTTGAGACGTTTTTGGTCAAAAGCATGCATATTCCCGGGGATTTATGGGGGGTTTACTGGACTCATCAAGCCTTCATTATACCTTTTCAGAGCTTTAAATTTTATGTAAATCACGTTTTTTATATTTTCAAATAAAAATTATGGGAATTATAATCATCCTAAAATTCCTTGTTTTCGCGTGTAAACCTATGGCAGGAGAGACTTTTTTGGGGTAAAAAGCATGCATATTCCCGGGGATTTATGCGGGGTCTATTCAACTAGTTGAGTCTTAATTATACATTTTCAGAGCTTTAAATTTTATTCAAGGCACATTTTTCAAAATTTTGATTTAATTCTGCGGGAATTATAATCATTCAAAAATTCCCGTTTTTGCGTGTTAACCTATGGGAGATGGAAGGCCGAAAGCATGCATATTCCCGGGGATTTATGCGGGGTCCCTTGCACCTTTTGAGCCTTCATTAAGCCTTTTCAGAGTCTCAAATTACATGTAAGCCACATTTGCACTAAATTCAATGTAATACTAGAGGAACTATAATCATTTTTAAAATCCATGTTTTCACGTGTTAACCCTATGGCAGATGACTCTGTCAAAAAGCAGGCATGATCCAAGGGATTCATATCGGCATTTATTGACAAAAAAGGTTCAAGAAATGTTTTTTTAACTATCCATCCTTTTTCTCGTACAAAAATCAGAATTGAAAAAGATAGAGTAAGATATGAAATATCAAGAAAAACTGAGACATCTTTTCACGTGTTGTACGTATGGAGAACGTATTTTTCCGAGTCTGTTTTTAACACAGCAAAGTATGCCTCCAAAATGTACTACGGAAGTAGGTCAGAGTAATCTGTCTTGATACTATTTAAAGTCTTTGATAATACCCAAACAAATGAAACCATCTCTGTTTTGTAATCTACCTTCTACGCCCTCCTCATTTTTTTTCTCTCTCTCTCCCGCATACCCACACACATTCACACATGCCCAAATGTTTTTGATTTCATCAACATAGAATTAACGAAACATGTAAAATTTCTTTTTCTTATAACAATTTTCATATATAAACATAACATGTATAATGTACTAACAAATATTTTAAAAAGTAATGAAATCTAGTATAACAGATGAGACCCCCACCCGTCTCCGAGAAAAGAGAATACAGAAATTTTAAGAGGGCAATTATCTTTGCTAGAACCACACACATAAAAAAAACAAAAACAAAAAAACAACGAATTAAAAGTATATAGAGTGAAATAAATCTTACCCTCCCCAGAAAAAGGGGAAAATACAGTTTTTTTTTTTTTTTGATCTTTTATTTTCTCTCTTTTTCAAAATAAAGAATGTACAATTATATACAAATAAACAATATGAATTAACAATATTAACACAACTTTCATAGTATCAATAATACAAATGAAAAAGAAAGTTTCATATATAACAAAGCACCCCCTCCCCACCACCCCCCCCCCCATTCCGGTGTACCTGCTCACATTCCCATTTCTCACTTATTCAAACTAAAAAGTTGGAAAACTGATGCTGTCAGGGAAGCTTCGTGGATGGGTAGGCCAAAAAAAAATAAAAAATAAAAAATACTCCTTAGGCATGACCAGCACAAAGGATATTCGGAAAGGTATTAAATGAAGTACTACAACAGAATTCTTTAAATATTTACTTGTTCCCAGTAACCCTATTTTACAGTTTTTTATTGCGGATTCCTTTTCTCGATCTTTATCATCTAAAATCATCTTTAAAATTTTGTTCACTTAAGGAAGCACTCCTGATGATCTGGAAAATATATAATATGTTTCATTATAAAAATAATAGAATTACACATTTTGATTCTATAAGAGTTTCCTTCGATCCCTACAAATATTAAATTCCAATTGATGATGTATATTTATGATTTTAAGGCTCGAGTGAGCTATTGCGATGGAAATTTGTCCGTCGTCCGTCGTCCGTTAACTTTTTACATTTTCATCTTCTTCTCCAAATCCCATGATCAGAATTCAACCAAACTTGGTAGGAATCATCCTTAGGGGTAGGGGACCCAAAGTTGCTAAAATGGTAGATGTGACCCCCAGGGGGGCCCAGGGGGAGGGCCCCCAATTGTAAAAGCTATGTAAATTTCAAACATCTTCTTCTCCAGAACCAGGCATAGCTCAGACTTGGTATTGTGTATGGAGATACCTCTATAGATGAAGAATGAATGTTGTTCAAGAAATTTCTCTGAGTGGCCTTATATGGGCCCTGTGGGGGTAACATACTGGGGGGGGGGGGGGTGCTGCCAGGCAAAATGTACATTCTGATCTTCTTCTGCAAAACACATGATCGGAATTCAACCAAACTTGGTAGGAATCATCCTTAGGGGTAGAGGACCCAAAGTTGCTAAAATGGTTCATGTGGCCCCCCGGGGGGAAGGCCCCCAATTGTAGAAGTATGGAAATTTCAAACATCTTCTTCTCCAGAACCAGGCAAAGCTAAGACTTGGTATTGTGTATGGAGATGCCTCTATAGATGAAGAATGAGTGTTGTTCATGAAATTTCTCTGAGTGGCCCTATAGGGGCTCTGTGGGGGTAGCATACTGGATGGGGGGGGGGGGGGCTGCTGCCAGGCAAAATGTACATTCTGATCTTCTCCAAAACACATGATCGGAATTCAACCAAACTTGGTAGGAATCATCCTTAGGGGTAGGGCACCCAAAATGAAAGTTGTTCATGAATTTTTTCTGGGTGGCCCTATAGGGGGTCTGTGGGGGCAACATCCTGGAGGGGGGGGGGGGGGTGAGTTGTCCGCCATCCATAAACTTTTTACATTTTCAGCTTCTCCAAAACCCATGATTGGAATTTAACCAAACTTGGTAGGAAGCTCAGACTTAGTATTGTGTATAGAGATACCTCTATAGATGAAGAATGAACGTTGTTCATGTGCAAGAGAGAACATGCACCAGATGTGAATTGATCCACCTCAGGTGAGCGTCGTGCCCCCTGGGGCTCTTGTTTTTATTTTTTGCTAGTTTTTTTCTTTTACGACGGCCAATAGGGGGGGGGGGCGCCTGTTGAGCCCCCCTGGATACGCCCCTGTTTATCCAGTTCTTGCCACACTCTCAACATCTCTTTATAAAAAGGTGCCAAATTTGTCATTTTATTTATATCATAATCGCATAAAAATATGAACCTTCCTCCGACTGCCCTACAACAATAATCAAAAGAAATCTTCCACCCTGAATAGTTTTCTCCAGCATTTAGCCCACATAACCCTTTGAGCTTTAATAAATGTTTCATAATTTGTCATTCTTAAACCTCCAAACTCATGTTCCTGATACATAATTTTCCTTTTAATTCTGTCTTTCCCAATCCAAATAAAATCAAAAGAAATACGTTCCACTTCCTCTAGAATATATTTTGGAACAGTAATGAGAGAATAGACGCAATTAAATTTTGACAAAACGTAAATCTTCTAAAGTTGGATTTTACCCGTTATCGTTAAATCCCTTTGCTTCCATCAACCTACAAGTCTTTTTATTTTACTTAATATCTCTTTGTAATTTAGATCCTCTTTCCGTTTCAAATTTCTTGTAAAGTATATCCCTAATATTTTCACTTCATGAACGAAATTCCCAAACAACTGAACTCCAAATATTTCAGTTTCTTCACCCAACCACACAAAATTGGTTTTTTTCCTTATTAACCTTTAAACCACTAATTTTTTCAAAACCTTCAAAAATTTGTTCTGCCCTTTGAATGGATTCCTTGTCTTGTAAATAATACAACTTTAAACCAAATATGTTCGCACAGGAGCGTTGTAATTTAACCTTACAATATTACATTCGAGATTTTAACCCTTTGAGTGCGATTGTTCTCCCTGTGACGGAGCGATTTCGGTTACATTGCCGGTAATGGGAAATTTGGAGGTGCTTTCTACTTTGATTGCTCATTGTACCTCACTCGGTCATTTTCGTAATTTTTAGTAAATGTAAACATGAAAGGTCAGACTTTTCTCCTTCTAAAAATATAAGTTTGTTTATCGAAACTAAAAATAAGGTTTGTTATTTTACAGGGGAAAAGCCGTCGCTTCCGTCCTTTTCAGTACACTTACAATACAAATTGCGTAAACGCCGTCGCACACGCGGTTAGATCAAGGTCTGTGATAACTCCTTGGTTCGATCGATACTTTCATTGGCCCCCATTGTCGTCTGCTAATGCTCGGGCGATTATCTGCCAAGTCATGCATTGCGCCCTGCATTTTACACGTGTTTCCGACTCATTTTGTAGTCGTATTCTGACCAGCATCGTGACATTATCACTCTAAATGCTTTCTATATCACATGTATCAGGGAACTGTTTTTTCAGATGAACATTATTTATTCAATAAGACAAATATAATCCTATTTACTTTCGAATACATTTCTCATGATTTGTCATAACTATTTGTTTTATTTCTCCCGCTTCATTAGTTTATTTCTCTATCTATCCATCTATCCATCTGTCTTTCAACGCTTTTTCCCTATGTAGTTGTTTTATCAATAAAACAATTTATTAAAATCATGTACACATATGTGATTTGTTTTGTTTGTAATGGGAAAAAGCTAAATGAATGACAGTGAGTGGAACAAAATAATACTTTATCACAACTCAATGCCGCCTGCTCTCTCTCTCTCTCTCTCTGAACTCGTCAGGAAGTTCGTGCAATTAAAATTTTGTTTCAGTGCGTTTTATTTCCGCATTGCATGCAATTTTTGTTATAAAAGGATGTGGCTATTTATCAGAGTTTGATCGATTTGAAAATAAAGAGAACATCAGAAAGGAGTATGATATCGAGAGTGTAGTAATTGTATGTTTCGAGGAAAATATTGAAACAGAAAACAAGAGTTGAGTTGGATAATGACAAGAATCATAAACAAACTAAACGATAAAGAAATATGTTTTTTAAAAATAACAGCGATGGGGGGGGGGGGGGGGGGCAATGACGATCGGCGATCCCGATAGTATAGCAATCAATGATGGTAATTTCTAGTCGCCCCCCCCCCCCCCCCCCCTTCCCTTTCCGTGACAAGAAATTGATGATGACAATATATCATGTCAGGACGGTTAATAAACACATTTATGTTAGAAAAAGAAAACGTGTGAGTTTTAAGTTTATTGTAATGTAGGCTTACAGCCAAGTTAATTACCAAATCAATATATCTTTATAGTGATGTTGCAATATCTGCAATAACAGCCCGCCTTCCCCATTATTATTATTATTATTATTATTATTGTTTTTACAGCAAATGACGGAATCGGGAATAAAATAAAGATACATGATCAATTAAAGCTTTCAAAGTATGCAATATTATGGTTATCCTTTTGACACAAATCCCAGTCATCAGGATAACCATTTAACAGGCTGTACTGTGAATTTCAAAATGAGCATTAATAATTGGGTTCCCGTAATTCTTGGGGTTGTAGTTTTATCATATTGATAGCATGGCAGCGCATGTTTACAGTTCATTCTTGTATACATGTATTCAGTAGCTAGACCTACGTATACTTCCTCTTCTTTCAAAATGCTAATCCTTGTTAGTAGTCCACGGAACTGAGAAAGCGTTTCATTTTGAAAAGGTTCATTGAAATTCATGAATGAAGTGCTGAATTTGCCAATTTCAATTGATATAATCCTTGACCAAGCTCCTTTTATTTTATTAACTTGGGTTTTAGAAAAGAGTGAATGGTTCATTCATCAATGAAGCGCTGAATTGGCCAATTTAAATTTCAATAACCCTTGACCAAGCTCCTTTTATATTATATTATGAACTTGGATTTCGGAAAAGAGTAGAATGGTTCATTCATGAATGAAGGGCTGAATTGGCCAATTTCAATTGATATAATCCTTGAGCAAGCTCCTTTTATTTTATCTTATGAACTTGGATTATAAGGAGCAACGTCAAGTTATCAAAGCACATGATGTTTGACAGGGAGACAATTTCTTGTCATTGCCCGGGATGGATTGGAGGCGGAGGGGCTCTCTCTCTCTGTCTCTCTGGCTCTATCTTCCATAGCTCTCATCTAGTACACACTTTCCTAAAAACATTAAAATAAAAATACATTTTAAAGAATCAATAAACAACCAATCAAAGGTAGGATGGGTGCACAGCAATTTAATTCCTACGAGAAACAACAAATCATGTGCTTATTTCAAATCAGTTGATGAAAAATGCCTTAGATAAAAAATAAATAAGTAAACAACGTCAGGATGGAAGTCGGGAGTGTAAATGTAGTGAACACGCACATAACGTAGCTGTAGCTTTTTGTGAAGATCGATCGGCGCTTTGAACGCTATGATATCACGTGATCGGAGCTCTAGACTATGGAAATAACATGATCGAAGCGGACGCGTACGCGTACGTCTGTATGTGATGTATACAAGATTTACGATCCCAAACAAGAATTTCGGGTAAAGTTGAAACGAAATCCTATTTTTCTCAATTTTTCTCCACGTAACCCATATTTTTTTAACGGGTATTGTGAATGAATATATCTACATAATACTACTAAGAATTTTAGCGCATAAGAGCGGATAGTTAGCTGGACAACTTTGTCAACATATTATTCATAAATCTCGGCTTCTGTAGAAGCCCTCCGTCACAGACTGAGCACCTCGCTCGGCTTCTGTAGAAGCCCGTCGTCTCCAAAGGGTTAACGACGACTCAGAAACAATGACGAAGGTTCATACGACATAGAAACAGTGACTGTTTTAAACATACGAGCCAAGGGAGCAGTCGCAGTCAGACCGCAGATCGTATGCAAATGAGCAAAAAGGGCTGATTTTATTTCCAGTGTCTGAAATGACACGCTCTCCATGCAACCGGTGTGCTGTTTTGCATGGTCATATTCAAAGTTCATTAACTCAAGAAATATTAATGCTCATCAAACTTTCTGGAAAGATAAATGGATAATTTATCAACATAGACATACTTTATAAGTTATAATTCAAAGAATAAGCAGTTGAAAATAAGTGATAAAAAAGTGAAACAAAACACTTTTCTTTATAGGATTTCAAGTCAATAAAAGACATATAAAAAGTATATGAGCCAATATTAAAACGCATATGTATGGAAGCGTTGAAGTTTCATCTTTTACATTGTCATATTCAAAACTGCTATACATTTATGACAGGGTCAGGATCCAGCAATATTCAACCCAAGTACATAATATATCCATGACATTTGTCAAGACCATAGAATCCTAGCACTGTGATTGGCTGACAAGGCCACCCTGCAAGATTAGGGCGCGATATTTGAAACCACATGCCAGCTGGTGGGTGAACTCTTGACCTCTTGTGGAAACATGGTCCTGGCTGTGACAAACATGTTGATCTATTTTGGGAAAGGGTTTGTGAAGTAACCAATCAGAGTGCTGGAATCAACTGTTTGAAGGACACAATGTATACTTTGGTTACATTTTGCTGGATCTGACCCTGTCATATAGTGTACATTAATATTATTTCAATATTTGTAAAGTATAGATATTGCCCTTCACACTCATGTCATATTCAACCTGGCTCATAATGAAACTATGTGAGTTTTTTTACAGGTTTTACTGTTCGTTTCTTTTCCATTTTTGGGTCATAAAATAACATTATTTTTCACCAATTTTGTCATATTTTTCATAGACAAATAGAATTTGTCATGAATCTCTAATTCCTCCACTTTTACTTGATGTGTAAATCATGACAATCGGGAAAGGTTAACTGGTCCATTCGATCATTTGGAAATGGGATGTTCCTGGGGTTTCCTGCTCATTATGTATTCAGAGACTCAGGGGCGGATCCAGGATTGAGTAAAAGAGGGGGCACAAAAATGAAAGTTTGTCAAAAGGCAGACACGTATTTTTTTTGGTCTCGCCAGCTTCTCCAAAAGTCGCTCACGGGGGGGGGGGGGGGGGGGGGGGGAAGGGGGGGGGGTGTAGGGACAAAAAAAAAATCGCCAAACCTTCAAAAATCGCTCAGTAAGGGGTTATGGGGGCCCAGTTTCCCTCCATAATTCCCTGACAAGGGGGGGGGGGGGGCACAATCGAGAAAATGGCGGATCGTCTATGGTCAAAATTCAAACTTCTCTTCCAAAGGGGGGGGGGGGCACGGGCCGGCTGTACCCCCCCCCCCCGGATCCGCCACTGAGAGACTGACCAAGTCAAGCAAAACTGGAAATAAAATAGAGCACTTTTTGGGTATGGGGCGCCAAGTGTAAAGTGGCTATTCCGTTACAATATTGCCTCATTTCGTGACAAAATTCACTCAAAACTGTCTTCTGTTACAAAATTATTGAACAACGGTTCATTTTGTTACAAAATGAATTTGGAAAAGTAATTCTGTAACAAAATGATTCTGACCACTTTCATTCTGTAACAAAAAATTATTTCGTGACAAAATCATTCACACTTCCATTTTATTTTGTAACGAAATCATTTTGTTACAAAATTGACATTACAAAATAATTTTGTCCACTTTCATTTTGTAACGAAATCATTCTGTTACAAAATAGTATGGACGAAACGATTTTGTCTACGTCGTTTTGTAACAAAACCATTCTGTTACAAAATTGACAGGACAAAATAATTTTGTCCATTCTATTTTGTAACAAAATCATTTTGTTACAAAATTGACAGGACAAAATAATTTTGTCCATTTCATTTCGTATGACAAAATCATTCTGTTACAAAATGGATAGGACAAAATAATTTTGCCCATTCTATTTTTGTAACAAAATCATTTTGTTACAAAATAGACAGGACAAAATGATTTTGTTCATTTTCATTTTGTAACAGAATCATTCTGTTACAAAATTGAAAGGACAAAATGATTTTGTCGTATTTCATTTCATATAACAAAATCATTCTGTTACAAAATAGAATTAACAAAATCATTTTGTCCATTTTGATTTCGTATGACAAAATCATTCTGTTAGAAAATGGATAGGCCTATAGGACAAAATGATTTTGTCCATTTCATTTCGTATAACAAAATCATTCTGTTACAAAATAGAATTAACAAAATCATTTTGTCCATTTTCATTTCGTATGACAAAATCATTCTGTTACAAAATTGACAGGACAAAATAATTTTGTCCATTTAATTTCGTATGACAAGATCATTCTGTTACAGAATGGATAGGACAAAATAATTTTGTCCATTCTATTTTGTAACAAAATCATTTTGTTACAAAATAGACAGGACAAAATGATTTTGTTCATTTTCATTTTGTAACACAATGATTTTGTTACAAAATGGATAGGACAAAATGATTTTGTCCGTTTTCATTTCGTATAACAAAATCATTCTGTTACAAAATAGAATTAACAAAATCATTTTGTCCATTTTCATTTTGTAATCGTTTCTCTTGCTTTTGTAATCGTTACTCTTTATTTTGTAATCGTTACCCACAACAGCCAACAACAGCCAACAACCACCAACAACAGCAGCCAACAGCCGAAAACAAATCCCAGAGCAGCCAAGAGATAATAAAGAGGGACTTTCAAGATTGCTAGGGCTTATTTCAGTAATTTTCAATCAGAAATTGACCAGAAAATATTATTTCAGGACCTAAAATCACGAAATAATCAAAGAACAAGTTGTGATCGATTCATATATATTTTAATACGATTATTATTATTATACGTAATCTGATTGGTCAATTTGTCTGAGAGATAATTCCGTATTCTTGACCAATAAATTATAGTTGTACACTTTAAGGGATAAAATCGTTGCACCCTGCTTGTTCTCACGGAATACGGGAAATATCTACGTTCTGGTTGCATATTCCATTCCGCCACAAGCAGGGTGTAACTAATATTATTTTTTAACCAATAACCATAAGGGTATGGAAGTACAAGTACAAAATGAAGTAGTGGCAAACATAATTAGACTTAATTTTTTATGAAAAAAATATTAATATTCATATGTTTTATATTTTAAAGTTTTCCTCCCCTATTTTTTCCTTTTCCTTTTCTCCCCCCTTTTTTTTTTTGGGGGGGGGGAGGGAATTGTTGAAGATAGTAGGTCCTTTGCATAGAAACATATCACTTGGAAAGAAAAAAAATGATCATTATCCTGAGTATCTCTGTCGCTCTCAGACATTACAGAAATATTGAGTAATAGGTTATAATACACTCAGGCAACAAAAAGTAAGTTCAACCATGCTAAGATTTTATCATGACTCAATAAATAGTTGATGAAGTTCGTTCATACAAATAGCAAAGTTTACATAATTTGATAACCCATATATTCATTGGTTATTTTTTTCAAGATTGATCAGGTTTTCATAATAAAATTAATAAGTTATTATTCATTTATTTTGTCTTCCTTATTTTTCATTACATGATTGGCCTGTTAGGTTATGCATTATGCATAAGAAGATTAACAGGAAGTGCATTAAACAAACTGGCTCCAATATATGCAAAATAATTCCTTTCATATTCTGTCCTTGGGCGGGGTGCTTGGAGGGGGCATTTTAATATTTGTTTGTAACTTCATATAATATATAAGTAAAGAGAAGTAAAATCACTCTCAGCGCCAGGATGTTTTTCAGGGAGTTGACATTCTAAACATAATTTTTTTTTTTATACAATTACAAATTTGTGATAAACTTTATATATGAATGAATAAGTATCATTATATATCAACATGAATTAAGCTATTTATTGTTATGATCATGGACATTAGCATCATCTTTATCATCCACAAGAGTGAAAGGCTAGAGGAAAACACCGAAACTGTTTTATCTTCAATAGGAAAGAAAAGAAAAGAAATTCATCTATATATACATGTACCTGGATATATATCTTGACATTCTTCATTATCTCCTTGTATTTATTCACGTATTTATTATCTAGTTATTCAATAAATTTTAGTTTTCATTAAGTGGACCATGGGGGGGGGGGGGGGGGGGGGATGGAATGTTGGCGGATGCATGCAGGGCCTAGGAGTACGTGCCCCCGCACCCCTGCAAACCTTTTTCCCCCTTCCTTCAATTTATTTCACTTAATTTCTTTTTCTCTTAATTCTTATCAAAATGAAAAGCTTTGGAAGTATTGTTCACCTATTTTATCATTTATTCATTTTCATATCCCTTCTTTCTATCTTTATTTTTCATTGTGGGTTAGGGTGAGGGGCTTTTACAGTACGGACCCCTTCACCGCCCTCACCCCCTCCCCCCCCCCCCCAAAAAAAAGGGGGGGGGAGAAAGAAAAGGAAAAGGAAAAAATAGGGGAGGAAAACTTTAAAATATAAAACATATGAATATTATTTTTTTTTTCTTAAAAAATTAAGTCTCATTATGTTTGCCACTACTTCATTTTGTACTTGTACTTCCATACCCTTATGGTTATTGGTTAAAAAATAATATTAGTTACACCCTGCTTGTGGCGGAATGGATATTTCCCGTATTCCGTGAGAACAAGCAGGGTGCAACGATTTTATCCCTTAAAATATACACCTATAATTTATTGGTCAAGAATACGGAATTATCTCTCAGACAAATTGACCAATCAGATTACGTATAATAATAATAATCGTATTAAAATATATATGAATTGATCACAACTTGTTCTTTGATTATTTCGTGATTTTTAGGTCCTGAAATAATATTTTCTGGTCAATTTCTGATTGAAAATTACTGAAATAAGCCCTAGCAATCTTGAAAGTCCCTCTTTATTATCTCTTGGCTGCTCTGGGATTTGTTTTCGGCTGTTGGCTGCTGTTGGCTGTTGTTGGCGGTTGTTGGCTGTTGTTGGCTGTTGTGGGTAACGATTACAAAGTAAAGAGTAACGATTACAAATGCAAGAGAAACGATTACAAAAATGAAAATGGACAAAATGATTTTGTTAATTCTATTTTGTAACAGAATGATTTTGTTATACGAAATGAAAACGGACAAAATCATTTTGTCCTATCCATTTTGTAACAGAATGATTTTGTCATACGAAATGAAAATGGACAAAATGATTTTGTTAATTCTATTTTGTAACAGAATGATTCTGTTACAAAATGAAAATGAACAAAATCATTTTGTCCTGTCTATTTTGTAACAAAATGATTTTGTTGACACATTGACACAACGACCAGTCAAACCGCAGGTCCCCAAATATGGGGCGCCAAGTGTAAAGTGGCTATTCCGTTACAATATTGCCTCATTTCGTGACAAAATTCACTCAAAACTGTCTTCTGTTACAAAATTATTGAACAACGGTTCATTTTGTTACAAAATGAATTTGGAAAAGTAATTCTATAACAAAATGATTCTGACCACTTTCATTCTGTAACAAAACTTTATTTCGTGACAAAATCATTCACACTTCCATTTTATTTTGTAACGAAATCATTTTGTTACAAAATAATTTTGTCCACTTTCATTTTGTAACGAAATCATTCTGTTACAAAATAGTATGAAAGAAATGATTTTGTCTACGTCGTTTTGTAACAAAACCATTCTGTTACAAAATTGACAGGACAAAATAATTTTGTCCATTTCATTTCGTATGACAAAATCATTCTGTTACAAAATAGAATGGACAAAATTATTTTGTCCTATCCATTTTGTAACAGAATGATTTTGTCATACGAAATGAAATGGACAAAATTATTTTGTCCTGTCAGTTTTGTAACAGAATGATTTTGTCATACGAAATGAAAATGGACAAAATTATTTTGTCCTATCCATTTTCTAACAGAATGATTTTGTCATACGAAATGAAAATGGACAAAATGATTTTGTTAATTCTATTTTGTAACAGAATGATTTTGTTATACGAAATGAAATACGACAAAATCATTTTGTCCTTTCAATTTTGTAACAGAATGATTCTGTTACAAAATGAAAATGAACAAAATCATTTTGTCCTGTCTATTTTGTAACAAAATGATTTTGTTACAAAATAGAATGGACAAAATTATTTTGTCCTATCCATTTTGTAACAGAATGATTTTGTCATACGAAATGAAATGGACAAAATTATTTTGTCCTGTCAATTTTGTAACAGAATGGTTTTGTTACAAAACGACGTAGACAAAATCATTCCTTTCATACTATTTTGTAGCAGAATGATTTCGTTACAAAATGAAAGTGGACAAAATTATTTTGTAACAAAATGATTTCGTTACAAAATAAAATGGAAGTGTGAATGATTTTGTCACGAAATAAAGTTTTGTTACAGAATGAAAGTGGTCAGAATCATTTTGTTATAGAATTACTTTTCCAAATTCATTTTGTAACAAAATGAACCGTTGTTCAATAATTTTGTAACAGAAGACAGTTTTGAGTGAATTTTGTCACGAAATGAGGCAATATTGTAACGGAATAGCCACTTTACACTTGGCGCCCCATATTTGGGGACCTGCGGTTTGACTGGTCGTTGTGTCAATGGTAACAAATATTCCAAGTCTAGGCCTATGCAGATTCGTGGACCCACTAGCATATCTAAGGGGAGGGGGCACTCCCCTGAAAAAAAATCAACTAAGAAAATAATAATGATAATAAGTGACTTTTTGAGCGCGCGAGGAAGCTATACTGCAAGGTAATAATCTTCAAATTGCTGTTAAAACATCTTTTAAAACAAAATTCTCCTCGGCCGCAAGCGACCTCGAAAAACATAAAGGTCAAATTTCAAAAATGAAAAAGGGGGGGGGGGGACAATTATTTTCTCACAGGTATAATCTTGTGACAAAACCGAACATCTTTCTTATGTTACGAATTGAATTCATTTGGAAATATGTTCCAACATAAAGTTCAATACACTTTGCATGCGTTAAAACTGTCATGCAAAAGGAAATGAAGCCAAAATGTTTGCTAGCTTGCATCACGAACTCATAGTAAGGCGGCATTGCTTGAAAAATGTGCTCTTTTGTCTGATAGCACCAAATTTGGCATATGTGTTAAGAATTCCATTCTGAACAATATTTGATATGGAAGCACTTTCAAAAACACAATTTTGAGGGAATTTGGGGCTAAATTCTAATGGAATTCCTGTACAGTTCAACAAACAATATTTTTTTTTTAGATTCTGAATGCAGGCCTGTGCAATGATTCTGTGAAATATTACTACTGACAGGAGCTTCATTCGGGGATGGATTTGATGACAAGTCCTCGGCGGAAATTTGGAAAAATGGGGGAAATGTCGAACTAACTTAATAAAGCTTCATCACACTATTGACGATCTGAAATGCTCTAGAGTGAAATTCTTTTACAATCCAAATCATTAGACAGAATAATTGATGACAATTTCAGCTGTCTGCTCTAATATAAGAAAGAAAGGGTAGTAGTTCCTCTTACGCTTAGACTTGTAAATAAAATGGAAATTAAGCGTCAAACAAGAAACGCAAAGATTTTCTGTAAAATGTATAACGGGGTGTCAAGAAGGGCGACGTTTTGATTGTGCAGAGTCGTCTTATTTATGGAAGGGGCGGGGATACCCCAATCATTTGAAATTATTTCTATGCGAGTATAATTATTGCGTTCTGGCGCTCTTGATAGAAAGTCTGATATTCTTCTTGGCTCAGAATGTTCGGCTCATTACGCAATAAGGCAGTACACCTATATTGAAATAGCGATGCATAACTATGCCCCCCTCCCCATCCCGTCCAGTTGCCTTTATCAGTGACGTTCTAGACCTTCACATGGAGAAAAATATCTGAGCCGATGGTGATCCAGATGAAAATTACTTTTCCAGGCCCTAATTTGCGTGGGTAATGGGAGGATTGAACGTCAGCTGTT
Source organism: Heliocidaris erythrogramma (assembly GCA_025617745.1). Lineage (NCBI taxonomy): Eukaryota > Metazoa > Echinodermata > Echinoidea > Camarodonta > Echinometridae > Heliocidaris > Heliocidaris erythrogramma. Next base: position 41,434,142 of record CM046864.1, on the reverse strand, counting down.
CCTTCAATTCATATTTCCACAATAATTTACATTACAATCATAATTTTCAGTTAATAACCCCCTTCTATTTGTTGATCCATTGTAGTTTTATTAGTATTGGCACAATAATATTCATACCAGCTAATTGCAAACGAGCAAGGCGAGCAAGAAAAAAATGACCATATTCCATCTTGATTGAAAGTGTTTTGATTCTTTCTCATTCATGCAATAACCATTTGCAAAATTAGTTACAGAGGCGTTAAAATTCCTGTTTGGCTTCATGGGTGCCACAGTATTATCAATGCTTATCTGCTTTCAAAACAGTATCCTATTTCATATTATTATAACAAACAAATTATGTCTTGACTTAAAAACAGTTTGGATACAACTGACTATAAATGCCAGGGGTGTACAGTATTTTTTCCCTACTTGCCATCTATCAAAAACGCTAATATAGTGCCCCGATTATTATGGAGGTGTGTTAATGCACATTATGATATATTATCATCGTTTGTATAATGATGATTTTTGCGTAATTTATATTCATTTATTTATTTTGTCTTGTTTAAAAACTATATTTCTTTGCTTTATTGAAAATTATTTTGTCTTCTTTATTTTATAACTGCAGGGTGACCTGTTCCGTTATGCAAAACTGCTTTCCAAAGGCGCCATGCAGATTAACAAATTAACGTAAAAGAAAATACAAAATTAGGTAACAAGGTAAACTACAAAAAGGGAGAGAGAATTAAAGGTATCATTATAAAATGTATCCATTTGAATAGTGATATGATTCCTCTGAGTGAAGATTTAGAGCTTAGCATAATAAAGGGGTATACACGTCTTAGCATTACCAGAGAGTGCATTAAACAAACTGGCTCCTCATGCAAAACAAATTTCTTTTATATTCTTTCCTTGTGAGGGATAGTTGGAGGGGGCAAAAAGAATAACTTCTTGAAAGGATCTATTGTCATTTATCAACCTATTCAGCTTCCTTTTGTCCTTCAGAGGCAACTTCTCATTCTCGTACTCGTTTTTCCAACATTATCATATTTTAAGTCATGACGGTTCTTCTTTTCCCTGTCTGTTAAAATAATCCGGTTTTTTGTTTCATAATTCATATTCTTCATGTTCCCCTCTTCTTCCCTATGACTATAGGGCCCTATTTTATCTCAGGAACCACAAACAATTGCTTGTTTTTGTGGAAGGTTTGTAATAAAATATCATGATAGTCCTTATACAACCTCTTCACGTCTTAAAGGAGAATTAACCCCTGAGTACAAATTTACTTATATTGAAAGGTGTAATATATTCCTACTTATTGGCCTAGATCATTTTCTAATAAGATATTAGAAAAGGGTATAAATAAAGATATTCCAACACCCGGTATCGTCTCCTACTCATTTACATGGGGGCTGCCATTTTCTTGCTGATTTGGATTTGTACATGAACCATTGAGAAATGTTCCAGTCAGGAAGATATTTTGAATCCAAGACCTAAATTGATTTTCTTCATTACCTAAAATCCCATATGTGACGAAAAATATAAAGTGGGTGTTTACATGATTTATAAAAATTAAATGTTTATAATGATACTTTTAAATTGTCTGGTTTTGCTTAACAAAAATCTATTTTCTTGGGTTTGCCAAACAGAGCAGAACATAATATATGCAGCATGCATTCTGACTTTTGAAGTCCCATTATCCGAAAGCAGGTGAATGCATAGTTTGCCGCTATAGATGCTCAGGGAAGAAGCATCCATAAAATTTGAATTAATTTGCTCCGTCCATTGCGTCACAGTATCTAGAAAATAGATTTATATTAAGCGAATATCGATTTTCAACAGAAATATATAAGGAAATCTTCAGTTTAAAAATAAATTGACATATCTATTCTATATTTTTAATCTCAAATGGGTTTTTTAATTTTGAAAAAGGCAATTGGGCATTTGGATTAAGAAAATCTTCTTGTACACATAAAAAAATGGCAGCCCCCATGTATTGCTAGCAGACGATACATATTGCTAGCAGATGATAAATTTTGCTCAGAAAATCTTGATTCGTATCGATCTCGTATATTTTGACGCGAAGCCATATAGTCTAACAAGTAGGAATAAATAACACCTTTGAACACTATTGTCTTTATTGTTTGAGGTTAATTCTCCTTTAAAATGACTTGCTCTTATAAACATCAACGATTTACACGAATCATTCTGAACACATATCATAGCCTTTCTGTCTTTCTGTACCCAGACCTACCACTGCATATACCCGATCTACAATTCGACCAAAAACAGACAAGCTCTAGTAAGTCTTATTGTGTAAGGTTACCAATTTTGCATGCGCTAACGGAGCTCTAAGGTAGTGTCCGAATATCTAAGTGTTCGAGTTATTTACTTGTGTAGGTTTTGCAATAATGAATTCCTTCAAAATTACCCCATACTACTCCTAAATCTGTAACAATATTGTCTACATTACCAAGATTTCTGAAATGCTCAAGAAAAACACTTAATGGGACTTTATCAGTAAAAGAAGCCCTTTTCTCACCACTTTTCAGAAGAGTCCAATATTCAGAGGGCTTATTTTCCCTGAAAAACCTCAAAGAATCATTAACTGTTTAACGTACCATCTTTTCTGAAATTCTCAAAAGTCTTTTATAATTTTAAAAAGCATCATTTAACTCACTTTCAACAGAGGTGGACATATTTACATGATTCGTAGACCTATTCTTTAATCTATTTTTAATACTGAAATAGGCCTACTCTCTTCGAGCTTTTCTGCAATCACAATCAAACCATGGTTTTTAACCATTTCATATGCAGTTTTATTACTAACTTGAAGATTTTCCACTTATACACACCAATATTCTGTGCTGCCTTAACAAACACATCACTTAATTCAGAGCAGAATGAATGAACACCATTAGTACAAACATCACTTTGAAGGCTTTCAAGCTTTCGAGATAGATCGAATAATGATCGACCAACAACTTGCATAATAGCTTTATCATGAGACCGCCGAAAAGACAAATAACATGGTTTATTTTTATCAATTTCAATTCAATTTCAATTCAAGACTTTATTCCAGACTCAGCTGCAAAAGCAGAGGTCCATATAACGCATTTACGTGAGAAGAGCAAACATAAAGAATCAAGGAACAAAGAATACAAAGATAAGCATATAAGAGAAACTACAAATCTAATATACCACTAGAACTAAGCAATGGACACAGAATACAAAAGATAAAAGCTGCTAAAAAGCTGATAATATAACATGAAGTGCATACTATCAACAATGGACATAATGGGCAAATAATGGACAAAGAATACTAAAGAGAGAACATAAAAGAAATACTGGAGGAGGCACAATAAATAATTAAGAAAGAGAAAGAGAAATAGACCCAAGAAACAGGCATAATATGAAAATATTTATAAGTGTCATGATACATTATGGTACTAAGATAATACTAGTGACAGGCAGTGAATAGAAGGAAAAAAAATCTTAAAAGGGACGCTATGGAAATATATAAAAGGCAATATGAATTATTTCTTTACAAAAAACTATTAAACAATAAAAATGCATAATATTATATTAAACTACTTTAGCCAACCACTTCAGACTGTGCCAACAAGCTATCAAACCAAAACTTCCAGAAGTCTGAGGTGTACCTTGTACTGCTCAGCAATGGGTTATCATTATCAGCAAAGTTAGAATCATCTTTACAAGAAACATTAGAATCTAATAACAAATAAGGCTGTGAAAACTGCAATGTACTTACTTCGAGAAGTTAAGAAAAGTTAAGATAATCCTGTTCTGGCATTAAATCACCAACAATACAAAATGGAAGGTCAAATCTACTACGAATATCAATAATAGCCTGAATAAGATTATATTATATTATTATACCTCCCAACATGTATTTTGAAGATTCTTTATTCAACCCTTATTTTACCTTATGTTATTTATGGTATCCCTGCATGGGGAAACTCTCTCAAGACACAATTAAATAAATTGTATTTGGTTCAAAAGAGAGCTATAAGAGCTGTTTGCAATACTGACTTTCGAGCCCATACGTCCCCTCTTTTTTATGAACATAATATTTTGAAGCTAGAAGATGTTTATCTTCTCCAATTAGGGTCACTCATGTATAATTTTCATACAGGAATTTTGCCCCTGACATTGACCAAACTGTTTCACCGGAACAACCAAATTCATAATTATTCAACAAGAAATGCTACTGCTCTTCATATCCCCCATCCCCCATGCAAGGACAATGTTTGCACAGAAAACACTGATCTGTACAGGACCAAAGTTATGGAATTCTTTGAACTCTACTGTAACCAGTTCTGTTAGTATTTCTGTCTTTAAGCGAAAAATGAAAGTTTATCTTTTGAATAAATACCTTTATGACAATTAGAATTATGTTTTAGCGATAGTTGATGCTAGTAATGTATTATGCAATATGACTTTATCTACAAAATGTTCTTTCTTAATTTCATGCTCCCCTCTCTCTCTATCTTCGCCTCCAACCTTTAACCTATCCATTTTTTGTGTAAATAGTTTATTTTCTATAACCTTAAAATTTGTTTAGTTAGCACAGTATTAGACAGTTTCCAGATTAGCTGGAATCAAGTTGTGTTTACCATTCATTGTTTACAAACATTGTTATATTTTGTTTTAATATTGAGGGACCTAATTTACAAGCCCAGCTTTTAAAGGTCTCCTCGTCTTCCTCATTATTATATTACTTTAGTTCGTTTAACTTTATTTGATATATTACTTTAGTTTGTTTAACTTTATTTGACAGGATTGATTTTGAAATTGTTATGTTACGAATATTTTGTAAAGCAAAGGATTAACAATAAATTCATTCATTCAAATTCATTCATATTATATATTATAAAAGCGCGTGCATATACGTGTGCGTGCACATTGGGTTTATACATTGTAATGTCCATGTATATTATTAAGACTAACTTGACTTGCCATTGAACCTGAACTTTGAACCGAGCGGTGATGCAAATTATCTATGCGGGGACACAGATTAGTAATACCATAAATTTCCATTCATATCGCATTTGGTAGCGTACGTAGCGCACGGATGCTTGACCCGGATAGAGTTTCAAAAAGGGCGTACTATGCGGGGAATACCACTTGGTATGTTTTGCGTGTATATCAGTTTGTAGAATATTATACCCATAATTCAGATCGTTGTACAGCGCATTGTAGGTCCAAACCAAGAGCAAAGACAGCTGTTATTTCATTCTTCTAACAATAAGTAACACCTTTGTAGATATATTGTATTCCATCAAGTATATAGCTTGTAAAGTAGCATGTTTATCACGCAGTTTGCTTCCTTGTGCATGTGATATATAATTCATGCTTTTTTCTCTATTGTGGAGTAATGAGTGGTGTGCTGTATAATTAGGAACGGTTGACGCCATTTTCCCAACATTTTATATACCACCGTCATGAACATTAGCATTGAGTGATTTACCTTCCATGTATTCAAGCAAATGCATTTAGGAGAAGACGAACAGCATTTACTTCACATGAAATTATACGTGGTTAATAACTGTGAGCACGTCAAACTATAGTATAAGGTAAGCATAATATCACAGAGTACAGCATATAGCAAATCAGTAGGGGGGGGGGGGGGGGTAGGATGGAAGGCTTCCTTCATGTTGCAGTATAATCATTTGTAAGCAAGTGTAAAATTCTTTTTTCCTGTTGCTTATCCAGTATTCATACCTTCTTGCTTGTTTGTTTTTGCATCAATACAATGTGAGTCTGTTCCCTTATTATAGACGAAATTAATGAAATGATTACCGGTTATAATTTTCTTGTATTTGGTCAGAGAAAGATTTTTTGCAAATGAGCCAAACGTGTTGGACTTTATTTTCAGAGTGTGAATTTGTACACTCTTCTCAGTGAGCTGTAGCATGCAATATAACAAGTTACAAAATTGGGTATGATTTTATCAAACATGCACGTTCCCTTTTTACCCAATAGCCTACTGGGTAAACTTTACCCAACAAGTGAGAGTGGTCACATTATGTCATGGTAAAAAACAAAAACAATGATGATTATACATGTATTAGATATTTTATACCCTCTCTGCAATGTTTGTCAAATTACATTGCACTACATGTAGGCCTATATTTTTGTAAAATATGAGTGAAAATAGTGGAGGAATGCATGTTCATTTTGTTAAGTAGATCTAAGGGGTTGAAAATACAGACTAAAATTGTAAAACACTTCAGTTAAGGGACTTTCGAGACATCAACTCAAGGGCGATTTCAATACTTTATCGTCTTTGGATAATATGCCATTGCAATGTTCGCACATTCAAATGCTGATGGAAAAGCCGACAGGCATGGTGATGAAATGAAAGCTATACTGATTTTTTCCAAACAAAGTTTGCGAAGGTTTTAGTATTAAAAGCAAAGCATCTTCTTCATAACTTTTAACTGACGAAATACATATCAATAATAATTTCGGAAATACAGATCTTAATCTTTGCCTTCATGTCAGGTTCATTCAAGCTCAGGAATTAGATGGAAGTCAATGCCACTAGAAATTTTTGTTTCGATTTATTTTTTTCGTTGGGTTTCAACATGGTGAATGTTGGCTGATCCATTTACTTGTTTGAAAAAATAAAGTCTTATCTTCCAGCGCTAATTGAATACATTCAGAAGCAGACTGTGCCATGTAATGTTTGAAAATAAGGGTGTACACTTAGGGTTTTGCGGATTGAATGTTTTTAGTTTTCCTGTTATTTGAATGTCTGATCAGTTGATTATATTCATTATTATCGTAAACAAAGGGTTGGACTTTGTCAAGACTTTGCTTTGATATATACACACCGTTTCATTGTTTTCCCAGATTGCGGCCTGTTCTTCTCATGACTGAATCAGTCAATCCCCAAGATGCCTGTATCTCTTTGTGAGTGGCGAGTTCGAATCGGAACTTTCGTTCACTGGATTAGGGACTATGAGGTTAGGGAGAGGAAAGAGAGATTGCTTAAAGAAAGGACTCGGAGACTGAAGGTTCTTTGCGAGAGACTTAAGGCGAAAAGGGATGATTCTGCACAAGAATCGCAAGATGATGGAGACAATGCTGACGAAAGCGACCAAGATGGTTCTACACCCAAGCGAGGTTGTACATGCTCGCATAAAACTGCGAATAGACAGTCCTTAGGCAACTCATCAGTCATCAAGGATTTACTTACTTCATGTGATCAGTGTATGCAAGATTTATTAACGCAAACTGATTCTCATATCAAGGAGATCATACTCACCCCATCTGATACATGCATTAAACAATTACTCACACCAAATGATTCATGTCTGAAAGATCTACTCTCGAAAACCAATTCTTGCAGAAAGGACCAAGATACCACATGTGAATCTTCAGTCCAAGATCTTACTCAGACGTATTCCAACATCAGCGAGTTGCGCACACAATCTGATTCATGCATCAGAGAGCTACTTAAGCCTGCGTCAGCTGATTCTTGGAAGGATGCTCTAGTTCTCCCAACTGAATCTTGTAGAAATGACCGACCCGTACAGCCTGATTCTACAACCAAGGATTTACTTTCCAGAGCAGATTCCGACTTAAAACTTTTACTTGACTCATCTGACTCCTACGAAGAACTGCAAATACCATCTGATTCTTACTTCCAAGATCTAAACAAGACAGGGGATTCCTACATCCACGAGTTACTAACACCAAGAGATTCTTCCATCAACGAGTTATTTATACAAAGAGAGTCTTATGTCAATGAGTTACCTTCTTCAGATGGCTCGTCTGTCAGAGACCAATTCCGTAGCACAGAACTCATGCCAACAGAATCGTACATTGAAGAGCAACACACAGCATCTGATTCTTTCATCAAGGAACTAGTCACTTCGGCTGATGCTTGCATAGAGCAAGCTACCTTTAATGAATTTTGCATTGAAATGCCGAACATTCTGTCAAAAACCGTCTTAAAAGAAGAAGCACTTCTGGAATCTTCCGCCAGAGTCCATAGAACTCCATCTGATTCTTCCAACAAAACAGTGATCAATGATGATGTACAAATGAGATCATCAGATTCGTGCAGTAAAGATGAACTCACCGGTGTTGGTTCCGAATCACCTAGGGCGCAAGGAACCAAAGATGATAACTCTGCTTGTCATCCATCAACGTTCTCTTCACCTACATCTACCTCAGATAGTAATGTCGTACAGAATGTCGTACCAAATCCAAAGGTAAGCTGCCTCGCTGAAACTTGTGACCACTATCGTATTTGAAGGGGGCAACCTCCCTCCCTGAAAGATTTTCAACCGTGAAAAACATATTCACTGACTCATATTCCATCATTAGGGAGCATTTTATTTCAAATGAAATCGTTCTCAAAACATTAAACAGAGCGAAATGAACGTCTGCATTATATTATACATTGAAGTACGATGTGATATATCTTCGCATATACGAATCAATAATTAATGCAAAAAAAAACTGTCCAAAATCTTTCATTCAAAACCAATCAGGCAAAAAAATTTGCTCGGCCGCTCTGCGACCTCGCAAATACCTATGACCCGTTGTGATGTTGCTAATGACATTACAATGGATAAGAAGACAAATGCGATTGCGTCTCCAGTAAGCCTCCGCTCGTTGCAAATGTTGCCAGCAAATGTCTGGTCACCAGACATTTGCCAAGTTAAAGATAATACAGGAAATTTGGAGTCTGCATCACAATAATTATGCGCAGACATTAGCATTTTCACATAACGACATAATTTTGGAAGTGCATACAATATCTTTAGCATATCTAGGTCCGTTTTTTCAAACGATAAAATTCACACCTTTATGCCAGAGTTTGTTCCTTAATAAATGCATTGTTTCGTATTTCTTTCATTTATTACTATTAATTATTAAAGAAATGATGTCACTTCTCGTACAGGAGATATCAAACGCATCATCAACATTGTCATCTCCTTGTGCGCGGAGCTTGAATGCAACCGTTGATGCGATCTCACAACACAATCCATGCCTGACCGAGTTATTGCTTGTTAGAGCAGGGGATGTAGAGCTCAATCCGGGCCCTCTTCATGGGTAATATATATATATATTTATTCATTTCATTTTCATAAAAATAAAATCAAAGCAAATACACATATAATCATACAGCAGAGTAATGAAATAATATAAAGTAACATATATCATTGGAAATGCATAAAGAATGCTTAACTTAATTATCTAAATATATATATATATATATATATCATAACGCAATGATTTATATATTATCAGAATTTCCTTGAATTGTTACTGATGAAATGAAAGACGAGTGAAGCCTTGTGAAAATTCGACACACATTACCTGTTGAGATTGAGTTGCACAGTTTGCACAGAATATATATTATGTAAACCTCCAAAAGTATTTTTATGACAGTGATATGGCCATGTGTATAGTAGAAATGGTAAATGATGAAAATATTAATATGTTTAATTATTCACATGAATGTAGTATGGAAATTATATGTTCAATGGTCATGATAGTTGTCCAAGGTAACTTACACAACATTAACCCAGGTACATCTATGCCCCAGAAGTAAATGCCTGAGAAAGGTATTCACTGCGTTCTTCAGTGTCCATAAGTTAGTTTGTAAAAGGCGTTGTCTGGTTAATGTTGTCCTTTTCCATTAATATATGATCAACGAATATGACAAAAAATATTGAAACTGATTCATTTTAGTACACTTTCATTATTTCTTTCCGTTTAGATCAACAGATAGCGTTTTGCAGGAGAGTGAACTCGTACTACTTGCTAAAGAAGTTCCCGGCAATTGCTACACTGAACTTTGTATTGCCCTTGGCTTTAGTTATACGGAGAGCAATAATGTACTGACCAAACATTCAATGGACATCCCGGGAGCTCTGATCGAACTCTTCTGCAGATGGAAAGTCAAGCAGAGAGATGGCACCGATTGCAGAGCAGTTCTTGCGGGAATTCTTGGAAAGGCCAGTATGGGTGCACTTCAGTCAAAACTATTGGCAGGTAACTTTGTCCTTATAATCTTAATAATATTTCTGTTGACGACTATGTTATCAATCATCTAATATTGAGATTGATAACGATCAATGTGATAACATTTGACATAATCAGTTAGCTTTGGTACAAATGTCTAAATGATTATACTCGCAATAATAAGCACTATCAAACACATCATTCACAGAGAGAGAGTATGCCACAAGATAATCAATTAGAGGAACTCTACATTTATAGACATACATGATGAATTAAAGACAAATTTTCAAACATAGGAACTCACTAGAATGTTTAGATTTCTGATGCACGATTATTTTGTTTTTCGTAATCAAGGTCGATATCTTACTACTGAGTCCTCACCGTCTGGTAAGTGTGCATTAAAAATAAATACATGTAAAATCATCAGGGTCTCTTACCTACGTAGAAATGCGGGTATATACAAATTTAAGAGTAGCTGTATAAGATTGTAGGTTTAGGTTATTGAATTATAGTTATATTTCACGATGGAAACTTAATGTGTATGGTTCTCATTTTCTGCTCGAAGGAATTATACATGTAATAACAATTGACGCTAGGGTGGAAGTTCTCTTTAAAGTTAGTACTTTGAAGATATTACTAGATAAAAATTGAAATGTATTATTTGTGGTATTAAACCACCAAGTAAAATTTAGATAATCCTTTAAAGGTATGATGATTATTTATTTATAATATGATCAATACCAGAGCCGAATAGTACTGCAGTGATGTGGCTCGTATGCTCAACCCACTTTATTTCATTGGGTTGTGTGCCTTGTGTTACAATCTTGAATGTTTGATTTGTCCTTTATCATATAAAAGACTGACTAGTTCGAGGCCTTAAGGGCTGGTAACATTTGTCCGATAACGATAACGATAACAAGATTTTTCATGAAAGCTACAAAAGCTGCCCTACTATTAACAGACGCGAGCATATCGTACGTAAACGCCATATAATAGAGGGAAACTTTAATTGAAAATCTTGTTATCGTTATCGTTATCGGACAAATGTGACCAGCCCTTTAGGTATTTCATATCATAGTCGTAATGTGTGAACTTTATTAAGTTAAGTAGTTGACATATTAATTAATTTTAATCTCTATATCTCCAGTACCGGATACACCCCAGTCACACACAGACATGACGGAGGAACAGGTTGTCCAATGTGGTGATGACTTGAAGACTTTCTACCGCGACCACATGTGCAAAATCAAAACTGACCCGCTTGATTTTAATTCTATCTTAGAGTTTGAAAGAATATACACCAACTTAACACTGCTCAGGTCTAAAACGCCACTAGATTACACTGATCTTCTTACTACAAAGGTTAACGGAGTAATTCCTAAACGTCTTATGGTTGAAGGTGAAGGGGGTGTTGGTAAAACGACATTCTGTTCGAAGATAGCATGGGACTGGGTCAGTGGATCTTCCCAATTTAATCAGTTTAGTTGGGTTCTGGTTATTCCCCTTCGCAAGGTTATCAAGGGTCAGACATTAGGTGATATTATGAAAAAATATCTTTCCGACAGAAACACTGTAACACCATACCAAATCAATAATTACATACATTCTCATTCCGCAAATGTATTGATCGTACTTGATGGACTAGACGAGTATGATGGAGACCTCTCTGCTAAAGAAAGATCAGATATATCTCGAATTCTCCGATTGGAAAAATTCAAGGAATGCATTGTTCTCGTAACCACAAGACCGTGGAGGGCGTACAAGATTAAATCCGACGAAGGATTGAGTAGGTCATATGCTTTCATGGCAGTAGAAGGGTTTAGTGCAGATAATGTGTCGACATACATCTGCAAGTACTTTGTGGACGACGAAAAGGCGGGATCTGAACTCATTCGGTTTATTAAAATCAACGACGTTATCAGGGAGAATATGGCTCCTTTCCCTATATATGTAGCAATGCTATGCATATTATGGAAGACCTCAGACATGGAGAGGCGGGAAACAATTCGCAGACTGAAGACATTTTCTCAATTTTTTATTCAAATGATAACATTTCTCAAAGATCACTACGTAACAAAGGTCGTTCAGACGCTAAACGAAACTCTTCTTGACTCTGAGATTGCTAATGCCGATAACTGTCTTTTACAAATAAGCAAAGTTGCTTTTTCGGGACTTTTGAAGAGAAAGCTAGTATTTAAAGAAAACGACTTTATCACGTGTAATAAAGCCTTGGAGACGTGTTGTAAAATCGGAGTTCTTAGTCGGGATAAGCACAGCATTCCGAGGTGGGAACGATCTGCCAATGCGCCACAGTCTGTAACGTCGACTGTTTTCTTTCCTCATAAGTTATTTCAAGAATACATTGCTGCACTACATCTTGCATCTCTTTATGACACTGATCGTGAGGAGTACAGTAATTCATTGTACACAATAATGATTAAGCCAATAGAATTCCGTTACCTCCTGTATTTTACCGCTGCTCAAGGGAAGGATGTTGGACTTGATATCGTCAACAAAGTACAAAAGAAAGAACACAAACGTGGGGGTTACGAATACGAAGAGCAGCAAAGAAGAAGAAATAATGATTTTCTTGTAGATGTCACTTTCGAAGCATATAACAGAGAAACGGGAAAATCAGTAGGGCAGAGAATATTTGCAAGCGAGAAAATACTGACTATCGATAAAGACATGTCTGCTCACACAATGTCTGGTTATCTGTTCATCATGGAACAACATGGAATGGTTTGTTATAGTAGTAAACATTTAATGTAGAACTATTACGCATAAAATGGTATATCGATCACAAAGGGTGATCCGACATATGCTCCGGTGACAATTGTTCTGGGCGTTATTTCGTCAAAGATAAAGGGTTGGGGTTGCAGTTGGGTTTTAAGTTTGGTAGAGAGTTTAAATTTACACTTTTGTCAGTATACAAATTAATCGGGGAGCTGTCGCCGGGGCATGTGTCGTACAACCAGCACAAAGTGTAGTCGACGTAAGCCCCCTAGAAAGGTGCAATAAAAATTTATCATCGTCAATGGAAAGTGGCAGGGCTAGTATATTCCTCTCGCCATCCCTTATTAGTTTTATAAGAGATAAACACATTGAAACGAAATATTTCAATTTTAATGTATTCATATTCATCTTGGAGAACGCATTACGTTGAAAATAAATATTGTCAATAGATTTTGGATGTATTCTAACAAGGGTGAATGAGATAAATATAACGACTAACTTGTTCTGACCAATCAACAAGATTGGTTTCATGTCACACAAAATACCCCCGTTAACACGTCAGAATCATGTTAGAAATAACGATTGTAAATAATTATTGCATATTTATGTACATGATGTATATGTGTTTATTTTAAATGTCAGGAGACTTTGATATTCAGAGACAGATCATGTGGCCCGACTGTATCACGTGACCTAGCAGACATCCTCTTTGCATCGAGCTCTTTATCAAGATTAGAATTTCATCGTACAATATTAGATGAGGACTTCTATCGTCTGATGCTAGCCCAAGTTTCTACGTTATCGGTAAATACACAGTCGGGCAAAGTCTATCATATTATACCAATGATTTTCATTATCAGATTATGTTTTAGGCAGTATATTTATTTTGCATATTATATAGGTACATAAACATTATCTTCGGACAATCCAATCATAATCGAAGAGGATGGGTGATCGGTAACCTCTCCTGAGAGAGAGAGAGAGAGAGAGAGAGGGAGAAGGAGAAAAAATGTTTTGACTTTGTTGACTTTGAGATCGCTTGCGGAATATCTGTGATAAAAGTAGTGATTCAGAGGAAAACATATCTTAAAAGAAAAAAAACCCAACTAATTATTATTATGCTTTTGCTCCCCCAAAAAACAACAACAAACAAACAAACAAACAAATAAACAAGGATTCTGGGTTCGCCCCTGCAAATGTACGGTTTATTCATAGTTACCGAGGGAAAATCCTGGCTTTTGTCACTTCCTGTAAAGACAGATATAAAATTGAAATGTTTTGCCTTCTATATGACGACGATACGCAAGAGGCTATAACCATTCCGTACAGTCAGAAACAATTTATTTCATTATCGTTAATAAAATGGGATTACATGTGTGTATGTAGGCCTATGTCGAATCAAGCACACTTTGATCACTCTTCTTCAGTGATGCCAAGTGCACTCTAAACATGGAGGCTGATGAAAAAGATCACATGGAGCAGGCCAATAAGTCAAATGCAGATATTACCCATTGACAACAGTTTTCTTTTCACATCCTCATAGCCCCCAACATCAATTTCATCATGGTAACTCTGCTTATTAAACCCGGGGTAATGATTTGACTGCAGGATCCTCCCGGATAACAGAATAACCACCGATGAGACTACTGTGTATATATTGTTATACCATAATATTTTGCATTTCTTGTAAATACCATCGAAATGTATAATGTATTTTGTAAGGGTTATTCCTGATTTACCCTGACCGTCTTTATTGACCCTCACCCCCGTGTCGCTGCATGCACATAAGTTCATTGCCCGTGACTCAAGGTAGACAAGTATATTAAACATAGAGATGGCTTATACGTGGAATCAGAAAAAAGAGCTTGCAAGAAGAGCAGTATTAATTGTGATTTAATCACCCTGGGTAAATAAGACCCAATAATTATGATTTGTTAAACAGGTTCATAGGAACACAAATGGGAACATTGTCTTTTGCTATAATTTTGTTTAAACGAGGAATGATACAGACCCTCTTATTTATATTCCTTTTATTCGTGGTGGATAAAGAGAACTGAAATGGGCCTGTTATTCCTGAGAAAAACACTGTTTGAAAAAACGGTTTTCCATTTCTTGTTCCTATTCAGCATGTGGCAGCCTGATATAAGTTTCCCGTATAATGGTAATATATGATGAGCAAACTCTGTTCCAACTAGAAAATGTAATAAATACTTGAAGTAGGCCTATATGAAATTGTAAAACGTATTTTTCCAGTTGATTATTGATCTCGAATTTAAAAGCTAGTTTACATAATAAAACAAAATTCCTCCATTTTTTCCTGAATGCGTTATTTATTTAGGCTATCCCAAGTAAAGGGTTTGATTCCTCATTAACAAATTGTACGTTACTTTCAATCATTTTTCTTTCACTTGCAAACTACCAAGAACATATCATTTCTTTGAAACGTTAGATACAAGCATGTATGGATTATAATAATCTGACCATAGCCTGATCTAATTATGAAAATTATCTATACAAATTCTCTAAATTATTGTCATTTTGCATGCAGGAAGATGGATCTGTAAACTCAGTCAAGGAGCTTTATGTAGATCATCAATTCCTGAGTGATCTACAGAGGTTTAATGTCACCACCATCAGGGACCTATTTCCGAGCTTGAAAAAACTTGGCTTTACTACTCTTCAAACTGTTTCACCTGAGATCATAAAACGGTTGGCACATTCAGGACTATCAGTGTTGTCGATTGGGCAATGTGACCCTAAGTACTACAAGGATAAGGATGAGGATAATAACCACCCAGTTCCTCTCATTGGTGATCCTGATTCCCTAGGGCAGCTATTCTCAAGTTCATTTCCACTACTCACCAGTCTGACATTCAAAGAGCTAGTAATTGGCAACATACGCATTGAAGCAATACTACGTACTTTAAGGAACCACCTGCTTCTAAAATCAATAAGGTACGATAATCAGGGGCGTCCACTGAAAAGTCTGCAAAAAATCTTAATTGAATATTCCAGGGAACCAAAATCAAGTGAAAAATAAATAAACAGATAGAAAACAGAATGCATGAAATGTGTAGACGTTTTCAAATGCCCCTTTTCATAGCTGATAAGTGCTCCTTTTTTCGTATAGTGCCCTTTTTTCTTTCTAATAAGTGCCCTTTTACCTTCTAATAAGTGCCCTCTTTAACCTAAGACATTACTGTCCCTGATGAAATCTAATAATTGTCCTTTTTTCGTGTAATTAGTGCCCATTTCCCGTTCTAACAGTGCAATTTCTTCCTTCTGATAAGTGTCCTTTTTCACTTCTGATAAGTGCCCCTTTTCCTTTGTATAACTGCGCCCCTTCTTCTTTCTGATAAATGCCCTTTTCACCTTCTGATAAGTGCCCCCTTTAACTTCATGCATTACTGCCCCTTTTGAAATAAAGTCTGTGAAGTTGTTTTGATATTCGTTATTCGTTATTCGGTATTCATTTGATATTCATTTGATATTCAAAAAAGGCCTAAAATCGGATTTGCCATGATGACCTTGACCTTGACCCCTCAAGGTCACGGTCAAAAAGAGGTAGCTTTGGCGCCAAAAATGAATACTAGCTTTTTCAAGAACTGAAAGTGCCCCAAAATCCAAGGGGACCGTGGGCACCAGGCAGGGGTCGAAATATTTTGGATTTTGGGCCACTTTCAGTTCTTCACAAAGCTAGTATTCATTTCTGACGCCATTTTTGACCGTGACCTTGAGGGGTCAAGGTCAAGGTCATCATGGCATTAGCTGGGTGACCGTGGGCGCCAGGCATACGTCAAAAAAAAAATCCGATTTTAGGCCTTTTTGAATATCAAATGAATATCAAATGAATGTCGAATAACGAATATCAAAAACAACTTCACAGACCTTTTGAAATATGTGACTTTGTTTTTCATCTAATTAGTGCACATTTTAATAGTGCAATTTTCCTCTGATAAGTGACCCTTTTAAGCTGAGATAAGACTAGTGTCCCTTTTGAAATCCGACGAGTTTCCCTGTTTTCGTCTGATTCGTCCCCATTTTCCGTTCTGATAGTGCAATTTTTCCTAATGATAAGTGCCGTTTTCACCTCTGATAAATGCCTCTTTTTAAGTACCCTACCTATCCCTATATATATTTAATATATTGTACCTATATACTCCGTTGTCGCTTACAAACTGTGCCCTAAAGTCCACAAAAGAGCTCCAAATAATCAGAGAGGCTTCATAATAATGGATTCCCCTACTGATATCAGCACAATGAAAGGCAGTGGAGCAGGGGCAGGAGGGGCACAATTCCCTTAGTTCTACAATAATGAGCAGTGCCCCTAAATCATAACAGGAAGGAGGACATTTTTTTCAAATTTTTTTCCAAAGCTCGGTCGCTACGCTCGCTCGCATTTACCATTGTCGTTTCATATTAGGAAAATCGCTGCTATTCAAAATATCTTCAAATATTTTGCTCGCTCGCTCGCAAACGAACAATCAGACCATTACACTCAACTGCAAAGTAGTTTTTATCTAGAACCATGCTAAGACATAAACAATACTGTGTCGAAAATGATCCTCGATAGTGTATTAATCAAAATGTAGCGGTATACTAATGTCTCAAAGTGGCATGTTCCGCCTTGTTTCACCCTTTGTAGGTGCCCTTTTCCCCCAAAGTGCCCCTTTTTGTTGTGCCCCCCCCCCTCGACTTCGAAAGACGTTGCGCCGCCCCTGGCTGGTAGTTATTGACAGCAATCCGATTTTTTTTTTCCAAGAGTGATTTTAAAAGGGGCGGAGCTATCTGCACCCATCAGCCATCGGAGATTATTGACACTGTTTTCACCATAATGATTACATACAAAGGTCAAATGGTAAAGTAAAAGGTGACCTATATTAACTGCATAAAAAGATTCATCATGGTGATTAAACCACTGCCATAGAGGTGTACATCTGGGCCTAGCTACATTAAATTTGCTTAAACGTCAAAGTTTTCGCGCTTCGCACGGGAAGGGGGAAACTCTCCTCTCCCTGCATCCACCCTGTTACATACAGTGCAGTATTGCGTCCAAAATAACTGAAAAGCAGCCAGGCCGTCGAACTAACATTCCGCCTGAAAAAAGGTGCTAAAACATCAGAGCTTTCGCGCTTCGCGCTGGAAGGGGGAAACTCCCTGTCCCTGCACCACTCCTGTTACGTACAGTGAAATGTTGCGTCCAGATTATTGAAAAGCAGTCCGGACGTCGAAATATAACTTTCCGCCTTAAAAAAAACTGTTTGCTACGAGCCGTTTATCTTTCTCTGAAATTTGCTAAAACGTGTGAGCTTTCGCGTGTCGCGCGGGAAAGGGACACCCCCTTCTGCACCCACCCCTGTTACATACAGGGCAGTATTGCGTTCAAATAACTGAAAAGCAGCCAGGGCGTCGAACTAATTTTCCGCCTAAAAAAAGGGTTCCGAGCCGTTATCTTTCTCTCAAATTTGCTTTAAAACGTAAGTACTTTCGCGCTTTGCGCCGGAAGGGGGAAACTCCCTGTCCCTGCACCACCCCTGTTACATACAACGAAATGTTGCGTCCAAGTTATTGAAAAGCAGTCCGGACATCGAACTATAACTACAAGCCGTTTATCTTTCTCTGAAATTAGCTAAAACGTGTGAGCTTTCGCGCTTCGCGCCCGAAAGGGACAACCCCCCTCCTGCACCCACCCCTGTTACATACAGTGCAGTATTGCGACCAAATAACTGAAAAGCAGCCAGGGCGTCGAACTAACTTTCGGCTTTAAAAAAAAGTGTTCCAAGCCGTTATCTTTGTCTCTCATTTGCTGTAAAACGTAAGAGCTTTCGCGCTTCGCGCGGGGGGGGGTGGGGGGGGGGGGGGGGGGGGGGGGGGGGGGGGGGCTCCCCACAACTGCACCCCACAACTGCACCCACCACCTGGGAGCACTCTTTGCGTGCTGACAACCACCCCTAAATGAAATCATGTCTATGCGATTGGATCCTTCATGTCTGCCCCCCCCCCCCCCCATTGAAATGTCATTGCTATGCCTGTGGCTAGTACTATAGCCTATTATGATATTCTAGAATAATTATGATGTCATAACATTATTCCCTTTTTTGTTAAACATAAAATCATTCCAATAATAAAATATAGCAATCTTCATGAACACATATCTCGTATAGTATCGTCAACTGCTTTACGGATGATGAACTGGACCCCCTCGCTCAACAAATAACTACGGAGAACAGGATGGAAATAACAGTTCAACATGACATGGTAAACACATTCATCAATAAGTTTAACATGGTTAAAGATGGTTAAAGTTTAGGGTGTAAAATACTGAAAATGAGAGAGGTTATCAGTAAAGATAACAATGGGTACATTATCATTGTGCTTTTCGCAATCAAAAGTGTAAGATGAAACACGGATTGATATGCTCTGAAAACAAGAAGTTGAAACATCATCACTCGAAGAACAATGCAAAGGAATGATTTTAGGAATCCAGTTTACAATACAGGTTGAGCGCTGTTCAAAACGTGTATGTATAATCGTAGGAATTATGGTATTGCAAAGAAGTAAACAAATAGATTTTAAAAGAATTTTACTTCATATTGTTAGAAATGAATGTTTATTAAGCCTGAACGTTTAGTAGTAATGGTATTACGACTCCAAAAAGATACCACCTGAGGTAGTCAAATGATAATTTTTTTCAATATTCTTCCTCATATATTAAATTAAAACTTAATATACGGAAACGAAATTGCTGAACCACTGACTGTCACCATTAATGTGATCAAAGAAGTGTTTGAATTTTAGTTACTTTTTTAAAGCTAAAAACTTTATATTCTGGCAGGAGACGGCCGGCAGAAACCCCCTTCCCGTTCCCCCTTGTTGACACTGTGGCTGAACATGCATGCCCATAACCGATAACGATCGTTTGATTATGAAATTACTCTGTTTTCTTAATGCACTTTAAAAAGAAATTTCATTCCGGTTTTAGTCGATGTAAGGGTATTTTCAAATAGGCATTCATTAGTCTGCACAATCTTTATATAATAAAAAATACGATTACAAAGACTTTCGAACAATAAACTCAAGAGCAATTTCAATACTCTATTGTATATTCCATAGAAATCATCTTCTGATTACGCCAAATACGTTATTTTAATGTTCGAAAATTTCAATAGGAGATGGACAGGGATATTGAAATTGGTTTTATGTTGATTTTTCGAAAGTCTTCGCGATCGTGTTAAAAGTAATTTATCCTAAATAGGCCTGTCACTTTAGATTTGGCACTTTCAAACTACTTATAGACCATCAAAAGCAATTCACAAAAAAGGTTGTCAACGTAACCTTAGCATTTGCATAAGACCCCATGTCCCCGAAAAAACCGCACAAAAAAAAAAATCCCACTTCGGGTTGATTTCATTACATTTAGAACATGGACCAAATTTTGGCAAAAGGAAGTGGTGTGAGTGCATATTACAAAACTTGCAAAAGTGCCCATAATTTCCTTAATAAGCCCATGGACTAATCTTTATTTTAGAAGAAAGAAACTTTGCCAATAAAAGTTTGATTGCCATGTACCTATTCAATTGGATGATTATGACATGTAAGATATGCTTCTTATGGTATCTCATTGAACTTTACCTACAACCATATGGTTTCTATGTTCATTAAATCATGCACAGTTGATAAATGGTAAACATTTTAAATTGTTAAGCGCATTATTAAGAGGGCCCGTTGTCCTTAAATACGCTAATGTTATTATTATTATTTTCATTATTATTATATTCATTATTATTATTATTATTATTATTATCAGATGAATTTCCATTGTTGCCGATACATTCTATGTTGAC
Source organism: Heliocidaris erythrogramma (assembly GCA_025617745.1). Classification (NCBI taxonomy): domain Eukaryota; kingdom Metazoa; phylum Echinodermata; class Echinoidea; order Camarodonta; family Echinometridae; genus Heliocidaris; species Heliocidaris erythrogramma. The sequence goes on along the minus strand of CM046864.1, from coordinate 41,413,575 downwards.
AGTATGTGATGTTACGATATTATCATACGTACCCTGGGATTTATTACAATTAACGATTAACTCGGTTTATTTTGACAGGAACAGCATATAGCAGACTTTCCCCCATTAACTATGGATTTGGTAGACGCGCTTTGCCATCGAACATGTGTCCGTCAGTTAACGGTGAAAGACAATAGTGTGAAGATTACAAGTGAAGAATGTTTTCCAGACCTTCATGGTAGAGAGGTGGATTCAAAGGTTAGTGAAACCAAGGAGTTATCACACTTCTTGTTGACACATTCTTTCTAACATGTTCTCCCTTTTACTCTCTATCTCTCTACCTCTACTTCTCTTACACACACACACACACACACGCACACTCAAACATATATGTTTCCTATTGTTCGAATTTCAACCGATGACTCCACTATTGAATTGCGTCACAAACTTCGTTGACGGAATAAACCTCACCAATTGTTGACAACCGATGACCTATTGAATTACTACCGATGACTCATTGTTCTCTTTGTTCGATGTCATCGGTTTGAATGCGTAAACATGTACACACACACACACACACACACACACACGCATATCTCTGTCCCCTGTCTTTCTTTCCTTCCCTGTCCCCCACTTTCCCTTCCCCTCCCCCCCCCCCCCTCACTCTCTGTCTGTCTGTCTCTCTCCCTCTCTTTCTTTCCTTCCCTGTTTCCCCTCAATTCGCCTTTTCTCCCTCTTCCCAATGACCCCATGCTCTCCTTAGCTATACTTAACTCTAAAAAACGAAACTCTTTCAAAATTGCAGATTTACTCTTTTAACATGCTGGATTCATCCTTTATAGTGTTTCATCCAGCATGTTCAAAGTGTTAATCTACCATTTTGAAAAAGTGGTCACTCCTCGGCCCGTTTTTCATTCCTCAGGAATCTATACTTATTTCGTTTGAACAGGGAGGTGGAAGAGAGATCCAATAGAATAGTTGAGAGATACCACACACACAATGTAGAATTGATGCCAGACCATTGAAAATTTTCACCTCCCTGGTTTGAAATACAAAATATATATGTGGAGGTGATATACATGTATATTAACCCCTCACAAGGGTGGAGAGCCTTCAAGAGAAGCCACATTTATGTGGATTATCCTAGACATTTTTTTCACCAGTTCGCATATTTTTGTTCTTTCATAATGACAAAATATGTATTCGTTTTATGTCCATGAAATGGAAAAAAAAAGGAAAAGATAAGTCATCCTGAAAATAATGTAATAGTCTAAGGGCTATGACAACCTACATCCAGGAGCGGGCTGGAATACAACTGCGGTTCGTGAATATTTTGCGACCGGCCATTAACCTATAAGATATTTGTTTCAACTTAACAATTTTAAACTTGGAGAGCGAGTGAAGCGAGTGAGTAAAATTTTGGACTCCCTAATTTATAGTGAAAATGTAATTTTGTCATTTAAAATATACTAGATGAATAGACCTCTTCGCTGCCCAAATAATATCAAATTCTTGGGAGCCTGCATAGTCCATTTTGACAGTCCTATATAGCCAATGGTGAACCTAGAAAAGTTCTTTCCGTTGAATTTTCTTAGTGTGGATTTGTGACCCCATGTGGTCTAGCAATTTCACTGCAAAATGTTGCCGAAAAAAGGCACCTTTTTGGCAGTTTGCAAAATGTTGGCATAAATCTTAATAACTATATCTGACAGCGCAAGACAACTTACCCAACGCGGACAACGTGCCGTAATCTTGTGCATGCACACTGTATACTGTGCAGTATAACCTCATTTCGTTATATCAGGTTGCATTGCACAAGATGAACAAAGAATATGGATTTATGCAAATTATTCAAAATACCCAAAGCTGTTGTTTTCAGCACCAAAGCTGAAATCGTTCGGAGATCACATGGGATCACAAATTTAATTTTTTAAATCCTTCAACGGAAAGAGCTGCTGTGGCTTCATGAAATGTCAAGTCGACTATAGCCCCCTCCCTCGCATCACGCGCCAATGCGCGAGACAGACATTGTCGGTCTCGGGGATTTCTGTCAACAAACATGAATTAATAGCTCCCGCGAGGGAGCAATGCGGCCAAGGTGCATTATGATTGGTGGTAAGAACTATTTGAAATGTTGATACCTTAAATGGTAATATCCAGCGCGGATCCAGGGGGGGGGGCAGCGGGCCCGGCCCCCCCCCCCCCTGCCAAAAAAAAAAAGAGGGAAAGAGAGAAAGAGAGAAGGAAAAGAAGTTAAAGGAGAGAAGAGAGAAAAGAAAAGGAAAAGAAGAAGAAGAACATTTGAAAAGGGGAAGAAAGAGGCCGGGGGCCGAAAGGGCCTTGCCTCCCCCGCGCCCAAAAGAGTGAAGGAAGGGGGGAGGGGGGAGACAAAAAAGAAGGCAAAAAAGTGGAAGGAGTCCCCGAAAGGGCCTTACCTCCCAGGGTGTAGTGTGTTGCCTCCCCCCCCCCCCCCCCCCCCCTATAAAAATAGAGAGAGAGCAGGAAGGAGAGTAGAAAGAAGAAAAAAGAGGGAAAGAGAGAGGAAAAAGAAAGGAGGGAGGAGAGAAAAGTGAAAAAGGAAGAAAAATTAAAAGAGAGAAAAAGCGCGGAGGCCGGGGACCGAAAGGAAGAAAAAGGGATAGATGAGAGAAAGGGGAAAATGAGGAAGAAAAGGAAAAGGGGGAAGGGGGAAGGAGGCCGGAGGCGCGAAGGCCGAAAGGGCCTTGCTCCCACGTTGTCTCATCTCCCCATCTCCAAGAAAAAAAAAAACAGAAGGGTGAAAGGGAAAGAAAAAGAGGATATAAAGGGAAGGAAAACGCGGAGGAATAAGAAAAGAAAAGAACAGAAGGGATGTAAGTTTCCTGGAAATGAAAAAAAAGCTTACTATCAATAAAGTAATTTTAAATGCTTATCAAAGGCATTACCATTCTGAATATCTATATGTTGAAATTTAAGAATAACAATTTCATCTCATTTGATAACAGATGGGTGAACATAATTTTGCTGTAAACTAGTTTTGCTATATGTGCTGTATAATTAAAATGGTTTGTTTGTTAATTCTATTATGTGCAGTATTTTGTTATTAATGTGTTTATAAAAATTGCAAAGTCAAAAGCAATATTTAATAAAGATATTTCTATAAGGGGAAAAAATAGGGCATTCCCCCCCCCCCCCCACCAAAACGATAGAGAGAGAGAGAGACGGGAAAGGGATCTTTTCTTTTCATTCCAAATTCCATTTTGTATTGAACCTAATAGCAATTTATGGGGGCTCTTTTGCAACTTGCGAGGGCTAACATGATGCAATTTCAGGTGCGATTTCCTTAATAGATATCATGCATATAGAGCATATCAATAAAGTCTATTTTTTGAATCATACCATTACCGTGTCCGATATTGTCTCTATTATCTCGTGCGACAATTAATGACTGGTTTGCACAAAAAATATTAGTGCTGTTCCTTTTGAAATTTGATTTACAGTATATGCCATTTCAGTCTTTTCAGATACATAACTGTTTGATATCTTCGCCGACTGTCGCCGAGGAGTAATGATTTGCCACAGTAATGAGCCCTTAGTACGGCTCCTGGCTTCCAGCAAGAGCCGACGCATGCTAATAAGGATTCACGTAACTCAGCAGTGGCAGATCTACGGGGGGTTAGGGGGTTTAAACCCCCCCCCCCACCTTGGGCCGCCAAGTAAAAATTTAATGTGCATAGAAAAACGCCATCATAATATGTCCAGACCCACACGTTATCATGGACTGCTTTTTATGGTCTCCATTGCGTTAGTAGATGCCAGGAAAACATCACTTACGGGGGTTCAAATAGCACAAAAAAGGTTCGCTGCTACACGGCTCGCGAACATCACCACTCCGCGCCTTTTTATGGTCTCCATTGTGTTAGTAGATGCCAGGAAAACATCACTTACGGGGGTTCATATTTGCCAAAAAAATCGGCTCGCCGCTACGCGGCTCGCGGACATCGCCACTCCGCGCCTTTTTATGGTCTCCATTGCGTTAGTAGATGCCAGGAAAACATCACTTACGGGGGTTCAAAATAGCACAAAAAAGGCTCGCTGCTACGCGGCTCGCGAACATCACCACTCCGCGCCTTTTTATGGTCTCCATTGCGTTAGTAGATACCAGGAAAACATCACTTACGGGGGTTCATATTTGCAAAAAAAATCGGCTCGCCGCTACGCGGCTCGCGGACATCGCCACTCCGCGCCTTTTTATGGTCTCCATTGCGTTAGTAGATGCCAGGAAAACATCACTTACGGGGGTTCAAAATAGAAAAAAATTGGCTCGCCGCTTTGCGGCTTTTTATGGTCTCCATTGCGTTAGTAGATGCCAGGAAAACATCACTTACGGGGTTCAAAATAGCACAAAAAAGGTTCGCTGCTACGCGGCTCGCGAACATCACCACTCCGCGCCTTTTTATGGTCTCCATTGCGTTAGTAGATGCCAGGAAAACATCACTTACGGGGGTTCATAATTGCCAAAAAAATCGGCTCGCCGCTACGCGGCTCGCGGACATCGCCACTCCGCGCCTTTTTATGGTCTCCATTGCGTTAGTAGATGCCAGGAAAACATCACTTACGGGGTTCAAAATAGCACAAAAAAGGCTCGCTGCTACGCGGCTCGCGAACATCACCACTCCGCGCCTTTTTATGGTCTCCATTGCGTTAGTAGATACCAGGAAAACATCACTTACGGGGGTTCATATTTGCCAAAAAAATCGGCTCGCCGCTACGCGGCTCGCGGACATCGCCACTCCGCGCCTTTTTGTGGTCTCCATTGCGTTAGTAGATGCCAGGAAAACATCACTTATAAGGGGGTTCAAAATAGCAAAAAAAAATTGGCTCGCCGCTTCGCGGCTTTTTATGGTCTCCATTGCGTTAGTAGATGCCAGGAAAACATCACTTACGGGGGTTCAAAATAGAAAAAAAATTGGCTCGCCGCTTTGCGGCTTTTTATGGTCTCCATTGCGTTAGTAGATGCCAGGAAAACATCAATACGGGGGTTCAAAATAGCAAAAAAATCGGCTCGCCGCTTCGCGGTCAACCCCCCCCCCCCCCCCCTTGGAAAAAAGCTAGATCCGCCCCTGCTCATTGTTTAGGGTGGATTTCGAGGAAGTTAGCGTACATGACCATAATGACGCCATCAGAAACAGACGTTAGTTATTACCGAACAAAAGATGAATAAGTAGCCCCTCGAAATCATAGGTGTCAAATTGTAAATATTTTCTTTCGGAATTTAGAAACTTTAGTCATTATAATATGGTCTGTATGGACTTTAAAAATTTCAGAATGTTCTTCCGGCGGGAGTGAAAGCCCTTTATAATTATGCTTTTGGACCCCCCCCCCCCGAGATCGTCACATACGCCATTTGTCACCATTATTGTAGCAATATGTAGCTCACATGATTTAAAATTTGGCCCCCCCCCCCTAAGAAATTCTGGATCCGCGCCTGGTAATATCCTTTCACTTCAAATACTACATAAAACCATCTTGTTATTTCTGATGATCTTGAGGCTGTACCTACCTTGAATTTCGGACTTAAATTAAACAAGAAACAGAGCTTAATCGGGGGAGCTCGACCGAACTTTGAATTGCATTGTCTGCGATTTCTGTAGCACTGTACCATAGATTAGGCCAAATTACTAGTAAAATATATATACACGAGAATGGAAAGCGACTTAGCATTATTTTGGCATTACACCAATTCTCAAATCATTTCATTGGTTGCCTGTAGAAGAACGTATTGTTTTCAAGATTATTTTGTTATTATTTCACTGTATACATGGCTCGGGGGGGGGGGGGGGGGCGGGGAACCTTCGCTTATACTGGGCCGTCAATATGAAATACTCTCCCTCAAGGGATCAGAAATAGCAGTTCTGTTGAAGTGTTAAAAAATAATCTTAAAAAGTATCTGTTTAATTTGGCCTAAATTGATTACCATTACCTTTCATGTCCATACCTCTCCTATTGCACTTTTGTTTATTTGTCATGTATTTCATCTTTTGCACAAGTTGCGCCTTGAGCATTTGATCATCAAGTGGATTCGGCGCCTTATAAATCTTATATAATATTATTATTAAATATTAAATCCCCCTATTTCTCTTCCAATCCAAGGGGGGGGGGGGGTGACGTCTCTTCTCCTGAATATCAACTTTCTGATTTATAAATTCTGTATTATGGTAAAGTGTTATTTCGTCATTCGGTTATCTCGCGGCACGAATACGAGGTTAATTACTGATGCAGCAAACCGATGGAATGTTGGAAATTTAGACAATTAATTTGACTGTGTTACGCATTTTTGCACACGATTTCCATTTTCATGTACCTCCTGCAGTTGCTCAACATCACAATAAAATTCGTAATTAATTAAGGGAAGGAAATATTTGATATGTTGCTGTACAAACACTGATATTATCGGAAAGGTTAAAAGCGGGTAAATGTGCTTTTCCGGAGATTATCGGTATTTTTTTAATCTGTTCTTATACTACTTTTGAATCAACCGGCCCTTAAATCACAAATCACAGGTCCTTCAGCCAAAAATATTGAGCAGCCCTTGGGGAAAATCCCCCAAATCCCCATGGCCAATCCGTCCCAGCCTACAGCATCTTGTACAAGCAGAGGCCTGGGGAAACATATTTTGGTTCAAAATGGAAATATTCTATCCGTATACATGGTATAGTGAGATTTATTTATAATCTATTCCCAAACAAACATGACACCTAAGGGTTTGAAATATATGAGTATTCTTTATAGCAATTTTTTCCCAAGGATAGGATAAGATACATGCCTATGAGCATGACACATTACAATTGTTATAAATAACGAAATGTATTTATAGGGTACTCATATCGTGGAGGGGCGCTACAACCTCCCTTCGCTAATGAAGTTCATATCGCACGAAACCATGGCAATCCCTAAAATTTATACATACGTCTACATCATAAGATGAAGTTAGTAGTATTTATATTAATGAGAGGAATTTATTTAATATATTAACATAATAATATTGTTCTACTATTTAAAAAAAAAATCCACTAACACATGTGTTTGTTGGGGGTATGGTGTGCTACCTCCCTAATTACCATATCAAGCGTTGATTGTAATTATTTATTCTAAAAACAAATATAAGGATATACACATTTAAAATAGTTACATAATAGTAAATTTTGTTAGAGGGAAATAAATTTTTCAAATTCTGCTAATGTGTCCTTTTCTGTGGGGAAAAAGGTATGATGTGCTACTTCCCTAATTACCGTTGATTGTAATAATTTCTTTTTTTCAAAGACAATGATAATACAAGTAAAGCCCGGCGCACACTATACGATCCGACTGCGACCCTATTTTCGAACAAATTGCAGTTTGCATTAAATGTGAAAGTTTAAAATAGTGAAATTATCTTATTTAAAGTTCGAAATAATGATACGAATACTAATATCGAATTTTTTGTTAACTGGAATTCTTCTGGTTAGAGTAAATGCCTAATGGGCTTCAAATCTTAGTCGATCGCAAGATTGGTATGACGTCACTACGATTTGGAATTGGATTTGGAATCTGCTAGCAATATTGTATCGTCTGCTAGCAGCACATGGGGGCTGCCATTTTGTTTATGTGTACAAGAAGATTTTCTTAATCCAAATGCTCAATTGCCTTTTTCAAAATTAAAAACCCATTCGAGATTAAAAATATAGAATAGATATGTCATTTTATTTTAAACTGAAGATTTCCTTATATATTTCTGTTGAAAATCGATATTAGCTTAATAGAAATCTATTTTCTCGATACTGGACGTATGGAACGGAGCAAATTAATTCAAATTTTATGGATGCTTCTTCCCTGAGCATCTATAGCGGCAAACTATGTATTCACCTGCTTTCGGATAATGGACTTGAAAAGTCAGAATGCATGCTGCATATATTATGTTCTGCTCTTTTGGCAAACCCAAGAAAATAGATTTTTGTTAAGCAAAACCAGACAATTTAAAAGTATCATTATAAAGATTTAATTTTTATAATACATGTAAACACCCACTTTATATTTTCCGTCACATATAGGATTTTAGGTAATGAAGAAAATCAATTTAGGATTTGTATTCAAAGTATCTTCCTGACTGGAACATTTCTCAATGGTTCATGTACAACTCCAAATCAGCAAGAAAATGGCAGCCCCCATGTAAATGAGTAGGAGACGATACTGGGTGTTGGAATATCTTTATTTATACCCTTTTCTGTTATCTTATTAGAAAATGATTTAGGCCAATAAGTAGGAATATATTACACCTTCCAATATAAGTAAATTTGTAATCAGGGCTTAATTCTCCTTTAACAAAAGAAGGAAACAGAAAAAAAAAAAAAATCACTTTCATTGTGCCCTTTCACTTGAAAATTATCTGACAACCAAGGTTTTCCAATTTTCCAAATTCGAATTTCTAGGTCCCTTCTTGCCCTTGCCCCCCCCCCCCCAATCCCTGTATTCACCCCAACACCAAAAACATTATTCTACTTGGATTGAATTGAACGCTGGATGCTTCTTTTTTTAGGGGGGGGGGGGTTGCCAAAGTTGGTATGAGGGCCTAATTAAAGGGTGCATTCTCTTGGCTTTGCTGGGGGGGGGGGGGGGGGGGGGGGGGGGAGGAGGTATTAATTTTACTGTCACCATTGATACTAATGTAATACATTATCATTATGACAGGTATCATCATCATTGGGCACGATTATGTGACTGTTTTGATGTATTGGGGAGACGGGTGATAGTACGTATTTGGGGTTCTTTCCATCTTTCATCTCCATTTTTCTTCTTCATGATTTCTGAACGCCATTCATTTGTATTTCCACAAATTCACAAGTGTGGGGTTGTACGATTCGGCTTGAATTTCGCGATGACCAATCAACATCTCAGTGTCTGGGGAAGTTTCTCGGTCTCCTACCTTGTCAGACCTGAAGATTGGCTCATGTTCTTTTAATAATTATAATAATACATAACATTTATAATGCGCTTAATGCAAATGTTTCTAAGCGCCGAAGTATAATTACCCCGGCTCTAGCTAAGCCACCGAATTCGGTGCTCACAGCATTCAAGGAATAAATTCCTACCGGGTACCCATTTACTACACCTGGGTGGAGTGTGGCAAATGTAGATTAATGTCTTGCCAAAGGACATTAGTGCCGCGGCAGGACTCGAACCGCGAACCGTGAGATCCACAGTCCGGTGACGTATCCACTAGACCACGACACCTCTTCTTTTCATGATGAGTTCTGGAAAGAAATTGCTGATCGTGCTTTTTTTATTGCTCTATACTTTATTTAAAACTTGTTTTGCAGGTTGGGAGGGGGTAGGGGTCAAGCTTTATTTTTATTGCTAATCAAAGTCAAATTTATCAGTGGCGCATCAGGACCTTGGCGTCAGTAGGGTAAAACATCAGAGTCAGGCGGGGGTGGGGGTTAGGGCGATGTTCTATCCTTTGTGCAATCTCTTTTTAATTTTAAAGGGAAATCCTACTTTAATTTTTCTGTTGATATTATAAGGCGTAACAAATTTACCAGAATTGGACAGCCATAAAGAAAGTTATATAATGATTTAGATCCCACCGAACACATCTTTTGCTCGTCGTCCACGAATAACGTATCTGCGGACAACTAGCTAGTCTAGATTTTGTCCGGTTTTTAAAATTGTTTTATTCCGTTTATTCCCCTACGCTGCTCTTTCTCTACACGCATATCCCACAAAGGGCGCGACTCTCCACCAATCGCGCGATCCCCAAAATTTCACCCGAAGGGTGGAATTGCAAAGGACTCTTATTGTTAGGATCGCACGAGACGAAAAAAAAAAACATCACGGCAAGTTTTATTATGTTAAATATTGCTCTGAATATTTAATTAGATTTTTCACTTTTGAAAAAAGATTACATTTTTCACTTTTTGAAAAAAGATTACATTTTTCACTTTTTGAAAAAGCAAGGCCACAAATCAGTAATTAATTCAGAGTACAACGATTGCCACTGTATGTTGCAGTTGAAATTCCAGAACACATTTAGAACCCACAGTCATGAGTCATTAATGACACTGGACCTCAAAAGGTTGGGAGAAACGACAACTGCAACACACAATGGCAATTGTTGTGTTCTGAATTAATTACTGATATACACACAGATTTTGTTGTCTTGAAAAAATCTAATTAAATATTGAGAGCAATATCTTAAGAAAAGTATTGAGAGAAATGTGATGAACATTGATCCCAAACGATTTTACATCCTTCAACTTTAAATGTAAACACCCCATTCTGATACGATGTATAATTTTTGAGTTATTATTCAATCAACATTGTCCATTTTTTAAAAACACCTAGTAGTAGTGGAAAGTCGCGCTCTGCATGGGATATGCGTGTAGAGAAAGAAGAGCTTAGGGGAATAAACAAAATAGAAAAAAAAAACCCAGATAGAATCTAGACTAGGAATTGTCCACAGACTGCAAACATGGAAAATGGCAGCCCCATGCATCCCATGCATGTGCAGCAGACGACGGGCAAAAGACGTGTTTTGGGGGATTATCATTCTATAACCTTCTTCATAGCTGTCCAATTTTGTTAAATTTGGTGTCAAATCAATCAGCAAATAATGCTTCATATAATATCAATGAAAAAAAAATTAAGGTTGGATTTCCCTTACAATTGGGATTTCTGTATAATATATTTGTAATATTGAAGTGTCAGGAGTTACAGCGGTCAAGCAAGCGAGCAAAAGTTTGGGCCACATTCCCCTTTGAATTACAGTTTTTAGCAGGTGCACCATTAAATATTACAAACATCATCTATTGATTTGTAATCATGAGCATAATCGTTTCAGATTGACTTCCTGTCGTATGTAAGGCGTTCAGATTTTTTTCTATTAAACTGTATATGATTTGTTTTCCCATCCCTTTATTTTACGTTAGGCTTCATAACCTCTGCTTTTTCAGAAGTGGCATTGCGGCCGAACAAACATTTAGTTCATCAGGTTTTAACAGCAGTTTGATGATTATTTATTGAACATTAATTTCCAAACTTAACCAAAGAGCCATATATATATTTTTTCTTGGTTAGAAATTTGTCAAAGGGTGGGGGGGGGGGGGGGGGGGGGATAAGAATTGGGCAGTAAAAACGATAGTGAAGTTCATATCGCACGAAACCATGGCAATCCTTGGAATTGATCGTCGCGTCTACATCATAAGATAAAGTTAGGAGTAACATAACATACAAAAGAAACAACCCCCTACCGAAGAATAAATAAGGCAAGACAAATCACTTTTATTGTGCCTTCTCACTCAAAAATGATCTGACTAACAAGGTTTTCCAAAGTTTGAGGTACCTTTTGGAGTCCCGTGCCCAGCCCCCTGTCTGCTTTCACTCCATCACCATCAACATTATTCCCATTCTATAAAATTGATCGCTGGATGCGTAACGCGATGGCTCAGTGGTAGGTAGAGCAGTGGTCTCGTAACTCGGAGTACCCGGGTTCGAAGCCAAATGGATGCGCTAGTGCCCTTTGGCATTAATTTTCATTACCACGTCCCTCGGCGAAGACCTGTCGCGCAGTGGGCCAAAGTCAAACTAAGGGCGCCAAAATAGGAGTTTGTTGATAGTGACTTCTAACTTTTTCCATGTTCTGTTGGAAGATAACACCCTAACAAGTGCTTATTAGCCACATTTGTCTTTTTTACATATATATTTAATGTGTCTTCATTTTTTTCTTAAAACTGAAGAATAGTTCCTTTTTACGGCATTATGTCTGAATTAAGTCACTACTTTCCTAAATGCACGATTTTCACATTTTGGAAAAATGTATCAATATGTTAGTACTGGTTATTCCAAATAAATCATTTGATAAATTGAGCTAATTGACATTTATTACTTATTTTGTGATAAGCCTGCTTAAAAAGGGGGTAAATAAGATTTTTTCATTGATATAAGGAAAATGTTAACATCGCTGCCGATTCCCCTTTCCCCCATTTCTGCCATTTTTAAAGTTAAATTCAATTTTCTAACCCCATTTTTACAATTTTGAAGCCTAAATTTGAGCCACCACGGCGGTGAAGACGCGCAGTGTCACCGGAGCTCAGTCTGACGACGACCAGAGCCCTGCGACGACTTTTCAACAGCGCCCTCTACCAGCTAAATTACGAATAATCACGATCGACAGCTATCTAACTTTGGAGATGGGATATTAACATTTAACCATACTAATGATGACCATTAATAACACCATTTTCACCACAAAAAAATCGCTCGTGGGCTCTCCGAAGCCTACGCCAAACCTACTAATATGACTGGCGCAAATAATTTGAGGAGATTGAAGAGCGCCATCATAATGAAAATCCAACCAACCCATTTGTTTGGGCGTTGTGGCATGCGCCTGTAATCTTGCTATTAACAGTACGAGGAAGTTCTAAACTGATTCAGCGGACCCAGCTTCGAGATTGAGTCGCGTCTTTCGGATGGTGACGTTAAAGGTCGGTCCCCAGACGTAAATAATCATATCTGATTGATACACGTCTGCAAAAACCCAATCACATCCACCCCCCCCCCCCCCACACACACACATTTGTTTGAATGGCAAGTTTTTGTGTTTATTCGTCTGTGGGCACCGTATAAGCCTTAGGGAGAGAGAGAGGGGGGGGGGGGGGGGGGGGTGAGAGAGTAAGATAGAGAGAGAAAAAAAAAAGACGGAGAAAGGGTGCAGAGGCTGGGAGAGGGGGGTAGAAGAGGGAGAGGTTGACTGAGAAGGGCTGGGGAGAGAAAGGAGAGGAGGAGGAGGAGAGAGAGAGAGAAGAGAAGAGAAGGCAAGGGAAGACATGGAGGAAAGGAGAGACAGGGGATGACTGAGAGCGAAAGACAGAGAGAAACAGAAAGAGAAACAGACAGACAGGCAGAGAGACGGGGAGAGAAGAGGGAGATAGGACAAGGGAGTAGGAGGGAGGGGGAGAGAGGGAAGACGATAGAGAGAGAGGGAGAGCATCGAGGGGAAGGATCAAATCTGTGAAAGGACAGAGAGAGAGAGGGAGACAAACAGACAGCAGCGAGAGAAAGAGAAAGAAGTAGAAAAACGGAGAGAGATGAAAAGGGAGATTGGACAAGAGAGTGGGTGCATTCGGAACTCGAACTAGGAAAACCAAGGACTTGAACTAGGACTGCCAGACTCGGACTCGGAACTCCACGACTCGGACTCGGATGATGAGGATTTGACTACAACACTGTGCACAACAGTAATCATGAACCGGGGAGCTTATCATCAAGCGTCTTTTCAGTGATTTTTTTATTGACAAATTGCTCTCAGCCAATCAGATGCAAGGATTTCGGTAGCTTATAGAGTACCGAAGTGCTGACGTCATAATATTCGCCCGTCGTCCAGGTTACTGGTTCCAAACAACAAAACCTGCGCATTAGGTTCACCGCGAAATCATTCAAGCAACGGGCTGGAGCAGGGCAAATTCACTGTTTAGAGCTGGTGTGATCACCACGCCATTGTTCAGCACAAAATTGTTTGGAACCAGCAACCTTGACAACTTGGCCGGTATGACGTCACACTTCGATACTCAACAGTTGTCGGTAACAATCACTGACTAAACGCTTGATGAAACGCTCCCCTGGTCCTTGAACTATTCTGTTTTAAGGCAGGTTTGCCAAACAAAACAAAGCAAAAAAAAATCCAAAGAGAAACAAAACAAAACAAAACCAAAATGAAATAAGAGAGAAACAAGACAAATCATTTTATTGTGATTCACTCAAGAATTATCTGACAACCAAAGGTTTCCTATGTTAGGTGCCTATTGGGGTTCCGTGCTCAGCCCCCTTCCCTGCATTCAGCCCAACACCAACAACATGATTTTCATTGGATAGAATGGATCACTGGATGCTTAACGATCAACATAATTCTTTGTAGCACTTGAGCGGAGATATAAAGAGGTTTTTTCTTGGGGGGGGGGGGGGGGGGGGGTAATGTTCCTCCCTTTTTAAAATCGTATTTTCAGGCCGATTTTGATTTTAACTCTATAAACATAAATATTCTTCTATGGAATTTGTGTGTAAATTCAGTCTGTGAAAAATTGCACAGCAAGTGTAAAAAACCATGCTTTCATCTTATTTTTTGATAAACCGGTATTATGAACATTTTTTTCTTTTCTCGAACATTTTTTGCAGATGTGGGAGGGTAGTGGGGCTTGTCTTCACCATAATTATTACTGATAAAAATTAATTTCATATTACTCGAGACCATAGCAACGCCTGGATATTATACATACATGTACATCGTCTACGTCATCAGATCATGATAATATTTTAAAATTCCATTCATGATTCTCCAACTACAATTATTTGCGGATGTCTTGTTTTGTGAAATAGAGTCTCGATTATTCTTTTTTCCAACCGTCATAAGCTGCATATTGTGCTGTTTGTTTATTAAAAGGCATGATGTGCTGCTTTCTTCATTAAAGCATGAGTTGTGAATCTAGAATTCAATAGCTGGGGGGGGGGGGGGGGGGCTTACGATTGCGAAAATTCTGTGACTACAAAAAAAAATACAATACTAATATGATGAAGAAATCAATATTAAAAATAAGCAATACAATGAAATAAAATAATATAAAGGCTTCTTATATTCTTAGATTACTTTGCAGTCTTTTAGAACGAAACCCTAAAACAGGGGCGGCGCGCCCCGGGGGTGGGCACATAGCCCCCAATTACAAAACGTGCAAACGTACAAAACGTGCCCTTTTCATTTATTGAAAAATGCCCCTTTCTGTCTGATAAGTGCCATTTTAAAATACTAAATGTGCCCCTTTTCCTTTCTCATAAGTGCCCTTTCCCCTTTTGATAAGTGCCCTTTTTCAAATCTGATAAATACCACCGCATCTCTCTAATAAGTGTCCTTATTTCCTCCTGAAAATTGCCCCTTTTCAAATCTCGTTATTACCACCTTATCTCCCTAATAAGTATCCTTTTCTCTTTCTGATAAATGCCCCATTTCGAATTTAAATATTGCCCCTCTTTTCTCTCTTATGCCTTTTCTCCTTTAATAAGTGCCCCTTTTCCCTTCTATTAAGTGCTCAAGTTCCCCTACTGATTAGTGCCTTCTTTACTTCTGATAAGTTCCCCCTCTTCACCTCTGATAAGTGCCCCCTCCTTTACTTCTGATAAGTGCCCCTTTTCAAATCTCTTTTCTCTTTCTGATAAGTGCCCCTCATTTTTCGAATCTAAATATTTCCCCTTTTCCCCCTCTAATATATGCCCTTTTCTCCTTTGATAAGTGCATTTTTACTTCATATACGTGCCCTTTTTCCCTTCCTATTTACTGCAATAAATCATATATACCTACCTATTATGCCTGTAGTCTTGACTACGGGACCCCTTCGAGAATTTAAACACACATGCGTCACAATATTGTGCGCACCCCCCGTAATCCTATTGTCCTCGCCACTCACGCGCGCCAACACGCTACGGCCATCTTCCTCTTTCTTGCTCGCCCCCGACGAGATAGGACGTATAGTCACAGCGCTCCTGAAATCAGGTCGTATAGTATCTTTTAGGTGCGCTTTTCACATAGTTAAAGCACTTTTAGGTACCTATATTCGTTTAGATTATAGTACTTTGTGTTTTATTAGTCACTCTTGCCGATTGCAAGGGATTTTTGATTCCCTTTCTTGCATTTTTGTTTCTCTTTTACGGTCAGCCCCACGTAGATATTTCTGTGTTTGCGGGTGTTTCCGTTTGTCACCGAGCCTTCGGGTTCGGTGTTTGTTCTTACGGTTTAGGCTGTAAAAATTTCTGTTGTGCGTATCTCCCAAATAAACTTTAGTTTAGTTTCTGCATTCAGTTGAAGTATTTCTTAATTTGAAAAGTATACTTTATTGTCTGTTTTATTGCAGAGGTATGAATTCGGAAGAAGAAGCAGCTGGGTCGAGGAGACCTGCTTCTTCCGAAGAGTTGTCTAGCAAGACGACTCGGCCTTCCAGAACTCCCCCGAGTACAGCGGTACGCGGGGGAGGGAGGAGGGTCAAAGGTAAGTTGCCTAGTGGTGTTTCCTTGCAGAGTTTGCCAGTTTCGGAGCTTGCGGCTTCGGGACGGGTGGCGTTAACTGAATCGGGATTGTCAACTCCGAAGCCTGTGGTTTCGGGGTGGGTGGCGTCAGATTCTAGTGGTTTGGATATCTGGAGAGAATCCAATCCCCCGGTCGCTGAGACCAGAGGGGGGGGGGGGGGCTGTTGTTTCCCGTACGGTAGCGTTCACTCGCTCTGATCCGTTAGGGGAGACGCGCCCCACTACTGCAGGGCAACCCACGGGCTTAGTCCATGTTGGTCTGGGTTCCTCAAACCCTAGCCCCGGCAAACGCCATATGGGGAACGAGTACTTTCTGGGCTGTCTCAGGTGCCAGCTGATGGGAATGCTCGAGCTAACAATTATGGACGCTCTTCGGAGCAACAGGTGTTTTCACCTGAGTGCGTGACTACTAGTGCTCCCCTATTGCCGCTTTCGAGCGGTCCAATAGTGGGTTCGCACGCCTTTAGTAGTCATCGGGCACATACTGAGTTATCTCGGTCTGTCCACGCACTGGGAGCTTTTAGCTCTCAACCCATGGCTACGGCATCTTCTTGCCTAGCTAATATGGGTGTTTTGGATGATTCTCAAGGCTCACGCCATGAGCGCTCCAATCCCTTTATGGGAAGTGAACGTCCCTCCGCGGAGGGATCGGTTCGTGTTTCCGAAGTGGCTTCGGAGATCCGAATGAATCCGATTAAGCGTTCTATCAAAAGGGTTTCGGCTTCGACTCTTGTCGAGCCAGCCAAGAAAAAGGCCAAGAAGTAGGCAAAAAGTGGCAAGGCTTTGCTGGCCTCTTGCCCGTCTGGCCTGGCTAACCCAGCTAGCTCCTCTCAAGCTGACATGTTCAGCATGATGCGGGCTTTTGCTCAGAATCAGGGTTGGTCCTTTGTACCGGCTACTTCAACCCTGACTTCTGTCCCTATTTCAGGGGTTTGACTTTGAGACTAATCAACCTTTTGTGATTGATTCCTCTTTGTCTGAGACTGATTCGCATGTGCCTCCTACTCCCGCGGCCCTTGGGGCTCCGCCGGGCGAGGAGACTGTTGGTGAGCCATGCGGGGACCCGCCTGCTGAGGCCTTTGTTAATGTTCCTTTGTCTCATTCCACTCGGGTGGAACCAGATTTGGATACGTCCTCTCAAGCTTCGGTTCCCGAATCGCTTGGGCAGGCGGAGTCTCAATCGCTCATTCTCTGTGGAGTGGAAGCGATTGTTTTGTTGTCCAAAATCGCCCTGAAGTTCAGTCAACCCGCGCGTAGGGTTCGACTTCGCGTTGGTTTAAGCAGCGGGATTTCTGCTGAGTCTGGGCGCCTTGGCGTCCGGCCCATGGCTGTTGCATCTCCTTGCTCGCCGATATGGGTAATTGGTGTGCGTCTTTGGTTCAATACCCTCAGCGCACTTCTCCCCATAAAGGAGGTGAGCGTTCCTCAGTGAGGGTTCGGTTCGTGTTCCCGAAGGGCTTCGGGGATCCGAACGAAACCGGATAAACGCTCTGAAAAGCGGGTTTCGACTTAGGCTCTTTTTGGGCCAATCAGAAGCCTAGGGAAGGGGCTAAAAGAGGCAAGGCTTTGTCTGCCTCTTGCCCATCGGGTTTAGCTAACCCTTCGGTCTCTCAAGCTGAGATGTGCCAGGCCCTTCTTCTCGCCCCCCTTCGCCGGGGGGCGACAAGGGGGTCCGACAAAACCCCGTGCACTCACAGACCATGTGAACTGGGGGAGCCACTTGGTGGGCCTGCCAGGCGTGTAGCGTCTCGGCGAGCCCCCGGGTCCAGCGAAGGCGGTCTAACGACACCCCCCTCGGGTATCCCGCTGAGGGCTTGCAGCGAGTCCGTCGAGCGTCCCCCGCGGACGCTCGGCGGCGCTCCCCGTTTTTAATCAGTGTGAGATGGGCTTTGCCAGACTCAGGGTTGGTTCCTTGTACCAGGATTCACATCCCCTGCTATTGTCCCTTTTTTGGGTCGGACATCGAGACTAATTAGCCTTTTATGGTTTATTCTTCTTTGTCCGTGATGAGATCACATGAGCCTCCTAGTCTCGCAGCCTTGGGGCTCCGTCGAGTGAGGAGGCTTATGGCGGTTCATGCGTGAATCCGACCGTTTCGGCTTTTGTTCGTGATTTTTTGTCACGATCTTTTCAGGCGGATCCAGTTTTGGAAGCGGCCTCTCTAGCTTCGGTCTCCGAATCGCTGGGCAGGCAGAGCCTTAGTTGCTCTCCCTTTGTGGGGTAGAAGCGATTGCTTTGTTCTAAACTTTCCCTGACTCTTTAGTCAACCCGTGCGTAGGGTTCGTCTTTGCTTGGGTTCAGGCAGCGGGCGGACGAGACGGTTTCTTCATAGTTCTGTCCGCCCCGCTCCCCGGAGGTGCTATAGGAACTCGGACACCTCACAGGCTGTCCTTTTTCCCTTCCTCCGACTTTTTGTTATTCCCAGCGCTCGGGAAAACTTCGTTTGATACTGAACCTAAAGAGGATAAACAAATTTATTCCTCCGGTTCATTTTTGTATGGAGACTCTTGCCTCCATTCTTCCGTTGATCAAAAGGGAAGACTACGCGGTCTCGATAGATCTCAAGGACGCGTACTTTCACATTCCCATTCATCGCGCATCTCGCGATCTTCTGGGGTTCTCCTTCCTCTCGGAGACTTACCGGTTTCGGGCTCTTCCCTTTGGGCTGCGCCCGGCCCTTCGGGTTTTTACTCAAGTTGTAGCGGTGCTAGCGGCCTTTCTGAGGCGTCGCGGCCTGCGGTTGTTTTGTTACCTGGACGATTGGCTTCTCCTTGCGGAGTCGCGCGATCGTTTGTTGGACGAGACTCGTTGCTAGTCTCTCTTACTCAAGACTTAGGTTTCCTAATAAATTGGGAAAAGTCAGAGTTAGTCCCCACTCGCAGCCCAGTTTTTCTGGGGCGGTGTTAGACATAAGGAATCAGTTAGCTCGGCTCAGTCGAGACAGGATTCTCACCATTGTCTCTGCGGCTCGCAAGCTCTTGCTGGCCAGAAGAGTCTCGGCCAGACAGTGGCTTCAGTTTCTAGGTTATCTAGCCAGTCTAGTCGATGTTTTAGAGGACTGCTGCCGGCTCCTCATGAGACCCTTTCAGAGACATCTCCTCAGGTTCTTCAAGCCGGAAAAGACTCTCTTTTGGTCTGGTTTCCAGTACCAGTAAAGATCAAGTCTCTTCTCGCTTGTTGGACGAGCGAGGTGTTTCTCGCGCGAGGCAGGTCCTTCTCTGCCCCTCTTCCGTCGATATCGGTTTCGACGGACGCCTCTCGGTTGGGGTGGGGAGACACTGCAACGGCAGCACGGTTGCGGGGGATTGGTCTCATCTTGGGACTCTTCCTCACTTCAATGTCCTGGAGTTTATGGCAGTTCTGTTGACCTTGCTCCATTTCAGAAGTCGACTTCTCAGTCGTTCGGTTCTGATTCTCACGGACAATGTTACTGTGGCGGCATATATCAATCGGCAGGGAGGCACTCGTTCGGTTGCCCTGAATGCCCTAGCAGCTCAGCTGTGGAGGTGGTGGTCGTCGCATGGCAATCACACCCGTGGGCCTCTTTCATCCCCGGTCGGGAAAACCTCTTTGCGGATTTTCTGTCCCGGGGCAGGTATCTTCCATCGGAATGGATGCTCCATCCGGAAGTATTTTGCCGCATTCGCAGTTGCCTAGGTCCACTGGAAGTGGATCTATTTGCGTCGGTGCTAAATCACCAGCTGCCGAAGTATTGCTCCCGTGTTCGCGATCAGGGAGCATGGGCTCTCGATGCTTTCTCCCTCAGCTGGGAGAACCTTCAGGGATTCGCCTTTCCTCCCTTCCAACTGATTCCGCGTGTCTTGCGGAAAATCAGGGAAGATCGGGCGAGGGTGCTTGTAATAGCTCCCTTTTGGCCCAGGAGGAATTGGTTTCCGGAACTTATGAGCCTTCTAAGGGCTCAACCGTTAGTTCTCCCTGTTAAGAGCGGATCTGGTGTTACAGCCCCTATCGGGGATTCTTCACCACAATCCGGAGTCTCTTCATTTGACTGCTTGGCCCCTGTCAGGGATCTGCAAGACAGTCGGGTCTCTCTGATAGAGCCGCGGACTTTTTAATGTCCAGTCGTAGGGTTTCTACTAGGGAAATTTACAATTCCCGTCTCTCGGTCTTTTCCTTTGGTGCAAAGAGAGAAATCAAACCCCTTCTAAGGCTCCTATTGGTTCATTTGCGGATTTCTTAATCTCGTTATTTGACAAAGGGAGGTCTATTTCTACTATCCGAGGCTACCGTTCGGCGATCGGGGCCATTCATTCGGGTTTTTCGGATGGTTCGGGGATTTCCAATTCCCCGCTACTAAGTGGTTTGATTCGTTCGTTCTTTCTGAAACGACCTTCGTTTTCTAAGTTAGTGCCGTCTTGGAGTCTGCCTAAGGTCCTGGAGGCCTTAGCGAAACCTCCTTTTGAACCGTTAGGTGAAGCTTCGCTTCATCATCTTACGGTTAAGACGCTCTTTTTGGTAGCTATTGCCTCTGGGCAGAGGCGCAGTACTCTTCATGCTCTCTGTCTTACTCCTGGTCATGTTCGCTGGGAGAGAAAAGGTGTTAGGTTGATTCCTAGGGCTTCTTTCGTTGCCAAGAATCAGACAGCTACCTCCGGTCCTGTTGAGATTTTTCTTTGTCCGCTTTCTGACTTTTCTTCGGTGCGCGAGGACAAAGTTTGGTGTCCTGTTAGGCTCTCAAATGGTATATTGATAAGACTAAGCCTTATCGTAAGGATGATCAGTTGTTCCTGATCACTAGAGAGCCTTTTTCTCCTGCCTCTCGATTCCATTTCTAGATGGATCGTCGAAGCTATTAGGGCCGCTGGCACAGTGGCTCTTTTATCCGACAGCAAGCCTCGTGCTCATGATACTCGTAGTGTCAGCACTTCTTGGGTTCTGTTTCAAGGTGTGGCGCTGGTTGATATTTTGAAGGCTGCTTATTGGCGTTCGCCCAATTCCTTCATTTCTTGCTACCTTAGGGATGTTCCCGCAGGTGAAGCTCTGTTTGCGTCAACCACCTTGAAGGCCGCTGTGTCTTCTTTGTAGTCTTTAGTGTAATCCTATTTCCTTCCGCTCGAAACATGCCTCCCGGTCTTTGAGTTGGCGTTGGTCTGGCATAATAGGTAGGTATATATGATTTATTGCAGTAAATTTGTAAAATCAGCACTGATTTTCTTATTTACTATATAAATCTATATACCTACCTATGACCCTCCCTCCTTCCCGCTCCTTGCAAGCAACATGTTTCTACTTGGGATTGCTCGCAAAAGAGGAAGATGGCCGTAGCGTGTTGGCGCGCGTGAGTGGCGAGGACAATAGGATTACGGGGGGTGCGCACAATATTGTGACGCATGTGTGTTAAATTCTCGAAGGGGTCCCGTAGTCAAGACTACAGGCATAATAGGTAGGTATATAGATTTATATAGTAAATAAGAAAATCAGTGCTGATTTTACAAATATGTGCCCTTTTCCTCTTCTTATAAGTGCCCCCTTTCACCTATTATAAGTGCCCCTTTTCACCTCTGATAACAGCCCTTTCCTCTTCTTCTAAGTGCCTCATTTTGCCTATTTTTCCAACTGTTTGTTTTCCCAAAAAAGAGCCATATCGAGCTTTAAATTGGTGCAGCTTTACAGGTACCTATATTACTACTACAAAGTAAGGTAGTGGAGCTGGAGGAAAAAGGGGTACAATACCAACCCCCCCCCCCCCCCCCCCCGTCTCCCAGCAAAGGATTTCTCATTGCACTCGCTTGAATGTGCCAATAATTTACACCAAGTAAGGGCAGTGTTTTATAAAATGTCCGCATGGCTCGGTACGAATTTGACATCATACGAATTTGGTGTTGTCAGTCGCATTTTTCATTATATCCTATAATAAGGACTTCAGCATTTGAAAAAAAAAAAAATTTTTGCTCGCTCGCTTCGCTCGTTCGCACATGAATCGTTAGACCATTAGGGCCGACACAACTGTTGAATTAGGGAAGCCGAAGTAATGACCAGAACCACAATAAAATGGAAGAAGGTGATTCTTGATAATAACTATATTAATTAGACTGTATAGGGTAATACCAATGTCACAAAGTGGTCCTTTTTCGCTTCCTGTTCACCCCTTGTAGGTGCCCCTTTTACCCAAGAGTGCCCTTTTTTGCTGCCCCCCCCCCCCCCACTTTGAAAGGCGCTCCGCCGCCCCTGCCCTAAAACAAAGGGTTATTGTGACCACACTATGCACTCTATGACAAAAGATTTTCATTTTCAAGTATTATGCTTCTAAATGATACCTTAATGGCATCCATCCGTACATGCTTTACCGAGTAGCAGCAATTTAAAAATGAATGTAAAAACTCAGTTGTGCCGGATTTGGGTAAAACCGTGAAGACGTTAGTATCACATCCCAAATGACTAAATAGAAATACCAGCTTTAAGAGATATGGTGAGTGAAATTCCTATGTGTGATGGCATGCATTCGATCAGAAATTCATACAATACGGGTCAATACTAATTTCCGTTGGTGGCAGGGACATAGCCCCCCCCCCCAAAAAAAAAAAAAATAAATAAATAAATAAATTTAAAAAAAATAATAATAATAAAAAAAAAAAAATAAATAAATAAAAATAAAAAATAAAATAAAAATAAAAAATGAAAAAATAAATAAATAAATGATAATTAAAAAATCCAAAAGCAATAAATATTCCTCAAAAGATGAAAAAATGCTGTTCGTGTGATGGAAAAGGTGCCCCTCGTGAGGTAGGAAATTACCATAATCTTTTTTTGTTTGCCTAATGTGTCCTTTTTACCTTGTATTTCCATCTGGCAATGGAAAGTGCCACTTACTTTACTTTGATTTACCTCATTTTACTAACTCACGAGGGGCACCTTTTCCATCACACGAAGAGCACTTTTAAAAAGAGTGGGGGACTCGATAATATACCATTTTCACTCATTAAACCTATTGTAAACTCAAATTGCAAAACCCCTCTGTGATTTATAATTTATCATTAGAAACGGGAGTAATACCTCCTCAATTTAAATTATCACGAGTCACGTCAATATTTAAAGGAGGTGAGAAAACTGACATGGGAAACTATAGACCCATCTCTATTATTGCCTATGTTTGCAAAAGTTATCGAAGAAATTGTATTTGATCACATGTATAAATATCTTAGTAAAACGTAATTACTATAAACACAACAATCTGGGTTTCGACCGAATCGCTCGACCATGACAGCATTAATCAATGTCACTGAAAATATACTTGATTGTCTAGATAAGGGAAATCTGGTTGGGATAGTTGCCTTAGATCTTCCAAAGGCGTTTGATACAGTAGACCATGAGTTTTTGATAAACAAACGCAGGAGAAAGGGCATTTGTAAGAAAGCGTTACAATGGTTTAAAGACTACCTCTTAAATCGTTGTCAGTGTATGGTGGTAAATGGTATTCAGTCATCTATGCAAAACATAACCTGTGGAAGTCCACAGGGAAGCAGTATTAGCCCCCTCCTGTTTGTAATATATATCGATGACCTGACTAAAGTCTTCAGGAGTAGTAAAGTATCCCTTTATGCTGATGACACTTGTGTATACGTTGAAAATAAGAATGTAGACATGCTGGCCAATACTCTGAATGAGGATCTATCTGCGATAGACAAATAGTTGGTACAGAATAAGTTGGCATTGAATGCAAAGAAATGTGAGTTTTTGTTGGTAGGGAGTAGGAATCGGATTAAAAAGGTGGTTGTTCCTGATGTTCATATAGGGACACATGTAATTCAAAGAATCACCCACATGAAATACCTTGGAGTCTTAATTGATGAATATATTGACTGGAGCAAACAGGCGGATAGGCTTAAACAAGATTTAGTGAAAAGTTAGTTTTTATTGAAAAGAATACGTCCTTTTATATTACAACAAACAGCATTAATCTTTTATCAGAGCATCACTCAAAGCAAATTTGACTACTGTAATGTTATTTGGGGAAACTTCGGAAAAGTATACAATGACCGTCTTCAAAAACTGCAAAATAGAGCATTCCGTTGTGTTTTAGATGTGGATTGGATGTATTCCTCTGAATTATTGTTTATGAAATTAAAAGTAAAAACTCTTTTACAAAGGCGAAATGAACGCACCCTACATGTAATGTACAAAGTTGCTCATGGTCTGTTGCCAGAGAGTACCCGTAGTCAATTCATATTCAGTCATACTAACTATAACTTGAGACATTCATATTTTAAAATTAAATTGCCACCGGTTAAAACCAACTTTAAAAAGAGAAGTTTACAATACAGAGGAGCGAAACAATGGAACGAATTACCAAATAAAATGATGTTAAAGCTTTAAGCTTTTACACTTTCAAATTGCAATGTAAATTGATGTAGGAGCGACAACTTCTCTCTTTCTCTCTCTCTCTCTCCTCTCTTACTATCTCTCTCTCTCTTCTTACTTTGTTTTTACATCTTCTTCTTTCTCTCTTTTCTTTTTCTTATCCCTGTATCTCCTTTTCTTTCTTTCTTTCTTCATTTCTTTTCTCTATCTCTCTTTTCTTTCTTAACCCCTTTACTCTTTCTCCCTCCCTCTCTTTTATTTTCTCTCCTGCCTCTTATGACTCTCAATAAGACACACCCTGTGCAATTTCATGCAATAATATTAATGAATCTTGCCTTAATCAGTATTCCTATTTAATTATTATTTTTTTTTTAATTTTTAGTTTTTAATTCTCCTTTTGTTTTACTCATGTCATCTTATGTTATCCTATTTTGTTTTATGTTGATTTGTTTTACTGTAAATGTTTATTCATATGTGTAAGAGGATTTGCATGTATACAATATTTCTTTTGTTATTTTCTATGTTATATTCCTCATGTGTTATACTTTGTATGTCATTTTATGTATGCACGGACTTGTAGAAGAACATCCATTGGCTGAAGCAAGTGTTGCCGTGTTGAAATAAATAATAAAATGAAATGATGAAAAATATCACCTTTCTATCTGCTTTGTTCTTCAGAAAGTGCAAAAAACTTGCTTCCATTGCAGGTACCATTTCAAAGCAAAATGTGTCCTTTCTTTACCCCCAACATCAACAAAACATTGACCATCCTTTATTTTATGATGAGGGTGTTATGATCCTTACCCAAATTACTGGAAAAATAAAGATGAAACAGTCTTCTAATAGGGTTTTAAAGTCATATTACATTTGGGTCATGTTCGCATGTGATCCTAACGTTTTCACGGTTTTACCCAAATCCGGCACAACTGAGTTTATAGATGTCATTTTCAAAATGCTGCTGATCTGTAAAGCATGTACGGATGGATGCCATCAAAATATCATTCAAAAGCATAATACTTCTAGTTTATAGAAAATAGATAATTACTGTCATAAAGCACATAGCGTGGTCACAATAACACTTTGTTTTAGGATTTCGTTCTTTCTGGGACGCACTGTATATTGCAATAATCGATTTCTATATGATTTGAAGCCCTTAAAAGATAAACCCCTTCATTCTGAAAGAGCTATTGAAATTAAAAATATTATAAACGTACTGGTGTTATGAGCAATTTCGTTTGACTATACGAACCATAATAACTATATATAAAAATTCTATTGCATGTCATAATAGTTATATTGCCTGCCATCATCTCATCTACAGTGAATTTACAATAGGTAGGTAAGGAAAGGAATTGGACTATTTCTGTTTCTCTCTGTCCTACACCTCAAATTCACAAATTTGTGAGTGCTTCTGGTATTGTGTTCATGCGTTCTTTGTGGAGGTAATAGTAATAGGTGGTGGAGCTTGGACGAAGAGCCTAGCATTGAAAGACACGCAGAGACTGTTCCTCCTGTCGCTGGGAGTCTTATTATGCGATTTTTGTTCACGATTTACTTTTCCATATGCATTTACCCCCTATGGTTGCTCCACATCACAATAGAATTGTTTAATTAATTAGAGGGAGGGAGGATATTAACAGGTTGCAGACTCTGATATTATTGGGAAGGTTAGTGGCGGGTAAATGTGCTTCATGTAAAAGATCCCTTTTTATGTATATGTTATTATATTACTTTTGGATGAACCGGCCCTCAGACCACGAATCGAGAGGCCCTTATGCCAAAAGTATTGTCCAGCCCGTGGGCAAATCTCAAAACTCCCCATGGCCTATCCATCCCTGCCTACATCATCTTGTGCAGTCAGAGAGGGAAAGAGTAAATAACATTTCGGTTCATTCCGAAAGATTCAATCCGTATAGTTAGATTGGTTAAATTTACAGGTTTGTCTATTCCCAAACATATACATGTACATGACATGCAGGGTGGGAAATCTATACATACATGTTTTTTTTCAACTACTGTATATTGTGTTGATTGTGAAATTAGAAAGTATAATGTGCTGCCTCCATAATTACCGTATCAATGGTGAAATCTAAAATATTCAGGCTGGGGGGGGGGGGGCATGAAAGTCTGAAAAAATTCTGAATATAAAAAAATAGAAATAATAATATGATAAAGATAGTGGTACTAAATAAAGCAAAATGCAACAAAATAAGATAAAGGCTTTTTAGATTACTCAGCAGTCCTTTGGGGTCCAAAGTTAGCACGGGGCACAATAATATTCAATGGTGCATTCTCCTGGCTTTGCTGAGGAGGGGATAAATTGGGAATGTGCCCCCTTCCCCTCCCCCTCCCTCCCGGTCCCCTCCCCCTGCCCCCCCCCCCCCCCCCTCGCCGGGTAAACATCTCGTTGAATCTGATTGTATCATAAACTAATGTAATAATTTTTTGATTATCAATATTACAGCTTTCACGATTTTCCACGATTATGTCAATGTTCGATCTGTGGGGAAGATGGGTGATAGTACGTATTTATAGCGGTTCTTTCTTCCCATCTTTTATCCCCATTTCCTGTTTCATGATTTGTGCACGCCCATTCATTTGTATTTCCACAGATTCACACGTGTGACGTTGAAGGCTTGAACTTAGGCGATGACCAATCAGCATCTCGGTGTTTGGGGAAGTTTCTCGGTCTCCTGCCTTGTCTTACAGACCTGAAGATTTGCTATTGTTTCATTCATGATGAGTTCTACAAAGAGATTGCTGATCGTGCTTCTTCCTCTAAGGTAACAACAGCAAAGAAGGAGTGAACCATTCCAAACTTACATGTATACTTTTCAATTGATTTGAATTATACGTTAGTTGAGATTTCTGTATCATATATTTATAATATTTAAGTGTCAGTAGTTACAGCGGTAAAGTTATAGGTATTGGTTCACAGTCCAGGGACTTATTCATTAGACCACAACACCTTTACAATGAATTGTATGCTTAATTTGCCTAATTTGGTAATGTAACTGTGATGTATAAAGACGGACAAACAACTCTCCCATTTGCTCCAACACACAAAATGACTAAAATGTCATTTTTTTTTCTCTCAAAATATATTACTGAGTAGAATCTTTTCTTATATGAGGACCTATAGCAATATATTATCTACAATATATTTTGAGTACTGCCGCGAGGGAAAAGGCGGTGAGGAGAAAACCGCAAATTAATGATATTTCAGTGTACGATAAACGGGAGAGTTGACCGCCAGTACATCACTGTCGACTCAACAAATAGCAAATTTGAGATTCACTTAGAATTAGTGGTCTCGTTGTTGAAATATCCATAACTTTCTTATCCCTTGTCCGATTTCTTTCAAACTTTCACCACCCTGTTTTATTTTCTGCTCTCACATCAGCCACATTATTACGGGGGGGGGGGGGGGGGGGGGGTTGGGGTTGGTGCATGAAAGTCCGAAATATTATAAATATAAAAAAATACAACTAATATTGATAAGTATAATGGTAGTAAATAAGCAAAATGCAACAAAATAAGATAAAGTCTTTTTAGATTACTCAGCAGTCCTTTGGGGGTTCAAAGTTAGAACGGGGCACAATAATATTCAATGGTGCATTCTCCTGGCTTTGCTGAGGAGGGGATAAATTGGGAATGTGCCCCCTTCCCCCCCCTCCCTCCCGGTTCCCTGCCCCCCCCCCCCCCCCCCCTCGCCGGGTAAACATCTCGTTGAATCCGATTGTATCATATTTTTAAAACGGGTAAATGTGCTTCATGTGTCAAAGATCCCTTTTTTATGTATATGTTATTATATTACTTTTGGATGAACCGGCCCTCAGACCACAAATCAAGAGGCCCTTATGCCAAAAGTATTGTCCAGCCCGTGGGGCAAATCTCGAAATTCCCCATGGCCTATACATCCCTGCCTACATCATCTTGTGCAGTCAGAGAGGGAAAGAGTAAATAACATATCCGTTCACTCCGAAAGATTCAATCCGTATAGTTAGATTGGTTAAATTTACAGGTTTGTCTATTCCCAAACATATACATGTACATGACATGCAGGGTGGGAAATCTATACATACATGTTTTTTTTCAACTACTGTATATTGTGTTGATTGTGAAATTAGAAAGTATAATGTGCTGCCTCCATAATTACCGTATCAATGGTGAAATCTAAAATATTCAGGCTGGGGGGGGGGGGGGGGGGGCATGAAAGTCTGAAAAAATTCTGAATATAAAAAAATAGAAATAATAATATGATAAAGATAGTGGTACTAAATAAGCAAAATGCAACAAAATAAGATAAAGGCTTTTTAGATTACTCAGCAGTCCTTTGGGGTCCAAAGTTAGCACGGGGCACAATAATATTCAATGGTGCATTCTCCTGGCTTTGCTGAGGAGGGGATAAGTTGGGAATGTGCCCCCTTCCCCTCCCCCTCCCTCCCGGTTCCCTGCCCCCCCCCCCCCCCCCCCCCCCTCGCCGGGTAAACATCTCGTTGAATCCGATTGTATCATAAACTAATGTATTAATTTTTTGATTATCAATATTACAAATTTCGTGATTTGCCACGATTATGTCAATGTTCGATCTGTGGGGAAGATGGGTGATAGTACGTGTTTATAGCTGTTATTTCTTCCCATCTTTTATCCTAGTTTCCTGCTTCATGATCTGTGTACGCTATTCATTATTTTGTATTTCATCAGATTCACACGTGTGAAGTTCAAGGCTTGAAGTTACACAATGACCAATCAGCATCTCGGTGTCTGGGGAAGTTTCTCGGTCTCCTGCCTTGTCTTACAGACCTGAAGATTTACTTTTGTTTCCTTCATGATGAGTTCTACAAAGAGATTGCTGATCGTGCTTCTTCCTCTAAGGTAACAACAGCAAAGAAGGAGTGAACCATTCCAAACTTACATGTATACTTTTCAATTGATTTGAATTATACGTTAGTTGAGATTTCTGTATCATATATTTATAATATTTAAGTGTCAGTAGTTACAGCGGTAAAGTTATAGGTATTGGTTCACAGTCCAGGGACTTATTCATTAGACCACAACACCTTTACAATGAATTGTATGCTTAATTTGCCTAATTGGTAATGTAACTGTGATGTATAAAGACGGACAAACAACTCTCCCATTTGCTCCAACACACAAAATGGCTAAAATGTCATTTTTTTTTCTCTCAAAATATATTACTGAGTAGAATCTTTTCTTATATGAGGACCTATAGCAATATATTATCTACAATATATTTTGAGTACTGCCGCGAGGGAAAAGGCGGTGAGGAGAAAACCGCAAATTAATGATATTTCAGTGTACGATAAACGGGAGAGTTGACCGCCAGTACATCACTGTCGACTCAACAAATAGCAAATTTGAGATTCACTTAGAATTAGTGGTCTCGTTGTTGAAATATCCATAACTTTCTTATCCCTTGTCCGATTTCTTTCAAACTTTCACCACCCTGTTTTATTTTCTGCTCTCACATCAGCCACATTATTACGGGGGAGGGGGGTGTGCATGAAAGTCCGAAATAATTCTAAATATAAAAAAAACAACTAATATTGATAAGTATAATGGTAGTAAATAAGTAAAATGCAACAAAATTAGATAAAGTCTTTTTAGATTACTCAGCAGTCCTTTGGGGGTTCAAAGTTAGCACGGGGTACAATAATATGCAATGGTGCATTCTCCTGGCTTTGCTGAGGAGGAGATAAATTGGGAATGTGCCCCTTCCCCTCCCCCTCCCTCCCCGTTCCACTGCCCCCCCCCCCCCCCCCCCCCCCCCCCCCCCCCCCCCGCCGGGTAAACATCTCGTTGAATCCGATTGTATCATAAACTAATGTATTAATTTTTTGATTATCAATATTACAAATTTCGTGATTTGCCACGATTATGTCAATGTTCGATCTGTGGGGAAGATGGGTGATAGTACGTGTTTATAGCTGTTATTTCTTCCCATCTTTAATCCCAGTTTCCTGCTTCATGATCTGTGTACGCTATTCATTATTTTGTATTTCATCAGATTCACACGTGTGAAGTTCAAGGCTTACACAAGTTACACAATGACCAATCAGCATCTCGGTGTCTGGGGAAGTTTCTCGGTCTCCTGCCTTGTCTTACAGACCTGAAGATTGGCTATTGTTTCCTTCATGATGAGTTCTACAAAGAGATTGCTGATCGTGCTTCTTCCTCTAAGGTAACAACAGCAAAGAAGGAGTGAACCATTCCAAACTTACATGTATACTTTTCAATTGATTTGAATTATACGTTAGTTGCGGGGGTTTTCAATCCAGTCTGCCAGTAAGACACAAATACCGAACTGACGGAATCAGTATTATCCGGTATTGTGAACAATTTCTGCTTTCCTGATATTATCATTTATTTTTAAAACGGGTAAATGTGCTTCATGTCAAAGATCCCTTTTTATGTATGTTAAAATATTACTTTTGGATGAACCGGCCCTCAGACCACAAATCGAGAGGCCCTTATGCCAAAAGTATTGTCCAGCACGTGGGGCAAATCTCGAAACTCACCATGGCCTATACATCCCTGCCTATATCATCTTGTGCAGTCAGAGAGGGAAAGAGTAAATAACATTTCGGTTCACTCCGAAAGATTCAATCCGTATAGTTAGATTGATTAAATTTACAGGTTTGTCTATTCCCAAACGTACGTGACATGCAGGGTGGGAAATCTATACATACATGTTTTTCAACTACTGTATATTGTGTTGATTTTGAAATTAGAAAGTATAATGTGCTGCCTCCATAATTACCGTATCCATGGTGAAATCTAGAATATTCAGGCTGGGGGGGGGGGGGGGGGGGGGGGCATGAAAGTCCGAAAAAATTCTGAATTTAAAAAAATAGAAATAATAATATGATAAAGATAGTGGTACTAAATAAGCAAACTGCAACAAAATGAGATAAAGGCTTTTTAGATTACTCAGCAGTCCCAAAGTTAGCACGGGGCACAATAATATTGAATGGTGCATTTTCCTGGCTTTGCTGAGGAGGGGATAAATTGGGAATGTGCCCCTTTCCCCTCCCTCCCCGTTCCCCTGCCCCCGCCGGGCAAACCTCTCGTTGAATCTGATTGTATCATAAACTAATGTATTAATTTTTTGATTATCAATATTACAGGTTTCACGATTTGCCACGATTATGTCAATGTTCGATCTGTGGGGGAAGATGGGTGATAGTACGTGTTAATAGCGGTTCTTTCTTCCCATCTTTTATCCTCATTTCCTGTTTAATGATTTGTGCACGCCATTCATTTGTATTTCCACAGATTCACACGTGTGACGTTGAAAGCTTGAACTTACGCGATGACCAATCAGTATCTTGGTGTTTTGGGAAGTTTCTCGGTCTCCTACCTTGTCTTACAAACCTGAATATTTACCAATGTTCCCTTCATGATGAGTTCTACAAAGAGATTGCTGAGCGTGGTTCTTCCTCTAAGGTAACAACAGCAAAGAAGGAGTGAACCATTCCAAACTTACATGTATACTTTTCAATTGATTTGAATTATACATTAGTTGCGGGGGTTTTCAATCCAGTCTGCCAGTAAGACACAAATACCGAACTGACGGAATCAGTATTATCCCGTATTGTGAACAATTTCTGCTTTCCTGATATTATCATTTATTTTTAAAACGGGTAAATGTGCTTCATGTCTAAGATCGCTTTTTATGCCTCCGCCCACCGAAGGTGGGTGCCGGAGGCATTATGTTTTCGGGTTGTCCGTCCGTCCGTGCGTCCGTGCGTCCGTCCGTCCGTCCGTCCGTCCGTCCGTCCGTCCGTCCGTGTGTCCGTGCGTCCGTCCGTCCCACTTCTCGTTACCGCGATATCTGAAGAATCATTTGAGGTAGGAACCTCAAACTTGGTACTAGTATGTATCCCCATACGAAGATGAACTGATTAGATTTTGGGGTAAGTAGGTCAAAGGTCAGAGGTCACAGAGGTCAATTTACATGAAATTACATAAAAATTCTTGGTTTTTAGCACCGTTACCACGATATCTCAAGAACTGTTTGAGGTAAGAACTTCAAACTTGGTACTAGTATGTTTCCCTATATGAAGATGAACTGATTAGATTTTGGGGTAAGTAGGTCAAAGGTCAGAGGTCACAGAGGTCAATTTACATGAAATTACATAAAAATTCTTGGTTTTTAGCACCATTACCACGATATCTCAAGAACTGTTTGAGGTAAGAACTTCAAACTTGGTACTAGTATGTTTCCCTATATGAAGATGAACTGATTAGATTTTGGGGTAAGGAGGTCAAAGGTCAGAGGTCACAGAGGTCAATTTACATGAAATTACATGAAATTCTTGGTTTTTAGTACCGTTACCGCGATATCTCAAGAACTGTCTGAGGTGAGAACTTCAAACTTGGTACCAGTATGTATCCCCATAGAAAGATGAACTGATTAGATTTTGGGGTAAGTAGGTCAAAGGTCAGATGTCACAGAGGTCAATTTACATGAATTAAATTACATAAAAATTCTTGGTTTTTAGCACCATTACCACGATATCTCAAGAACTGTTTGAGGTAAGAACTTCAAACTTGGTACTAGTATGTTTCCCTATATGAAGATGAACTGATTAGATTTTGGGGTAAGGAGGTCAAAGGTCAGAGGTCACAGAGGTCAATTTACATAAAATTACATGAAATTACTGGTTTTTAGCCTCGTTATCAAATATTTCTAGTTTATTTATGAAATGAAATAAATTTTCAGTCTCCTGTGCATTTTAAGTGAAAAGATTTGTAATTTTGTTGGACCAATCCTTTTTAGAGTGTACATGTATGCCATACATTTCCAATCTGGTGATGGCGGAGGCATAAATTCCGACCGCGCGCGGTCGAAAATTCATCTAGTTATGTATGTTAAAATATTACTTTTGGATGAACCGGCCCTCAGACCACAAATCGAGAGGCCCTTATGCCAAAAGTATTGTCCAGCACGTGGGGCAAATCTCGAAACTCACCATGGCCTATACATCCCTGCCTATATCATCTTGTGCAGTCAGAGAGGGAAAGAGTAAATAACATTTCGGTTCACTCCGAAAGATTCAATCCGTATAGTTAGATTGATTAAATTTACAGGTTTGTCTATTCCCAAACGTACATGACATGCAGGGTGGGAAATCTATACATACATGTTTTTCAACTACTGTATATTGTGTTGATTTTGAAATTAAAAAGTATAATGTGCTGCATCCATAATTACCGTATCCATGGTGAAATCTAGAATATTCAGGCTGGGGGGGGGGGGGGGGGGCATGAAAGTCCGAAAAAATTCTGAATATAAAAAAATAGAAATAATAATATGATAAAGATAGTGGTACTAAATAAGCAAAATGCAACAAAATGAGATAAAGGCTTTTTAGATTACTCAGCAGTCCCAAAGTTAGCACGGGGCACAATAATATTGAATGGTGCATTCTCCTGGCTTTGCTGAGGAGGGGATAAATTGGGAATGTGCCCCCTTCCCCTCCCTCCCCGTTCCCCTGCCCCCCCCCCCCCCCCCCCCCTCGCGGGCAAACCTCTCGTTGAATCTGATTGTATCATAAACTAATGTAGTAATTTTTTGATTATCAATATTACAGGTTTCACGATTTGCCACGATTATGTCAATGTTCGATCTGTGGGGGAAGATGGGTGATAGTACGTGTTTATAGCGGTTCTTTCTTCCCATCTTTTATCCCCATTTCCTGTTTCATGATTTGTGCACGCCATTGAATTATACATTAGTTGCGGGGGTTTTCAATCCAGTCTGCCAGTAAGACATTATCGGAATCAGTATTATCCCGTATTGTGAACAATTTCTGCTTTCCTGATATTATCATTTACTTTTAAAACGGTTAAATGTGCTTCATGTCAAAGATCCCTTTTTTATGTACATGTTATTATATACTTGTGGATGAACCGGCCCTCAGACCACAAATCGAGAGGCCCTTATGCCAAAAAGTAATGTCCAGCCCGTGGGGCAAATCTCGAAACTCCCCTTGGCCTATCCATCCCTGCGTACAGCATCTTGTGCAGTCAGAGAGGGAAAGAGTAAATAACATTTCGGTTCACTCCGAAAGATTCAATCCGTATAGTTAGATTGATTAAATTTACAGGTTTGTCTATTCCCAAACATATACATGTACATGACATGCAGGGTGGGAAATCTATACATACATATGTAACCGACTGATGTTCCCTTCATGATGAGTTCTACAAAGAAATTGCTGATCGTGCTTCTTCCTCTCAGGTAACAACAGCAAAAAAGGAGTGAACCATTCCAAACTTACATGTATACTTTTTAATTGATTAGAATTACACGTAAGTTGCGGGGGTTTTCAATCCAGACTGCCAGTAAGATACAAATACCGAACTGACGGAATCAGTATTATCCCGTATTGTGAACAATTTCTGCTTTCTTGATAATTTATTATCATTTATTTGTAAACATTTTTTTGCAGGTTGGGAGGGGTTGGGAGTCGAGCTTTATTTTTTTATTGCTAATCAAAGTCAAATTCAAAAGTCAGTGACGCATCTGGACCATGTCGTCAGGAGGGGTAAAACATCAGAGTGAAGGGGGGGGGGGGGGTTAGGGCGATCTCTTCGTTATTTGAAAAGCTTACGAGAGTGATTTTTATATAATATATTTGTAATCTTGAAATGTCAGTAGTTACAGCGGTAAAGTAAGTGAGCAAAGCAAGCGAGCAAAAGTTCAGGCGACATTTCCCTGTGAATGACATTTTTAAATAGGTGCATCATTAAATATTTCAGGCGTCATCTATTAATTTGTAATCAAAAGCATAATCATGGCGTTCAGTTTTGTCTGTTATTCGATATAATTTATGATTTGTTCCCGATCCCTTTATTTTACGTTAGGCTTCATAACTTCTGCCTGGTACCACAGTCACACCGCCAAACCAACCCCACACCGACTCCAAACCGACCGACTCTTGGCCATTGGTGGCAATGTAATTTTTTATTTGGTCTGTTGTCGGTCTGACGTCGGTCTTGTTGGTATGACTGTGGTATAACATACGGTTTTCAGAGGTCGCATTTATATTGCGGCCGAACAAGAATTTTGAGAAAATGTATTTTGTTCATGAGGTTTTAACAGCAGTTTGATGATTATTTACCGAACATTAATTTCCAAACTTAACTAAAAAGTCAAATATTATTTTTTTGGTTAGAAATTTGTCAAAGGGTGGGGGGGGGGGGGGGAGGGGGGAATTGGACATTAAACATACGCTAGTGAAGTTCATATCGCACGAAACCATGACAATCCTTGGAATTTATTGTCACGTCTACATCATAAGATGAAGTTAGGAGTATTTGTAGTAATGACAGGGTTCTATTATTCTATAACATAGTCACATAATATTAATTTTGTTCGAGCGAGATAAATTTCTAAATTCCACTTATACATATTTCATTTTTGTGGGGGAGAAAGTATGATGTGCTACTTCCCCAATTACCATATCAAGCTTTTATTGTAATAATTAAAATATTAAAATTATTTTAATATACAAGTTAGCGACAAGCGCAAGAGTAATCATGACCATGTCCATGAACCTATTCTGGCACAAGGCAGGTTTACAAAACAAAACAAGACAAAACAAGACAAAATATGACAACAGCAAATAAAGAAAACAAAAAGAAAGACAGATCAATTTTGTTTTGCCTTTTCACTCAAAAATGATCTGACAACCAATTAAGGTTTTCTAATTTAAGTGCCTCTTGGGGTCCAGTGCCCAGCCCCTCCCTGCATTCACCTTATACCACCAAGAGCATTATTCTCTTTTTAGATAGAATTGATCGCTGGATGTTTAACGACTAACATAATTCTTTGTCGCACTTGAGCGGAGATATAAGAGTTGGGGAGGCATACAATGTGCCATCGTCTTTTTCGTTTTGCCATTGTTGCAGACCGATTATAATTTCAATAAACATTGCTCTAAGCATGGTTTTATTAATAATTTCTGCTTTTCTTATAATATTTACCACTTTGGAGATTAAGGAGGGTAATGGGGCTGACTCTTTGTTATTATTAAAAGTAGTTGTAGTAGTAGTAGTAGTAGTAGTAGTAGTAGTAGTAGTAGTAGTAGATGTAGTAGTAGTAGACCTAATTGGATAACTTATTTAGCGGCATGTTTAGCGCAAGACTAATCTGCCACAAGGACCATTGAACAAATAGGAAGCATTACATTGATCTGCTACTCCCGCAGTTACCATATCGCGTTGATTGTAGTAATTTCTTTGAGGAAGAAAATTATATTTAATATACAAGTTTGCGACAAGCGCAAGAGTAATCATGACCAGGTCCATGAACCTCTTCTGGCTCAAGGCAGGTTTACAAAACAAAACAAGGCATAACATAACAAAAGAACACAAATCCCCTACCAAAAATTAACAAAGACAAGACAAATCACTTTCACTATTGTGCCTTTTCACTCAAAAATTATCTGACAGCCAAGGTTTTCCAATGTTTGAGGTGTCTTTTGGAGTCCCAGCCCCCTCCCTGCTTTCACCCCATCGCCATCAACATTACTCCCCTAGGATAGAATCATCGCTGGACGCTTAACGCGACGGCTCAGCTGCATAGCAGTGGTCTCGTAACTTGGAGTACCAGGTACCCGTGTTCAAAGCAAAGTACATTTAGATGCACCAGTGCCCTTTGCTAAGGCATTAATTCTCATTATTAAGTCCCTCGGAGAGGATCTAAAGCCGTCGCACAGTGGGCCAAAGTCAAACCAAAGTGCGCCAAAATAGGAATTTGGCGATTGTGTTTATTTCTAACTTTTTTCATGTCCTGTTGGAAGATAACACCCTAACGAATACTTAATAGCAATATTTGTGTTTGTAATATATTATTCAAAGTGTCTTATTTTTTTTCTTAAAACTTAAACATTGTTCCTTTTTAGGGCATTAGTATGTCTAAAAGTCATTACTTTACTAATAATAATATATATCCAGCGCTTTGAGCCAGTTTGGGTAAGGCGCTTTATAAATGCCAGGTATTATTATTATTATTATTACTAAATGCATGATTTTCACATTTTGGAAAAAGGTATCAATTTGTTCATGGTTATTCCTATTAACTCATTGAACAATATCATGAGTATTAATTCGAAAGCTTATTGATATTTACTACTTAAGTTGTGGTAAGCCTGCTAAAATGGATACAAAATGAAATGTGGCTGTCACTTTCTGCCACTTTTTAAGTTAAAGCCAATTTTCTACGCCTATGTTTACAATTTTTAAGCCTAAATTTGAGCCATCGCGGCGGTGAAGACGCGCCGTAGCTCTGGAGACGACTAGAGTCCCCTATATAAGGGCACACATGAGTAATTCATCCGCTCGCGATGCATTTGGAACGCCGTACCAAAGATGATGTAATGGTAGCTGATCAAACACTATATAAAATTGAATACTTGTCGGCTGTAAATCTATTCAAGAGAAATGGTGTTTGGAAGTCACATTCTTTCATATTTCACCATTATACGCCTTGGTGTATTTTAGAGGAATTATTTCATCTGCAGTGCATATCCACTGTTCACAGCAGTGAAAAGTCGCAGTTTGTGAATAGCCCCGTTTCAGCCTTCACAGTATTTGTTGTAGCCAGATTAGTGCCCAAATTAAGAACCTAATTTTTTAGTACCATCAGTGTAGTTAATTG
Source organism: Heliocidaris erythrogramma (assembly GCA_025617745.1). Taxonomy (NCBI): domain Eukaryota; kingdom Metazoa; phylum Echinodermata; class Echinoidea; order Camarodonta; family Echinometridae; genus Heliocidaris; species Heliocidaris erythrogramma. The sequence continues at coordinate 41,375,504 of CM046864.1, read as the reverse complement.
CTACTCTGTTAGTTAAAACGATTTTTGTAGAGAGATTATTTAAATATGAATTTTCAAAGTGCTTCAATTTAACACGTATTCTTATGGGGCCCGAATTACTCGTGTAAAGGGACTCTAGAGAGGGCTCTGAAGACGACTAGTGTCCCTGTATAGAAGAGTTACGACAACTGGGGATTTGAACGCCATTTTGTTTCCACTATTACGTAACATTTCTATTCAATTCCGATGAGCACCTGGGTGTTCTCAATAGAAAGAATTCGAACGCCATTTTGTTTCCAGAAAAGTGAGACGTCCATGTCGCAACTCTTTAATACAGGGACACAAGAGACGACTTTTCAACAGCGCCCTCTACCAGCCATGTACGCGTGATGCCTTCGCCCTGGGGCGTTGTGGCGTGCGCCTGTAAGGCCAAAAAGAAAAATTGTTGTATTGGCGTAACGGGTATCTGAAAAATAGGGTCGGTCGGTCGGGATTTTTTTTTTTTTTTTTTTTTTTTTTTTACGACAGTATAATACATAATACACGCAGCTAGTTCTGTCCGCAGCACTTCCGGGTTTTCGATCGCGATCGCGATCGCAAAGGCAGCACGATACGCGATATCGATAGTCAAAAAAAAAAAAAAAACCTAGGGTCGGCGACATTTATAGGGTCGGGCGGGTTACGCCAATGCAACAATTTTTTTTTTTTTTGGCCTAATCCAGCTACCAGTGGAAGTTATAAACTGATTCAGCGGACCAAGGTTCGACACTGAGTCACGTCTTACGGATGGTGACGTTAAAGGTCGGTCCCAGACGTAAATAATCATATCTGATTGATACACGTCTGTAAAAACCAATTACACACACACATTCGTTTGAATCTCAAGTTTTTGTGTTTATTCGTCTGTGGGCACCGTATAATCCTAATCATTGTTATCAACACTGGCGTAGACAGGGGGGACCGGGGGGGGGGCATGGCCCCTATTCAGCCACTAAAAAAAAGAAGCGAGAGCGAAAAAAAGCGGGGAAAGTGAGAGAAAAGGGCCTAAAAGGGCACTACAAGCCGTTATCTGGCTCTCAAAATTTGGCTAAAACGTCAAAGTTTTTGCGCTTCGAGCGCGAAGGGGGGAAATAACTCTCCTCCCCCATATATTTTTGGACAAAATAAATAACAATTATGATACATTAACTTAAAACTAATAATTATCCAAACACATGATGTTTGATCTTGAAATACCATCACATTCTTTAATGATTAGAAGTAAGGGAATAAGAAATGCCATAATTTCAATGCGAAAATATCGAAGAAAATTTGTTCACTCACATTGCTATTCCCAATTAACCCCTAGCATGCCGTGGGCGGCTAATCCCGCCCAAAATTTTGCGTGTTTTGTTGAACGTTTTGTTTTGGCTTAGAATGGCTTGAAATTTCTTCCTCATATTGAAACCTGTGCAGTCAGTATAATGTTTATTCTTATGCAATATAACTTTGCCCAGTTTACTCGAGAGAGTCTGGTGGCATGGAAGGGATTAAGGGGTTCCGTCCACTGGCGTGCATTCCTTCTTTTCATTAAAAAACCATTTTGGGATGCTCTGAAATGCATGTTTTATAGACAGATTTTTAAAAATTCCCTGATGTAGAAGGGAGATACCCCCTCCCATCCCCGCTCGGTCTCTTCGCTCAGTGGTGTATCTAGGGGGGCAGGGTGGCACGTGCCCCGGGCAACACTTGGAGGGGGCGCTAAAAACGCAAAGGAGAGAAAGAAAAATCATAATCTTTACGGATCACGCGCCCCCAATCCGCAGGGTAAATGCACTAGAAATCTAGTGTTTGAAGGTTTGAAAGCGAAAATTTCCCAAAGCTCGGTCGCTTTGCTCCCTCGCATAATTATATAGTTCTTAGAGTATATAGTTCTTAGATAGCTTAAAGGGTTCAAAATGTTTTACAAAATAAAGATAATTGCTTTGCTCGCTAAATCATGTAAGTTTCATATGACTCCTGCTAAATATTGCGCTCCCAATATAGGATAAAGTGTATAAAACAGCATTTGCAAAGGTTCAACTTCTGAAAGTAATCTCAACTTCAGGTCGCCTTGCTGAATTTCTCGACTCTTTCTCAAGCCTTTAGAGTTTTCGTTAGTTCTGCTCCCGATTGTAGAAGTGAGTGAATGGAATAGAAAACCGTTTATCAATGTATAAAATTCGAGCTTCTCTACCGCTCAACCGCGGTGGTCAAATGCAAAATTTCCTGGGAAAAATGCACAAGAAAATGCGTTTTTTAGGGTTAAGAAATTGAAAATTTGCCGCTCGGTCGCTTTGCTCCCTCGCTTGTACAATAACATAGATAAGTTTAAGCACTCGGGGGGGGGGGGGGGGGGGGGGGGGGCCCTAACTTCATTGTTTGCCCCGGGCGCAATAATCCCTAGATACGCCACTGGCTACGCTCCCTCGCATGTGAAATGTTGCGTCGAACTATAACTTTCCGCCTAAAAAAATTGTTTGCTACAAGCCGTTATCTTCTCTCAAATTTGCTAAAACGTCAGAGCTTGCGTTACTATTTGCTCTTCGCGCGGGAAGGGGGAAACAACACCCCCTCCCTCCCTGCACCAAGCCCTGTCAAATACAGTGCAGTATTGCGTCCAAATAACTGAAAAGCAGCCAGGGCGTCAGACTAACTTTCCGCCTTAAAAAAAGGACTACGAGCCGTTATCTTTCTCTCAAATTTGCTGTAAAACATAAGAGCTTCCCCCCCCCCCCGTGTCCACAAAAAATTGTGCGTTTGCTGCACGATCACGCTTGGCCATTGCACGGTGCCGGTGCGAGGATTGTGCGATGTCACCTACGACATGTCTACGGGCTACGGTCTTACGATTTTTAAAAATTTGTCAAACTCCTGTCGATAACAAATCGTAGAGGCTGCGGAGCCCGTGAATCCGCGCGAAAATCTTACAGCCTCCGCACGGAGGCCGCACGGAAAGGGGGATACGTGTAGTTTACGGGCTCCGTAGACACATCGCAAGCCAAATGTGAATTAGGCATAAGCAGCAGCAAGTTGAATAACTCTTTTAATGCACATTTACGTATAGATGACTTCTTTGAAGTTTCATTTTTTAAAGTTTCATTTCCCTTTCCTTTCTCAACTTGCTACTAAATGGCCAGAAGAATAAATAGTAATTAGACCAACTGGCCATTAGACTATATGAAAATTAGACCAAATGATAAGTAGCCTAACTGGTTATTAGACGAATTGGATATTAGACCAAATGGTTATTAGACATTATGACAGTTAGACTAAATGATAAGTAGCCCAACTGGTTATTAGACTAAATGGAACTGGACCAAATGATAGGTAGACCATATGGTATTAGCCAAAGTAGGTGTAGCCCAAATGGATATGAGACCATGTGGCTTGTAGACAAAATGACTGTTAGACTATTTGGAAATAGACGAAGTGAAAATTAGCTGAAGTGAAAATTAGCCCAAATGGGTTTTAGATTAAATGGGGTTAGCCAAACTGTGTATTAGACGAATTGGCTATTAGGCCAAATGGAAATTAGACGAAATGGTAAGTAGACAAACTGGTTGTAGACAAAATGAAGTTAGACCACTTGGAGTTCGACGAACTGGTGATTAGACCAAGTTGTGGTAGACCAAGCGACAGTGTACCATGATGTGCTGCTTTCATCATTACCGCATGAACTGTGAACCTAGAATTCAATAGCTGGGGGGGCATACAAGTGCAAAAATTCTGTGACTACAAAAAACTTGCAATACTAATATTATGAACATATCAATATTAAAGGTAAGCAATAAAATGACATGAAATAAGATAAAGGCTTTTTAGATTACTCTGCATTTTTAGGGGTCCAAAGTTAGTATGAGGGCACAATAACCGATAGTATTAATGTTACTGTTACAGGTATCATCATGGGGTACAATTATTTCAATGTTTGATGTATGGGCAAGATGGGTGATAGTACGTATTTATAGCTGTTCTTTCTTCCCATCTTTAATCCCAGTTTCCTGCTTCATGACCTGTGTATGCCATTCATTATTTTTTATTTCCACAGATTCACACGTGTGAAGTTCTGGACTTGGAATTACACGATGACCAATCAGCATCTCGGTGTCTGGGGAAGTTTCTCGGTCTCCTGCCTTGTCTTACAGACCTGAAGATTTACTGTTGTTATTTTCATGATGAGTTCTACAAAGAGATTGCTGATCGTGCTTCTTCCTCTAAGGTAACAACAGCAAAGAAGGAGTGAACCATTCCAAACTTAGGCCTACATGTATACTTTTTGATTGATTTGAATTATACGTTAGTTGCGGGGGGGGGGGGGGGGGTAATCAAATCTGGCAGTAAGACACAAATGCTGAACTGACGGAATCAGTATTATCCGGTATTGTGAACAATTTCTGCCTTTGTGATATTATTAAATTTTATTTTTAAAATTTTTTTTTTTTGCAGGTTGGGAGGGGGTGGGGTCGAACTTTATTTTGTATTGCCAATCAAAGTCAAATTCATCAGTGGCACATCTGGACCTTGACGTCAGGAGGGGTAAAACATCAGAGTGACCGGGGGGGGGGGGGGGTTAGGGCAATGTTCTACCCTTTGGGCAATTTCTTCTTTATTTGAAAGCTTACGATCGTGATTTCTACATAATATATTTGTAATATTGAAGTGTCAGTAGTTACAGCGGTAAAGTAAGTGAGCGAAGCAAGCGAGCAAAGGTTCGGGCCACATTTCCCTTTGAATTACAGTTTTTAACAGGTGTACCATTAAATATTACAAGCATCATATATTGACTTGTAATCATGAGCATAATCATTTCAGATTGACTTCTTATTGTAAAAAAGGGCGTTCAGTTTTGTCTATTATGCTATATACGATTTGTTTCCCAATCCCTTTATTTTTACGTTAGGCTTCATAACCTCTGCTGTTACCACAATCACACTGCCAAATACCAAGCCTACACCGACTCCAAACCGACCGACTCTTGGCCATTGGTGGCAATGTAATTTTTGATTTGATCTGTTGTCGGTCTGACGTCAGTCTTGTTGGTGTGACTGTGGTATAACATACGGTTTTCAGAGGTCGCATTTATATTGCGGCCGAACAAGAATTTTGAGGAAATGTATTTTGTTCATGAGGTTTTAACAGCAGTTTGATGATTATTTACCGAACATTAATTTCCAAACTTAACTAAAAAGTCAGCTATTATTTTTTGGGTTAGAAATTTGTCAAAGGGGGGGGGGGGGGGGGGGGGGGGGGGGGGATTGGACATTAAACATACGCTAGTGAAGTTCATATCGCACGAAACCATGACAATCCTTGGAATTTATTGTCACGTCTACATCATAAGATGAAGTTAGGAGTATTTGTAGTAATGACAGGGTTCTATTATTCTATAACATAGTCACATAATATTAATTTTGTTCGAGCGAGATAAATTTCTAAATTCCACTTATACATATTTCATTTTTGTGGGGGAGAAAGTATGATGTGCTACTTCCCCAATTACCATATCAAGCTTTTATTGTAATAATTAAAATATTAAAATTATTTTAATATACAAGTTAGCGACAAGCGCAAGAGTAATCATGACCATGTCCATGAACCTATTCTGGCACAAGGCAGGTTTACAAAACAAAACAAGACAAAACAAGACAAAATATGACAAAAGAAAATAAAGAAAACAAAAGAGAAGACAGTTCAATTTTGTTTTGCCTTTTCACTCAAAAATGATCTGACAACCAATTAAGGTTTTCTAATTTAAGTGCCTCTTGGGGTCCAGTGCCCAGCCCCTCCCTGCATTCACCTTATACCACCAAGAGCATTATTCTCTTTTTAGATAGAATTGATCGCTGGATGTTTAACGTCTAACATAATTCTTTGTCGCACTTGAGCGGACATATAAGAGTTAGGGAGGCATACAATGTGCCATCGTCTTTTTCGTTTTGCCATTGTTGCAGACCGATTATAATTTCAATAAACATTGCTCTAAGCATGGTTTTATTAATAATTTCTGCTTTTCTTATAATATTTACCACTTTGGAGATTAAGGAGGGTAATGGGGCTGACTCTTTCTTATTATTAAAAGTAGTTGTAGTAGTAGTAGTAGTAGTAGTAGTAGTAGTAGTAGTAATAGTAGCAGTAGTAGTAGTAGATGTAGTAGTAGTAGACCTAATTGGATAACTTATTTAGCGGCATGTTTAGCGCAAGACTAATCTGCCACAAGGACCATTGAACAAATAGGAAGCATTACATTGATCTGCTACTCCCGCAGTTACCATATCGCGTTGATTGTAGTAATTTCTTTGAGGAAGAAAATTATATTTAATATACAAGTTTGCGACAAGCGCAAGAGTAATCATGACCAGGTCCATGAACCTCTTCTGGCTCAAGGCAGGTTTGCAAAACAAAACAAGGCATAACATAACAAAAGAACACAAATCCCCTACCAAAAATTAACAAAGACAAGACAAATCACTTTCACTATTGTGCCTTTTCACTCAAAAAATTTGGAGTCCCGTGCCCAGCCCCCTCCTGCTTTCACCCCATCGCCATCAACATTACTCCCCTAGGATAGAATCATCCCTGGACGCTTTGCTAAGGCATTAATTCTCATTATTAAGTCCCTCGGAGAGGATCTAAAGCCGTCGCACAGTGGGCCAAAGTCAAACCAAAGTGCGCCAAAATAGGAATTTGGCGATTGTGTTTATTTCTAACTTTTTTCATGTCCTGTTGGAAGATAACACCCTAACGAATACTTAATAGCAATATTTGTGTTTGTAATATATTATTCAAAGTGTCTTATTTTTTTTCTTAAAACTTAAACATTGTTCCTTTTTAGGGCATTAGTATGTCTAAAAGTCATTACTTTACTAAATGCATGATTTTCACATTTTGGAAAAAGGTATCAATTTGTTCATGGTTATTCCTATTATCTCATTGAACAATATCAATGAGTATTAATCCGAAAGGTTATTGATATTTACTACTTAAGTTGTGGTAAGCCTGCTAAAATGGATACAAAATTAAGATTTTTTTCCTCATTTTTCATTAATTATAGAACCAAAGTTCCATAGGTCTAAGCTTTACATTGATATGAAATGTGGCTGTCACTTTCTGCCACTTTTTAAGTTAAAGCCAATTTTCTAAGCCTATGTTTACAATTTTTAAGCCTAAATTTGAGCCATCGCGGCGGTGAAGACGCGCAGTGTTCCCGTAGCTCTGGAGACGACTAGAGTCCCCTGTATAAGGGCACACATGAGTAATTCATCCGCTCGCGATGCATTTGGAACCCCGTACCAAAGATGATGTAATGGTAGCTGATTAAACACTATATAAAATTGAATACTTGTCGGCTGTAAATCTATTCAAGAGAAATGGTGTTTGGAAGTCACATTCTTTCATATAATACGCCTTGGTGTATTTTAGAGGAATTATTTCATCTGCAGTGCATATCCACTGTACACAGCAGTGAAAAGTCGCAGTTTGTGAATAGCCCCGTTTCAGCCTTCACAGTATTTGTTGTAGCCAGATAAGTGCCCAAATTAAGAACCTAATTTTTTAGTACCATCAGTGTAGGTAATTGCTACTCTGTTAGTTAAAACGATTTTTGTAGAGAGATTATTTAAATATGAATTTTCAAAGTGCTTCAATTTAACACGTGTTCTTATGGGGCCCGAATTACTCGTGTAAAGGGACTCTAGAGAGGGCTCTGAAGACGACTAGTGTCCCTGTATAGAAGAGTTACGACAACTGGGGATTTGAACGCCATTTTGTTTCCACTATTACGTAACATTTCTATTCAATTCCGATGAGCACCTGGGTGTTCTCAATAGAAAGAATTCGAACGCCATTTTGTTTCCAGAAAAGTGAGACGTCCATGTCGCAACTCTAGAGACGACTTTTCAACAGCGCCCTCTACCAGCCATGTACGCGTGATGCCTTCGTTTGAATCGCAAGTTTTTGTGTTTATTCGTCTGTGGGCACCGTATAATCCTAATCATTGTTATCAACACTGGCGTAAACCGTGTTGGGATGCTCTGAAATGCAAGTTTTATAGACAGATTTTACAAAAAATCCCTGATGTAGGAGGGAGATACCCCCTCCCATCCCCGCTCGGTCTCTTCGCTCAGTGGTGTATCTAGGGGGGCAGGGTGGCACGTGCCCGGGCAACACTTGGAGGGGGCGCTAAAACGCAAAGGAGAGAGAAAGAAAAATCATAATCTTTACGGATCACGCGCCCCCAATCCGCAGGGTAAATGCACTAGAAATCTAGTGTTTGAAGGTTTGAAATGCAAAATTTTTCCAAAGCTCGGTCGTTTTGCTCCCGGTCCCTCGCATAATTATATAGTTCTTAGAGTATATAGTTCTTAGATAGCTTAGGGTTCAAAATGTTTTACAAAATAAAGATAAATGCTTTGCTCGCTAAATCATGTAAGTTTCATATGACTCCTGCTAAATATTGCGCTCCCAATATAGGATAAAGTGTATAAAACAGCATTTGCAAAGGTTCAACTTCTGAAAGTAATCTCAACTTCAGGTCGCCTTGCTGAATTTCTCGACTCTTTCTCAAGCCTTTAGAGTTTTCGTTAGTTCTGCTCCCGATTGTAGGAGTGAGTGAATGGAATAGAAAACCGTTTATCAATGTATAAAACTCGAGCTTCTCTACCGCTCAACTGCGGTGGTCAAATGCAAAATTTCCTGGGAAAAATGCACAAGAAAATGCGTTTTTTAGGGTTAAGAAATTAAAAATTTGCCGCTCGGTCGCTTTGCTCCCTCAGTTGTACAATAACATAGATAAGTTTAAGCACTCGGGGGGGGGGGGGGGGGGGGGGGGGGACTAACTTCATTGTTTGCCCCGGGCGCAATAATCCCTAGATACGCCTCTGGCTACGCTCCCTCGCATGTGAAATGTTGCGTCGAACTATAACTTGCCGCCTAAAAAAAATTGTTTGCTACAAGCCGTTATCTTTCTCTCAAATTTGCTAAAACGTCAGAGCTTTCGCGCTTCGCGCGGGAAGGGGGAAACTCCCC